>CM060902.1:1017338818-1017963818 GCA_030737815.1 Allium fistulosum
TTTGATTTTTAAAGAGGAGATTAGGCTTTAAATCTTTCATTAGAAGATGATGAAATGAACTTCTCGAGCCAAAATAAGATACGAGATATTGTTTTTAAGGTTAAGAATGAAATTTCTTGATATAGAATAATCTAAACATTATAAAAATCAAAGTTTAGGAGTTTGGGCTTGTAACTTAAATTTGGGCTTGAGTATGTGTGTGTTAGTACACAATTAATCTCTTCTTTTCATTCTTTTTAAAATCCATTTATTAAATAATTCCAAAATTCCTTATCTTTACTACTGATAATGTAAATTCCGTCCACGTGACAACCCGAGATTTTGGCAATATTATTTTAATAAGCATCTAATCTAATTAAATAAAAAAATATATGAATATAGATTAAGTATTTGGTAGTTTAAGCTTAAAATGGAAATAGGATAAGTATGTTAACTTGTAAGGAGACATGCATTCAAAACTATCATTTCTAGCACAAACACAAAGTCATTTCGTAGCCTTTGTACATCATTTCAGTTTTGAAAAGAAAAAAAAAATCTTGCTGGTTAAAGAAATATCTCTGACCAAAGATATGAAGCTTGCACCAGAAAACTCCTACCCCTGTAAAAAAAACTCTTCTCTTTATATATACATCTATTCTTATTCCTGCTCGTTCACAACTAAGCAAAACCATAAAATATTTTACAAACTATAGCAACAACTTCATCAATCAAACAAGAAGATCAATAGGGGTTTCAGCTAGCAGTTTTTCAAAAGCAAAATTTATTTTCTGCTCTCTGATCAAACTTGGTTTTTCAGGTGAGTAACTTCACTATTAAAACTTAAAGTAAAATTATAGTTGCATGTTATTGCTGTGATAAATATTGCATCGTGTATATTTATAAGTATGTTTGTATATTTATATTGTTAAATTCCTGATGTATGATGTATGCATTTGAATATCTGTAACTTCTCTGTTCCAAGATTTAAGTTCTGGTTTTGATTTAAATTCAAAACCTCTTGATTTAATCTCTGTTTAAACTTAAATTTCAAATGAAACTTGTTTGTTCCATCATAGATTTTAGTTTAAAATTTATTTAAGTTCAAATAAATTGGTAATATCTCTGGAAATCAAGAAAAACTGAGCAAACTTAATCTAAGTAAAAATTCAAACATCTTAATTTATAATTTCAAGAATGTAAACTGAATCATCAACCAGAAACATGATTTTTAAAACTTAAACCATAATTTTTAGTAAAGAGAAAAAGGGGCATTTCTGGGTTGACCAGAAAATGGTATTTGAGAAACCTTTGGCGATCTAGTTGATCTGGGGTGTCGTGGTTCTTTTTGGGGGTGGAGGAGTGATCAGAGTTTGAGGGTAAATTGTCTGGGAGTTGATCAAATCACTATGGAGGTGGCGGTGGTTGATTTTGGTATGTAGCCCTAGTTTATCTAGGTTTAGTATTTTGGATTGGCATGTCTGCTCTGGTTGATTGAGTGCAACAAAACTCGAGGGGACGGAAGTATGGAGGTAGGCGAAGGCTTGGCCGGAGTTGTAGGCACTCCGGTGGTCGGAAGCGCGAGGTCGAGGCGATTCCAGGTTTGGGGGTGATTCCTGTTTTTCTGTTCCAGGTTTGGGTTTTGAGTCTCGAATTTGATTTCGAGTTATTGGTGATGATCTGATGATCGAGTTAAGGTGTGGAGTTGTTCGCCGATGAGGGAGGACCGTCGGAGATGGTCGAAGGCGATCAGGGCCACCGTGCATGTGCACGGTGCAGTTTGTTCTGGTGTTGCTGGTTTTTGAGTAGTGATGGAACTCGAGTTTTACTCGGGTTATTGAGTGGTTGGCTCGAAGTCGGTTTAGGTGGGACTCGAAGCATTTTTAGGGTAGCTCAGGTAAAATGATGTTACAAGTTTTTAAAGAAACCTGTTCTGTTTTGTTTAAATTTAAAACTGAAATTTAATTATAAAGCAAGGATTTAAAATAAGTTTAAATCTAAATTTAAATATGGGTTCAATAAAAATTTGAATCTTAGTTTGGAATTAATATAAAGTTTTTAAATTCAAATTGTTAAAATAACCTTAAAGTGTTTAAGTAATTGGAAATGTATTAAAAAGAATTTGAATTTAAATGGAATTTTTAAATGTAAGGAAGGTTTTAAACAAAGTTGAAGTCAGAATTTTTAATCTAGATTCAAATCTAAATTTGACTCATAGGCTTTGAAATAAAAGAAAGTTTTATAAATTTAAATGTTTGAATTAGTCTAGATGTTAGGGTATATTTTAAGCATGTGAATTTAAAGGTTTTTAAATTGGGTTCTGGTGAAGTTTTCTTTTGGGCAGAGGGTTCGTACTCGAGTTTTACTCGAAGTAATTGGGTAATTTGCTCGAAGTCTGGTGATGTTTGACTCGAAGCAGATTAGGATGGGCTCGGGTAAATTACTAGTTACTTTGTCTGGGTTTAATCTGTAATGAAATTCAACATTTAAAAGCCAGATTTGAACAAGTTAAATCCAGTTTAGAATTTGAGTTTCAATTATCTTTTACATCCTGATTTAAATGATGAAAGTTAAGGAAATTTAAAATGTTTTAAATAACTTTGAATGTTTAAGCATATTTTAATGGTTTGAATTTTAAAAATGAAGATGTAGAATGTAAGTAAAGTTTTTAATCAAAGTTTAATATGGAATCAAATTTAGTTTGTTTCATAAGTTTGAAATAAAAGGAAGTTTTAAATTTAAATTGTTTTAAACAACTTTGAATGTTAAAGTATATTTTTAAATGATTTGAATTTAAAATGGATTTGGTTTAAATTCCTTTAAGTTTGTTTTATAAGATGAGTATTCCTTAACAGGAGATTTTAAAGGTTATTAATTAATGATTAAAGATTTATTAATTAAGCAATTAAGTTATAATCAAGGTTAATTAATCAAGTAATTAAGGATAAATTAAGTTACTGTTAAGCCCTTAATTAAGTATATAATTAAAGATTAATTAATTTGTTATTAAAGATAAATTAATTTGTAATTGAAAATGATTAATGTAAGTTTAATTACTTTGGAGAGGTAATTAAAGAATTATTAATGAAGATCATTAACTAGGGATTATTAAATAATTAATTAATGTGATTAATTTTAATAATTAATTAGAGATAATCATTTATGGATTTTTTAAGTATAATTACTTAATGGAAGAAATTAGAGGAATTAATTACTCAATATAATTAATTAAGTTTAATGTGATTAGTTTAAGTTAATTAATTTAGTTTAATTAATTCAAAATAATCACTGGATGATTTGGTTAAGGATTATTACTGAATGATTAATCGAGGAGGATTAATTAAGATGGATGATTTTTGGATGATTAATTAGTTGGTTAGAAATAAGCAGGATTTAGAAGTAATTAAAGTAAGTAATTTAATTCAATTGTGGTTAGTTAAATTAATTAAAGATGGTATGGTTGATTAATCTTGCTTATGAATGATTGAATGATAATGTGTGCCTTATATTAGATGATATCTATGATAAGTGATGTATGAGGCCTATGTGATAAAATATGTTGGGAACAACAATGACATCCTGTATTTAAAGTTGAATTGTTTTGTTTATTTTAATAACTTTGTTAAGATGACATGGGATTCGAAGGTACCGGAGTCGGGTATTTGTAAATGCCCGAAACCCCTTCGATTAGAAATTTGCAATAGTTCTTTATTTGTGAAATCAATAGGCTGGAATGAAATATTATGGACCTTTGAACCAAGTTAGAATACCTAGGATTTGAGTTGTAAAATAAGCATTGAATATAACAGGTAATAAACTCGTAGTGAAGTACGGGTTACCCGGTTTTCCTTTTATGGTTTGAACTTAGTATTTACAAACTATATGGGTTTACTCACGCTGGTTTCCAGCCTGACCCGGGTGTTACCTTGATGTAATGCTCCGGTCAGACCGAGTATTACAGATTTTCAGGTAAGGACGTTCTGGAGCTCAGGAGGTGAGCTGGATGGCTGGATCGTATGGAGTGTTTCTACTGTGATATATTTCTGTTTATCTGAGACAAGTTAGTTTTAACTGTACAGTATTTGTGTAATGTTGTAACTCTGATCTATAAAATGTAAATGTACTGATACAGTTCTTTTTTGTAAAACTGTTATTTTATTTGATATTATATTTTGATCTGCTGCGAATGTGAGATTCTGTGTTTCTTTTCTGTTCTTCTTCTATCTCTTTCCTTCTTTTCCTAACTATCTGGAATTTTCGCGATCGAAAATTCTGTGTCGTTACATTTGGTATCAGAGCAAGGTTAAGCAAAAACCTTGGCTCTGTTAGGGGTACTCATCTAAAGTTAGGGTCAATAGTACCCTAGAATAAGTTGAGAGCAATATATATAAGAGAACGTACTTGTTATTTTCTTATATAAAGATTTTAAATGGTTTTAAAGGTAAATGATTTTATATAAAATTATATTGGATATATAAAGCAATATTTCTATTAAGGAAATTGGTTGTTAAATTATTGGAATTAAATTAAGTGGTAATAGAAATACAACCAAATTGAAATTAAATAAAGATAAATTTGAAATGGATTCAAATTGAAATTAAAATCTTGGATTTGGGAAAAAGTTTCAGAATAAGATAATAATGAATTGGTTTCCCGATATGATAATCTTGGTTATTATCATAAATGATTGCTGTGTTTAATAATAAAATATGTATTAATAAGTAAGCAAAATGAAATGTTTTAAGGGAAGTAAAAAATTTAGGCAAGTATGACTTATAAATTGGAACTGAAGATGATATAAATTGTGAAGTTTTAAATCTAAGCCCAGAATTTGAAAATTGTTTCAAAGTGATAAAGAAATAATAAATAATATTATTTGAATGAAAGGGCTTGATTCAAACAAGAGTTGTTTGAAATTTAAAAGAATTTGTTTGAATTAAAAACCTAGGGTGGTTTAAAATTTAAGGATAACTTACTGTGTAAAGGAAATAATATGTATATATGAGGAATATTCATAATATCAAAGATGGTTTGAAATAAACTCTAAATATTGAGTTTTAAATTTGGAATGAGATGTGATACCCAAGGTGATAAGTTTTTGAACTTATAAGATTATTAATGTGAAGTTTAAAATTTGAAATGGGAATCTAATTTGGGTAAGGTTGGCTGGATTAAGTAAATTGAATTTAACTTTGGGAAAATTAAATAAGTTAACGAGCAACCTGAATTGGAAATTTCAAGATGAAATTGAGATTTAACTTGGGGAGTTAAATGGTTAATTTGAATTGGGAGTTTGTGTGATCTCAAAATGGGTTTGAGATTTGGAAATTGGAAATGGGTGGATGTTTTAAAATAAATTGGATGATATCATCCTATTATCATTAATAATCTTTAAATTGTGAATTGGATTTGTTTAAATGAATGAGGAATGAAGTGTGGTAATATATTCATTATTGTGATAAAAGGGAAATTAAACTTTAATTTGAAATTAATGATATGGAATTACTTTGAACTGAAAATTTGAATAATTGAATTTGTAAATTAAAATTGTTTTGAACTCTTATTTGAACTTTAAAATAAGTTAAGTAAAGATAATTTATAATGGAATTTTGAGAATTGGACTCAGAATTAAATTGTTTAAAGATTTGAATTATTGATTTAAAAATAAAGGTTAATTTGATTTAAGGGGTTAAATCAACATTTGAAAATTTAACTCGAATTTATATAATTCGAGATGGTTTAAAGTTGAGATTCAGATTTCATTAGTTCGAATTGAATTTAGTTTGAATTAATTAGAATTGAAGATGGATAAGTTTAAAAATTCAAATGGAAAATTTGAATTGCATTAATTTGAAATAAAATTGAAGATTGAATGAGTTCAAATTCAAATGGGGATTGGAATTAATTCATATAGAAATTGAAATGATTTGAAATTGAAGTGGATTCAATTTCAAATTAGTCTAAATTAATTTGAATAATTTGGAATTGTAATTAAAGTGGACATGTTTAAAATCAAATGGAATTTGATCTGAATTTGGAAAGAAATTGAGGTTAGTTCAACTTGAATTGGGGATAAATCAAATTCAAGGGAAATTGAAGTTATTCAAATTAGAATTGAGTCAATTTAAATGGAAGTGGAAATTTAAATTGAATTGATGAGGAATTGAACAGTTTGACTCTGGACTATTTTCAAAATAAATTGTTTTAATATAAATCTATTTTTCCAAACTATTTACTATACAACTTTTCTTTTTAAACCTAAAACTATCTTAAACTTGTTTTACAATTACTTTTGGAACTATTTAACAATTTTACAACTGATTTATAAACTAATTACTGTTTTTCGATTGTTTTATAAATAATTACTATTTTTCAACTATTTACAATTACTTAACTATTTTACAGCTATTTTACAGTTAATAATTATTTTTCAACTACTTATCTATTTTTAAAAAAATTCAAGCTATTTTCTAAATATAAACTGGTCAGAGTTCAAACTATTATTGATTAAATACCCAACTGAGATAAAAATTGAAGTGATAATCCAAATGGGGATTAAGGCAAATGTGAATAAGTGAATAAAATCAAAGGGAGGATGAATAGAAAGGGAATTGATTTAACTGATAATCAATGAAGATAAATACATAGGATGTACGTATGTTATTCTATTCGTATAGTGATTTGATCCAGATTCGAGCATAGAATTTCGAGATAGTATTATCAATCTGAGTTGGGATTTTTCGCTCGATTTTCGACGGTGAACCTGGATATGGATTTTTGGTTGGTTCTGGATATTCTCTATCATAGTTGTGACTATTCAAGGAGAATGACAGTTTCTGATCAAGAAACCAGATCTGAGTCCGCACAGGAAGTCGGGTGGACAATACTAGTTCGGAAGTGGAATTGTGTGATCGAGTGAGCGATCAGATTGATATTGCGTACGGACGATATGTGGACATCGTACGAGTTTGAATGAAATTGATATTGAAAATTTATGGATAAGAATTGTAAAATGGTCTTTGAAATGAAAAGTATATTTTGTGGAATATATGATTCACTTTATGAAGAAATTGGAAATTTCTATGAATTAAGATTCACTTTATGAAGAAAGGTAATGTGGTTAATAACTTTATAAAAGAGTAATCAAATTTGAATATATGATTTGGAATAAACAAAGTTATATATCTTTGTTATATATGGTAAACTCCCCTTGTTGAATCTATTGCCAGAAGAAAAGGGTTTTGAAAGTATTTGAAGCATAAAAGTGAATCTATACAAGTATGAAGTGATTCAAAAATTTTCCAAGGTTATATATATATATATAAAGGATTTTGTGAAAATGATTTTTGAGGAAAATTTTTGGAACCTTTGAATTTTGGAAAGGCTTTTGATTTTTGGGAAAAAAATCAAATTTGGAAGTGGAAAGCCTAGTTTGTGAATTATCGATTTTAGGATAATCGATTTTGAGAAAAGAGATTTATATGAAATTCATACTAGGTATATGATTTGGAAAATACTATATGTGTATAGTATAAAGTGTTTTGAAAGTGGCTCTGGGGAAAAAGGCGCTCCCTTGAATGAACTTCTCAGGAGTGCCACAGAGTGGTACTGCCTTGAGCCTCAAAGAGGGGGAGGCTCTAAAGTTGATCCTGTGAGGAGTCCGGACAAACTAGTTCCTGAGGATTATTGGGTAGCGGAAGTCGAGGGCGCTGATGCTTATAGGGGCATTTGGGTTATGTTGTGACGACAGTGTTACTCAATGTCGCTGCGATCTACTGCGTGGACCATAGCGAAAATCGTGTGGAGGATGAGTGCCAACAGTCTACACTTGATTTTGCCGAGATGGCAACGTAACATCGGTAGACTGCGATCTATGGTCGAGTGGAGAAGTTTCATTCTTTTGGCAATGAAATTCGAGGGCGCTGATGCCTACAGTTATATGGGTTTTTGCTGTGATAGCAACGTAAAGCCCGGGTATAACTGCGATCTGTAGCGGTTTTCATGGCGTAATTGAGGGGCGCGGAGACCTACAGTTATCTATGGATTTTTCCGGGATGGCAACGTAACAATCGAGTTAACTGCGACCATGGATGGGGGTGATGATTTCCAGAGCATTCTCACCAAAGATATTTTCTCTATTTTCGAAACTGTTTTCTATATTTTCAATAAAATTATTATCCAAAGTATTTTCACTGGGTGTTGGAAACGAGTTTACCAAGTACTTATAGATTTTCAGTCCTACGCCTGATCAACGTATAACCGAATTTCTGTGAGAACAAGGATGGACTTGTCGAAACATCGAGTTATAAAAGTATTTTTATAAAAACTATTTTAGTAATATTATATAGATTTTTAAAGTATTTTTAAAATGATCAAAAAATATTTATCTGATTTTAAGAATTTTATTAATTCTGGTTTCGTTCCTTTTCGAGGACGAAAAGATTCAAAGGGGGAAGGAATGTGACGACCTGGGATTTTGGCAAATATTATTTTAATAAGCATCTAATCTAATTAAATAAAAAAATATATGAATATAGATTAAGTATTTGGTAGTTTAAGCTTAAAATGGAACTACGATAAGTATGTTAACTTGTAAGGAGACATGCATTAAAAACTATCATTTCTAGCACAAACACAAAGTCATTTCGTAGCCTTTGTACATCATTTAAGTTTTGAAAAGAAAAAAAATCTTGCTGATCAAAGAAATATCTCTGACCAAAGAGATGAAGCTTGCACCAGAAAACTCCTACCCCTATAAAAAAACTCTTCTCTTTATATATACATCTATTCTTATTCCTGCTCGTTCACAACTAAGCAAAACCAGAAAGTATTTTACAAACTATAGCAACAACTTCATCAATCAAACAAGAAGATCAATAGGGGTCTTAGCTAGCAGTTTTTCAAAAGCAAGATTTATTTTCTGTTCTCTGATCAAACTTGGTTTTTCAGGTGAGTAACTTCACTTTTAAAACTTAAAGTAAAATTATGGTTGCATGTTATTGCTGTGATAAATATTGCATCGTGTATATTTATAAGTATGTTTGTATATTTATATTGTTAAATTCCCGATGTATGATGTATGAATTTGAACATATGTAACTTCTCTGTTCCCAGATTTAAGTTTTGGTTTTGATTTAAATTCAAAACCTCTTGATTTAATCTCCGTTTAAACTTAAGTTTCAAATGAAACTTGTTTGTTCCATCATAGATTTTAGTTTAAAATTTATTTAAGTTCAAATAAATTGGTAATATCTTTGGAAATCAAGAAAAACTGAGCAAACTTAATCTAAGTAAAAATTCAAACATCTTAATTTATAATTTCAAGAATGTAAACTGAATCATCAACCAGAAACATGATTTTTAAAACTTAAACCATAATTTTTAGTAAAGATAAAAAGGGGCATTTCTGGGTTGACCAGAAAATGATATTTGAGAAACCTTTGGCGATCTAGTTGATCTGGGGTGTCGTGGTTCATCTTGGGGGTGGAGGAGTGATCGGAGTTTAAGGGTAAATTGTCTGGGAGTTGATCAAATCACTATGGAGGTGGCGATGGTTGATTTTGGTATGTAGCCCTAGTTTATCTGGGTTTAGTATTTTGGATTGGCATGTCTGCTCTGGTTGATCGAGTGCAAAGAAACTCGAGGGGACGGAAGTATGGAGGTAGGCGAAGGCTTGGCCGGAGTTGTAGGCACTCCGGTGGTCGGAAGCGTGAGGTCGAGGCGATTCCAGGTTTGGGGGTGATTCCTGTTTTTCTGTTCCAGGTTTGGGTTTTGAGTCTCGAATTCGATTTTGAGTTATGGGTGATGATCTGATGATCGAGTTAAGGTGTAGAGTTGTTCGCCGATGAGGGAGGACCGTCGGAGATGGTCGGAGGCGATCAGGGCCACCGTGCATGTGCACGGTGCACTTTGTTCTAGTGTTGCTGGTTTTTGAGTAGTGATGGAACTCGAGTTTTACTCGGGTTATTGAGTGGTTGGCTCGAAGTCGGTTTAGGTGGGACTCGAAAGCATTTTTAGGGTAGCAGGTAAAATGATGTTACAAGTTTTTAAAGAAACCTGTTCTGTTCGGTTTAAATTTAAAACTGAAATTTAATTATAAAGCAAGGATTTAAAATAAGTTTAAATCTAAATTTAAATATGGGTTCAAGAAAAATTTGAATCTTAGTTTGGAATTAATATAAATTATTAAATTCAAATTGTTAAAATAACCTTAAAGTGTTTAAGTAATTGGAAATGTATTAAAAAGAATTTGAATTTAAATGGAATTTTTAAATGTAAGGAAGGTTTTAAACAAAGTTGAAGTTAGAATTTTTAATCTGGATTCAAATCTAAATTTGACTCATAGGCTTTGAAATAAAAGAAAGTTTTATAAATTTAAATGTTTGAATTAGTCTAAATGTTAGGGTATATTTTAAGCATGTGAATTTAAAGGTTTTTAAATTGGGTTCTGGTGAAGTTTGCTTTTGGGCAGAGGGTTCGTACTCGAGTTCTACTCGAAGTAATTGGGTGATTTGCTCGAAGTCTGGTGATGTTTGGCTCGAAGCAAATTAGGATGGGCTCGGGTAAATTACTAGTTACTTTGTCTGGGTTTAATCTGAAATTAAATTCAACATTTAAAAGCCAGATTTGAACAAGTTAAATCTAGTTTAAAATTTGAGTTTCAATTATCTTTACATCCTGATTTAAATGATGAAAGTTAAGGAAATTTAAAATGTTTTAAATAACTTTGAATGTTTAAGCATATTTTAATGGTTTGAATTTTAAAAATGAAGATGTAGAATGTAAGTAAAGTTTTTAATCAAAGTTTTATATGGAATCAAATTTAGTTTGTTTCATAAGTTTGAAATAAAAGGAAGTTTTAAATTTAAATTGTTTTAAACAACTTTGAATGTTAAGGTATATTTTTAAATGATTTGAATTTAAAATGGATTTGGTTTAAATTCCTTTAAGTTTCTTTTATAAGATGAGTATTCCTTAACAGGAGATTTTAAAGGTTATTAATTAATGATTAAAGATTTATTAATTAAGCAATTAAGTTATAATCAAGGTTAATTAATCAAGTAATTAAGGATTAATTAAGTTACTGTTAAGCCCTTAATTAAGTATATATTTAAAGATTAATTAATTTGTTATTAAAGATAAATTAATTTGTAATTGAAAATGATTAATGTAAGTTTAATTACTTTGGAGAGGTAATTAATGAATTATTAATGAAGATCATTAACTAGGGATTATTAAATAATTAATTAATGTGATTAATTTTAATAATTAATTAGAGATAATCATTTATGGATTTTTTAAGTATAATTACTTAATGGAAGAAATTAGAGGAATTAATTACTCAATGTAATTAATTAAGTTTAATGTGATTAGTTTAAGTTAATTAATTTAGTTTAATTAATTCAAAATAATCACTGGATGATTTGGTTAAGGATTATTACTGAATGATTAATCGAGGAGGATTAATTAAGATGGATGATTTTTGGATGATTAATTAGTTGGTTAGAAATAAGCAGGATTTAGAAGTAATTAAAGTAAGTAATTTAATTCAATTGTGGTTAGTTAAATTAATTAAAGATGGTATGGTTGATTAATCTTGCTTATGAATGATTGAATGATAATGTGTGCCTTATATTAGATGATATCTATGATAAGTGATGTATTAGGCCTATGTGATAAAATATGTTGGGAACAACAATGACATCCTGTATTTAAAGTTGAATTGTTTTGTTTATTTTAATAACTTTGTTAAGATGACATGGGATTCGAAGGGACCGGAGTCGAGTATTTGTAAATACCCAAAACCCCTTCGATTAGAAATTTGCAATAGTTCTTTATATGTGAAATCAATAGGTTGGAATGGAATATTATGGACCTTTGAACCAAGTTAGAATACCTAGGATTTTAGTTGTAAAATAAGCATTCAATATAATAGGTAATAAACTCGTAGTAAAGTACGAGTTACCCGGTTTTCCTTTTATGGTTTGAACTTAGTATTTACAAATTATATGGGTTTACTCACGCTGGTTTCCAGCCTGACCCGGGTGTTACCTTGATGTAATGCTCGGGTCAGACCGAGTATTATAGATTTTCAGGTAAGGACCTTCTGAAGCTCAGGAGGTGAGCTGGATGGCAGGATCATATGGAGTGTTTCTACTGTGATATATTTCTGTTTATCTGAGACAAGTTAGTTTTAACTGTCCAGTATTTGTGTAATGTTGTAACTCTGATCTATAAAATGTAAATGTACTGATACAGTTCTTCTTTGTAAAACTGTTATTTTATTTGATATTATATTTTGATCCGCTGCCAATGTGAGATTATGTGTTTCTTTTCTGTTCTTCTTCTATCTCTTTCCTTCTTTTCCTAACTATCTGGAATTTTCACGATCGAAAATTCTGGGTCGTTACGGTCCACTATATTCAACCGCGTCTTTTTGAAATACCTAATATACCCTCCGTCTTTCCATTCACATTCCCGCTCCGCAAGACCTAATTCGCCGTCTCTTCCTAAAATCAACCACGTTCCCAAATTCAACTCCCCACACCCTGATTCATCACTACCAATATTCCAAAATTCGTTACCAATTTAAATTCATTTGTCACTGTCTTCCCTCATCGTAGCCGCCTTCAGCATTTGCAGTTGCCGCCGTTAGCACCTTCACTTCCACTCCTTTTGGTCAACTCTCGTTAGAATAAAATAAACTCCTCCTCCTCTATGAAATATATTTCTAATCTTATTTATAACCAATTTTAATCATTACTAAATTATTCAATTAATTTTAGTATAATTAAATTCAAATAAACACAGGAATATAAATAAGGGGGAATTAATTTAAAGGACAAAAATTTGTATATTTTTAGCCTCAAGGACACGACCTCAATATTTTAACCACAATGACAAACATTCTCCTAAAAATTATTTATAAGGACAAACATTCTTCCAAAATTATTCATAAGGACAAACATTTTTTCAAAACTGCTACCGAACTAAAAACTAATACCTAAAAACTGCTATCGATAACTACAAACTGATACCTAAACACTGCTATCAATAACTAAAAACTGATACCTAATGAAAGTTGTCCTTCAGACTAAAATACTGAAGGTCTGTCCTTGAGGCTAAAATGCTGAGAAATTTTTTCCTTGACAATAATTTCTTGTATAAATAATACACTAGTATATTTAATTTCACCATTTAATAGTAAATCGTAACTTTTAAAACATTTAATTCCCAAAACAATTCAATTACATTGCTAATTACTTTATTTTTAGATTCCAATACTCCCGAATAAATCTAAAGTTATTCATATTTAGTTTCATTTTAATTAATTAAATCACTATTAATAGCTTTAATTAATTATTTCTCACTACCGGGTTGTTACAAGTATGAATGGTTGTTCATCAATAATTCAATTTATCTCGCCAAACTTAAAGTACATGGTTATTTTGACAGTATTACTCTTTATATTTCTTTGTTTTTGAAAATGTAATGACTAAGATGAGAAATTTGAACTATAGTAAATTCAAATTTAAATTATTAAGAAGCTTGGGATTAGATATTTTGAATTTTAGAAATATTCAAATTTCTAAAAAAAGAGCTTAATATTCAATAAATAAATAAAGAAACTTTTATTTTAATAGATTTAAAGTTTTAACTATATATTTCAAAATTTTATTTTTCAAAACATTAAAATTTCAACATTAGAATTTTAGAAATTAAAATTTCAAAATTTTAATCCAGAAAAAGATTAGTTATCGAAGGTCTAAAAGAGAGCTATCGAAAGTTTAAGAGCTATCAAAGGTCTAAAGAAAGAGCTATCATAGAAAGAGCTATCATAGAAAGACCCATCGAAGGTCCAAAGAAAGTGTCATCGAAGGTCTAAAGAAAGAGCCGTCGAAGTTCTAAAGAAAGAGATATCACAAGGTTAAAGAAAGAGCTATCAAAAATATAAAGAAAGAGCCATTGAAGGATTAAAGAAAGAGCCATTGAAGGTCTATATAAAGTGCTATTGAGTTTCTACTAAAGTGCTATTGAAGTTGCAGAAACCTCCAAAGTTTTCCACATGTCAGTTTCTTATTGGATCACTCATGCCACGTTAACATATGAGAATGAAAAAGGATGTGAAAAAGAGGTTACCAATAGTGCCATGTGTCATTCTGACATCGTGCGACGTCATTTAGCTAAGATGATCTCAGCCATCCAAATTTATCACATGCCATGTATCAAAAATCCAATGGTGTATTTACTATAAATAGACATGTCCCTCCACATAAAAGTGGCCTTTTTTCAAATTCTCTTCTTTCTTTTCATTTTGTAATCGAGACATAAAAAATCTTGATTTGGGACTTTCATGGCCCTCTAGGTCGAATTATAATTGAGAAATAGTATAGATGGACGGCTAAACATGAAATTTGCATATGATATCATGGCATATTCATGGTTGGTTTTCATATTAATTAAATTCTCTATAAATCATTGAAAATTTAAGCTAAATATAAGGGTTAGCAGTAAATGTAACTTAAAAAACATGGATCATTCCATGGAGTACCTACCTTATCACTGCATCAGTCGCGTATTTGGTTGAGATGTTCCTTCATTGCATTCTTAAGCCATAATTCGTTCACAATAAACTAATTTTACCATGTATGTTGTGTCTTGACCATCTTTTCTCAACACGAATAAGTATGAAATCCACGTAAACTATGTTTGAGTTCTCACTGAAAATGATAAAAATGTTTTAGCTAAATGGGTAAACATCCCCTAAAGATCTTAGAAGATTTAGGATTCAAAATGTTGCCAACCTATGTTTTGAAGACTTTAATCTCTATAAAAGTTAAGTTAACTGATGCACGTTGCAGCCATAGAGCATATAACTGGAAATAAACAAATCAGATAACAATAACTATGGGATAAAAGGCATGAACACATAGTATTTTCATTATGGTTTGACAGGCAAAATCTATTGTCAGTTCTTATACTTATGGTGTAATGATAGAATTCAATTAACAATAAGAATAAAAAAGTTTCGGCATAGTTTGCTTTGATGGGCGATAAAAAGGATCCTCTGAGTATTGGATATCTTACAGTATCTATAATTAGAGTTAGGTTCTTCTAGATCTAAATTCATACATATAGTTGTTGTAAATACACCTTAAAGTCGATTGGGATTATGCATATCAAGATTCACTAGGTTAGGAGGAGGAAAAAGTCTCTGTTTTGACTCATTCAACCCTCACTCCAGAGTGGTTTTGGGTTGGAGTGGTTAGGGAATAGAGTGTAGTGAGACTAGGCTGATAGAGTCAAATTTAATCCCTAGTGGTAATTATGTAATTTAATTATATACTTAACTCTTATAATGAATCTTATTTGAACTAAAAGTATACTTTTTTGTCTATTGTATGTATATATGTATGCTTTTATTTTTTTTCTATAGTGTGTGTATATATATATACTATTTTGATAGCACATTATAACATATAAGTAGGAGTCTCCATAATAAAGTGTTTAATCGATCGTAGTTACGAAAGCGTTCGTATTCTGAGTATTGGATCGTGCTAATACACTTATCTTTAAATGTTGTTGGTAGAAGGTGTTTATGGTAGAGTCAATGGGTATACCCTAGGGCATGTAATTTGATTAAATATATGTCTATACTTATCACTTATAGAGAATTTTTTTTGAAATAAAACTGTATTTTCAATTCTATTTCAATTTTGAGTTACTATGATAAATATGTACAAGTAATTTTATGAGCACATTAAAAACATACAGTTAGAAATCCTTAGCAAAAGTGTTTAACCGATTATATTTGTAACCATGAGTATTGAATTGAGTCATTAAAAACACTTATCCTTAAATATTAACAGATAAGGTACATTAAAAAAGGGATATTAATGTGTCTTTTGAGACTAGTGTACATAATTCTCTCCATAGGATGGACGGCGAATTACTCATTACTGTTGGTGGCACCAAAAAGTTACATATGTGTAATTAATCAAAACAATTACATAATAGACTAGCTAAGAGTCCTCTATATGTTATTGTATCCAAGTCAAATAGAGTGTCTAACATAGCGATGTGTAGTGCTCTTTCGACCCGAGGGTACCATGAATCTGTTACATGAATGTCTTACTTTAATTGTAGAAGTTTCACTTTGCTTCGAGTTACGACCATTTTTTAGGTATGCATTGAAATGTAAGAAGTGAAGCAATACTCAAGTGAGGGTTTGTCTCCATTGATATAGAAGGTTAGTGCTACCATAAGGTGAGTCGACTCAAAGTCAAATTTTCTGGCCAAAGCAATTTTGGTTAATCGCTAAATGTTGTCAGATTGAACCAAGTGAAATTTAGAGTTCAGATTTTGCAATTAACCATGGTCATTATTAGAGTATTGATACAACCTAAGCTCTAGATGTCTTAGTAGCATAGTGATGACACACAAAGAACATACATAATATCCTTGCTTAAGGGTGGCACTTTAGATAGAATAGAAATAGGATTTCCCCTAAATAATTTATAAGCATCAAATTCATGCCCGATACCTTACTTTAGGAAAGTTCGTACTAGCTTTAGTATTTTGATTGTTTAAATATTAACCGGGAATTGAGTTCAGATTTAAGAATCTCACAATGAAAATTTTGAGGCTTCCCGAAATAATTTAGCTATAATTTATAAATATTATTCTTATACCCTGTAATATCCCGGAAATTTTGACAATATCAATTTAATAATCTGTTGAATAATTAAATTGATATGGATAATCTTTGATAATAAGATTTGAATTTAATTTAATAATCTGATTAAATTAGTATTTAATTGATGATTTTATCTTTTAAAAGTTAATAAGATATTTTCTATTTGAATATATATATTTATTTATATATATTGTAAATAGAAGCTTTGGTAAATTGGAAATTTATATTTAATTTAATCTGGACTTTTCAAAGATATTTAAATAAGTAATTTTATAGTTTTAAAATACTTTAAGTAAATATTTAATTGTTTAAGAGATATTTTAACTTAAGTTTAAATAAATAAGATTTACAAAATGGTTTGTTTTATTTCTTTTTAAATATTTCTTGATAATATAATCTCTTGTTTAAATTATAAAATATGTTATTTTCAAATAACAAGTATAATGTATTATTTTTAATATGTATGAATTTTAATGCTAAAAGGAATTTTATTCATATAAATTTAGAAAGTATTTATTTAATAGTAAATTTAGTACAAAAGATATATTTACACTTATAAATGAATTAAATATATTGTATATGATTTTATTAGAATATGATTAGTTTCTATTTTTATTTTCTTTTAAAGGTGTCATTTATTTATAATATGGGAAGGCCTTTATTAAATGAGGTATGTATTTATTTAATTAGGAAAATTCATTTTAAAGGCTTTTAAATAATTTTAAAAACAAATAAAAATAAATAATTACAAGTGTTAAAAATTTTAGACATGTTAAATACATGTGTAAGATAATTAAGGATTGTATGAGACAAGTGTCATAGTTTATTTTATTTTCTTTAATTTTAAAACAAATCCTAACAAATCTATATAAATCTACATCATCCCTCTCTTCCATTTTCTTGTTTCTATTCTCACATTTTCGGTTCAAAAACTAAAACCAAAAGAAAATGTATCAACCCCGAAATGATCTCCAGCCAAAACTAAAATCTCCTCAAAACTGAAATTCTTCTCAAAACCAAAATGAAATCATCTCAAACAAAAGAATCTACAACCTAAAATCTTTTCAAACAAATCTGCAATGTTTTTCCTGTAACCTTCTGAAATGCAAGATTAAAAACTTGTGAATCCTTTTTATCTTCAACCTGAAAACACTCCTCAAAACCTGTAATCTACCAAAAGCCTGTAATCATTTCATCTCAAGCCTGAGATCAATTATCCTAAGACCAGAAACCATATTTCAAAACAAATCTGCAATGTTCTTCAAGTCTGAATCATTTCAAGATTTGCATGCAAGAAAATCTGAGGCAGAAGCAAGTTTTCAAAAGCTTTTCAAATTTTTAAAAGAAATCAAAACGAGCTCTTCAGTTTTTAAAGGAATGAAGCAAGTTCAGTTTCAAGTTTTCAAAGTCCAAATTCCAGTTTTTCTTTCAAACCTCTGTTCATCTGCATGTTTGGTGAGTAACATTCTATTTTTAAGGTTTAAATTAGGAAAGATGGTTGCATGTGAATATTTATAGGTGGTCCTACATATCTATGTATTGATGTATGATTATATACGTGAATTTCTATGTATACATGGATGAATAGTTATGTGTGCATATCTGTTATCTTTGAACCCTGTTCTGTTTTGTTGCCCAGACTCCAGGATTTCTTTTAAATCTCTTACTAATTGATCTAGTTCTTGTTAGGACTAAACTTATAAACAAAAGTTGTTGATTATCATAGAAGAATGTTTAAAAATTTTAGTTAAGTCAAACTTTAAACCAAGTATCTCTGTAAAACAAAAACAACAAGTGCATGTATATATAAGTGAAAACCCAAACATTGAAATTCGTAAATCCAGGATTATAAATGGAATGCATAAGCTATAACATGATTTTTAGTATTAAAATCACAATTTTTAGTTTAGAATTGAAGGTGCAGTTCTGGTTTAAGTTAAAAATGGATTTTTGGGTAGTTCTGTTGATCTCTATGGTTTGAAATGTTGTATTCTTCAAAAATGATAGAGGAATGAATGGTGATGGTAGGAAAATTATCTGGAAAGTGTTTAATTCAAGATTAAGGTAGCAGTAGTGGATTATTTGCTAGAACCCTAGTTTTAACGAGTCTTGTTAATTTGATCACTGTGGTATATCTAGTGGATCGAGTGCTTCAAGATTTTTAGGGAGGGAAGCTTGGTCGTTGATGAAGTAGTGGTCGGCGTTGCAGAAGCTCTGGTGGTCGGTATTTCGAAGACGAGGGGTGTTGACAGGCTTTGGAAATTGTAGTCTGTGTCCCAGTTTTGATTTTAGGCTCGAATTTTGATTTCGCTTCTAGATCGAAGATTGAATGGTCGGAATTAGATCGGGAGGTGATCGCCGACTTGCGTGTGTGGTCGCGAGTGGTCTACGTTGATGGCGACGGTAGTGCAGGTGCACGGTGATAGTATTGTGTCAGATGTGATTTGGGGAAGAAGGTACTCGAGAGTTATTCGAGTAGAATCGTGTTTTTGCTCGAAGCACTGGAGTGTTGAATCGAAATATTTGTGAAGAGAGCTCGGGTGTGTTGGACTCAAGTGACAGGGAAAAGCTACTCGAGATTTTCGAGTTTTCAGGCGTGTGAAACTCGGAGCAGTTAGGGTATCGACTCAAAGCATTTTTGAGTAGGCTCGAGTTCATAGTGTTGCCAGGTTTTAAAACCTGTATGTTTAAAAGTTTTAAACTGAATTTAATTTTGTAAGGAAATATTTAAACAGAAGATTTAAATCTGAGTTAATCTGGAATCTAATTTAAATCTAGATCTCAGATTTGAAATGGAAGAAAGTTTTTAAATTAAATTGTTTTAATAATTTTAATTGTTTAAAATGTATATTATATGGTTAGAATTTAAAAGTAAATTTAATTTAAATTCTTTAAGTTCTTTTATAAGATGAGTATTTCTTTAACTTGTAAATAAAAGAGTTTTAGAAATGATGTTTAAAACGTTGTTAAAGATAATTTGTTTTCATTTTAAATCTTTAAATTTAAAATGAAATTTTGAAGTTAAAATTTAAGTAAATTGATTTAAAATACTTTGTAAATGATAACTTGATTTTCAATAAGAACAAAGTTTATCTTAAAGTAATTAAAGATTTATGTTAATTAAATTAATTAGGAAATTTAATGGATAATTAATTTATTTGATTAATTAATCATTTGGATTAATTAAATAGGTAATTAAAGGTTTATACTAATTAATTAATGATTAAGATTTATTAATTAGATTGTAATTAAAGATTATAAATTAGAATATTAATTAATGGTAAAGAATTAATTAATAGAGTAATTAAATATTAATTAAGTTATGGTTAACACTTAATTAATTTAGTAATTAGAGATTAATAAATTGGTTATTAAGATTTATTAATTTGAAATTAATAATAATTAATCTAAGTTAATTACTTAAGGAAAGTAATTAAATAATAGTTAATGAAGTCATTAACTATGGATTATTAAATAATTAATTAATAGGATTAATTTTGATAATTAATTAGTTTAATTAATTTAAGAGTAATCATTTATGAAATTGTTTAGATGAATTACTTAATGGAAGTAATTAAGGATTAATTACTTATTGTAATTAATTGAAGTTAATTTGATTTAGTTTAAGTTAATTAATTAAGTTTAATTAATTTAGAATAATCAAGAGATGATTTGATAATAATTACTTAATGTAATTATTAAGGTAAGTTTATTTAGGGGAGTAAATAATAAGATAATTACTGGAAGTAATTAATTGAATAAATGATTTTATTAATAGAAGTAATTTGAGTTAATTACTTTGAATAATTAATCAAGGGATTAATTAAGAAATTAATTAAGGAGTAATTAATTTAGTTAATGAAAGTAATTAAGGGTAATTAATTACTGATTGAAGATTAATCAAGGGTGATTAATAAATGTTGTTTAATTAAAGGTTAATTACTTAATGTAATTAATTTAATTAAGTAATTAATAATTAAGTTGTAATTAAGGATCATTAATTAATATAATTAATGATGTAATTAAGATTGGTTAATTAAGTAATAATTAATAAATGAAGTAATTAATCAATGTAATTAATTAAGGATTAATGTAATTAATTATAGTTGATTAAGTTAATTAATTTTAGTAAATTAATTAATGATGTAATTAAAGGTTAATTACTATAAGTGGTTAAGGATAATTAATTTGAGTAATTAATTAAAGATAAATTAATTGGATGTAATTAAAAGATAATTAATCAAAGATGATTAATTAAAATGAATTATTAGAGGATAATTTAATTAATTGATTGTAATTAATTAATGGTTAAGTAAGAAGGATTTATAAAATGAAGTAATTAATTTAATTCACTTTAAATTAATTAGAGATGATATAAATCATTACTTATGAATGGGTGATAGTATTGAATACTTGGCATTGATTGATATCTCTGATGAGATATATGATGTATGATATGGATGTTAGTTGGATTGTGATGATAATATGGATTATCTGATAATGTTGATTATCTGTTGTGAATTATCTTTCTTTGTGTATAAAGATAATGAATTAAATTGTTTTAACCTTTAAAACAACTTGGCCTTAAAAGATACGCTTTGGATTTCGATGAGACCGGGATCGGGTTTCCGTATACCGGATTTCCAGGTCTGGAGACCCGAATACCACATCGATCCAAATTAACGATAGGTCATGAATCAAGTGAAGATGAAGATTCAGAGTGCAAGGGTTATTGTCGTTAACTCTGAGGGTGATTCCAAAACGAGTGTAACGAGATAATGCCTTCGGTTTCGTTCGAACCCAGAACGGACTTGTATGGATTGAATGCTTTCAGCACATCGTCAGGTGGACGATGAGCATTCTAAGATAGATGTGTTCTTTTCTAAGGTAATCGTGACCTCAAGCCTCACAAACCGGGAATGGCTAAAACAGGGGAGGTGCAGCAAGGTTAGTGGGTAGCACCCAAGTAGGACAAGGTTACCTCTGTCTAGATGTCCCTTTCTATTTTCGACTTAGTGGTGCGGTTGCTGATCCCAACCGTGAGGTATCTTGTGCGGGAATTATCCAGTAAGGGATGTTCCGACCTTGTGTTGCAGGGGATTGGGAGTGATCCTCGGTACGGTGATCTAGGCCACGTACTGTGACGGGCGGTACCCCAGTAGCCCTGCCATTGTATGGAAACCCATTCTTCCTACGTGCCCTTACGGTTTTGATTGTATAACCCACTTTGTGGCTAGTATGCTGGAATTTAATAATGTAACAATTTCAGCTATTTCATATTTATTTGAAAACCCTAGACCCTATTATAATATAACTGGATTTCTTATCAAATGTTTTGGTTAGCGTAAGGTAAAAACTTACCCATGTTTATTTGTGGGGAGTCTTACGTGATACCTTTTCTTTCTAAAGGTTTTGAAGTTAAGCAAGTTTAACCTGTTACTCACACCAGACCCATGTCTGACCCAAGTGTTTATTTCTGTTTTATAAACTCTTGGGTACTCAAATTTTTACGAGTAGCCAAGGGATTCGGGTTTAGCTTTGACGAATTGTGGAGGAGCAATGGAGCAGGAGGCTTCAGCGTTGTAGATATATATAGTAGTTCCGCTGTGTCTGTATCTCTGTAGTGTATTGAGTTGTAATGTCTAGACAGATGTTTATAACTGTCTAGTAAGTGATGTATATGCTGTGTAACTCTGTAAAGTGTTGTATACTATGTAATAGTTTATGTTATTAATATAATTTATTCGTTCCGCTGTGAGATCGTTGTTGTTGTTTCTTTCTTTCTTCTCTTCTTTTCTATTTTCTACCCCTTTCTTTCTTATTAGCGATACGACTTTCTATGGAGAGAAAGCCGTGGTCGTTACAGTGGTATCAGAGCATAGGTTGAGCGAATGCCTAAGCTTTTGGTTAATTGAATATCAGAACACTAGGTTGAGTGAATACCTAGGTTCGGAAGGGTTGTTCATTAGAGATAGGATCTGTAGCAACCTGTTTGAGTGTATATATATACGAGAGCGCGTATTTGTTAGTTATATAAAATGGTTTTATATTGTGTTAATTGATCGGTTGGGTGGTATATGGATTCTGGTCAATACGAGTAGCTAACGTTATTGATAGGGATCTCTAAACACTTGAACCAGGCCAACGGACACAATATTGTTTTAAAGAGGTAAATGAAATAATTTTACCCAGAAATAATTTCTATATAAAAAGTATCATTTTAAATATATATATATTTCTACCTATTTGTTGGGTTACCTGTTCGGGTTTTCCAATATAAGTTATAAAGGTAGATGGGGTAGTGGTGTGTGAAACACGACTACCAATGGTTGGAGTTTAAATGTTGAGGTTGGAGGTGTATTTGTCGAGACTGTAGACCCAATACCGTCTCGAGTAAGCTTTGCTGTGGTGAAGGATTTCATCGATCTCCGAAGGAAACTGTAATGGTTCGGAGTTTATCTTTGAAGTGTGGATGAGTAGAGTTGGATCTGTCGGAGAACAGAAGCGAGTGATGGTATCTCAGGTAATAGTAGCTGTATGATGAGATACAGTAACGATGGATGTTCCTGAAGATGTTTTCTTTGGAACAAGATTAAGGAAGTGTGTATGCTTTGGTATTGTGGCTGAGTTCAGCATGGTGTTTCTGTTTGGTTTGGAGTCCGAGTTTCTCAAAGATCTTTGGAATAGGAAGTCCTTGGCATCAGTGTCAGCAGTGCAGCTCGGAGTATTCCGTGATGGCGGGAAGTTTTCTGGCTGAGCAGTTTTTCTGAAGGTGAAGTTCAGAAGCAGTAAGAGTGGGTCCATTTCTTCGATAAATTGGATAAATAAGTGTAAGCTGTTCTGATTGGTAAAGAGAGAACAGTCTGTTTGGAATTAGGCTGGGTTGATCGCAAAAGTGACTTGCGATTTTCTGAGTGTTCTCTTGGGTTGTCAGAATTTTCTGGATGTCTTCAGAGAAGTCAGAAGTTTGTCCGCATCTGAAGGTTGAGTTTTCTTATCGATTGGATTCCAGGAGTGATACCGGTGGTTCAGTCTAGTGGAAGGATGTTTCCTAGAGATGGATTTGGTGAAGCAGCTCAAGTTTTGCTGGAGTATCTGAGTTTTATTTATGGATCAGTGAACCTTATTTCTAGAAGTGAGTTGTCCAGTCTGTGCTTGTGTTCTACCTCAGATCAGAGTTGAGCAGCGAAAGCAGTTTGGAGTGTATCTCTGGATGGGAGAAGTAAGTTTGGAATCTACTGATGTTGTGAAGTAGAGTTATGTTTGGATCTCGTCTGTGTTTTGACTTGGATAAGTAATTGGTCTACTTGGTTGAATTGTCAATTTGGATAACTGGAATTCATTGAGTTTTACGTATCTCTAAGGGAATACGTGTTTGATCTATCTTTGGTTTTGGAATCTGCAGTTCTGGAGGTTTGATTGTTGAGTCAGACTCGTCTGTAGTCTGATATTCTGTTTAGTTCTGTAGATCTAGATGAGTAGGAGATCTATAGCTTAGTAGTTTAGATTGTTTGTAGAGCGAGTATCCCGGTATATATATATACTTGGGGAAACTCGAGGAATTTTATCTAGAATTTAGTCTAGACAGTTAGAATTGTTTGATTGGATGAATTGGTTGCTATGGTTATTAGCATATGGATGATAGTATATGCTTGTGTTTTAAAATTAAAATCTTTAATAAGATTATTAAATTACCTTTGTTTAAATTTCGGGGACGAAATTATTTTAAGGGGGGAGGAATGTAATATCCCGGAAATTTTGACAATATCAATTTAATAATCTGTTGAATAATTAAATTGATATGGATAATCTTTGATAATAAGATTTGAATTTAATTTAATAATCTGATTAAATTAGTATTTAATTGATGATTTTATCTTTTAAAAGTTAATAAGATATTTTCTATTTGAATATATATATTTATTTATATATATTGTAAATAGAAGCTTTGGTAAATTGGAAATTTATATTTAATTTAATCTGGACTTTTCAAAGATATTTAAATAAGTAATTTTATAGTTTTAAAATACTTTAAGTAAATATTTAATTGTTTAAGAGATATTTTAACTTAAGTTTAAATAAATAAGATTTACAAAATGGTTTGTTTTATTTCTTTTTAAATATTTCTTGATAATATAATCTCTTGTTTAAATTATAAAATATGTTATTTTCAAATAACAAGTATAATGTATTATTTTTAATATGTATGAATTTTAATGCTAAAAGGAATTTTATTCATATAAATTTAGAAAGTATTTATTTAATAGTAAATTTAGTACAAAAGATATATTTACACT
Source organism: Allium fistulosum (assembly GCA_030737815.1). NCBI lineage: Eukaryota > Viridiplantae > Streptophyta > Magnoliopsida > Asparagales > Amaryllidaceae > Allium > Allium fistulosum. Next base: position 1,017,363,788 of record CM060902.1, read on the forward strand.
TATAAATGAATTAAATATATTGTATATGATTTTATTAGAATATGATTAGTTTCTATTTTTATTTTCTTTTAAAGGTGTCATTTATTTATAATATGGGAAGGCCTTTATTAAATGAGGTATGTATTTATTTAATTAGGAAAATTCATTTTAAAGGCTTTTAAATAATTTTAAAAACAAATAAAAATAAATAATTACAAGTGTTAAAAATTTTAGACATGTTAAATACATGTGTAAGATAATTAAGGATTGTATGAGACAAGTGTCATAGTTTATTTTATTTTCTTTAATTTTAAAACAAATCCTAACAAATCTATATAAATCTACATCATCCCTCTCTTCCATTTTCTTGTTTCTATTCTCACATTTTCGGTTCAAAAACTAAAACCAAAAGAAAATGTATCAACCCCGAAATGATCTCCAGCCAAAACTAAAATCTCCTCAAAACTGAAATTCTTCTCAAAACCAAAATGAAATCATCTCAAACAAAAGAATCTACAACCTAAAATCTTTTCAAACAAATCTGCAATGTTTTTCCTGTAACCTTCTGAAATGCAAGATTAAAAACTTGTGAATCCTTTTTATCTTCAACCTGAAAACACTCCTCAAAACCTGTAATCTACCAAAAGCCTGTAATCATTTCATCTCAAGCCTGAGATCAATTATCCTAAGACCAGAAACCATATTTCAAAACAAATCTGCAATGTTCTTCAAGTCTGAATCATTTCAAGATTTGCATGCAAGAAAATCTGAGGCAGAAGCAAGTTTTCAAAAGATTTTCAAATTTTTAAAAGAAATCAAAACGAGCTCTTCAGTTTTTAAAGGAATGAAGCAAGTTCAGTTTCAAGTTTTCAAAGTCCAAATTCCAGTTTTTCTTTCAAACCTCTGTTCATCTGCATGTTTGGTGAGTAACATTCTATTTTTAAGGTTTAAATTAGGAAAGATGGTTGCATGTGAATATTTATAGGTGGTCCTACATATCTATGTATTGATGTATGATTATATACGTGAATTTCTATGTATACATGGATGAATAGTTATGTGTGCATATCTGTTATCTTTGAACCCTGTTCTGTTTTGTTGCCCAGACTCCAGGATTTCTTTTAAATCTCTTACTAATTGATCTAGTTCTTGTTAGGACTAAACTTATAAACAAAAGTTGTTGATTATCATAGAAGAATGTTTAAAAATTTTAGTTAAGTCAAACTTTAAACCAAGTATCTCTGTAAAACAAAAACAACAAGTGCATGTATATATAAGTGAAAACCCAAACATTGAAATTCGTAAATCCAGGATTATAAATGGAATGCATAAGCTATAACATGATTTTTAGTATTAAAATCACAATTTTTAGTTTAGAATTGAAGGTGCAGTTCTGGTTTAAGTTAAAAATGGATTTTTGGGTAGTTCTGTTGATCTCTATGGTTTGAAATGTTGTATTCTTCAAAAATGATAGAGGAATGAATGGTGATGGTAGGAAAATTATCTGGAAAGTGTTTAATTCAAGATTAAGGTAGCAGTAGTGGATTATTTGCTAGAACCCTAGTTTTAACGAGTCTTGTTAATTTGATCACTATGGTATATCTAGTGGATCGAGTGCTTCAAGATTTTTAGGGAGGGAAGCTTGGTCGTTGATGAAGTAGTGGTCGGCGTTGCAGAAGCTCTGGTGGTCGGGATTTCGAAGACGAGGGGTGTTGACAGGCTTTGGAAATTGTAGTCTGTGTCCCAGTTTTGATTTTAGGCTCGAATTTTGATTTCGCTTCTAGATCGAAGATTGAATGGTCGGAATTAGATCGGGAGGTGATCGCCGACTTGCGTGTGTGGTCGCGAGTGGTCTACGTTGATGGCGACGGTAGTGCAGGTGCACGGTGATAGTATTGTGTCAGATGTGATTTAGGGAAGAAGGTACTCGAGAGTTATTCGAGTAGAATCGTGTTTTTGCTCGAAGCACTGGAGTGTTGAATCGAAATATTTGTGAAGAGAGCTCGGGTGTGTTGGACTCAAGTGACAGGGAAAAGCTACTCGAGATTTTCGAGTTTTCAGGCGTGTGAAACTCGGAGCAGTTAGGGTATCGACTCGAAGCATTTTTGAGTAGGCTCGAGTTCATAGTGTTGCCAGGTTTTAAAACCTGTATGTTTAAAAGTTTTAAACTGAATTTAATTTTGTAAAGAAATATTTAAACAGAAGATTTAAATCTGAGTTAATCTGGAATCTAATTTAAATCTAGATCTCAGATTTGAAATGGAAGAAAGTTTTTAAATTAAATTGTTTTAATAATTTTAATTGTTTAAAATGTATATTATATGGTTAGAATTTAAAAGTAAATTTAATTTAAATTCTTTAAGTTCTTTTATAAGATGAGTATTTCTTTAACTTGTAAATAAAAGAGTTTTAGAAATGATGTTTAAAACGTTGTTAAAGATAATTTGTTTTCATTTTAAATCTTTAAATTTAAAATGAAATTTTGAAGTTAAAATTTAAGTAAATTGATTTAAAATACTTTGTAAATGATAACTTGATTTTCAATAAGAACAAAGTTTATCTTAAAGTAATTAAAGATTTATGTTAATTAAATTAATTAGGAAATTTAATGGATAATTAATTTATTTGATTAATTAATCATTTGGATTAATTAAATAGGTAATTAAAGGTTTATACTAATTAATTAATGATTAAGATTTATTAATTAGATTGTAATTAAGGATTATAAATTAGAATATTAATTAATGGTAAAGAATTAATTAATAGAGTAATTAAATATTAATTAAGTTATGGTTAACACTTAATTAATTTAGTAATTAGAGATTAATAAATTGGTTATTAAGATTTATTAATTTGAAATTAATAATAATTAATCTAAGTTAATTACTTAAGGAAAGTAATTAAATAATAGTTAATGAAGTCATTAACTATGGATTATTAAATAATTAATTAATAGGATTAATTTTGATAATTAATTAGTTTAATTAATTTAAGAATAATCATTTATGAAATTGTTTAGATGAATTACTTAATGGAAGTAATTAAGGATTAATTACTTATTGTAATTAATTGAAGTTAATTTGATTTAGTTTAAGTTAATTAATTAAGTTTAATTAATTTAGAATAATCAAGAGATGATTTGATAATAATTACTTAATGTAATTATTAAGGTAAGTTTATTTAGGGGAGTAAATAATAAGATAATTACTGGAAGTAATTAATTGAATAAATGATTTTATTAATAGAAGTAATTTGAGTTAATTACTTTGAATAATTAATCAAGGGATTAATTAAGAAATTAATTAAGGAGTAATTAATTTAGTTAATGAAAGTAATTAAGGGTAATTAATTACTGATTGAAGATTAATCAAGGGTGATTAATAAATGTTGTTTAATTAAAGGTTAATTACTTAATGTAATTAATTTAATTAAGTAATTAATAATTAAGTTGTAATTAAGGATCATTAATTAATATAATTAATGATGTAATTAAGATTGGTTAATTAAGTAATAATTAATAAATGAAGTAATTAATCAATGTAATTAATTAAGGATTAATGTAATTAATTATAGTTGATTAAGTTAATTAATTTTAGTAAATTAATTAATGATGTAATTAAAGGTTAATTACTATAAGTGGTTAAGGATAATTAATTTGAGTAATTAATTAAAGATAAATTACTTGGATGTAATTAAAAGATAATTAATCAAAGATGATTAATTAAAATGAATTATTAGAGGATAATTTAATTAATTGATTGTAATTAATTAATGGTTAAGTAAGAAGGATTTATAAAATGAAGTAATTAATTTAATTCACTTTAAATTAATTAGAGATGATATAAATCATTACTTATGAATGGGTGATAGTATTGAATACTTGGCATTGATTGATATCTCTGATGAGATATATGATGTATGATATGGATGTTAGTTGGATTGTGATGATAATATGGATTATCTGATAATGTTGATTATCTGTTGTGAATTATCTTTCTTTGTGTATAAAGATAATGAATTAAATTGTTTTAACCTTTAAAACAACTTGGCCTTAAAAGATACGCTTTGGATTTCGATGAGACCAGGATCGGGTTTCCGTATACCGGATTTCCAGGTCTGGAGACCCGAATACCACATCGATCCAAATTAACGATAGGTCGTGAATCAAGTGAAGATGAAGATTCAGAGTGCAAGGGTTATTGTCGTTAACTCTGAGGGTGATTCCAAAACGAGTGTAACGAAATAATGCCTTCGGTTTCGTTCGAACCCGGAACGGACTTGTATGGATTGAATGCTTTCAGCACATCGTCAGGTGGACGATGAGCATTCTAAGATAGATGTGTTCTTTTCTAAGGTAATCGTGACCTCAAGCCTCACAAACCGGGAATGGCTAAAACAGGGGAGGTGCAGCAAGGTTAGTGGGTAGCACCCAAGTAGGACAAGGTTACCTCTGTCTAGATGTCCCTTTCTATTTTCGACTTAGTGGTGCGGTTGCTGATCCCAACCGTGAGGTATCTTGTGCGGGAATTATCCAGTAAGGGATGTTCCGACCTTGTGTTGCAGGGGATTGGGAGTGATCCTCGGTACGGTGATCTAGGCCACGTACTGTGACGGGCGGTACCCCAGTAGCCCTGCCATTGTATGGAAACCCATTCTTCCTACGTGCCCTTACGGTTTTGATTGTATAACCCACTTTGTGGCTAGTATGCTGGAATTTAATAATGTAACAATTTCAGCTATTTCATATTTATTTGAAAACCCTAGACCCTATTATAATATAACTGGATTTCTTATCAAATGTTTTGGTTAGCGTAAGGTAAAAACTTACGCATGTTTATTTGTGGGGAGTCTTACGTGATACCTTTTCTTTCTAAAGGTTTTGAAGTTAAGCAAGTTTAACCTGTTACTCACACCAGACCCATGTCTGACCCAAGTGTTTATTTCTGTTTTATAAACTCTTGGGTACTCAAATTTTTACGAGTAGCCAAGGGATTCAGGTTTAGCTTTGACGAATTGTGGAGGAGCAATGGAGCAGGAGGCTTCAACGTTGTAGATATATATAGTAGTTCCGCTGTGTCTGTATCTCTGTAGTGTATTGAGTTGTAATGTCTAGACATATGTTTATAACTGTCTAGTAAGTGAGGTATATGCTGTGTAACTCTGTAAAGTGTTGTATACTATGTAATAGTTTATGTTATTAATATAATTTATTCGTTCCGCTGTGAGATCGTTGTTGTTGTTTCTTTCTTTCTTCTCTTCTTTTCTATTTTCTACCCCTTTCTTTCTTATTAGCGATACGACTTTCTATGGAGAGAAAGCCGTGGTCGTTACATACCCCTTTCGCTTTAATAATATTTTTGAGTGCAGAACCAAGTGAAAAAACTAGTAGACGATCTAGAACAATAAGAGGGTTGCGTAGGCCACTCTTACATTAATGAAAAGGAACTGTGCAAGTCCTATGATTCAACACTCAATGCCCAAGGGAAGCAGATACCCAAACCGTACAAGTTGTAGACTCATATACGATAGCCAGCACTACAAAAATCCTAAGTGAAAGTATAGAAAAGAACGACACTGCTCAGCAAAATAAACTGCGATAATAATAGATTGGCACGACCTAAAACATAATAGCATAGACACAAAGACAAACTGCTTTGTCGCTCAAAAAATGAAAGATGCCATCACTATTAATACCAAACTACACCATCACCTTGAAAGTAGACTATGCTACCCACTTGAAGGCAGACTATGCCACCCTCATGAAGGTAAACTATGTCGTCACCTTTGATAAAACTGCTCCTATGCTACAACATCTAGTGTTGACTACGATGCCGAATACAAACTATGTGGAGACAACCAAACAAGCAAATGCGAGACAGTTCATAAATAAAGCTCCAAAGCTAAATATACCAAAACTCAAAGTTCCTACCTAAAATAAATTCAAAATTCCCACCACAACCAAATCTTCCCATCTAAAGCATATCTTTTTGCTTGTATTAACGTCAACAATCCACGCATAAATAGTTAAATAAATAGATGCGTAACACATGGTATGTTCCAACGATAAAGAAGGAATGTGAGGTTATGATGTCAGCAATCCATGTAATGTCATAACACTATAAATAGGAAGACACTATGGTAGAAAAAGTGGATGGATTTTTTAACAGTTTCTCTAAATTGTATACTCAATTTAATTGTACTATCTGATATTAAAGTGTATGCTAAGAGGAATATAAGAGGAAAAGGATTGACCCATGGATGTAGGATTACATAACATCTGAATCACGTAAATCTTTATGTCCTTTGCTTTTCAGCATTTATTTACCTTGTTTTCTATACCAAATTTTATTTGATTTTGATTAAATTGATAGCTAAATTAAAATTGATATTTTAACAAATAGTTAAAGTGCACCTACATAATTGTATAAGCTTAAGCAATATAATTACTTCTTTTACGGCAAATTTGATACCAATTAAACTTGCTATATAACATCCTACCTCTATACTTATATTACCCACAAATATTATTATAGAATACTGTTGAATAATGCAAAGAATGAGGCAATGTGGGTGAATCATACATGAATATTCCCTTGGACCAATATTGAATATGTCTCATAATATAAAAATCGCTCACCTCGACGTAAACAATCTTGGTACAAAGCAATAAACACACGTGATGCCCGAGGATAGAACGGTACACAATATAAACTAAACCACATAGAACACAGAGTCATCAACGCAATGATAAAAATATAATAGAAAATATACACAAATCTGAGTAGGATACAAAAGTAAACCAAATTTCCTCTAATTCTCAAATATCTACACAACATAGGTCCAATACATCTAATCCAACAACATATAGATACACGGGTCCAAATAAACAATATCCAACACATCTAGTAATACAACCTCCAACTAAGCCCAATAAGCATCTGGTCACATCGTCCCTTTACCTGAAATGTCTCGGACAAACTTGAGTATCATATAAATTATAAATGGGTCAAACAATGTCTATATTCAATGGTGAGAATATAACGATATCTTAAGGAATAACTTATACACAATACAATAAAGAAATCCAACCAAAGAAATACTAAAACATCCACAACACATCAAACAACATCCATAACCCGTCAAATCATAAGATAACAATCACAATCGCATACATCACACAATACATATCAAACATCCATCACACACATCATACAGAACACACATCTCACACATAACACAACGCACAGATCTACACATCACATATCACACACAGCACACATCATGTATCACACACATCGCACACCCTACACATCGTACAAACCACACATCAAACATCAATTCATTGATATTTATTTAGCAGTATTAGATTTATTCATTTTATTCTTCAATTTTATTTTATTTACTGCTACTGCTATTATATCTGCTGTTTTATTTGCTACTAGAAGCCGAGTCTACACTTGAGCCTCGTGGCTTCTCCGATGCACAGGGAGACCCTACACGTAAATATTTTATGAGCGTCTTCACCAGCCTTTAGCTGCATAATAAACGCACATCGCTTCCTCGCCTCCTCGCTCCTCACTCCCATCGTCAATTACCTCACCTCATTCTAAATTTGTTCCATCGACCCATGCAGCAGACTGTGACCATGTGACGAGGGGTCCATGTCACTGCAACCATCGGGGAGCTACTCCATGGTCGGTCAAGCTAGGATAGGGCTAGCAAAAACTTCTGGCTCTCACATCTGCGTAAGGACTTCGTACTCCTCGATCCACTCAAATGCGAAGATAATCAAATTCCCACTTTAAAATAAAATAACTAATAATATAATTTACCTTACCCGTCAAATCAGAAATCCAAGTAATATCGATTAATATTCATGCATAATATAGAATAATTCACCGATACCAAAATATCAAATACTCAGTCTACAATGAATTTCCTGACATTATACTTGTGCTGAGTAAATAAATACGCCCCACAAGGACGTCCTACAACGTCTGTTGAAATATAATTATATACACAACACCCTCAATTAATCAATATAAAATAAATTTCCACTTCGCTTATAAATTCACTCTTGCTTAAATCGTTCTTCAATTCATTATTCTTTAATTGATTACTTTACAATTCAACACAGTGGGTAATTTACTTCATCTCGCTCGTATCAAATAAATCAATAATCATCCACATACATCAATGTATTATTTAGTTAACATTTAACGAGATAAAGATTTTATTTAAATCTATTTCACTTTGTTTTGTTTCCTCTTTTATAAAAACACTTTAATTTTAATTCAACAGCAAACATCTTTTTTATTTCTTTCTCTTTTTAAAATAATAATTATTGATTCTAACATCCAATTTCAAAAATCGTTATTTCAAAATAATTTATTTGGTTTCAAAGAAACTTCATTCAAACTCAACAATAAACTTTAAAACCTAAAAAACACTTTCACTTCAAATTTCCACTTTAATAATATGGAAATACTACAAAAAAATTTATGTCTTCCAAATACCTTTAAAATCTCGAACCCAAAAATATTCTCGATTCTAAATATTTGCAAATCCAAATAAATAACTTCGAAATCATTATTTAAAATCCTCATTTATTTTCAAACAACTCTTTTAAAGCTATAATCCATCAAAAATAATATACACTACATCCAAAATTTCAATTCATGTTATATATATCAAATCCCCATAAATGAAAGTTTTCTTTCAATAAATAAAATAATTTGCATACGCATTGCAATTACTTCAATATATCATCACTTTTTTTAACTTTCCATCTTTTAATTCAGATTATTTATCAATTTATAAATATATATTTTAAACTTCATTTCATAAATATCCTCCAATTATTTTTATAATCAACAATAAATAAAAATATAAATCTTCAAAATTTCCTTATTTTATCAAAATTCCAAAATTCATCATTTTCCAAAATAATTTCCATTTACAAAATCCTTCAAATTATTTCACTTATAAATATTTTTCAAAATCGTTACTCTTTCAAAATTTCTATTAATTCAATAATCTCAATATTCAAAATAAAACATCTTTCTAGAATTCGTTGTTTATCACCAAAAATTTATTTGTTTCAAATTTACATCTTTTACTTCATTTGCTTTTCTTTCAATTGATTGAAATGTTGTGTTTGACTAATATCATCATCCAAATCAACCAATATACACACAACAAATCTCAACCAAAACACACACAACACTCAATCATTATCATCTAATAATCATCAATTTCATCCAATAAATCAACAATCAATCCAACAAAGCAAATCAAACAATATATGGAGTAATTATGCATCACACTATCAACCAAGCAACAAATATAAAAATAATGAACAGTAGTTCTGAGTAAAAGAATTTACTCACCTAAACGATGTTTGAGTTTCCAAAACACCAACTTCAGCCTATTGGTGTAACACTCTCGATCGCCAGTTGCCACGCATCGACCCATTTGTCCGCCGCAGTCAATTAAGCATGCACAAACAGTAGATCCAACACCACCAAGTAGCAACTACAATAGCCCTCCTTCATCCCGCAAACCCACACGTCTGCTCCAGCACTTCCAACGCCTGTGCATCAATCACCATCACCTGCCCATGCCTAAAATCGCAAACCACGCCATCTCGTCCCTTCCCAGCTTCAATCACCCCGTCATTCCCATTGACATAGGATGCAAATCACCACGCTCAGGTCAGCAATTCATCGTCCCTCCCCTCACGTCAACGAAGCCTTCTTGATGCAACTTTGCTAGGCCACGATGCTTTGTTCGCCTACCACCCGATGTCGCAAATCTTCCTGGCATCGAGTTCGCCTTTACCGTGTCGCCAAATAATACTTGCGACATTTTGTTGAAAGTCTGTAAATCATGGTTTTGTCTCTTGAGGGAACTAGGGCTAAAATGTGATAAAGGGGGATCGGGCTTGTGCTAGAATATTTGTGTCAAGAGAGTTCCAGAAAAAGAGAGAAGTGACCGACTTAAACCGGCTTGGGCTTGTTTATTTAGGCTCAATTAAAATCAAGTAAAATTTTCTTTCTTTTCCTTTTAATAATTCCTTTTACTTGCTTGTAAATAAGTTTTAATTTAATAATCTAATTAACACTTCATTTTACAAAATATAATTTGCAGCTGCACAATTTTATACAACTCAATATTTACTTAATTTATTTAATATTTCATCATATTATTACCAAATAAATTTATTTTCCGTTTATTCCAACCTTATACAAAAATTATTTACACTTTAGAATATTTTATATTAATTAAAACATTTTATCTGATTTAAACAGGTTATTTAAAAAGAATTTATTAATTTAATTCATTCTATTAAATCAAAATCTTTTTTTAAATGGAAGTTAATTATCTAAAATTTATTTTTGAAATATAATCATCAAAAAATCGAATTCCAACACTTTTATTTTAATTAAATTCATTTATTTATACGGTGTAGAAAGCAGGACTGCTATAGACTTTCCCCTTAAGAAAATTGCGTCTTTGCAATTTCTTGTTGGGAAGTCGACATACACAACTCATACCCTAACTTTTTTCGTAATCATCGCTTATTTATCAAACTCAACTACTCAATTCTCTACGTGGCTCTTACACTCCAACTCATTTTATTGTATTGTAACACTCCTAAGTTTAGATAACATTATTCAAGAGATTTAATCAGATAAATTAAATAGAATACTATAGAGATTAGAGTGATAAAGGAATTGAGATTTGAGAACTAATTAGGGTCGTGCCTTAACTAAATGAATATATATGTGATTTATAAATAGGGATTTAAGAGAATAAGGCAAGGGTAAAAAGGGAATAGTCGTATACCATAACCCCTTAACCCCTTACCTCATTCTCATTCACATTTTCATAAACCAAAAACATAAACAAAGGAGAAACAAGGCCAGCCATAACCCTAGGAGAAGAGGAGCTCAAAATCAATTAGAGGCTAAGATTCAAGCTAGGAAGATTAAAGCAAGAGCAAATCTCAAGCTCCTTATCCAAACATGGTGAATAATGATCTAAACCATCTCATATATGTCTTAGTGAATGTTTAAAATTCGATTTTAAGGTTTAAAACCATTCGGATGGATGAATGATGATATGCTTTGATTATATACCATGTTATAATTTAAACAAGGATTTTTTAGGATAATATAATTCGATTTTAAGGTTAAAATCATGCAAATTGATTTTCGAATGCCATGATGTTTGAAAATTTTATGTAGAACATTATTTTGGAGATGGGTTTAAATTCTCATAATATTCCAAGATATAGATAATTTATTATGAATTTTGAATGGAAAAAATAGATAATTTTGGGTTTAAATTATTTAAGCAATTATATAATGACTTCGGGTCTGAAATTTATATCTGTCAGAAAGCGTATTAAAAGTGAATTATTATGATTTTTGGGGATATTCCTAAGTATTTTACTATGTTATAAAATTATTTAAGCTAAGAGACTTAAATTTTTCATCAAGAGGAAGGGCTTATTTGCTTAAAATGTTTTAAATTGTTAATTGTGAATTTGGCAGCCTTTTTAGAAAAAGGATTTTGATAAAGAAATGGCAACCAATCACATTTTGACAAATTAGGCAAGTTAGGTTAAAATAAATTACTTTGAAAGTCATAAAATCAGTTCTGTTGCGAATTACAACTTTGCCACTTCATTTGCTTGCTTCCGTCACCATGCCTAGTGGGCCTTTCGAACTCGTTCCAAACAATGCACATGGTTTCAAGCAATTGGTACGTAGTGTATTGGAGAAAGGCGAAACGGTCTATGTCGAAGGCATGCTTTCGAAGGGGTTAAAGGTGCTTTTATAAGCTTTCGAATCCATCAACTTGTCTTTGCTTTTAGAAAGGAGCATTCGAAAGAGTTGCCACTTATTTTAGTTTTTAAAGAATCTTTCAAAAGAGTTGCCACATTTTAAACTCATTTGATACCTAGCTGTCGCATTCATACCTTTCGAGTTGGTTAAAGGTCAATTTCCTTTATAGCCTTATAACAATGAGTACGAAAGGAAGGCTTTTGTTTTATTAACATTGAAGCCGCCTTCCCAATGCTTTTGAATGGGTCATTTTAGCCACTTTTATAAATGGTTTTGGAGGCAATGGTTTCGAAAGGATGGTTTCGAAACTATCCTCTTCCCTAATTCTTTTTCTTAAGATTAATACTTTCGAAAGCAAAGCTTTTGCTTTTGTTCTCTTTGATCCATTAGTTATATATAATGTTAGACCCAACGATTTCGAAAGAGATACTTTCAAATGGTTTCGAAGCTATGCTTCCATAAATTCTTACTTGAACTAAATGCTTTCGAAATGTATGTTTAAGTGTTTCGAAAGGTATATCTTTAAGTGTTTCGAAAGGAAGATTTTAATGCTTTCGAAAGGTAAGTTTCTTTAAGTATTTTGAAAGGAACGTTTCAATGCTTTCGAAAGGTATGTTTCAGGTATTCGAAAGATGTGTTGAATTGTTTCGAAAGAGAACATCTAAGGTTTTAAGTAATGATACAAAGGATATAGTCGAAAGCCTTAATTTTCAAATTTGAGAACCCAATCTTATTTTTAAAGTAAATACATGGCAATATGAAAAAGTTTTGAAATGGCATTAACTATGGAATTTTAGAGGAAGCTTCCTTGATGAAGATATTGGGTTAAGGGTATTAACCGTATTTTTAGAAAATGATTACAAGGAATTAGATCATGGATGTTTATATTGTTATGTTTTGATCAATTATCATGTATTCTTCTATAATCATAATTCACTTCATTTTAACCCATGACTGCATTTTGGGTTGTTAAGGGCAGAATAACAGGCTAGGTTGACCCAGTAGTAAATATATATATATATATATAGAACTGAACTCCTGTGTGAGTAGAATTGCATCTAGGAGGTCAGGCAGGCCAAAATATAGAATGCCAAAAACTGATCAAAGGATTATTGGTTTAGACAGGTTCTTAGTAAGCCCATGAAAACTATGTATGGAGATTTTTATTGGCAGGGGCCAATAGGTTCTTAGTGATCCCATGAAAACTACGTCCGGAATAAGTTATTGAAAGAGATCAACAGGTTCATAGTGATCCCATAAAAACTATGACATGAGAGATGTTATTGGAGAATCCAATAGGTTCATAGCGACCCCATGAAAACTATGATTAGGTGATATTATTGGTAGACACCAATAGGTTCTTAGTGATCCCATGAAAACTATGAAACCAGACATATAGTTTGTAAACTTGGAACAGGTTATTAGTTAGCCCATGAAAACTAATAGGTTAATAGTGACCCAAGAAACTATAACTTGAGACAGGTAGTCCGATGCATGTGGATGGGAAATCCAAAACATATTGCATGTTTGCATATCATCATGATCCATTTTATTATGTTATGTGTTAACCATTATGGATGCAGATGCACAGTATATGGTTATTATAAATTGGATTAGGATACTAGTGAGGGACAAACCCGTTCAGCTAAGCGGCGTAATCTCACTAGATATCTATATGGTTCGAGATGGTAGGTTATTATTCACACCAAACTTTATGTCTGACTCGAAGTTTATGTTTTCCCTTTAAACTCTCAGGTGCTCATTTAATTTTGAGTAGTTTGAGAGCTAAGGTTTTCAGGTTCTCCTTTAGACAAATAAGCTTCCGAAGATGTACAGGAGGCAAGCTAGCTATTAGGATTTTTTTCTTCTGTTTGATTCCGCTGTGTTTTGGATGTAATGGCCAAGTTGTTTAGTGCCTATATTTCAACTATGATCAACCAAGGGGCATCTTCATATGTAGCTCTTGGCGTATTTTATAATAAATTGTGATTTCTCTGAATGTGGCTTAAGTGTGGGATTATGTAATGAATCATAAATGCTATCTGTAATGAAATGAGAAATTTGTTTTAAATCGAGTTTAATTTTTTTTCATATTTATATATTTCTAGTATATCAATGTATCTAACATTACTGCATTTGGTCACCTAGAATTGATAACTATGGATGACTACAGCATTCATAGCGGTTAGTTTTGGGTCTTCAAATAGACGGGAGGGATGTTACACGTATACTATGATTTCAAATAGAATCGAATAATGACTCTCTATTCTTCGCATACGATAAATTTGTGAAAAAATTTCTAGGTGTTGGATTTTCTAAAAAAATTTGACAGTCTCCTTTATATGGAAAGCATTTCAAAAAATCAAAACAATATAATTACATGATATACATCTCCGAAGAGGCATCCCAACATGGGGCATCTCGAAACATGAGGAAACAATATAATATCACTATATATCTCGCTATAACGTAAAACTATCTTTTTATTAGCATTCTAAGCAATTAACCTCGCCATTAAGCATGCATAAGTGAGCTATCATTGCCTGTAACAACCGTGATTTTATTACCATCGTAATAAAAAATTTAAAAATAGAATAATTTTATTTATTTTACAAAGTCAGTTAAATATCTAAGTGGTTGCACGCCGAATTGAAGGGAAAAATTTGCCTTCACATGCGTGTAAAAGAAGTGGTCCAACTTAGTAAAATTTTGAACACTTTACTTTAGGCCTTCACGTGTAAACATAAGGGTCCATTTATAAATAAAAGTTGGAACAATCCACCTTGCTGTCACAAACTAAAGTTTGAAGTGCAAAGTTGAAACACTTTTCCATTTGCTGTCACCAATTTCAAAAGCAAATAAGTGAATACTTTTTCCTTGCTGTTAACAAAATTTATAAAGCAAACATAAACATTTTGTGCCATCATTCTTTAGTGCAGTGATGTCCTTTTCTCTCCTCTTATGCACGTCTAGCTTTTAATGCGTTTGTACAACTTCTGCCATATATATTTTTGACTTATAAACAAAAATTAAAAAGAAAAGTAGGCTGCTCTGTTGGTGGTACCACTTATTTGTTTTCAAAATTTTCCAGAAGCTCAAAGATAGAAACATTAATGGCGGTTCAATAATTGTTTGCTTCCTTTCCTTTGAATCTCGGTTGCTGGCAAAAATTTGAGGCAAATATTTTGGTGAGTGAAAACACTCACATTTCTAATTTATTCTTTGCTTCAATATTTGCGTACACGAAAAATGGCATTTCTAGGCAATTCATTTTTGGGCAAAAAGAATAATGTTTTGAAACATTTCATTTTATACTTTATTAGTGTGTCTGCATAAAGGGGTAATGTCAAGTTTGTGCTTTGGGTTTCATTCTGCACGTGTAAAGTGTTCAGATCACATATTGTTTTGCATCTATATGTACGTGCTAAAATGTGTTGTGCACATCATGATATCAGTTACATGCGCACAAAATATTCAAGCCCGGACCATCACTTCATTTCATGCATGCGTAGGATTATTGTTGCCCAAATTATTGGTCCAAGTTATAAATTTTGTCTTTGATCATGGAACGTGCATACCTACTATTGTGTAGCCTGGTCACATATTTTGGTATTGATTATATTCATGCATGCGTATACTCTATATTTTTACTTCAACCCGTGTGTTGCGCGTGTGTAGAATGGTTGCATGTTAATAAAAAAATTTCTTTTTCAGGTCATTTTGCATTTGATTAAATCTATTTCGTATACACTAATCTCAAGTCCGGGCAGTGCCATATTTTGATGATTATATAAATGGTGTGGACCACTGTTTATTAATTTATTTTAAACCGGCGTTTGGTTTTAAAACGTATTTTGTTGCCGTTATTTTTATAACGGATTTTTACTCCAGTGCTATATTTTTGAAGCGTGTTGTTTTGGTGACATTTTGATGAATAAAAAAAATTACTGTCGCTTTGGCTTCAGTAACCGTCAAATTTAAAGTGAATTTTTTTAGCGGTTATCCCGCAACGCGGATTTGATATCCGTTTTTATAGTGTTTTGTGAAGTGCAATTTCTTTATCGAAATTGCTATAGCTATTGCTCTTTTAATCACGTGTTTTTAAAATCATTTTAAAATAAAATTGTTTTCAAAATTTTTACAGTTTGCGCTTTCAAAAGAATGAGGAATCGATTTAAATGCTTCAGCAAAATTAAGGAATGTGAACCCTTACTTTTACTGATTCGGTTAATTCCGGACTTGTCCATTTGAGAATGTAAAATGTTATATTTATAAAATACACAATTTTGCACTTTCAAGGAAACGATGAAGAGATTTAAACGATTTAGCAAAAGTGCGGAGTATGGAACCCACTTTTACTAATTCGGTTAATTTCGGACTCGTTAATTGAAATATTTGCTGTGGATTTGTTGTTTGAAGATTTCGATGATTTGTTAGACCTTTGGGTCATTTGTTGGACCTTCGGGTCAATTATCAGTACTAGACCTTCGGGTCATTTGTTGGGCGCCAAAAATTATAGTACTCGGCAGGCTTCGGCCATATGAGATGCACGTGCGGCGTAGCTTAAACTCGCCATCTGCTGGGATCGATCCACTTTTATGTTGATTTTCTAGTTATCTTATTTTGATTTCTAGATTTTGTGAATTGGTGTTTTGAATTCAATTATGAATTTAAAAGTTGATTTTGATGGAGTTTAATGAGACTTCTTCATTTAAACTATGTTGATTACTTATGTTGAATAGTCACATTCGAGACTATGATTTTTTGCTTTGATGTTGTTTATGATGCATTCACTTCTAAGTTTAAATTAGACTGATCCGTTTATTATTTTCTTTTAAATAATACTCGGGTCAGACCACGTTATTTCAGGATAATCGCTATCTCTGATTCAGTTGCAGCTTCAGCTTTTGGAATTTCACTTCATCTTTTACCTAGACTTCGAGGTGTTACTTTTGGTATATTGACTCTCGTCTCATGTATGTTGATGACATGTATATGTACATTTAGTTCATGGGAACTATCGATTGTTGTAGCATGTATCCAGACTTATCTTTCGCTGTATATTTGATATTTCTGTTCTGATGTGATTATACTTATCTGTGTTGTTGTTGTTATGAGTTGTTCTGAATTTTCCTTAAGCCACCGTAGTTTCGTTCTAGATTTGGATTGAGTTTATATCGTTGGAAGTAATTTACACAACTCCTATCGATGTAATCAATACTCGTCTAAGGCATAACTTATGGATGGTCGCTTCTAACAAGCCTTATTCTTTGCAATAGCAGACGTTATTCCTTGCAATAACCTTTGTTTTTGTGAGCATAGAGGTGGGGCGTCATAGCTTGGTATCAGAGCTGAGATTCATAACAAATTATAATAAACACAGAACAAAAGTAGAATGGAACATGTGTTACAACTATTCGAGGGTTTTATTCGTGCCTTTCTAATCTATTCTTTCCACTTTAACATGTTGGAGTATGTCTAGGAATAAATCTCATATTCCGTAGTATTACATTTGTTAAATTTCTTATCATTCCCGTATTGTTTAACTAATCCTTATCTTCTCTTGTTCTCTCAGCCTATGGCTGGAAGAGGTAGAGGGAAGCGTTCTTCTGCAGATCCGCCTAGTGGTTCTCATCTGGACGGAGTATATATGTCAGCTGATCAGTTTATGGATCTATTTAGGAGTGCTCAGCCTTCTGTTGCTACTCCCGCAGCTCCTACTCACAAGTCTGCCTTCGCCCGCATTTGTAGTGACTATTCCCACCTTGGAGGTCAGCCTTTCAAGGGATCAAAAAGTGTATTGGAGGTTCAAACTTGGTTGCGCGCTTGTGAGCGCATATTTTCTCGGATGGATCTTTCTGATCATCATCGCGTTCTCGTGGCATCTAGTATGTTGCAAGAGCGTGCGCTTGATTGGTATGAGCTTTTTATTGCAAAATTTGATGAGTCCTCCCTCTTGTGGAATTAGTTTAAGGAACGATTCGAACTTAAGTTCGTTCCTGAATCAGAAAAGGCTAATCTTGCTCGTAGTTTCCTTGAGTTAAAACAAGGAAAGTCCTCTGTTTCTGATTATGTTGCATCTTTCAAGGCCTTATCCAAATACGGAGTTGAGTTCATTAACACTCCGCGTAAGAAGAATATTCGATTTGTTGATGGTTTGAAGAAGTATTTGAAGAAAGTCCTTTTGCTTCAGCTTAAGCTCTCTTTTGAGGACCTTGTTGATTCGGCACTTTGTCTTGAAGCTGTCGAAAAGGAACGTTATAGTGGTAATGAGGTTGAGGTTTCTAAGAACCCCAACAAGAAGAGGTTTCCATTTCATAAGCCTAATTCTTCCAACAAGAAGAAGAAGCAAGCTACCTCTAGTTCTCAGCCTAGTAGTGCACCTTCTAATCAGAGGGCGTGCTATAATTGTGGTTCTCTAGATCATCTTCTTCGTAGTTGTCCTAAGCCTCGCATTTGCCGCTATTGCAAGAAAGATGGTCATTGGAGTTCTGATTGTCCTACTGCTTCTAAGGGTCTTAAATCTGGGAAGCTTAATGTTGCTAAAGCTTCTAGAGATTCTTCTCAGCCCAAAGGTATTACTCCTTCTGTTTTAGAAGGTTTTATTTTATTTCATGGCCGTTCTATTAGAGTTTTTTTCGATACAGGTGCATCACATTCATTCGTGTCAAAGGAGCTTGTTGATATTATTCCTTTGGATGTTGTTACTCTTCGCAACCCTTTGAGGATTGTGAATCCTATTGGTGGATCCACTACTCTTGGTTTGTTATGTGTTGATGTTGAGATTATTCTATGTGGTTTTTCCTTTCATGTGAATCTGCATGTTATGGATCATCTTGGTTTTGATATGATTTTGAGTTTGGATTGGCTCGTTCGTTATGAAGTTCAAATCCTATGTCCCGAAAGAACTTTATATCTCAAGCATCCGGATGCTATCGAGCAGTTATCTATTGTATTTCAGGACATGGATCATACTTCGAATGCTCTCATTTCTTCCCTCGAATCGGAGGATGTCATAGCTAATATTCCAGTTGTTTGTGATTTTTTTGATATCTTCGAGCCTATTTCGAGATTGCCGCCGAAGAGGGCAATTGAGTTCCGTATTGATCTTATCTATGGTGCTCATCCTGTCAGTCGTCCTCCCACGAGGATGTCTGCTAAGGAAAATGAGGAACTCAAGCAACAATTATCTGAATTGGAAGCCAAGCAATTTATTCATTCTAGCTCATCTCCTTGGGGCGCTACCATTGTCTTCGTTAAGAATCCAGATGGTACTCTTAGGCTTTGCATTGATTATCGCAAGCTTAATGAGCTTACTATCAAAAATAGGTATCCATTACCTAGGATCGACGACATGTTCGATCAATTAAGTGGCGCTAAGCTCTTCTCCCAACTCGATCTTGCTATCGGTTTTCATCAGTTACGAGTTGCGGAAGATAGCATTCCTCTTACCGCATTCCGCACTCGTTATGGTTCTTGCGAATGGCTTGTTATGCCGTTCGGTTTGACGAATGCTCCAACGTATTTTGTTGATCTTATGAATCAAATATTCCAGGAATATCTCGATAGGTTCGTCTTGGTTTTCATTGATGATATTCTTATTTATTCCAAATCTGAAGCCGATCATATTCAGCATTTGGAGATTGTTTTGAGCACTCTTCGTCAGCATCAGCTTTATGCCAAATTCTCCAAGTATCACTTCTGGGAGAATAAGGTGAAATTTCTTGGTCATATTGTTTCTTCCGATGGTATCTCTGTCGATCCTTCCAAGATCGAATCTATTCAGAATTGGAAGAGGCCCGAGATCGTTACTGAGATCCGTAGTTTCCTTGGATTGGCGGGTTATTATCGCCGATTCATTAAAGACTTTTCTCATATTGCTTTACCGCTTACCACTCTAAAGAGGAAAGTCGTTCCTTTTATTTGGTCTGATAAGTGTGGGAATTCTTTCTTGAAGTTAAAAGATCTCCTTACTCATGCTCCTATCTTAGTGGTTCCCGAAGGGAATCATGATCTTGTTGTTTATACCGATGCCAGTGGTTATGGACTCGGTGTTGTTCTCATGCAAAAGGATAGGGTAGTTGCCTATGCTTCTAGACAACTAAAGCCTAACGAGATTCGTTATGCTACCCATGATTTGGAGTTAATCGCTATAGTCTTTGCTCTAAAGATTTGGAGACATTATTTATTGGGCGAGCGTTTTGTTCTCTTCACTGACCACAAATCTCTAAAATATCTCTTCACTCAGAAGGAACTTAACATGAGGCAACAACGTTGGCTCGAATTTCTTGCTTCATATGGTTTTGATATTCAGTATACCCCTGGCAAGGGTAATCGAGTTGCCGATGCACTTAGCCGCAAGCAGCAAGTTATTGTTTCCATGATGCTAGCAGAGTGGAATATTTTGGAAGCTTTATCTCTTTGTGATATTAGAGACCGTCCTTTAGTTTTTGATTCTCCTGTGCTTTTATTTAGCATGGAAGCTTGTTCTAGTTTGTTGAATCGTATTGTTGATGCCCAGAAGCAAGATCCAAATATCTCTTATCTTATTCAGAGTTGTAAATCGGAATCCCGAAGTGATAACCTAAAGGATTTTGATATTGATATTCATGGTTGTATCCGGAAGAAGGGAAGGTTGATCGTGCCTAATGTCCCTAATCTTAGAAATGACATTCTTGAGGACTGTCATCGTTCTAAGTATACTATCCATCCAGGCAATAGCAAGATGTATGCTGATATGAAACGCTTATACTACTGGGAGGGTATGAAGCATGATGTTGCAAGTTATGTGAGTCGTTGCATGACTTGTCAACTTATTAAAGCAGAACACCATCGTCCTAGTGGTCTTTTGCAGCCTCTTGAGATTCCATTATGGAAATAGGATCAAATTTCCATGGACTTCATTGATGGTCTACCTCGTTCGAGGTCGGGCCATACTAGTATTTGGGTGATTGTTGACAGATTGACCAAATCAGCCCATTTTATTCCTATCAAGTCCAATAGGACTGCTCCTTTGTTGGCTAAGCTGTTTATTAAAGAAGTCGTTCGACTTCATGGTGTGCCTAGTTCTATTGTTAGTGACAGAGATACGCTTTTTACTAGCGGTTTCTTGCAGAGCCTTCAGAAAGCTTTGGGCACTAAGCTCAATCTTAGTACAGCTTATCATCCACAGTCTGACAGTCTGACTGAAAGGGTGAATCAAGTCTTAGAAGATCTCCTTCGAGCTTGCATTCTTGATTTTGGTGGTAGTTGGGAAGATCACTTATCTCTTATTGAGTTCTCTTATAACAACAGTTTCCAATCCAGTATCGGTATGGCTCCTTTCGAAGCCCTTTACGGAAGGCCGTGTCGATCACCATCTTGTTGGTTGGAATCGGGGGAAATGTTAGTTCTCGGCCCCGATTATATTCGTGAATCTTCTGAGAAGATTGGTGTTATCAGACAGAGAATGAAAGAGGCTCAGAATAGGTAGAAATGTTATGCCAATCATCGTAGGAAGCCTTTGGAATTTTCTGTTGGCGATCACGTGTTCATTCGTGTTTCTCCGATGAAGGGGGTGGTGCATTTTAGTAGCTCCGGGAAATTGGCTCCCTGATATGTTGGACCATTTCCTATTACGGAACGCATTGGCCCTGTTGCTTATCGTGTATCGCTACCTATTCGGTTTTCGAGAATTCATGACGTATTTCATGTATCCCAGCTTCGTCGATGCCTTCGAGATTCGGATTCTATTATTGATCCTCATATGTTGCAAGATCTTGAGATCTCACCCGACTTGTCTATTGTGCAAAATCCTATTCGTGTGCTAGCTTCGGAGGTTAAACGCCTTCGGAATAAAGAAGTCCCGCTTGTGAAAATTCAATGGTCCGCAAACCCCAAAGGTTGCACTTGGGAAACCAAAGAATTCATCGAGCGTTCTTATCCTGGTTTTCTCTCCTCTTTGGGTAGGGGTGAGCATTCTTATCCACCTTTTTCTATTTTTATCTTTATTGAGAATTATTTGGGTTATAAACAACTTCTAGTATGAAAATTGCGGGGACGCAATTTTTATAAGGGGGGGGGGGGAGTTTGTAACAACCGTGATTTTATTACCATCGTAATAAAAAATTTTAAAATAGAATTTTTTTTTATTATTTTGCAAAGTCTGTTAAATATCTAAGTGGTTGCACGCCGAATTGAAGGGAAAAATTTGCCTTCACATGCGTGTAAAAGCAGTGGTCCAACTTAGTAAAATTTTGAACACTTTACTTTAGGTCTTCACGTGTAAACATTAGGGTCCATTTATAAATAAAAGTTGGAACAATCCACCTTGCTGTCACAAACTAAAGTTTGAAGTGCAAAGTTGAAACATTTTTCCATTTGCTGTCACCAATTTCAAAAGCAAATAAGTGAGTACTTTTTCCTTGCTGTTAATAAAATTTATAAAGCAAACATAAACATTTTGTGCCATCATTCTTTAGTGCAGTGATGTCCTTTTCTCTCCTCTTGTGCACGTCTAGCTTTTAATGCGTTTGTACAACTTCTGCCATATATATTTTTAACTTATAAACAAAAATTAAAAAGAAAAGTAGGCTGCTTTGTTGGTGGTACCACTTATTTGTTTTCAAAATTTTCCAGAAGCTCAGAGATAGAAACATTAATGGCGGTTCAATAATTGTTTGCTTCCTTTCCTTTGAATCTCGGTTGCTGGCAAAAATTTGAAGCAAATATTTTGGTGAGTGAAAACACTCACATTTCTAATTTATTCTTTGCTTCAATATTTGTGTACACAAAAAATAGCATTTCCAGGCAATTCATTTTTGGGCAAAAAGAATAATGTTTTGAAACATTTCATTTTATAATTTATTAGTGTGTCTGCATAAAGGGGTAATGTCAAGTTTGTGCTTTGGGTTTCATTCTGCACGTGTAAAGTGTTCAGATCACATATTGTTTTGCATCTATATGTACGTGCTAAAATGTGTTGTGCACATCATGATATCAGTTACATGCGCACAAAATATTCAAGCCCGGACCATCACTTAATTTCATGCATGCATAGAATTGTTGTTGCCCAAATTATTGGTCCAAGTTATAAATTTTGTCTTCGATCATGGAACGTGCATACCTACTGTTGTGTAGCCTGGTCACATATTTTGGTATTGATTATATTCATGCATGCGTATACTCTATATTTTTACTTCAACCCGTGTGTTGCACGCGTGTAGAATGGTTGCATGTTAATAAAAAAAATTCTTTTTCGAATCATTTTGCATTTGTTAAATCTATTTCGTATACATTAATCTCAAGTCTGGGTAGTGCCATATTTTGATGATTATATAAATGGTGTAGACCACTGTTTATTAATTTATTTTAAACCGGCGTTTCGTTTTAAAACGTATTTTGTTGCCATTATTTTTATAACGGATTTTTACTCCGGTGCTATATTTTTGAAGCGTGTTGTTTTGGTGACATTTTGACGAATAAAAAAATTACTATCGCTTTGGCTTCAGTAACCATCAAATTTAAAGTGAAATTTTTTTTAGCGGTTATCCCGCAACGCGGATTTGATATCCGTTTTTACAGTGTTTTGTGAAGTGCAATTTCTTTGTCGAAATTGCTATAGCTATTGCTGTTTTAATCACGTGTTTTTAAAATTATTTTAAAATAAAATTGTTTTCAAAAAATTTATAGTTTGCGCTTTCAAAAGAATGAGGAATCGATTTAAACGCTTCATCAAAATTAAGGAATATGAACCCTTACTTTTACTGATTCGGTTAATTCCGAACTTGTCCATTTGAGAACGTAAAATTTTATATTTATAAAATACACAATTTTGCACTTTCAAGGAAACGATGAAGAGATTTAAACGATTTAGCAAAAGTGCGGAGTATGGAACCACACTTTTACTAATTCGGTTAATTCCGAACTCGTTAATTGAAATATTTGTTGTGGATTTGTTGTTTGAAGATTTCGATGATTTGTTGGACCTTCGGGTCATTTGTTGGACCTTCGGGTCAATTACTAGTACTAGACCTTCGGGTCATTTGTTGGGCGCCAAAAATTATAGTACTCGGTAGGCTTCAGCCATATGAGATGCACGTGCGGTGTAGCTTAAACTCGCCATCTGCTGGGATCGATCCACTTTTATGTTGATTTTCTAGTTATCTTATTTTGATTTCTAGATTTTGTGAATTGGTGTTTTGAATTCAATTATGAATTTAAAAGTTGATTTTGATGGAGTTTAATGAGACTTCTTCATTTAAACTATGTTGATTACTTATGTTGAATAGTCACATTCGAGACTATGATTTTTTGCTTTGATGTTGTTTATGATGCATTCACTTCTAAGTTTAAATTAGACTGATCCGTTTATTATTTTCTTTTAAATAATACTCGGGTCAGACCGCGTTATTTCAGGATAATCGCTATCTCTGATTCAGTTGCAGCTTCAGCTTTTGGAATTTCACTTCATCTTTTGCCTAGACTTCGAGGTGTTACTTTTGGTATATTGACGCTTGTCTCATGTATGTTGATGACATGTATATTCACATTTAGTTCATGGGAACTATCGATTGTTGTAGCATGTATCCAAACTTATCTTCCGTTGTATATCTGATATTTCTGTTCTGATGTGATTATACTTATCTGTGTTGTTGTTTTTATGAGTTGTTCTGAATTTTCCTTAAGCCACCGTAGTTTCGTTCTAGATTTGGATTGAATTTATATCGTTGGGAGTAATTTACACAACTCCTATCGATGTAATCAATACTCGTCTAAGGCATAACTTACGAATGGTCGCTTCTAACAAGCCTTATTCTTCGCAATAGCAGACGTTATTCCTTGCAATAACCTTTGTTATTGTGAGCATAGAGGTGGGGCGTCACATTGCCTATAAACCCATATTTTCCTCTTGAACACGTAACTCAACTCACTTTCAAACATTAGTCTCGTTTTGAAAAGAAATGTGATAAGTATGCAACCATCTATTATAAGAATGACATCAATCTATGTATAAGCCTCTTTCAAAAAGCTTTTAAAAGGTTAAAAACACCAAATTAAGGAGGGGGTTTAAAACTGAAGTTATTACTTAGTGTTATAGCTTTCCAAAATAATTCTTGGATTGCAAAATGGTCATTTACAACATGAGTTGTAGTGTTTTTCTCACAAGAGGGTAAAATTTGAAATCATATATAAAGTGCAGGACGACTTAATAGATTTACGTATTTAACTATGAAAACATCAAATTTTTACAAAACAATTCAAATAAAAGTAGTTTCTTTTGGTTTAATCTTTTCGGAATTTGCAAAATTATTGAAATCAGATAAGTAGTTTGAAAGTTATGCTTAAAAAACACAGCACCGATGTTCAGCAAATATGGTTCAGGCCAAAATTTTCATTCCACTTTAAAATAAATTTTAACATTAGCAAATCTCAAAATTTTAAAGAGTGATAAACAGAGAAGTTGACACTTATGCAATTAACTTACTAATGAAAGAAGAATCGATAAAATCGGATTACTCCATCAAAAGTTATGATTATATCTGTAAAACTATAATTTTCTTTCATTTCCAAGTATACATTCACTATTAAAGACTTTCTATTTTTTTTAAAACTAACTATTTCAAAATCTTCATCAAATCTTTCTAAACTCTTTGCAGAACATTTAATACCGTATTTCGAAAACCATTCAAAAATAATTTTCTTTCAAATATACTTTCAGAATAATTTCTATAATCTTTTAATAAAAAAAACCATTTATCAAGCACTCGTTGATACCAAGCTGTAATGCCCCACCCCGAGACCACACTAATAAATAATATTACAAAGTATCGGTTTGTGCAGGGAATAGGGCTAGTTAGGAGTGACCATCCATGAATTTTACTTTGAGCAAGCATCGATACGTCGATTAATATGCTATACATTTCTTTAATCAAGTGGAATCGACGTATACAATTCAGGTTTAAAAAAACTATGATGGCTATAAAAAAAAGTCAAAACAACATATAATAATATACA
This sequence comes from Allium fistulosum, assembly GCA_030737815.1. Classification (NCBI taxonomy): domain Eukaryota; kingdom Viridiplantae; phylum Streptophyta; class Magnoliopsida; order Asparagales; family Amaryllidaceae; genus Allium; species Allium fistulosum. The sequence continues at coordinate 1,017,389,614 of CM060902.1, forward strand.
TGTCATAGAATCATAGATCAGGCATAGCAGAATACAAATAGATACGAGTTTGAACCGACACAAAATAGATACGTGATGTAGACTACAAGGTACACAAGCACTACATCTCAAAATATGAATATATACGTAAAAGGAGTCTAGCTCGACATAAGATACAACATAATATCAATATACATAGTGACGATAAACAACTAGCTAACTGATAGGAAGTCCACCCCAGAAGCCTCAAGCTGAAGGACTTGAAACATCTCGGTCTGACCCGAGTAGTATAAAATAATAAATGGATCAGTCTAGACTAAAATAAACGAGTTAGCAAAATCAATGAGATATTAGTGTTTATAAAGTGTTAAAACAAAACAAGACAAATTAGTAACCCTTCTTTTTTATAGAGAATTAGTAACACTTGGCTAATGCGTTCACATCTTAACCTATTTAGCCCAAACAAGAGGAATATGAGATGAGAAACATACGTACAAGTTTCTCATTTCATATTTGCATTCCCGTAACCAGAAACACAAAAATAAAATATCCTAAGTTCCTAAAACTCTAGCGCCTTCCAAAAATCAAAACAATTCAAATAAATTTCTAAAATTCTCAAATTTGGATATGTTGCTGCTGCCATGTTCCAGCCACCTCTGCTCCAAATTTCATGTAGTTTGGTTGGGTTTTGTTGGCATTGAAGGTGGTCAAATTGCAAGTTATTTTCGAGTAGATCTGGGCATAAATGCAGGTTAGTAAAAAAATCATAATTGATTGTAGAAAAACTAGAAAAATCTAAATTTGGATATGTTGTTCTCAACACATATATACACCTTCATTTAAAATTTCGTGGAAAAATATTCATGTTTACAGTGTCAAATTTGCTCTGCGATAGGGATGAATTTAGGGTTGTTTTGGTTATTCTTGGCTTAAGGTTAATGCATGTAACTTTGAAGCTTTTTGGATATTAAGGTGAATTTATTTTACGATTTCTAGCCTTAGATGAATGGTTGCTGATGTTATATGATTATGGTTGAATCTTTAGTGTATATGATCTTAATATGTTGGTGAATTCACTCCCTTATTATATTGGATTTGCTGTTTGCTTAAAACCCACCTATGGAATCATGATTTTCATCTAAGTATATATGTTTATATGCTTGCAAGTTTGCTAATTCATTACCCTAGAACATTAGAGAATCAACAAAGGAAAATAAGCGAGACTACATCGTCGGAGAGTCACCGGTATCGCCTGGGATTCAGCCAAGGCGAAACAATCGGTGGACCAGTATGACCTACCAGTGCACCAGTCGCATCATGGACTTGACTCCCAGGCTATGTTCTAGTGTACTCCGATCAACCCGTTTGCCACTTGTTGCTCGGTTGATTCTCTATTATTGATTGCTTGATTTTGGTGTTGCATTTCATGTCAATTTCATTACTGTTTTCGGATTTTTGATTTGTGAATTAATGAATTCGTTTTGGTATTTCTATACCATAGAATTGCTCTATCTTGGGATTTTGATTTATGAATTGACGAATTCATTTGATGTTTTAATACAATAGAGATCATTCTATGGACTTTGGGAGCAATATATTTTTAATGCACATTTTCGAATTAAATTTATAAAAAGCGGATTTCTAAATCAAACCTTTTTCTGGAAATCTTTTTAAGTACCAAACTAATTTCTATGTGAAAGATTTTAGAAATATATTGTAACACCCCTAATTTTTATTAACATTATTCAGGAGATTTAATTAAATAAATTAACAGAATAATGTAAATTAGAGTGATAAGGGGATTGAGATTTGAAAATTTATTTAGAGGCCGAGCTTAATTAAATAAATGGGCTTATGAATGGTTTTATACATACATTAATTAACGCAAGGGTAATGTAATTGCCGCAACATTACTCTTTTAATCTCGTTTCCACTTTCTATTCACGTTCATTTTCTCAAAAATTCAAAAACGTAAACAATAGAAAGCACGCTGGCATTACCTAGGGAAGAAAAGGGGAAAATCAATCTAAAGCTAAGAAATCAAGCAAGGGGAATTAACCCAAGATCAAATCTCAAATTTCTTATCCTAATCAAGGTGAATAATAATCAAAACCATCTCTATTTTTATTTTTAATGTTCATTTGATTTCAGGTTTAAGTTTAAATCCATTATGATTTTTGCTGATGAAATGCTTGGATTTCATGATATGATATATTCAAACAAGTTTGTTTGATAATTGTTTTATACGGTTTTAAGGCCAAAATCATTTATTTCTGATTTCGTAAGCTATGAGGAATTTATATGTTATGTAAAACATTATTTTGGAGACGGGTTTAATTTTTTGTAATTTTCCAAGCTATGGAAAATCTATTATGAATTTTTGAAGGAAGAAATGAATAAATTGGGTTTAAAATTATTTCGTCTATTATTTGAAGGATTTTGGGTCTAAAATTTATATATGTTAGATAACATATTAAAAGTGAATTTATATGATTTTTGGGGATTTTTCCTATGTAATTTACTATGGAAATTAAATTATTTAAGATGAAGGACTTAAATGTTTTATTTGTTTTGCTTAATGGAAGGGCTTATTTGCTAAGTTAATTCTTGTTTAGATCTGGAATAACTGCGGCATGTTTTAAAAAAGAATTTGAAAATTTTATGGCAACCAATTAAATATTTACAAATAGGCAGGTTAGTTAAAATGAATTACTTAAAAAGGCATTAAAACAGTCTGTTTGCGCCAAAATTGGTCACAAACCCCAAGTGTTGTGAAAGCACCAGTGTATGAATACAGATCAACAAATATTCACACACAAATCTCAGATCTAAGCAAGCAACAAACAACAATCCAGAAAAAATTAACAGTGACACACGATTTATAATGGTTCGGCTATCTCCGGCCTACGTCCACTTCAAGGTTTTTATGATTTTATTGCTCGATGTTTGAATATTACAATTTCTTATTGCGCAGTACAACAGACTTTATGATTATAATCTGAATCTAAGGCAGCAATGGTGATCTGGAGTAAACCTGGCAGAGTTTGGGCGCTCTTTAGCTCTCAAAATTGTCCGACCCTCTTTCTGAATGACCAGGGGCTCTATTTATAGGTGTAGGAGGCTGATATTTCGCCTAAATTGAGGGGAGACCAGTTCTGGCACGTGAGGGGGCCCATACGCCCGCTTTCAGGAAATCCGGGCCCACTTTGGGATCGATTCGAAGTCCATTCGAATCGATCAAGAAATTGTCCAATCGAGCTGAAATTTGGTGTGGACATCCTTCAACATGTGTGCAAGCTACTGTGAAAATTTCATAGCATTTGAACTTATGATTTCGAGATATGATCGATAAAAGTTGTAGTATTTCGGCAGGCACTCTGGTTCGAATCGATTGGTTCGAATCGATCAGAGCGCATGCCTGTGTGATGACGTGTTGCGAATTCTCAGGACCGATCCACCTTTATCACCGTGTTGAGCGAGTCACTTTGCAGATTTCGTCACGTTGATCTCTTCTTCCCTTGAACTGCGCATATTTCACGTTCGGATCCATCTTTTGCATCTAGTTCGAGTCCATAACTTCATGTTAGTTTGATCGTTTCCTTCATATTGGTCGATACAAATACGATCGATACGAACTTTGCTCCTCAATTCTTCGTATCCACAACTTCGCATCCATGACTTCGTATCCACGAAGCCGTCTCCCAATGTATCCTTCTCGTATGCCTTCGATCTTCTTCGAATCGATCTGTATGTGAGTCCTTCGTATCGATTCTAGCAACGATCGATACGAACTGCATCACCATTCCTCGCCTTCCTATCGATACGAACTATATCGATACGAAGCCTGTAGCCTGAATCCATCCTGATCGATACGAAATGTATCGATTTGAACAAACCTCTGCATGCTTACCTACCAATCTGGGTGTGTCACCATCGAGTCGAAATCCACCTAGCCTTCCTATCCAATCGATACGAATTCATCGAGTCGAACCAAAACCTGATTGATGCGAACTTCACTGAACCGAATCCATGCTGATCGATACGAATGGTATCGATTCGAAGTCCTTACTTTTCGATCGATACGAACGGTATCGATTCAAACCACCATATGACGATCGATGCGAAATGCATCGATACGAACCGTGCCTTGTGCACTTCAATTCATCCATATCTTATGCATACGACCTCCGATTGACCTGAAAATCGAAACGTAGTTCCTCCTAGCCTTGATCATATTTCCCAATTGATTCCGTCTTGACCAGAGCTTGGCCAAATTTTGACAACATCCAATGCAGCCTTGTTTCCAATTGAACTCCAATCCTGATATCCATCCTTCCTTGCCAATTTTGTTGATATTCCAGCTTTGACCAAAAGGTGGGATAACACAGTCTTTACCCAGAAATTATGTTCTGCCTCTTTCAGAAGCAACTTTTCGACCCTATGCTTTCGCCTCAACCAAGTAGAAACCAACCATGCCAAAACCAATACACAAGGTATCAATCTGTTGGTACGAAGTGGATTGGAGAAAGGTGGAAGGCATGGTGTCAAAACCAATGCTTTCGAAGGGGTCGAAGCCTTTGTTTTACTCTCAAAAGATATGCGCTTGCCTTGTTTTCAAAAGATGCTTTCGAAGAGGTCGAAACCCCTTCAATGTCACTCTCGAAGAAGTTGCTTTCGAATATATTGCCTCCTTTTGTTTAAAGTGAAGCTTTCGAAAGAGTTGCCCTGTTTTTAAATCAAAGCTTTCGAGAGGGTAGTTTCAACCCAATCGAAACCCTGCTGCCCTTATACCTTTCAAATGTATTGAAGTCATCAATGCTTTCGAAAGGTAGCTTTTGTTATTTAAATATATTAAGCCGCTTCCTATAGCTTTCTAAAGGGTTAATGGTTTCGAAGCAATGGCTTCGAAAGGGGTTTCGAAGCTAACCTTCAAATGTTTTACTTAAATGGTTTAAGCTTTCAAAAGGATGGTTCCGAAGCCATCAGTTTTCCCCAAACTCTTTTATATGAAGGTTAATGGTTTCGAAAGGGGTACTTTCATTTATATTCACTTTAACCCAAAAGATATTTTAAAAATAAACCCAATGGTTTCGAAAGGGGTACTTTCAAATGGTTTCAAAGCTATGCTTCTATGAGTTAATAATTAATTCTTTAATACTTTCGAAAGGTATGTTTTGTTGGTTTTGAAAGAGATGATTTAAAGCGTTTTGAAAGGCAAATGCTTAGTGTTTTGAAAAGAAGATTTGAATACTTTTGAAGGAGGTTATCCAATGGTTCCGAAAGTAAAAGTTTAAGGTTTCGAAAGCCTTAGTTTTCAAAACAAAGAACCCGATATCATTTTTAAAGGAAAAACTATGGCATAAATAAAGGAGTTTTAAAATGACTTTTAAGTATAGAGTTTTTGAAGAAGCTTTCCTTGATAAAATATTAGGTTAAAGGGATTAACCATGTTTTACATGAAAATGCTTTCAAGGATATTAAACCATTGATGTTGGTGTTATTATGCTTGCTTCTTCTAATATATATATATATATATATATATATATATTCACCTTAAATGGACCAATAACTGTATTTTGGGGAGAAAGGGCAGAATAACCAGCTAGATTGACCCAGTAGTGAATACAAATTGTGTTAACTCCTATATGAGTAGAATTGCATCCAGGAGGTCAAGTAGGCTAGAATATAGGATGTCTAAATATTGATTAAAGAAGTTGTCAGATAGACAGGTTCATAGTAAACCCATGAAAACTATGTTTAGAAAGAGTTATTGGCGGGGGCCAATAGGTTTGTAGTGAACCCATAAAAAATATATTCGGATAAAGTTATTGACAGAAGTCAATAGGTTCCTAGTCAACCCATGAAAACTAGGATATGAGGGAAGTTATTGGAGATACCAATAGGTTTACGAAGAACCCATGAAACAATAAAGTTATTAGCAGGGGCCAATAGGTTCTCGGTGATCCCATGAAAACTATGAAACTAGACAGGGAGTCCATAAGTTTTAAACAGGTTATTATTAAGCCCATGAAAACTAATAGGTTAATAGTGACCCAAGAAACTATAATTGAGACAGATAGTCAAAATGAATATGGATGGGTATCCAGAATTGATTTACCGGTTTGCATATCATCAAAATATTTTGAATTGTTATGTTTTAACCATTATGGATGAAGGAGCACAGTATATGGTTTTTATAAAGTTTTGAATGAGATACTAGTGAGGGGAAACACTAAGGGCGTGGTCTCACCGGTTATCTAAATGGTTTGAGATGGTAGATTATTATTCATACCAGGCTTTATGTCTAACTCGAAGTTTATGTTTTTCCCTTAAACTCTCGGGTGCTCAATTGATTTTGAGTAGTTTGAGAGTTGAGGTTATCATGTACCTCTTTAGACGAATAAGCTTTCGGAGATGTACAGGTGGCAAGCTAGCTAGTAGGAGTTCTTTTCTATTTTGATTCCGCTGGGTTTGGTTGTAAAGGCAAAGTTTTTTAACTGCCTAGTTATTTATACTCTGATCATTCAATGGGCCATCTTCATATGTCGCTCTTGGCATATGTTGTAATAATTATATTTCTCTGAACGTGGTTCTCGAATATGGGATTATGTAATGAATGTTGAAATGATTTGAAATCGAATGTGAAAGTTGTTTGATGATTTATATATTTTTTCATAGCCATGTTTTTCTGTTATATCAATGTATCTAACATTACAGTATTTGGTCGTCAAGGATTAATAACTATGGATGACTGCAGCATCTGTAGCCGTTAGTTTTGGGCCTCCAAGTAGGGGATGTTATACACACACATATACATATACATATATTATTTTTACCTGAGGGTTTGACCAGGCAACTAGGCACTCGGCATTTACACTCTAGAGTGATCGGCATACATGGATCGTATCCACACTTCGTTCGGCATGGCAGAAGCGTTCGGCGTACCTGGATCGTTCGGCATGGCAGAGCATTCGACATACGGAGTTGATCGGCGTCTAGAGATGTCTGACATCCATCTGGCCGGCATCAATGGTTCGGCATCAGTCTGTTCGGCATCGATGGTTCGGCATCAATCTGATCGGCATTGATGGTTCGGCATCAGTCTGTTCGGCATCGATGGTTCCGCATCAGTCTGTCCGGCATCGATGGTTCAGCATCAATCTGATCGGCATTGATGGTTCGGCATCAGTCTGTTCGGCATCATTGGTTCGACATCAGCCTGTTCGGCATCGATGGTTCAGCATCAGTCTGTTCGGCATCAGTGGTTCAACATCAATCTGATCGGCATTGATGGTTCAGCATCAGTCTGTTCGGCATCGATGGTTTGCCATCAGTCTGTCCGGCATCGATGGTTCGGCATCAATCTGATCGGCATTGATGGTTCGGCATCAGTCTGTTCGACATCAGTGGTTCGACATCAGTCTGTTCGGCATCGATGGTTCGGCGTCAGTCTGTTCGGCATCAGTCGTTCGGCACCCAGAACTCACTCTTTCTGGGCTGAGGTAATCGGCTGCCAGGCCCACCAGGGGAGTCCAACCCATCTTTGTCTATAAATAGAGAGGCAAGGGCACAGTGAAATGGACCTTTTTTCGAGAACACTGGGGAGACTCTGCCGCTTTCAAGACTCATTCTCTTTACTTAGCAATTGTATTCAAGTAGTTGGTATACGGATTGTATCTGTAATCAATTATCAAAAAAAGCAATAAAGATTAACCTCAAAGTGGACGTAGGCAGTTACGCCAAACCACTATAAATCTGGTGTTCTCGTCTTTGCATTCAATTTAGCATATTGTTCTTTGTTTAAATTTACTTTCATCATTTCTCTCTCTACACAATCTTTCTCAACAAGGTTAGTGACCAATTTTGGTGCTAACACTTTGGTGCTTTCACTGAGAATCGAATTCTCAGACCTCAAGGATCTACTTTGAAGCTACTGGATTGAATAAATCCCCCAAAGAAGATCCTATTCATTCATAGGACGTCCGTTGATTCTACTCAGAGTTCATACCAATAACTCTACAATGGCAAGACCACGTACCAGATCAGCCTCTCATAATGCGGACGCCCACGAGACTGCTAGCGTACAATAAACAGGGCCTAGCAATCAGCAAGCAAATCTAGGTGCAGGGACTACCGCCCAGGACCAGATGCCAGTTGTCACCAGAATAGAGTTCAACGACTTAATGAGAGAACTCAGGGAAAGCAGGAGACAACTCGGAGAGCAGATGCAAGCTAACGCCAACCTCATGGCACAACTCACTCAACAACAACATCAGAATGCTAGGGGCAATCCGGCTCCTTATTCTTCATCCGACAGCTCGACTTCGTCCGATGAACCTCCCAAGCGTAGACGCCGCAAGACTGAAACTACGCAGGCAGGTGCTGCTGTCCAAACAGCCGGGGACCATTTACACCTCGGAGACCGTGACCAAGCCAGAACTGGAAACTTAGGAGCTAGAGTGCAGGTGGATGCTGAACGCCCAGCTCACCAGGATGCTAATGATATCGAACCTCAAGATGCACGTTTGGCAGATCGCCAACAGAGGAGGCATCAGCCTGATCAATCCCATCGGACAGACTCCAACCTTCCACCTTCCATACAAACCCCAGACCTAACAGCTATGATCAGACAGTTGATGAAAGAGAATCAAGGCTTATCAAACGACGATTGGGGGGTGTCCAGAAGTCATACTCCGTTCACAGACGTTGTTCTACAGGCGGAGTACCCCAAGAAGTTTAGCATGCCAACTATCTCGGCTTATGAAGGAAAGTCTGATCCCAGGCAGCATGTGATGAGGTGCGAATGGATGATGGATTCAGCTAGAGCGAATGATGCAACCAAGTGCAGGTGCTTTCCAATAACTCTATCTGGGATCGCTACCATGTGGTTCACCCGACTTCCTCCGCGGTCCGTATCCAGTTTCGAGGAGTTGGCGAAGAAGTTTATAGAACAGTTCAGGATACATACTACTCGTCCAAAGGACGTGATGTCGCTATCAAGTGTAATCCACGCTCCTGGGGAGTCATTGAAGGAGTATTTACAGAGATTTCATGTCGCGGCTAGTGAAGTCAGTAATCCCAATGATCATGCAATTCTTATGGTTGTGATGCGAGGTATGGATCCAGATTTAGAGTTTGGAGACTGGCTGGCAGGAAAGCCTCCAACTATGCTAGAACGTTTTTACTCGATGGCACATCAGTTCATAAGAAGAGAAGAAGCCAGGTGGATAAGGAGAGATAAGGCACCGGGGCCCATTCAGGAATCCGTGAAAAGCAACATTGCTGTGAAGCAGTCCGGAGACAACTCGAGGAAGGTTCAGGTCAATGTCCAAAACAAGCCCGGGCAATCTAAGGAATCCAGAGGAAGAAATCAAGGGAAGAAGAGAGAAGCGGGGAAATGGAAGCCGAGAATTCCAACCTACAACGAGTACACCCCACTGAATGCGTCTCTTGAGAACATTTACCCGTCGACCTGCAATACCTTTCAGTACAGAAAGCCACGCCCAAAGGAGTCAACCGAGGAACAAAAACGGACTTGGAAATATTGCCGCTTCCATGAAACTTATGGGCACAATACTGAAGAGTGCAAACACCTACATGATGCTATAGAAAAGTTGATTAGACAGAAAGCAGCACCGACTGAACTGACAATTGACATTTCAGTCAATCGAGATGATCCATCGCGAGTATTGAAGATTGGATCACAACTCAGCCCCGCAATGACTGAAGACCTTAGTGATTTCCTCTGAGCGAATCTCGATGTTTTCGCTTGGACACATTCTGACATGTGCGGGATCTCTCCCGCTATTACGATTCATATGTTGAACATAGACCCGAAGCACGTCCCCGTTAAGAAAAAGCGGAGAGGAATGGACCCGGAGAGGTCCGCTGCTCTCAGAGAGGAGGTGGACAAACTAAAAGGCAATGGGTTCGTCTGCGACGCCCTCTACCCTGAATGGGTATCAAACCCCGTGCTGGTGAAAAAGGCGAACGGGAAATGGAGAACTTGCGTAGATTATTCCGATTTGAACAAAGCATGCCCCAAGGACAGTTTCCCATTGCCTAGGATTGATCAGTTGGTCGACTCCACTGCAGGACATGAGTTGTTGTCATTCATGGATGCGTACTCGGGATACAATCAGATCCCGATGCATATTCCGGACCAGGAACACACCAGTTTCGTCACAGACGTTGGGCTATATTGCTATGTCGTAATGCCTTTCGGATTGAAAAACGCGGGAGCGACCTATCAGCGTTTGGTGAATCGAATGTTCAAAGACCAGATTGGTAGAACGATGGAAGTCTATGTGGATGACATGCTCGTGAAGTCACGATAGTCAAACGACCACATTCGAGACTTAGCAGAGATGTTCGATATACTCATATATTATGGGATGAAGATCAACCCTCTGAAGTGTTCCTTCGGCGTTGCGTCGAGGAAGTTTCTGGGATTCATTGTTAATGCTAGGGGAATTGAAGCTAACCCGGAAAAGATTCAAGCTATTCGAGATGTGCAAGTGCCCAGAACTATAAAACAGGTGCAAAGCTTGAATGGAAAGGTGGCTGCATTGAGTCGATTTATATCCAGAGCCACGGACAAGTGCATTCCCTTCTTCGATATAATAAAGAAAGGGAAGAGGAATTTCGAATGGACATCCAACTATGAGGAAGCGTTCCGAGATCTGGTGAGGCATTTGGAGAGTCCTCCAGTGCTGTCGAAACCAGTAGACCACGAGATGATGTACGTATACTTGGTCGTATCCCCGCATGTTATAAGTGCGGCTTTGGTCCGCGAGGAGGACCGAGTCCAAAAGCCGGTGTATTACGTTAGTAAACGTTTAACGGGGGCAGAAAGATTACCCTAAAATTGAGAAATTAGCCTATTGCTTGGTGATTGCATCACATAAGCTGCGTCCATACTTTCAAGCACACTCAGTCAGTGTCTATACCGATCAGCCCTTACGACAGGTACTCCAACGACCAGAAACTTCTAGAAGGATGTTAAAATGGAATATCGAGTTGAGTCAGTTCGATATTACCTACCTGCCACGAAGAGCCATACAAGGGCAAGCATTAGAAGATTCATCGCTGAGTTTACTGTATATGACGAATCATATAGTCACAGTGTCATTCCCCCCATTCGATGGAAATTGTACACCGATGGGGCATCAAACGACCGTTGCTCTGGAGCTGGTGTAGTTCTCGTAACTCCAGAAAATCGATCGATTTGTTACGCTTTGAAGCTCAATTTCCCGACTACGAATAATGAAGCAGAATATGAAGCACTGATTGCTGGCTTAAAGCTCGTTGGAGAACATGGGGTTAAACCAGTTGAAATCTTTTGTGACTCGCAGCTGGTGGTGTACCAAGTGCGAGGAGACTACCAAGCAAGAGGATAAAAGCTTGCTCCATACCTTGCTCTGGTTCAGGAACTATTGGCGAACTTCGAACATTATGACATTTCACATGTCCCGCGTGAACAGAACAAGGAAGCCGACTCGTTGGCCAAATTTGCAAGCACTGGCGATGCGCAGCAAATGGGATTGGTTCCCGTCGAAAGCTTACATACTCCAAGCATAGATGTGATGGAAGTCGATTTTGCGTTGGAAACGAAAATTGAGGAGGAGTCGTGGATGACCCCATTCAAACAATACCTGCAAACGGGACTTTGCCCGAAAGAAGAAGCGAAAGACGGCAGGTCATTCGCAAAGCCACGCGATATGTGATGCAAGGAGGAGTAATGTATCAGAGAGGGTTCTCAGTCCCCTTACTACGGTGCATTGCCCGTGATGAGGCAAAGCGGGTCTTGGAGGAGGTTCACGAAGGAGAATGTGGCGACCATACTGGGGGCATACACTAGCAAAAAAGATCCTCCGCTACGGATACTATTGGCCAACTGTGAATCGGGATGCTGCAGATTACGCAAGAAAATGTGACAAGTGTCAAAGATATGCGAAAATCCCGAGAGCTCCACCGACGGAACTCACACAAATGGTTAGTCCCAGGCCGTTTGCAATCTGGGGAATCGACATAATCGGTTCTTTGCCTATATCCAAAGGTGGTGCAAAATACGCGATAGTTGCGGTCGACTATTTCACAAAGTGGGCTGAGGCAGAGCCTTTAGCTACAATCACCTCCAAGAAAGTCATTACTTTCGTTGTACGAAACATTATATGCCGCTTTGGCCTCCCACGAACCATCATTATGGACAACGAAACTCGGTTTGAAAGCAGAGAATTCAAATATTTCTGTTTAAAATACGGCGTTGAGAAAAAGTTCGCCGCCGTTGCTCATCCGAAAGCTAACGGACAAGTCGAGGCCGTGAACAAAATAATCAAGTCCATATTGAAAAAGCATTTGGAAAAGGCTGGAGGCAAGTGGGTAGATGAACTCCCAACAACGCTATGGGCTTATAGGACTACCCACAAGTCCGCGACTAGCCACACTCCATTCGCATTGGCATACGGCTCGGAAGCTGTTATACCCATGGAGCTTGAAGTTCCATCACATCAAGTGACATATTATGATCCTGAGACGAATCAGGATCTCTTGTTGGAATCACTTGACTGCATCGATGAAAAACGTGAAGAAGCTGAATTAAGGGCGGCAGCATATAGGCACCGAGTCAAGCGATATTACGACGACAAAGTCCGCCCAAGAATCTTTGATGTGGGTGACCTCGTTTTGAAACGGGTTTTCCTGGTACCATCATGTATGAATCCCAACTGAGAAGGTCCGTATGTCGTTGAACAGAAGCTTGGAGAGGGAACTTTCAAGCTAGCGACCGTTGATGGCATGACACTCCCCCGAGCGTGGAACAGTGAACATTTGCGACGTTATTATATTTAGCATGTTTCTTTTCTGCTTTAGGTGCAATTGTTTCCCGTATGTTTATATTCCATTGATTCTTAGTTTCCTTTTTAGCATGTAATCGGAAGATTTAGTTTGTTTTCATTAATAAAGGCTTGAAGCCATCCTTTCTATGAATTATTGATGTTTCTAAACCTTATAGTCCGGTGACAGACAACTAAAGTTGTATTATTCTACCTGATGTACGAACTCGCATAAACGAATTGAATCTCCGAGTCCCCTGAATGCGGACCGGAGTACTCTAAGTCCCCGGAGCGCGGACTAGAGTATAAACGACTTGAATCTCCGAGTCCCCTGAATGCGGACCGGAGCGCGGACTAGAGTATAAACGACTTGAATCTCCGAGTCCCCTGAATGCGGACTGGAGTACTCTAAGTCCCCGGAGCGCGGATTAGAGTATAAACGACTTGAATCTCCGAGTCCCCTGAATGCGGACCGGAGTACTCTAAGTCCTCGGAGCGCGGATTAGAGTATAAACGACTTGAATCTCCGAGTCCCCTAAATGCGGACCGGAGTACTCTAAGTCCCCGCAGCGCGGATTAGAGTATAAACGACTTGAATCTCCGAGTCCCCTGAATGTGGACCGGAGTACTTTAAGTCCCCGGAGCGCGGACTAGAGTATAAATGACTGAATCTCTGAATCCCCTGAATGCGGACCGGAGTACTCTAAGTCCCCGGAGCACAGACTAGAATATAAATGACTCGAATCTCCGAGTCCCCCGAATGCAGACCGGAGTACTCTAAGTCCCCGGAGCGCGGACTAGAGTATAAACGAATTGAATCTCCGAGTCCTCTGAATGCGGACCGGATTACTCTAAGTCCCCGGAGCGTGGATTAGAAAATATTCTAAGTACCAAAAATGTGAAACAAGAGATGTACAATTCCAAAGAATGTCCGAACAATGTAAGAACGGATTGGGAATTTATGTAACTCATAAGAACTTGAGTTTCAACCACAGTTATACAAAAAGCTAAAAAGCAGAAATCGTTCAAATGACAAAGTAACTAAACGTTATTCAATAATCCAAAATGGGGTTATACAACCACTCCTCCAAAACTTGGAGTCAAAAATCTATCTACATAAACTACGAAAACGAAAAAGTAAAAGTAGTTATATGACCTAAGCAAAACCTCGTTGAACGAGTATATTGGCTACTTCTTCGGCTTCTTTTTCTTGTCCTCCTTTGCTTTCTCGGATGACTCCTCTCCCTCACGTTTCCTCTTGGACTTCTTGCTCGCCAAAGAAGTGGAGTCAGGAGTGGGAGGAGGAACATCCAGTGGTTTGGATTTGCCGGGAAGAATGACTTTCAGAGGCCTATTCAGCGGGTCGGTAAGTTCTAGTACTTGAGATTCGACCTTGATCTCAACTTTCTTTTTCTTCTCTTCTGCGAGTCGCTCCTTCATACTCACCGTCGAAGTGTGTTCTAAGGCACCCGTGATTTCAATTTCATAACTCCCTTCAACGGGAGATGAAGTGTCAGACTTATCATCGTCTAGCACCCCGATCACTTGAGCGTCAGAACCGGGAGTTACTCCCGCGTGAGCAACATCGCTTGTTTTCTCCGTCTCCTCCTTAGCGTCATCGCTCCTCGAAGTCGGTTCAGGATCAGGGCAGCCTGCATAAAAACATAAAGAACTAACGTTAAAACCAATAACCGATCGCAGAAAGCAACAGATATTTGGACTTCTAGAAGAAGGGTTTTATACCGGTTTCTTGCTGGCTTTCAGCTGTGCACGGAGTTTCACCCTCTAAAATGGGAGATAGCACGTGAATGCCGAGACCGAGGTCTTCCGGATCATAGCCGGCATGCTGCTCGAATGGGTCAAGTGCTGGCCGGTCGGCTGATTGAGTAGAAGGAGGAGCTGCAGCCTCGGTTCCAGATGGACCATCTTTGTCATCTTTCTCTTTTGATGGAGGAGAGCCTTTACCAAAGAGAGCCATAGCCGCAGACAAGTCCGATGGCTCATTCCCCCTGAGAAATTCTTTCATTAAAGCCTCCTCATCGACCTCCTCGGTACCCGACTCCACCTGCCTAATCTTTACTAAAGTCTCCCAAGCCTCGGCTAGAGATTCAAGATAGCCCTCGCCCAAGAAAGTCAAGTCCCGGTGCATGAGGACGCGGGCGCTGTATTCGGCAATCAGCAGGTCAAACATACACTTGACCTCTTCTCTGCCGGCCTCTGCAGCTGCTTCAAGACGGTAGTCGATCTCCTCGCAAGCTAGTCTCTTGCCCTCCTCACGGGCTTCGTCCTTCATCGTCTCAACCTTAGAAAGCTCATCATCGAGCTTTGCTTTTAAGAGCCGTGTAGCAACAATTTCGTTGCAATATCGTTGGGACTCTTCTTGAGCAGCTATCTTCTCTTCTTTCTCCTTAGAGAATAGCTCTTTCAACTCTTTGACTTGCAGGGTGAGTGCATCCCTTTCTTTCTGAATAGAATCTTTTTCTAAAGCTAGGGCTCCACTGCGTTGAACCGCTTCGTCAAGTTCCTTTTTATGGGTCGTCTCTAGACGAGCGACGGCCTCAGTAGTGTCTTTTGAACTTTGTTCTGAAGCCTCGAGCTTGGACTTATACGAAGCGAGCTCTTCATCTTGATTTTTGATGATGTCCTTGTCGAAGATAGCTTCAAGCTTCAAGCGGTCAATTTATTGTTGGCGCTCAACGGAGATTTCCGAGACTTTTTCGACTAAATGAACAAACGCGTCATGTTGAACATAGACATCGTTGTTGCAAGCGATGGCACTCTGCTTGACATGCCCAGGAATATGATGAATTGCTGGAAGGAACTTCAGGTCGTCAAAGCAAATTTTGGGAAATTTGACTCTAAGTTCGGCCAGCTTCTCCGATATTGTTGGGTCTACCGCAGGAGCAGGGGGAGGAGGCTTTGAAAGTTATATTCTCTTACGATGTTCCCGAGATTGCCGTGTGCTTGAAGAGCCAGAATGTTGATCTCGGGAAATATCGGGTTGAGGCCCCTTCAGCGAAGACTTTTCTCTACTTTGCTCTGTTTGAGGAGGAGGATCGCGAGAGTATGAAGATTGGGAGTGTGATTTCTTTCGATAAGACGACTCTCGGGGATGGTTGTCTCGATCTCCGTAGTCGTCCCTGTCCCGGCGTTTACCGGGGCTCGAATCCCGGCCGGAGTGGTGAAAGATGGAAGAGCCGTGGAGACGATCAAATCCATGGGAGCGTCCTATGTCACCTGCATAAAATGAGAATAACAACAAGTTAGAAAAGATCAGGGTGACGGCTAAGATTGAAGTGCAAAGTGAAGTGCGCGTGTCCGTGTGTGTCCTAATGTTTCCCCCGATGGACCAGTTTCTTTACTAATTGGAGTTTTATCTCCCTGGACTTGGGCTTGAACTCCCGTACCGCCTCTAGCGGGCAAATGAAGCTTGAGGGCCTCTAGATCGTCGAAACCATAGTTGAGTAAATCGTTAGGAATGGTAAGGTTCGGCAGGCCCTTCAGAGAACTTTCTAAGTGCTCCGAGGAAGTTTCTTTTTCCATTGGCATAAGGGTAACTTTAGAAGTTCCGCCCATAGTTTTCTTCCTCAGCTTGCGCATCAGTTCTTCTCTCCCTTCGAAGGGGAAGACGACGTTTCTATGTCATGAACTTCAACCGCCGGTCCCTGAGACGGACTAATGTTCTCGCCCTGTACTTCGGGCATCTCAGTCTCCTTAATTTCCCCCTCTTCTAGTGCATCAGGAGCATTGCGTGCTGAAGACTCAGCTTGTTTCTTCCCTTTACCAGAGCCAGGCCTGGGAATGATGACGCCTTGAGGAAGGCTTATCCGACGGCCTTCTGCCAACAGTCCGAGCCTTGTATGTGACTCATTCGAAATGAGATTTCTATTGTCCCGTTCTTCGGCGGGGAGGGCTCGAATGGCTTTGACGGCATCAGAATATCCGCGGCCGTCAGGACGTGGGCTAATACCTGAAAAGATGGGTAAAAGTTTAGAAAAGGTACGTCTTCGACTAAACGTGAGTAACAGACCAAGAAAAAGGCTTACTTCCTTCAACCCATCTACTCGCAAAGCCGGGAGGACAATGCACATAAAACCATTCTTGTTTATACAAGGCGAACTTGGTCCACGCCCCGGTTAAGATTTGGCATTTGTTGTGCGGCTCGAGGAACATGAATGATGGGCTATCTTTCCGCTTCTTGATGCAATATATGTATCGGATATCACCCGGAGTTGGGAGCCTAGAGAAGACATTCATGAAGAGGATGCAGGTACCGTAGAGGAATGCATGGTCGTTCGGGTGCAGTTGCGATGGGGCAATGTCAATATATTGCAGCACATCCCGAAGAAACAACTTGAATGGTGGCACACTGCCAACCCAGCACATGAATTTATTACAAGCTGCGTATCCGGCTGGGGGCAAGTGTGGACGATCATGCCCCGAAGGAACTAGCACGTTATCAAAGGGGATTCCGTGGACAGAGCATATCCAACGGGGCGTACTTTTATTGATCTTTGAAGCATGTGAATCGACAGGGTTGTCCAAGAGAATTGCTGCCTCCAGAGCATCGGGAGCTAAGTCATGTGTAGGGGAAGTTGATGGGTTTGAAGTATCTGCGACTTCTCGTCGGGAGGACGGCCCAGGCCTGTCCGAAATCATGGTGGAGCTAGATTTCCGAGACATCACTGATAAAGAATGAATCTAGCAAAGTACCTGTTCGAACTATACTTAAAAAATAATTGACGTCAGACTTAACAATAAGAATATTCCCCCCGTGTAGTGTGTGAACTAGTGCGATCATTCAGGTGTAAACGCTGAGAAATTATAAGTCACAGGATTGATGATATAAAGTTGAGCCTTGAACTATCGTCTTCGAAGACCGTCATCGCTGACCGTCTCCGAAAGCCAACCTTGCAATGTTTTCAATTTTAAACTCGGACATTGGCACTGCGTGTTAAAAGATTTAATCCATTTTTATTGGTTTAAGTTCAGGCTTGTGATTATTGAAACTAAGAAGTTATCAGTCCAGATTAGTTCGATATGCTAGTGTGCTTAGGTCCTTGTCCTTGTGTTTGTTATATGATTAGGCCAGGTGAATAAGAGTTCGGCTTAGGTTCTGTTCGGCTTAAGTTCTGTTCGGCTTAAATTCTGTTCGGCTTAAGTTCTAATCGGCTTAAGTTCCGTTCGGCTTAGGTTGTGATCGGCTTAGGTTCTGATTGGCTTAGGTTCTGATCGGCTTAGGTTCTGATCGGCTTAGGTTTTGTTCGGCTTAAGTTCCGTTCGGCTTAAGTTCTGTTCGGCTTTCATTCTGGTCGGCTTTCATTCTGATCGAACAAAATTCTGTTCGGCCAAAATCCTGTCCGGCCAGAATCCTGTTCGGCCTCTCTCCTATTCGGCTTAAAAACGAGTGCACACAGCAAGTCATGCCGAGCTGACTCACTCGGCCTTCTGCCCTTAACATCATTTCTCTTCTTTTCCTCCATCTCTCCCAGCCAACGTACCCAAGTCGTTCGGCAAGCCGTTTCAAACCACGGTCATGCCGATCAACTTCACTAAACCTTAACTCCAATTTCACTACCGTACTTCCCCTCCATCGCTCGGCATAAGGAAGTCATGCCGAGCCACATCAATACGTCTTCCACCAACTCCCTCCTTCAAACACCTTTGTCATCCTCTTCTCTTCTACCGTTCGTCTAGCCTTAAACTCCTTTAAAACACCCACACTTCGCCCTTAACTCCTCCTGCTCCACGCAATTACTTCTGACTTTGATTTTGCAGAGATTCGCAAGTTCAAATCTCATGCTAAGTTTCCTAATCGGAGTGAAGTATTTTAGGAAAAGTTTTTTACCTAAGAAATGAGTCGAAGCTCGGGGAGATTCTGAAGTAGGGAACGTGGTTCTAATTGGATTCAGTTGGTTGGGGAAGGAAGTGAGGCAACGAATGATGTTTGAGAAGGGAAGGGAAAAGTAGATAATTCTCTAAAGTCTGTTGAGAGGCGAAGTTCGTTAATACTGAAAAGCGGAGGTAGAAGTAAAAGGGAGAAGAAGAAGGAGCATCGGCTTATATAGAGAGAAGGGAAGTTGAAGAGACTATAACCAGTTGAACCGATCAAATCGACATTTTTTGGCATCCAGGGTGCTTGGCATCGGCTATGTCGTTCGGCATCCATGGTGCTCGGCTTCGGCTGTATCGTTCGGTATTTGCATATCGTTCGGCATCCAGGGTGATTCAAAGCACACCACGTTTAACCACGTGATATACCTTGGGGGGCATGTGTTACCTGAAGGTTTGACCAGGCAACTAGGCACTCGGCATTTACATTCTAGAGTGATCGGCATACATGGATCGGCATCCACACTTCGTTCGGCATGGCAGAAGCGTTCGGCGTACTTGGATCGTTCGACATGGCAGAGCATTCGACATACGGAGTTGATCGGCGTCTAGAGATGTCTGACATCCGTATGGTCGGCATCAATGGTTCGGCATCAGTCTGTTCGGCATCGATGGTTCGGCATCAATCTGATCAGCATTGATGGTTCGGCATCAGTCTGTTCGGCATCAGTGGTTCGACATCAGTCTATTCGGCATCGATGGTACGGCATCAGTCTGTCCGGCATCGATGGTTCGGCATCAATATGATCGGCATTGATGGTTCGGCATCAGTCTGTTCGACATCAGTGGTTCGACATCAGCCTGTTCGGCATCGATGGTTCGGCATCAATCTGTTCGGCATCAGTGGTTCGACATCAGCCTGTTCGGCATCGATGGTTCGGCATCAGTCTGTTTGGCATCAGTGGTTCGGCATCAATCTGATCGACATTGATGGTTCGACATGAGTCTGTTCGGCATCGATGGTTCGACATCAGTCTGTCCGACATCGATGGTTCGGCATCAATCTGATCAGCATTGATGGTTCAGCATCAGTCTGTTCGGCATCAGTGGTTCGGCATCAGTCTGTTCGGCATCGATGGTTCGTCATCAGTCTGTTCGGCATCAGTGGTTCGGCACCCAGAACTCACTCTTTCTGGGCTGAGGTAATCGGCTGCCAGGCCCACCAGGGGAGTCCAACCCATCTTTGTCTATAAATAGAGAGGCAGGGGTACAGTGAAATGGACCTTTTTTCGAGAACACTGTGGAGACTCTGCCGCTTTCAAGACTCATTCTCTTTACTTAGCAATTGTATTCAAGTAGTTGGTAAACGGATTGTATCTGTAATCAATTATCAAAAAAAGAAATAAAGATTAACCTCAAAGTGGACATAGGCAGTTACGCCGAACCACTATAAATCTGGTGTTCTCGTTTTTGCATTCAATTTAGCATATTGTTCTTTGTTTAAATTTACTTTCATCATTTATCTCTTTACACAATCTTTCTCAACGAGGTTAGTGACCAATTTTGGTGCTAACAATTATTCTCTTTTACAATGGTTTTAAAAGTGATTTGGATCAATGGTTTGAAAAGTGCAATAATATATAAATATATATTTATACTATAAATCAATGTTTTACAAAATTATTTTAAAGTGAAGAATTTTATAAAATTGCACGACATCGATCGAATGAGGAATTGATTTAAATGGTTAAATTAAACGAGTTGTATGGAACGCTCGTGTTTGTTTTACCGATTAATTCCTTGACTTGTTCGACCGAACCATTATTGCACACAAGTGGAGTTTACTAGCATGTAGTAAACGTTTGGGTAAACCTATGTGGTATAAGACACATTGTCGTTATCTATTTGATTGCTATATGAAGTACATAACACTTTTTATCATGGAGTTTATAGGTCGTGTACCTATTTCAATGTTTACAGGACTCGTTCCTATCTTGATGTTTATAGGTTTCGTACCTATTTCGATGTTTATAGGACCCATTCCAATCTTGGAGTTTATAGCTCTCGTACCTATCTTAATGTTTGTAGACTTATACGTCTATCTTGGAGTTACATGCATGTAGGTGAATTTATTCTTGGAGTTTGGCATCTGCCCCCTTTTGTGAGATCTTTCGATAATTTTTTATATCACTTCTAATTATATGTATATTTATTAATCTAGCGACAATGTCATGCTACAAATTTCTAGTGGTTTACTTTGCCAATTGACTTCAATGTTGAACTTCTAATCAACATTGCTTCGCCATCGACTTCAGTTGTCCACTAATGCTTGATGGCTGCAATTACTATATCAAATATCTAAACAAAAATAAACTTTATTATTTTTCAAAACAATTTATTACTTTACTACAATAGCACTCTTATATGCGCATATACATATATATTCAAACCACATCAATTTATAAAATTTCAAGCTATTATAAAATTTTCATATCTCATATTTACTAAATCATCATCTCAAAAGAGTATTTTTCTTATCAAAATTTTTTCCCCTCTTAAACCTTCATCTATATTATTTTCAAATCTCTAATACTTCTTTAAAATATTGATTTCTTTCCAAAACATCTTTTTGAAAATATTAATTACACTTTTCCACAATTTATATGTTTCTTTCAAACAATAATTTTTTTCATTCTCAAAACATTTTGCTCACTTTAAAATATTAATTAACATAGTTTTCTTCAAAATATTATTTCAAATATTGGTTTTTAATATAACTCAAAACATACTACTTCTCTTTAAAATAATTCATAACTCTTCAAAATCTTTTGTCCATCTGTCTCGTCCTAGTGTTTAGGAATCCCTATCGATAACTTTGGCCAGACGCATCGACCAGAATTCTTAAAACACTCAACACACAAATTAACAAGAAATTTTACTTCAAAATCCGTTTTAAATATTTACTTGCAGAACAACTTAATCTTTTATAAAAACATTCACTATCTTCTAATAAAATTTCTCTCCAAACCATATATATTCACATCATGACCTAAAAAAATTTCTAATCAAACATACACTTGCTTGTATTAAATCATATATAAATAATGTATAAAAAACTATCAAAAATATTCGACTTGCAAAAATCCAAACATCACTAATCATCTATCTATATAAAAATAAACAAGCAAGCTTTTTATATAAAAATATACCTTTTTAATTTATGTGAAAAAAATTCCCATTATCCCTCAAACAAAACATCATTTTTCAATAGAACACTACAAAGAGATCAAAACATCAATCATCCAATCAAAACAGTCAAACAATCAAAATACTCAGCGAAAGCAATCTATATACTTCTTTTGCACCACTCAGATCACTACTAGATCTTTCCACCAATCTCACCTTGTATCATCATAATTTAAAATCGTGAAGATTCCATACTAGATTCGAATTAGAGCCACACATAGGTTTAACATCCTTTATCCATGCCGACACTACTGGTCGAACATGTTACTTCTTCCTCTTCAACCTCCATCTATTTCTCTACATCTCATATGTATATTTACACTCGGCAAAAGATATAAAAATATACTATATAACAAGAAAAATACAAATACATCTCTGGATGATCACCCCATAATCATCTTATACTCCTACAATCAATTAAGTATGAAAGATAATCTACCACACCAATGAGGACAAGGACTTTAAGTCCCATCTAAGGCCAGGGATCGTGTCTTTTATACTCTATATTGCTCAATACTTGCTCTAATACAAAAAATGTAACACCCCATCTCTATACCCATATTATACAAGAGTATTACTATAGAATACTGTCAAATAATATGAAGAATGAGGAAATATGGGTGAGGGACACGCGAATATTCCCTTGGACCAACACTGAATACGTCTCATGATATAAAAGCCGCTCACCTCAATGTAAACGGTCTCGGTACATAGCAATAAACATGCATGATGCTAGAGGATAGAACAATACACAATATAAACTAAACCATAGAGAACATAGAGTCATCAATGTAGCAATAAAAATATAATATACACAAATCTGAGTAGGATACAAAAATAAATCAAATTCCCATTAATTCTCAAATATCTATACAAGATATATCCAGTGCATCTAATCCAACACTATATACATACACAAGCCTAAATATACAATATCCAATACATATAGTAACAGCCTCCAACTAAGCCCAATAAGCAATCCGATCACATCGTCTCTGAACTTGAAATGTCTCGGACTGACCGAGTATTATATAAATAATAAATAGATCAAACTATCACTATATTCAATGGTGAGAATATAAACGATATCTTAAGGAATAACTTATACATAACATAATAAAGAAATCCAGCAAGAGGAATAATAAAACATCCACAACACATCAAACAACATCCATAACTCGTCAAATATCAAAACATCCATAAGATAACAATCACAATCACATACATCACATAACATACATCAAACATCCATCACACACATCATACATAACACACAGCTCACACGTCATACATCGCACACATCTACACATCGCACACACTACACATCGCACACATCGCACATCGCACATATATCACACCTCTCACATCGTACACAACACACATCAAACATCAATTCATTCATATTTATTTAGCAGTGTTAGATTTATTCATTTCATTCATAATTTTTATTTTATTTACTATTGTTGCTATTATATATGCTATTTTATTTGTTATTACTAGAAGCCGAGTCTATACCTTAGCCTCGTAGATTCTCAGATGCAAAGGGAGACCCCTACTCATTAATATTTTGTAAGCTTCCTCACCAATCTTTAGTTGCACAATAAACACACATCACTTCCTCGCCTCCTCGCTCCTCGTTCACATCATTAACCACCTGGACTTGTTCTGTATTTGCCCTGTTGGCCTTTGCAGCAGACTGTGACCATTCGACGAGGGAGCTATGTCGTCGCAACCATCAGAGAGCTACCCCATGGTCGGTCAAGCTAGGATGGGGCTAAAAAAACTTCTAGCTATCAAATCTATGTAAGGGACTTCGTACTTCTCGATTCACTCAAAAGTGGAGATAATCAAATTCCTGTTTTAAAATAAAATAAGAAATAGTATAATATACCTCACTCGTCAAGTAAAAAATCCAAGCGATATCGATTAATATTTCTGTATAATATAGAATAATTCATCGATACCCGAATTTCAAATACTTGGTCTTTAATGAATTACCCGACATTATACTAGTGTTGAGTAAATAATTACACTACACACGGATGTCCTATAGCGTCCGATGAAATATAATTATATACACAACACCCTTTATTAATTAATATTAAATAAATTTCCACTTCGCTTATCGATTCAATCTCACTTAAATAGTTCTCCAGTTCATTATTCTTTAATTTTATTACTTTACAATTCAACACAATGGGAAGTTTTACTTTGTCTCGCTCATATCAAACAAATCAACAATCATCCACACACATCAATGGATTATTTAGTTAGTATTTGACGAGATGAAGATTTTATTTAAATCTATTTCGCTTTATTTTGTCTTCCTCTATTAAAAAAATACTTCAATTTTAATTTAACAACAAACATCTCTTTCATTTATTTCTTTCTCTTTTTAAAATAATAATTATTGATTCTCACATCTAATTTCAAAAATCCATATTTCAAGATAATTTATTTATCTTCAAAGAAACCTTCATTTAGGCTTAACAATAAATTTTAAAACCTCAAAAACACTTTCACTTCAAATTTCCACGTTAATAATACAGAAATACTGCAAAGAAATTTAGATCTTTCAATACCTTTAAAATCTCAAATCCAAAAATATTCTCGATTCAAATTATTTGCAAATCCAAATATATAACTTCGAAATCATTATTTAAAATCCTCATTTATTTTCAAACACTTCTTTTAAAGCTATTAATCGATCAAAACTAGTATACATTACTTTCAAAATTTCACTACATAATATATATATATATATATATATATATCAAATCACCATAAATGAAAGTTTTCATTCAATAAATAAAATAATTGCATACACTTTGTAATTACTTCAGTATACAGATTTTAGTTATTCATCATTTTATAAATATAGATGTTGGGGAACATTTTCGTCCTCCAACTCCTCAATTAAGTGTAAAGTAATTAATGTGCAAATTACTTTACTAATTTGAATTAGCAAAATTAAGTAGTCTTAACTTTATCATGAAGTGGTGATTATATCGTTAGATCTGGTAAATAACAAAAGTAAGAAATGGTAAAGGACATAAGGGATTTACGTGGTTCGAAAGTTAAAAAATTCTAAAATTCTTTTCTTGCCGTTATGCCTCAACACTTGGATTTTGCTAGATGTCATCTATCCGTGTTGTCTATTTGACGTGTACGGATTGCTGACATGTCTTTAGCGGGAAGCTTGAGTGAAGGCGGGAACTCCCAAAATTAGAGCGAGAACATTTGAAATGGTGGTGGGAGAATTCAAATTTGAATTGGTCTTGTTTGTGAGTCATCAGGGGGATATTAGGTGTCGTTCGTTGGTCTCAAGTTACTACCGCCGTTTCGGCATTGACTGATATATGGTCCTTGCATGATGTTGCGGTGCTTATATCTTTGTCGTTTATCAAATTTATGTTTGTTTGTTTGGCCTTGTATTGGAGTGAAGTTGCAATGCCTTACTTTAGCTTGGGCATTATTCTATAGTGCTTGCGGACATGACCTAACTGCGATTTTAGTTGTCCTCATTGCTAGCATGCTCGGGTTGTTGATAGGAGTAGCTCCATATTTTTGCCATTTGCATGTAACTATGGTTCTACGTTGAAGCGTATCTAGAGTGGCCCTGTATGCAAGCCTTTTGGAGTGCTCGGACCCTTTGAGGTACTACTTAGGCTGCCTTCGGTATATGCTGGTGCAGACATGTTCTTGTAAGTGTTGATAAATTATGAGCTTTTGGAGATGTGGTCAGCTCAGTTGAGCATGTATTTCCTCATAGGCTTTGGCATAGTATTCTTGTTCTGCTTTGACCTTATATATTGTTGTTATGACCTGCCCCCATTTCCATACCGGTGCAGTATTTGTCTTATGCCATGATTCCCTTGGTTGTAAAATTTGGGTCGGGTCAAGTATTGTAGCCTCAGGATGGCTTCTTGTGCAGTATGAGTTTGATTGCTTTACTTCCTTGTTCCTTTACATTTAATTCTTCTTGATATGAGGGCGGTCTTTCTGGTATCATGCTCTGCCCCATCTTCCTTCGGTGCAGATTGAGGTAAAAACGGGTGTAACACTTGCTTCCCAAGTCTACGACAATCGCAAGTCATTGTAGACTTATCACTTCAAGAACCCGGTCTGCCTATCCTGTCAGTTCTGTCTACTCTTCCTTTATATTCGGCAGTAACGGCTATTCTTGCATTTAATGCTCTTATGCAAGTGCTAATGCAGTTCAGCTCATGGTAACGTCACCCTTATCTAATCATCGGTTGCTATTACTAAGTTGAATGATCAATCCCTTACTCTCTAATTAATAGACGGCTCTTCTCATTCTTCGACATCGAGTTCTAGCAGGTCATAATGATGTAGAGTTGTCATATCTAGCTAGTCTTATGATTTTGAATTGGATTCTTAACATAGCTTTCATTAAGAGGTATCACTTCATGATGTGATGCTTGTTGGCAAATTTGAGTAAGTTTTGTACGAATATTTAAAATAGACAATTTCATCATGGTAGATATGTAAGGAGCTAACTAAGTATTAGTAACTCATCTTTTTGATATATATACCTAACGAGCTCTGACTAGTGTTTGGATCTGTACTTGATTGATAACTTGTGGTACATTCCATGTATTCTGCTTTCTTTTGCCAAGTTTTAGGATAAGCTCCTAAGGTAGTTCATGCGCTCCGTTCTTGATCCTTAGGCCACAATCTTTATCTGTATATTTGATATAACCTGCCCCCTTGTTCGAAGTGCAGTATCGATTTCGTGCACCTTGCACGGCCTTCCCCGCTATTTAGGGGCAGACTATAACTTTAGTTTTAGCATCACCATTACCATTTAAGAGATTTTTGTTGTCGTTCCTGTTTTGTACAGTATGTGCAGTTTTTGAACGACAACGTTGAGGCTATGAAACTGTTTTCATGCACTTGGCACAGTCTGCTCCACTGTTTGGGTGTAAACTAGTATATTTGTATTTGTTTGAGAAGTCAGGTCATGCATATACAACCCTCGCATGGGCATGATTTTTTTACTGTTTTGGTTGTTTAATATCTGTATGTCCAGTGTGATATGTTAACTAAGGGGGTATTATACTAGTTCGAGCTGTCTGATATCCCTACGACCAGTTTGGCTATAATATGGTTGCTATCATAGGAATATTGATACTGGGGTAGGGCAATCTAATATTCCTATGTCTAATTCAGTAATTTTGATCAAAGAGCTAAATTGTGTTGATGCAATTCCAAGTTTTTGAGTCCAGTTTCATCATTCTCAGTGTTGAGAGTGCCGTTCTTGTCTACCGACCTTGCGTGTTTCTTGGTCAGTGACAATTGGCGGTAAACTACAAAAGTACATGGTGAGATTACGCCAAAGTGTAATTAACAGCGGGCCGTCTAATATAACCACATCCAGTTTATTATATGGTTACTTTTTTTATAATACTACAATATACATTACATAATCAGTGTAAATTAGACAAAGCAAGATCTGAGGTGCTCTGAATTCCAAGTTCTTGGAACTAAGTTGCCTTCGGGTCTCGATAATCGATATGCCTTGTCCGCTAGAACCTCTACTATGACCGGTGCACCTTCCCAATTTGGTCCTAATACCCCATATGCTGGACCCTTTGTATTGGCCATTACCCTCCATAGTAGAAGTCCCTTTGCTGAAGTTTCATTCTTTAAATCTTGCATTATTATTCTTTGCCATCCTTTGTCTATATGCGGCCGCGGCCACTACCGCCTCATCCCTTCTCTTCTGAATAAGATCCAAGGTGGTTTCTTTCAATTTCTTATTCTTTTCTATGGTATATGATATTCTTCTATATGATAGTACTTCTACTACGATGGGTAGCATGGCCTCATATCCATAGGTTAGCGAAAAAGGAGTGCGGCCTGTAGGAGATCTGGTTGAAGTACGGTAGGCCCATAGCACTAAAGAGAGTTCCTTCGTGCACTTTCCTTTAGCGTTTTACAGTCTTTTCTTGAGCATTTTATTGATGGTTTTTTTTGCAGCTTCAACCTATCCATTTGCCTGTCACTGAGTGACTAAGGAAAAACTTTTTATAATGTCGTTCTTCTCACAAAGTTCCATAAATTTTTTTCTTTCAAACTGGGTACCATTATCTAAAATGATTTTGTGATGTACTCTATATCTAGTGATTATGTTCCTTACTACAAAAGTGACTATCTTCTTTGCGGTAATCATGGCTAGGGGTTCTGTCTCTATGGATTTAGCGGAGTAATCTATGACCACTATGGCATATTTTGCTTCTCCTTTTGACATTGAAAGTGGTCATGTCTGGTCTATCCCCCATATATTGAATGTTCATGGGCTTGCGAGTGGGATTAGCTCATGGGATGGTTGTTTGGGGATACTGTCAAATTGTTGACATCTATCAGACTTCCTTACAAATTCCTTCGCATCTTGGAGCGTTGTAGGCCAATATTAGCCATGTCTCAGCACCTTTTTTGCTCATTTGTTTGCCCCAGAGTGATCTTCGCATTGGTCCTTGTGTGCTTCCCTCATGACCTGCATCCCCTCTTCCTTGGAAACACACCTAAGATAAGGGATAGAATACTCTCTCTTGTATAATGTGCCATCAAAGAAGGAGAAATATGGAGCATGGTATCTTATCTTTCGAGCCTCATTTCTATTCGGAGATAAGACTCCGTTTAAGATGAATTATTTGATGGGAGTCATATAGTTATTCTCCTCGGTTTGTTGAGGTGGGAGCCTTATGGTGGGTTGCTCTTGGCTCTCTGTTTTCTCTTGATTTTGTATGCCTTGAACGGTGACCCACTCTGCTTGGGTTAGGACCAGTATTTGATTCAATTCTGCTATACTTGGCTCTGCTTGATGCCTAATTGGTACTGCCTTCATTCATTGGTAACTTTGGTACAAGCTAGTTTTGTTAAGGAGTCAGCGGGTGAATTGCTTTCGTGTGGGTTTTTCTCTATCTTAGATTTTTTGAAGTGCTCTAGTAATTTCTTAGATAGTTTCACATATTTGGCTAAGGTTTGGATCCTTCGCTTGGTAATTGCCTTGCACTTGATTACAACTAATTGGAAATCACTATGAATTTTAATATGGATTGCCTTCATTACGTGGGTCATTCGTAGTGCTGCAAGGAGAGCCTAATATTCTACCACATTGTTGGTTGCTTTGAAACTGAGCTGCACCGCTCTATGCAGCTTCTATCTATTTAGGGTGATCAATATATATCCAATTCCTACCCCTTGTTTATTTGACGCTTCTTTATGAACAACCGCGAGAACTGTGGGGTGTTTTCTTCCCCCTCTAAATGAGGTTCAACTAGCTGTAAAATGCATTATACGATGAACTACAAGTGTTTGGACTTTGATTGCCTTCCTGGGACAATAGGTGATGTCTGGCTATGCTCCGTGCCCATTTGAGTAGGCGACTCGATGTCTCTGCCTTTGGTAGTATTAGCCTAAGAGGTTTGTCTGTGAGGACTTTGATGAGATGTTCTTGAAAACTGGGCTGCAACTTTCTTGCTATCGGGAGTAGGTTGTACACAAGCTTTTCAATAACTGAGTAGTTTAGCTCTGCCCCAAATAACCACTTGCTTGTGAAATAAATAGGCTTTTGTGTCCCTTCATCCTCTCGTACCACTGCAGCACTAATAGCTTGATCAATTATAGCTAAAGAAATGTATAAGTTCTCACATGTCACCGGTTTCTATAATATATGAGTATTGACCAAATGATCTTTCAGGTTTTGGAAGGCAGCTTCACACTCCTCATTCCATTAGAAGTTTCGCCCCTTCTTCACTTGGTCGAAGAATGGGATGAACTTGTCTGCAGCTTTAGGTATAAACCTGCTTAGGGCTTCTACCCTGCCATTTAGACCCATCAAGTCCTTCGGTTTCTTTAGGATTCCCATTTTTTATGGCCTCCATCTTCTTAAGGTTTGCCTCAATGCCACGTGCACTCACTATATACCCTAGGAACTTGCCTAGCTGGATGGTGAAGGTGCATTTTAGAGGGTTTAGCTTCATGTGGTATTGCCTTAGGACTGTGAAGGTCCGTTCCAAGTCTTTGACATGGTTTGATGTGCTTTTGACTTAACCAGCATGTCGTCCACATATACCTTTACATTCTTCCCAATCTGTTCAGTAAACATTATATTAACCAAAATCTGGTAGGTTGCCCCCGCGTTTTTGAGCCCAGCTGACATCACCTTGTGATAATATAACCCATTATCTGTCACAAAACTAGTGTGCTCCTGATCTGGTTCAAACATGGCTTGATTGTATCCTAAATATGCATCCCTAAATGAAAGTAATTTGTGCCCACTAGTTGCATCTACCAGCTGATCGATTCTTGGCAAGGGAAAACTGTCCTTCGGGCAAGCCTTGTTGAGATCGGTAAAGTCTATGCAAGTTCTCCATTTTTCTGTAACATCCCCCACTTAGAGGCCCAAAACTAACGACTACGGATGTTGCAGTCATCCATAGTTATTAATCCTCGGCAACCAAATACGGTAATGTTAGATACATTGATATAATAGAAACACATGGATATGGAAAAAATTTCAAATCATTAAACAAATTTCTCATTCCATGTTCAAAGAAAATATAATTATTACAACATACGCCAAGAGCGATATATGAAGATGCCCCCTCGGATGATCAGAGTCTAAACATAGGCAATTAAATAGCTTTGCCTTTACAACAAAACACAGTGGAATCAGAATATAAAAGAACTCCTACTAGCTAGCTTGCCTCTTGCACGTCTCCAGAAGCTTATTCGTCTAAAGAGGTACCTTAAAACCTCAACTCTCAAACTACTCAAAGTTAATTGAGCACCCGATAGTTTAAGGGGAAACATAAACTAGAGTAAGACATAAAGCCTGGTATGAATAATAACCTACCATCTCGAACCATTAGGTATCTATTGAGACCATGCCGCTTAGTGGAACGGGTTTTCCCCTCACTGGTGTCTTATCAAAAACTTATAATAACCATATATTGTGCTCCTACATCCACAATGGTTAAAACATAACAATTTAAAATATGATGATCGTATGCAAACAAGCAAAATATCCTGGATTTCCCATCCCCATTCATTTGACTATCTGTCTCGGTTATAGTTTCTAGGGTTACTATTAACCTATTAGTTTTCATGGGCTAACTAATAACCTAATTTAAGTTTTTGGACTACCTATACTATTTCATAGTTTTCATGAGATCACTAAGAACCTATTGGCCCCTGCCAATAACTTCTTTCAATAATTTCATGGGTTCTTTCTAAACCTATTGGTATCTCCAACAACTCCCCTTATATCATAGTTTTCATGGGTTGACTAAAAACCTATTGACTTCTGTCAATAACTTTATCCGGATATAGTTTTCATGGGATCACTACGAATCTATTAGCCCCTGCCAATAACCCTTATTTAACATAGTTTTCATGGGTTTACTATGAACCTTTCTATCTGACAACTTCTTTAATAAGTATTTAGGCATCCTATATTCTGGTCTTCCTGACCTCCTAGATGCAATTCTACTCATTCAGAAGTTAACTCAATTTATATTCACTACTGGGTCAACCTAACTGGTTATTCTGCCCTTTCTCCCCAAAATACAGTTATATGCCTATTTTACAGTGAATATGTATATTAGAAGAAGTAAACATAATAACATAATAACACCAACATCTATGGTTTAATATCCTTGAAATAATTTTCATATGAAACATGGTTAATCCCTTTAACCTATTACTTTATCAAAGAAAGCTTCTTCAAAAACTCCGTACTTAAAAGCCATTTCAAAACTCATTTATTTTGCCATGGGTTTTCCTTTAAAAATAAGATTGGGTTCTTCGTTTTTGAAAACTAAGACTTTCGAAACCTTAGACCTTTACTTTAGAAACCATTGGAAATCCTCCTTCGAAAGCATTCAAATCTTGTTTTCAAAACATATGACTTTTGAAACCTTTTGAAAGCATCTAAACTTTCCTTTCGAAACCATCAAAACAATCCTTTCGAAAGTACTAAAGTATACATAGAAGCATTGCTTCGAAACCATTTGAAAGCACCTCTTTCGAAACCAATGGGTTTATCTTTAAAATATCTTTCGGGTCAAAGTGAATATAAATGAAAGTACCCCTTTTGAAACCATTAACCTTCATATAAAGAGTTTGGGGAAAACTGATGGCTTTGGAACCATCCTTTCAAAAGCTTAAATCATTTAAGTAAAACAATTGGAAGGAGAGCTTCGAAACCCTTTTCAAAGCCATTGCCTCGAAACCCTTATGTGGCTACTGGAGCCCTTTCGAAAGCTTTGGGAAGTGGCTTATTATATTTATAAAACAAAAGCTACCTTTCGAACTAGTTGATGACTTCAATTCATTTGAAAGGCATAAAGTCGGAAGCATGGTTTCGACTGGGTTCAAACTATCCTTTTGAAAGCATTGATTTAAAAACAGGTTAAATCGTTCGAAAGCTACCCTTTAACAAAAAAGCGACAACCTCATCGAAAGCTATTTTAAACCCTTTCGAAAGCACTCTTTTGAAAACAAGGCAAGTGGAATCTTCGAAAGCTATTTAAATGGGTTTTGACCCCTTTGAAAGCATGGTTTCGACTCCATACCTGCCGCCATTCTCTAATCCACTACATATAACCAATGCATTGATACTTTGTTTATTAGTTTCGACTTGGTTGAGGTGGAATTATAGGGTTGAAAGGTACGACTTGAAGTGGCGAAACCACACTTCTGTACAAAAACTATTTTATTTCCTTTTCAAGTAATTGCTTTTTAACTAACCTACCTATTTGTAAAAATTTAACTAGTTGCCATAAACTTTTCAAATTCTTTTTTAAAAACTGCTGCATTCATTTCAGATCTAAATAAAGGTAATTAGCAAAGAAGCCCTTCCCTTAAGAAAAACAATTAAAACATTTAAATCCTCCAAATAAATTAATTTAATTTGGATAGTAAATTACTTAGGAAAAATCCCCAAAAGTCATAAAAATTCACTTTTAATATGTTATCTAACATATAAAAATTTTTGACCCAAATTCCTTCATTTAACAACCGAAATAAAATTTAAACCCAAATATTCATTTCTTCCTTTGAAAATTCATAATAAATTATCCATAGCTTGGATAATTACGAAAAATTTAACCCATCTCCAAAATAATGTTTTACATAACATATTAAATTTTCATGGCATTTGAAACCCAATATAAATGGTTTTAGCCTTAAAATCGAAGAAATTTTTTATCAAACAAACTTGTTTGAATATAACATATCATGAAATCCAAGCATATCATCATCAAAAACCATCATAGCGGATTTAAACATAAAGCTAAAATCAAATGATCCATAAAACCAAAAATAGAGATGATTTTGATTATTATTCACCTTGCTTAGGATAAGGAACTTGAGATTTGATCTTTGATTAATTCCTTTTACTTGATTGCTTAGCTTTAATTGATTTTCTTCTTTTTCCTTCCCTAGGTTATGGCCGGCTTGCTCTTCTTTGATTTACGTTTTTTGTGTTTTGAAATATGAATGTGCAAAGAAATGGAAAAGAGATTTTTAAGGGTATTAGGATTATGGTGGCGGCAAATCCCTATAGTGCCCTTGCGTTATGTTCTCACAAATTAACATATAAAACCATTCATAAGCCCATTCATTTTGGGTTTTATTTAATTAAGCTCGGCCTCTATCGAATTTTCAAATCTCAATCCCCTTATCACACTAATATTTACATTATTCTATTTAATTTATCTAATTAAATCTCCTGAATAATGTTATTAAAAATTAGGGGTGTTACATTTTCGTTGGGCTTTCTTACAAGTACTGTGTTGGAAATCCACTTTAGGTAGTGTACCTCCCTTAATACCTCGTTCTCCTTTAAATTCCTAATTTCTTTATGTAGAGCATTGTATCTTTCCTGGTTTAGAGTTCTACACTTAGGCCTGACCAGATGAGCATCCGGTCGATGTTCAACGCATGGTAGATGATAGTCGGGTCTATTCCTACCATGTCTGAATGAGTCCAGGAAAATACATCCACTGACCTTTTAAGAAGTTTATCAGTTCATCCCGTACCTCTCCACTAAGGTTCTTTCCTATTTAGCACCTTTTCGGGGTTCTTTGGATCTATTTATATGTCTTTGAGATCATCTACTAACTTTAGTTCTTTCTTTATCACCCCTAACCTCGGGTCTATTTCACTTTCTGATTCCTGGTGAGTTCATAGAAGATGCATGTTTCAGAGCTTCCTCAGAGAAATACTACGCGTAAACCGAATTATATCATCAGTGCTAATCATGTGCACATATGTTCTTTTCTCTTTTCCTTCAAGTTTTAGGGGCGCGGGATTACTCACCTCAGTATTAGTTCGAGTATTTGACACCGCCGCAGTTTTAAGTTTCAGTTTGACTTTTTTTCTATCGTTACAAATACCAAAAAAGATAGTAGAATAGTTTGAAACAATTTTATTGCTAGAGTTAAGAATTACATTGTATAGTTTTATAACTAAAATTTGTTCTCATTGATCATATTCCTGCTGGGGTGCTGAATTTCATGAGCTAGTCCTTTTGAGAGATGATTGCCCCTAGGTCAATCAGAGCAGGTCTTCCCAAGAAATCATTATAGGGTGAGGGCTAGTCGATGATTAAGAAACTTGCATAAAATGACTTGTATAATGTAGCCTTTCTAGCTGTAACGAGTAGATGTGTTGATCCCACTAGAATGGTAGCAGTGTTGTTGAAACCAAAGATTGGTTCCTGGCTGGGTTTCAGGATTTTTGAAGGTAATTTCATCTAATCAT
This sequence comes from Allium fistulosum, assembly GCA_030737815.1. Classification (NCBI taxonomy): domain Eukaryota; kingdom Viridiplantae; phylum Streptophyta; class Magnoliopsida; order Asparagales; family Amaryllidaceae; genus Allium; species Allium fistulosum. Next base: position 1,017,424,299 of record CM060902.1, read on the forward strand.
AAGCAGACTTAAAGATGACATTCACCGAGCTTCCTGAATCGACAAAGACTTTCTTTATAGTGCACTTTAATATCTGTACTGTAAATATAGGTGGGCCTTGGTGTGGGAACACAACTCCTGTTGCATCAGTCGTCGTGAAGGTTATTTCTGGTGCAGGTTTCTATTGATGTGGAAAACTGCCTTCTAGGTCTTGGCCTCCTGCACATACCGCTACTGTGCCTTTTTGCTTGCACCAGCGAGGTGTGGTCCCTCATAGATTGAAGCTATCAGGTTTGAAGGGTTGCTAACTTTGTGTTCATTAGGATCTGGAGTCAGATTTCTGATCCGGTCTCCACCATTTTCCCTTTAAAAGCTAACCAAATAATCCTTCTCGATCAACCTCTTGATCTCATTCTTTAGGTGTCGACAGCTATTGGTATGATGACCATTTGCTTGGTGGAAGCGGCTATACGCTCTGCCTCAGTTTTCAACTAGTTTTTTTCCCCTATTTGGTACGTTGTATGCTAACTTAGTTTTGTTCATCTCATATATCTTCCTAGGGGTATGAGTGATGGGGGATTTTTTTAGTGAGGTTTAGCACCTTCTACCGCTTTGTAGGTGGGTGATATCCATCTGCCTTCTTTTTCTATCATAACTAGGGGCAGAAGTCCCTTGAGATTGTGTTACCGACCCAGATTCCTCCATCCTAATGCAATCAACTGCCCATTCATAGAAAGCCTTCATGCTATGATAAGACTTCCTGCTATTTTTGTCCTATGTAGCAGTTCCTCTCCTAAACTTGACATGAGCCACTATTAGTAATGCTTCTTCGCTAGTCGTCCCAATTTGGAAAGTTTCTGCCTTGAAGCGCTTGATGAAACTGCATAGGCTTTCATTCTCCCCCTGCTTCACAAATGACATGGTATTGACTTCTGGTGAGGCTTCTCTTTCCGAATTGAATTGTCTTAAAAAATCAGCAGATAATTGTCTCCAATATCGAACTTCCCTTGATCTGTATTTCTTGAACCACTGTGAGGTTGCACTGAATAAGTATACAGGGACTAACTTGCATCGGGCCATCCATCAAAATGTCCATAAAGTATTCGAAGGTGCTAAGGTGATCTTCTGGGTTGGTAGCTCCATCAAACTTTTCAATTGTGGGGGATTTGAAGTTATCGAGAAAAACTGCCTTGATAATGGTCTCACTAAAAGGGCTGTAAATTCCTTCCTCTGCCTTTGCTCTAATGTTCTACCGGCAAATCTTCTCTAAGTGATCTATCTGATCTCTGAGTTGATGGATTTCATATTCTCTTGGGTAAACCTAGGATGAGTTACCATCAGATGTGATGTCCCCATCATTTCTGGTAGATCGGGTTTGTTTTCTAGCAGTAAGGGTTTATATTGGCTGGCTTGATTTTGATTTGAGGATTAGCCTGGATTTTTCTTTTTAGCCTGGTGTTAGATTTTAGTCCATCATCACCGTTCCCATTTGTGGAAGCGTCGTTATCGTTCCCTGGCTGAAGGTCCATCGTAGTGTAGGAGCGATGGCGGTGAGCTGTGGAGTGTGGAGGTAAGTATGGTCGCTAAATGACATGTTGGGTCATTGTCTTTTCTAATCCTTCCATGCGTTGGTTTATTTGGTTTGTGAAGGATTGGAATGCAGCCAGGATGGGGCCTGTGGGGGTATCGGTTGAGACCCCTGCTTCATCTTAGGTTTTTGAAGGTATAAGTGGTTTGTTGGCGGTCTTCACTGCCAAGTGTGAAAGTTTTTGGATTGGAGTGATAGCTGAATCAGTAGGATTAATGGCATAGGGTGTAAAGTTTCACAGGATGTGAGAAGTAAACGGAGGACGAGCCCTCCTTCTAGCACCATTGTAGAGCATAAAGAAAAGGGAGGATGTCGAACTTTAAAGGGGCCCCTAACTTCTTCCTCTCTCTTAGCATAAATAAATTTTTGGACTAGAACTTTTCTAAGCTCTTTATGGAGCTTGATAACCACTTTGATGGAAAATGGCCAATGACAAAGAAGATGATACAGACATATGCATAAAAAGGACTTCAACAATAAGAAATTTGCATATTTGACCTGTTTTGTAACATGCTTTACTATTGAATAAGTAATATGACTTGTACGCATTGCTATTGAATCCAATCACAATAAATCAAAATCTATAGCATATTTTGACTTACCTATTTTATTCTTGAGCACATAATTCAAATTTTAAATGATTTCGTAAATAATTCAAAACCAAGGGGTGTTATTGGAATTTCTTCGAATATGCCTCCTTATACAAAATCTCGGGTGTTGAACCAATTTTTGGTTTAACATTGGCAATTATACCCCTTGGTCAATTAAGTATAAAGTAATTAATGTGCTAATTACTTTATTAATTTAAATTAACAAAATTAAGTAGTCTTAACTTTGCCGTGATTAGTGATTATGTCGCTGGATGCTTGCACAATCATGTAGTTGCACATTAACCGTTCGTTAAAATGTCAATTTCGAATAGTATTTAATTCAAGTACAAATAGGGCTAGATCTGGTACTATAAACTAAGTAGGAAATAACAAATGTAAGAAATAGTAAAGGACATAGGGGATTTACGTGGTTTGGATTTTAAGAAATCCTACATATATGGGGGAAATTTCCTTTTCTTCCTTTTTTAGTATTTCGATACAAATTTCCATGGAAGAGAATACAGTAAACCTTAAATGTATCGAAAAGAGAAAATGGTCAAAAGTATCTTTCATACTATAGTACTTTTTCTATTTATAGCCTTGAGACGCATGTGGATTACTAGAATTCTTTTCTCATCGTTATGCCTCAGCCCTTGGATTCTACCAGACGTCGTCTATCAGTTTTGTCTATTTGACGTATTTGGATTGTTGACATTTTTTATGAGTCCTCAGGTGGACATTAGGCATCGCTCGTGCATCTTAAGGTCTACTATCGTATCAGCATTCACTGATATATGATCCTTGCATGATGTTGAGGTGCTTATAGCTTTACTGTTTATCATATTTGCGCTTGTTTGCATGGCATCATATCGGGATGAATTTGCACTGCCCTGCTTTAGCTAGGGTGTTATTTTGATGTGCTTGCGGATGTGACCTAGCTGCGATTTGAGTTGTCCTCGTTGCTAGCATGCTCGGGTTGCTGATAGGAGGAGCTCCATATTTTTGTCGTTTACTTGTAAGTATGGTTCTGTGTTAAAGCTTATCCTGAGTATCCCTGTATTTAGCTTTTTTGGAGTGCTTGTGAACCCTTGTGGTACTGCCCAGGCTGCCCTCAGTATTTGCTGATGCAGACATGTTCTTGTGGGTGTTGACGAAGTATGGGCTATTCGAGATGAGGTCAGCTCAATTCAGCATGTATTGCCTCTTAGGCTTCGGTGCAGCGTTCTTGTTATGCTTTGATCTTTTATATTGTTGTTATGATTGCCCCCGTTTCCTTACGGATGCAGTATTTGTCTTCTGTCATGATTCCCTTAATTGCATAGTTCGGGTCAGGCAAGTATTGTAGCCTCGGGATGGCTTCCTGTGCAGTATGAGCTTGGTTGCTTTACTTCCTTGTTCCTTTACATTTAATTCCTCTCGATATGAGGGGGTCTTTCTAGTGTCACGCCCTACGCCATCTTCCTTAAATGCAGTTCGGGATAGGAACGTGTAACGATCTGCCTTTTTGGACGTTTTAAGCAGACACACATGCCAGACTCAACCATTCAAAAGGGCAGATTGTTATGGGGTAAATAAGAAAAGGAGAAAGAAATAAAACAAATACAGAATCTCGCAACGGAATGAAAAAATATAATAATCAAATAACAGTTCATGAAGCTCTTTTATAAATACATTTGACTATTCTTTTACAACACAAAAAATCAGAGTTAGGAATAAATAAATAAATGCAGCGGAACAACATGATGCAGTGGAATACATATCATAAATAATAATAGTACAAATCTTCGTCTTCGTCCTCCAGAAATAAGGTCTTCAACCTTGAAATGCTCAGGCTGACCCGAGCGAATTGAAAAGACAAAACACTCGAGTCAGAACTAAAAGATCTTATGTAAGTTAAATCAACGGTAAATATGAGTGTAACGGCGTCAGAGATGTTTGCTGGGTTTGACATCTCCTATCCAGTGTCTAACAAGAGTGCAGTAAATTAAGAGATGTTTGGGATTCCCATCTCCTAAGGATCTGTTAAACTATCTACTATGTAGTAAAATACGCTATTATAATATGTCTACAGTAAAGTAAAAGTATCAAAATAGCGTTAAGGCGTTACCCATATCCCCCTTAACACATTTTATATATTCCCGTAGTCTATACAATGTCGTAACCTCCACCAAACCGGTGGTTTACCCAGAGGACACCCCATAGGTACGGTACAAAACAAACTCATAGAAGGCGCTCTAGGGCATGTGAACATGGCACTCGAGGTAATGCCAGGGTAGATATACCAATTGCGGATCCGGACTGGTGGTAATGCATAGTAGGTACTACCGTCCACCTCGGACACACTCCCAAATCAAAATCAAGGGTGGCCACCAAATCAATCACAAAGTCAGAATATAGTATCGAAGAAGTGTGCCTGATAGGAGGAATGACCTCACTTGGCCCGGCATGGCTCCTGTTTTAGTCACATCTAAGCTGACTCACGGGAGTCAGGGTCACGTCATACCTTTATAGAAATCGTTCGCCAAACCATCCTACTTCATTTTTGGAATCTCCACCACGTACACAGTTCTTAAAGTGGTTTTCGGCATTGGCAGAGAGTATGACAATATCCGATCCCGGTCTCTTTAATAACCAAACGTTTATTTCACACCGGATAGTTCTTTTAAATTTCAAAAGTCAAATCACAGTTTATATCAAAATATCATATTCGATTTCAAATCATATCTCTTTCGAAATCATATTCACTTCCAAACTATATTCACTTTAAAATCATATTCACTTTCAAAAATCATATTCACTTATGAAATTATCGATAAGATAGGTTAATTAAATCCTCATTCCAAAATTATCACATTTACTCAAATATGTCATTTCACGAAAAGGTATCAATTTCAAAACCCAACTTAGGTTGTATTATCATCAAGGATTTAAATGTAAATACTTTCTCTTTACACAGTCTGAAACTTTAGAAAATAGTTAGGTAGTCATAAATAGTTTTAATAGTTTTAAAAATAGTTTAAAATAGATTGAAATAGTTTAAATAGTAAAAATAGTTTAAATAGATTTAAATTTGATTTAATTTGATTTAAAATGATTTAAATAGATTAAATAGATTTAAATTATATTAAATATATTTTAAATAGATTAAATATATTTAAAATATATTAAATAGATTTAAAATAGATTAAATAGATTTAATTAGTTTAAAATATGTAAAATAGATTAAATTGGATTAAATACGTTATAGTGGATTAAAATAAGTTAAAATAGTTTAAATTGATTGAAATAGTCAAATAAATTAAAATAGTCTAAATTAGTTTAAATTAGATTTCAAAGTTATATCCAAACATTTCCAATAACTCAACTCCGATAAATTCATTTTATTCGACACTACAACCTTGAAATTCCAATTTAAATTCTTGAATAATTCATAAAATCAATTCCCTTTCAGCATTTACACTTGGATTGTCGAAAACACTTCAGTTTGTATAAATAAATTTCTTTTTCAAAATACTAGTTAACTGAATTCAAAATCTCAAAGATTCAAAAATCATTTAATTTAACCAATCCTGTGTCCGTATATAATTTTCTACCCTAGGGTCAAGTAATACGGATATTTATCATTTCAATCCGCAATTTAAAATTTTACGGTTGTATATCATTTCAAACCGCAATCCCGAATTTATATAAAATCCATAAAATCACTCGAGTATATCATTTCAACCCATAACGATTTTTCCCTAATCTATAGATCATTTGGGTATATATCATTTCAACCCATAGGGAACTTGCAGTTATAACAATATAAAATACAACATCCAGTCATCCAATATCAAAAATCAAACATTCATCACAATCATCATCCAAATCAATCAATAAACATCAATAGATAACTGATAATCAATAACAGGTATTAAATCGACAATTTATATTCAATATTAAATTTAACAGTGATTAAATGCAATAAAAGTCAAATTTAACTAGAATGACGATTTAAACACACCAAACATAAATTAATAAATTTCTAATCACATCATAAATTTTATTTAACTAACATAAGGTATTTTAGTAATTGTGAGTGGGTTAAAACACTGACCTTTGATTTTAGCTCATAAAAATCCAAATAGAAGCGCAAAACTCAACAGTCTCCAAATTCAACTAAATCACTTTCATGTTGTGCGGGATTTAAATATGAATCCAACAGAAGAAATCGCGTGTGAATCAAAGTTTATATGCAAAAGATATTCATGTTATAAGAAATATTATTAAAATAATAATCAGTATGCAAAAAAACAAATTTTAATACTTACGTGTTTCTCAAGATGAGGCTTCAGGAAAAGATTGAAGAACAACTAAGATGAGGACATGACGTGTATGGAAAAATGAAAAAAAATCATGTTTCATAAAAGAAAGCTTTTGGATTTGCAAGAATAAGAGCTTTTGAATATGAGGTGTCAGGAGAAACAAAACGCAAATGAAGAAATAAGCTGCAGGTTTTTTATAATTAGGAAATGAAGGTGGAGGGACAAAAATAAATGTCACAATTTATTTTGAAAGCTTCAGGCATTAATAATGCATAAGGAAATGTGCGTAGGAATGAAAAAGTTTGCAAACCAAAGAAAAATAAAATTTTGTATACGTGAAAATGAGGTGGCAAGAATTAAATACAACCTAAAAGTCTGGGCACATGTATTAAACAGAAGGAGAAATGAATATATTAAGTATTAATAATAAGTTAACTATTTTAAAACGTTCATGCAACAATTAATCACAAAAGAAATGAAGGGACCATGTACATCGCACAACCTTTTGAAATTTAATTTTTCTGAAACATAACCAAATTAACTTCATTAACTCAAATAATATTCAAATTTGTATGCATTTAGGTTTTTATCTACACATAATAAAAAAATTAAACTTACCTTAAAAATGAAAACGTTCAATTTGGTTTTCCCAAAATGATCTTTTATTTCCATTAAAACACCCTTTTTGTTTAACACAAAACATGCGTTTCTTTTATTAAATCTATTAATTGCAATCAACGTTTTCTTTCCTTTTAATTGAAATATTTGAGTTACATTAATTGCAATTACTTACCAAGTTAAATTTCAAAACAGACAATTAAAATGGATGAAAAATAGAACAATTGTTTATTTAAACACGTTTATAAATTTGTTGTTTATACACAAGAGTAATAAATAGCTTTGAAATAGATTATTTTCCTATTCTTGTAATAGATCTGTAAGCCAAATCACAGTTCAATAAACATATATTTCTTCCTTTAAAATCAATCATTCTATTCTTTATTTTAATGAAATTAAACCTACATTCTCAAATGAAACATTCATTTTATTTGATGTAAATGTTCTTTTCATTAAATCAAACTTTCCTTATATTTTCACAAAACATAAACTACTTTTAATTACACCTATTAATTTACAATTTAGCATTCTCTCTCCTATTAATTGAAAATTTTCAATTACATTAATTTCAGTTGATTTAGTTTCAAAATGGACTAAATGAATGTAATGAGAAGTAGAATAATTATTTCCTATTTAATAGTAATTTAAACATATTTATACACTATTGGATACAAACGGTAATTACACATTTCTTACTAAATAATAGTTTCTCATCTCTTATTTGTATTAACTACTATATTTCCATTATATTAAATTTTTGTCAATTTTATTATAATCTAAAAATCTCAATAAATTAAATTATTTTTGTTCACTCTTTTTATTACATCAATTATTGTCTTGTAAATAAAATTAACATTTCTATACCTTTATTACATTCACAATTTGCAGTTATTGTCTTAACTCACATTAATGCAATATTTATTTCCATTTATTTGCAATCGATTAGATAAATTGGTAACAAATAACAATTGTCGCCATTTCTACATTTAGTAACATTTGTAAGTTTATCATTTACAAAAAATGTTATAATTACTTACATAACACTGATTTTATTCAATTACCATAAATTATATATTATTCCATTAATTGATTCAATATTTACATTTGTTTTCTTATATTCAATTTATAACCAAGTATAACATTTAAATCATTTCAATTAATTGAACTTTCATTAAAATTGTTAATAATTGACTTAAATTGACATTATTACCTTCCATTCTAGTTATTATTTCATTAATAATTCACAAATTTTTTTATTTCTCCCATTATTAACTCACAAAATCTTATTAAATTATTTCTTTTTAATTATCGAAAATTACGGGTCGTTACACTCTCCCCCACTCAAAACTTTTCGTCTTTGAAAAGGAAAAGAAGGGAAAAGAAGGAATTAAGAAATCAATATATCTTACTCAAAATATTAAATTTATAAACAATTAATTTACAAAATTAAAAAATTTAAATGAATATATCAATTTAGAACAATTAAATCATTTTATATTCAAGTTTATAAAAGTTTGAAAACATTTCATAAAAATTTTCTAAGTCCAAAATTTACGGAAAATTTCGGCAGAGTCTCCCTTGTACGGAGAGGTCTGGGAGAAATAATAATATCAATAATAACAATATATATCATATTTTTCAAAATAAAATATCCCAAACCACGGGAAAATAATCTAATATCACTATAAAACCGTAATCCAAAAATGTACCTATTTGTCGGGCAAACAATGCTTATTTTATGAAACCAAAAACAGTAGCAATTGCTTCCATAGCCTGTATTTCACTTATATAACCCAAAAGAGTTAATAATTATATAAAATAGAATTATTTAAGTTGTTTCAACTAATAACAACAAAACAACACAACCTACAATAGTCACTTACAAACCAACAATACAACCAGCATATCATCACATGCAATCAAGGAAATCAAACATACATCAATAGCAACCAACCAATGGTTTGTTCGGGTTTAGAACTTTTAATCATATAAAAATGATTAATAAACTACTAAGTAAACCATACACTTAACAGTCATAGATAAGACTCAATAGATTATTTATACATCTCTATACAAAATAGCAGTATCCTTTCCCAACCAATCCATAAGCCTAACAAACGAAGAATTCAACACCTTTTTAAGTTTACTCCATTTATCTTTTTCACATCATTTATTGTTCATTTTTTTATATACAATGATTTTCTTTAATTCACATTCATTACTTACAAAATTTTAATTTCCATTCATTCATGTAAGGCTTATTTCCTTAATTTAAATTCTTTACTTACATAAGTTATATCCATTTCAATTATTTGGATCATAAATGAATTTCATTATTGGAGTATTGTATACATTTTATTTCAGTTTACTTCACATTTACAATTTAGTTTGATTTCCCCTTTCTCCTTTACCTTTCTTTTCTCATTCATATAATGCTTATTTTCGCTAATTTACATTCGTTATTACTTCCAAAGTTCATTTATCCCTTTTATTCATACAGTGCTTGTTAAATTTCTTTACATTTATCACTTACAAAATTCATTTCCATTCATTTATACAATACCATTTTTCTTTTCATTACTTTGCACTCATTGCTTACATAAGTTACTTCCATTTCAATTATTAGATTATTTATAAGTCTCTTTATAGTTTAATTCATCATTAATAGATATTTCCTTTTCACATTTTATTCTTCCATATATAGTATTATTGAATACTAACTCCATTTCTAAATCTGTTCCAATGTTCACTGAAATTATAATCATTCAATTTATATAGTATTCATTTTAATTATAAATGGCTTCAATATTAATTCATTTATAATTATTTACTTACAGTATTCACCTTTTCCATTCAATCTGATTATAATAGCTTAAATGTTAACTTAAGCTTATAATCATTTCTCTTACATTATTCACTTTTATTACATTTAATTAGCAGCATTTCAAACTATTAACTTTAGCTTATAACAATTTATAACATTAGAATTCTTATTTATAGAAGCAATTCCATTGAACACCTTCATTTTCCAAGTTTTTACTTGTACAACATTCTATTACATATCCTATTTAACACTACAACTTTTTACATTTTGGTAAGTTATATATATAATGTCTTTAAGAATGCAATTGAATATTATCCAAGGTTTCTCTTATTTATTTAGTTAACAAAATGTTTAATAGTTACCATTTCTTATTTTCATTTCCTTTTTATTTACTGTTTACAAATTTTAAATTTTCTTATCTATTTCATTAATCATTTTAACATCAAATTTCTTATTTTCATTTTAGAAATTTCCAATTATTAATATAGTCAAGATTCCATTCATTATGATAATTTCAATTTCTAAATTACAGAAACTTAAGAACTAAACAACTGGGTTTCATTTCAATTATTTTAAAATAATATATATAATCATATCTTACATATATTGATATCAAATCCAACTCCAGAAATAAAAATTAAGTTTCGTTTATCAAACGGATATGCAGTAAAACTACTACAACGGTCTTCCCATTTTGAAACTCAAAAATGAACGTCGATGATGCGTGCACTCATCACCGAAATTATTTTCTAGCGACAGAGAGGGGAGTACATAACTTATTTCCTTTAAAAAATTTCTTTTAAAACATTTTTTTCAAATCATCTTGAAATATTTATATCCGAAAATACTTCTAAATACTACTAATATTATATTCCAAATTCTTTCGAAAGAAATTATCAGAAATCCCAGAACTTTAGTTCTAAACTTCCAATTTATATTTACTTTATTTGTTAATCCTATTTTTCAATAAATATTCATAAAAAATTTCTACCTAACAAACAACATATTACATCCAACTATATCATTTATAAAATCTATTATTTTATATACAAAATATATAATAGGCAAAATTATTTCATTTGCCTATTTTTCAAAACAAATATTGTGTCAGTCTGCCCTACTAAGTGTTTAGAAATCCTTATCGATGTCATAGCATCCTATGCACCGACCAGAATTTATAAATACAAAATGGAACAAATTAACACAATACAAAAACCTTTTATAACACTAACAAATACGCTCTCTCATATATATACACTCAGCGACTCATTCTAGGATATTACTGCCCTATTTATTATGAGTCAGACCCCACAAAGCTAAGGTTATTGCTAAACCAAAGCTCTGATACCAACTGTAACGACCTACCTTTGTGGACGTTTTAAGCAGACACACATGCCAGACTCAACCATTCAAAAGGGCAGATTGTTATGGGGTAAATAAGAAAAGGAGAAAGAATAAAAAAAAATACAGAATCTTGCAGCGGAATGACAAAATATAATAATCAAATAACAGTTCATGAAGCTCTTTTATAAATACATTTGACTATTCTTTTACAACACAAAAAATCAGAGTTAGGAATAAATAAATAAATGCAGCGGAACAACATGATGCAGTGGAATACATATCATAAATAATAATAGTACAAATCTTCATCTTCATCCTCTAGAAATAAGATCTTCAATCCTGAAATGCTCAGGCTAACCCGAGCGAATTGAAAAGAAAAAGCACTCGAGCCATAACGAAAAGATCTTATGTAAGTTAAATCAACGGTAAATATGAGTGTAATGGCGTCAGAGATGTTTGTGGGGTTTGACATCTCCTATCCAGTGTCTAACATGAGTGCAGTAACTTAAGAGATGTTCGGGATTCCCATCTCCTAAGGATCCGTTAAACTATCTACTATGTAGTAAAATACACTATTATAATATGTCTACAGTAAAGTAAAAGTATCAAAATAGTGTTAAGGCGTTACGCATATCCCCCTTAACACATTTTATGTATTCCCATAGTTTATACAATGCCGTAAGCTCCACCAAACCGGTGGTTTAGCCAGAGGACACCCCATAGGTACGGTACAAAACAAACTCGTAGAAGGCGCTTGTAATGACCCGTAAAATTTTCAATAATTTAATTTCTTAGGTTAATAAGTTTTGGGTGATTTAATATAAAAAAAACTTTATCTATTAATAATTGAACAATGGTAATTAGAACTAATTAGTAATAATTGAAATGAAGTCCCAATGATGAAATAATGTAAATTAGTTATAAATTTGAATGTAAGAAACAAGTGTGAAACAAGTGTGAATGTTGAATCATTAATGAGATAATATATGATAAGTAGAAATTGATGTAAATCAGTGTTAATTGAGTAATTGTAACATTTAATTTGTAGATAATAATGGATTCATTAATGTGGATTAAAATAATAGTAACCAGTGTGAGTTACTATTTAATTGGCCTATTAATTTAGTTATAACAGTTATACTTGAGTATAAATTTAAATATAAGTAAATAAGGGTAAGTGGTGTATAAATAAATAAATTTGTATAATTGATAGTAATTGAATGAATTTAATATTAGGTAAGTAATTATGATAATTAGTGAATATATGATAAACTTAAGTGTAAATAAAAGGGTAATGATAACAGCTATTATAAGTTGCCTATTTAGTCTATAAAATAATTAGAAAATATTTAATGTCATTAATGAGAATTTATGCAGTAACGGGCGTGAATGTATAAAATAAATAGAAACGTAAATTTATTATAAAGTAATAAATTGGTAAAAGGAATGGAACTAAGGTAAATTAATTAATTGGTTTTAAATTTTAATTGATGTGTACAATTGACAAGATTTCATATTTAGAAATGTAACATTTTATACAAATTTAAGAAAAATATATATATATATGTTTCTTTTTTCCGTAACTCCTGCCTTTTCCGTTTCTTAACATTCATTTCCCCTTTCTTGCCATCCAAACTCCTCATAGCCGTGCATATAAAGTTGAAAATCACGTACAAATCTTCCTAAATATCTCACTTTTTCATTTGCCTCTTTTGATTGAAAGATATTACATAAGTTATGTTATTAAATTGGAAATAAATCCCCTCATTCACTAGCCTCTTTATTGCTTGCCATTCTTTTGGCCATTCATCTTCATAACCCTAGCCGCCTACTACTCTGTGAATCACGTACACAATAGTTACTCATCTCATTCATTTGCGTGAAAAAAAAGCAAGTTCTCTTTTTCATGGCCTCTCCTTACCTTCTTCTTCTATTTTTCTTTTTGTTTCTCCTTTGTTTTCTTCTAGGCATGCTCGGCCTCTCCACCATATTTCCGACCTCATCTTCTCTCCACCTCCTCCATGATCACCTCCATCACCTCATTACCATCCACCAAACATGGTCGTGACCTATGGATCAAAATCCATCACCAAACAATGAAAAAAAACATAGCCTAGATCACATATTCCATCACCTCCTCTCCTATTAGCCTCGGCCCCAACCCTACACCACACCACCTTGCTTTGCCTAACCCTAGACGTGCCTATGATGCCTTGAACAGATCTCAACATATAAGGCCGAGCCACATGAAGCCATAGGCCGAACCTTTGTGTGCTTGTAACCCTTCATTTGCTTGCCTCTTTGCCTTCCACTCTTGTAACTTCCACATACTCACCTTCTAACCTCTAGCCATGCCTCTTGCCTACCATAACCGAGCCTATGTTGCTTCAAACAAGATGAGGCCGAGCACTACATGGTGTGGTCAAGCCAACTTGACCATGGCCTAGCCACTTGATTGATTTAAAGCAAGGTTATGTCACTTTGATTCATTCTTTTCATTGTTTTGATCTATAAATCTTTGTGTTGAATTTTATTCTTATAATTTTTGTAAATTGTTTGTATACAAGATTGGATCTGACTATCCATCTACTCAAAAAAATCTTGTTCGTGCCTAGTCGTGCTTTCGAAATTTGTTTTGTGTCTCTTGTTTGTTATCTCCAGCTTTAAAAAGGTGTGTTTTATCACTCTAGACATATGTACTTATATTGTTGTGAAATGATGACAAGTGAATCTGTATAAATTGATATGTTATTCATACATGCCTGTGATATATTATTTGATGTTAAATGTTGTTTATATACCTGTTACATTACCTGATATGTTATTATATGTTATACTGTTCATTTTAATTACTGTATCTCACACTGCAAGTTCCCTATCACTATGGGTTTAAATGATACATACCCGAACGGACATTAGAATAAGTAAAAATCATTATGGGCTGAAATGATAGGCTCGAGTGATTTTATTGTATTTTTATTTTATTTTATTTGACTTGGGATTGCAGTTTGAAATGATAGAACCCAGATTTTTCTTTTTAAATTATGGATTGAAATGATACATATCCATATCACTTGACCTAGGTTAGAAAATATAATACAGGCCCATGATTATATTTTTAAATAATATTTTCCTAAAAATTGTTAAGTATTTTGAATGTTTAAATATACAAAATTTGAGCTAAAAGATTTGATTTAAATGACTTAAATATAAGAAGATGTTGGTTTTCTATAAGTTAAGATTTTATAAGTCAATAAGTGGCTTTAATGGAAATTTTAAAGACGTGTTGGTTTAAATAGAATTTAAAGACATTTATTGATGTTAAATAACTTAATAATTGAATTTGACTTAATATGGAAGTTTTAAATCTAACCTAGTAATTGTTATGAATTTTACTTTATGAAACAGACATGTTTTGTGTAATAAATAATGTATTTTGAACTGATAAAATGGAATACAGTTTTAATTGAACATTTTGTAATAAAATGTATTTAACTAGAAAATAATAGTTAATTAATGTCTAAATGAATAGATCTAAAAGAAAAAGATTTGATTGTTATATTAACTATGATAAAATATTCTTTTGTGAAATGTTATGTTTTGTAAAATAAATAGTGATGATTTTTAAATGAAAAAATGTAACTTTAATTATGACTTAACTTGGAAATTAGAAATTTGTTTTAATTGAAAACTTTTAAGTTAAGTAAATAAAGGGAAATTAAAATTTTACTTGGGAAATGGGTATTTTAAAATAAAGTATTAAGTTAATTGTTAAAGTAAAGGTTGAGAAAATAATTTACTTTTGACTTAATGAATGAATTATTGTTTAAATTAGATATTTACTTATTAAGTGTTTATTTTATTGAATCATAAGTTAAGATATCCGAATGAATATTTTTGAAGCGAAAAATATGATTTTTTATAAGTTAAATGGCCAAATTTTAAGTTTTATTCTTTCTGAATTTTTTTTATATAATAAAGCTAGAATTAATATTGGTAGCACTTTAGAAATGTTGTGGTCTTAAGACAGCATTTGTTAAGTGCTGTCATTTCTGGAAATAGACTAAGTTCTGAAATAACAAAGAGCTACTGCAACACTTTGTAGGTGCTGTTGTTGCTGAAACTAAACTATAATTTGGAATAACCAGAGAGCTACTGTAGTACTTTGTAAGTGATGTTGCTGCTGAAAGTAAACTGTTTTGAAATTCTAATACCTACTGTAGCACTTTATAAGTGCTGCTATTTCTAAATTTGACAATGTTTTGAAATATTACTAATATATCTACTGTAGCACTTTATAAGTGCTGTTGTTAGCTGAAAATACAATGTTTTGGAAATTTTATAATTGAATGAACTTAGAAATGCTACAACTTTGAAATGAATATTATTTGACAATGAATTTCAATGGTTTAAATGAATATTATTTTAAGGGTGTTATGATTTTCTAAGTATTATGATTTTCAAAGAATAACATTTCTAAATTGTTATGATTTCAAAATATTATGGTTTCTAAGTGTTTTGATGTTGAAATTGTTATAACTTTGAATGTACTATGACCTTTGGAAATGAATTTATTTGAAATAGTATTTAATTAAGAATTGTTTTGAATATATTGATTTGCAATTTAAGATTTAAGAATATGGTTTTATAAGTGGTTTTGGTTTAAGATGATTTAAAAAGGAATATTTCCAGTTTAAATAAATCGAAAGAAATATCCAGTGAGTGGAAATTTGGGTTTATTCAAATGATATTTTGGTTTTGAAGTATAAACTAGTTTTGAAATTGATATGATATTTTGGGTTTTAAAGTAAATGATTTTGAAATAAATGTCTATGGGTTATAATAACGATTGTTTGGCAAAGAGACCGGGATCGGATATGGGCATACTCTCTGTCGATACCGAAACCCACTTTGACAACCGTGTACGCGGTGGAGATTCTAGAACGAAGTAGGATGGTGGCGATGATCCTATTGAGGTATGAACGTGGACCCGACTCCCGTGAGTTGGCATAAGGTGGCTAAATCAGGAGCGATTCTCGGGCCAATGAGGTAGCACCTCTGATTGGACGCATTTCTACGATACTATTTTATTACATTGTGATTTATTTGGTGGCCACCCTTCGATTTTGATTTGGGAGTGTGTTCCGAGGTGGGCGGTAGTGGCTGCTATGAGTTTCCACCAGCCCGGATCCGTAATTGGTATATCTACCCAGGCATTGCCTAGTTGTGACGTGTCACCTACCATATTGAGCTTTACTACGCGTTTGGATTTGTGTTGTAGCCTGTGGAGTATTGAGGGTAGCTCCCGATCTGGGGGTATGCTGATACTGGATAGACTACTAGGACTATTATCTATTAAGGGCTATAGGGGTAACCCCCTTAACGCTATTTAAAAGTAAGTTTATTTTATTATAGACATTATTAGAATAGTGAATATTACTACATAGTAGATAGTTTAACGGATCCTTAAAGAATGGGCGATCCCAAGCATTCTTTAAGTTACTTGTACCTTTCTATTTCAGTTCACTTGAGTTGGTTTACATTGTATAAGTATGTATGTCCTGACTCGAGTGTTTTGTGTTTTGCTTTACGCTCGGGTCAGACTGAGTGATACAGTATTCGAGATTCACCTTTGGAGTTGGAGCTTTTCTTGGAGATCCAGCCATCTATTTCGCTTTCAGTTATCCAGTTGATTCCAGTGATGTATTCAGATTTGTATTTGATTATCATCTTGTTACTTCTGTTGTATTTTGTTAACTCTGATGTATATATATAGTAGCTTCATGAACTACTATTTCTTGCTTCTGCTGCATTGTTATTACTTTGTGTCTGTGATCTGTGATCTATTTATTATATATTCTGAGTTTTGCCAGATTTTATTTACAATCTATTGTTTTGAATTAATCAAGTCCGGCATGTGTGGATTTATTGTTGATTTGAATGGTCCAAAATAGTGGGTCGTTACAGTTGGTATAAGAGCTTTGGCTCTCGGCAAAACTTAGCATATATGGTAAATTTATTTACCGAATCACTTTCGTTCGAGCTTGAATCTCTTTCTTTTTGACTCGATTCCTTTTGAATTTTGGAACGTTCCCTACGGTTCCAAATCTATTCTTGTCTCTCCCTATTTGTCTTCTTTTGATTCTGGAGTATCCCATAACTCCACTTCGAATGATCTTTATATTGAATTGGCGGTCTCTCCAATCTTCGAATGATTGTTAAGGGGTGAAACTCCTTTACAAGAAGCATTGATTCACCGAAGATTTCTGCATCCTCGGTTTACAATGCTATCTTTCTCTTGTTATCCCGAATTCTATCTCCTGAGATCTGATGTAGATTTACCCTAGAACTCTACATCGATCTTATTCTTGAAATTACGGTTGACCCGATTAAGGTTCCCCACGATTTATATAAGCTTATTCATTCTCATATTTTGTTATTTAATCATCTTGTCTTTTGTTTCCAACTTATCTTCAAAACATTCTTAAAGTATATTTCTAAACTAATATTTAAATGTTTTAATATATATTGTGTATTTTGAGTTGTTGATGTTGATTTGGGTTTTCGATCGATTCGTCTGATCAACGCTATCGATAGGATCTCCAAAACACTTGAACAGAGCAAACTGACACCATATTGTTTCAAAATTTGTAAATGGATAAATTTTGTATAATCATATTATATATATGTATAATTTTCTGAAATTTTATAGTTAATTGAATTGGATGTTAAGAAATAATATTTGATTTGTATATATATTGTAATCATTGGCTTTGTTCATATATAAATAGTTGAACTATAAAACATGGTTATAAATTAATTTGGAAATTTAAATGAATTTAAAACAAGAATTGAGAATTTAATTTCCAAAGATTTCAAACTTTGGGTTTTAAAGTTTTAAAAGGATATATTATTTAAAGTATTTTCAAATAGAAATTATTTCCATAGAATTTTTAATGTTTAAATCAGTGCTCTTTTCTTTGTCGCTGGAAAATAATTTCGGTGATGACTGCAGCATCATCGATGTTCATTTTCGAGTTTCGAAGTGAAGAGACCATTCTGTAGCTTTTCTACAGTTTTTCTTTGAAGAATTGAATTGATTTGAATTTCTAAAAAATTGACTTGATTTATAATATATATATTGATATATGATTTAAAGTTGATTAGATATATATTATGTATATATATTTATTTACCTAGAATAGTTTGAAGTTAATCGGAAATTTAATTCTTAAAATTTTATCTTAAAGGATAATTTCAATTATAAAAGGAAATCAAGATTGTTGAATAAATGTTCTAACTTGAGGTAATTGAATTTGAAAATTTTATTTGTATAATACTCAGTTGCACCCCAATATAACTTACCCAAATCATTCAGAAGTTAACTATGTAATTGGATAATGTACAATATAAAAGGATTTTATAAATAAAATTTGAGTGGTTATAATAAATGTTATACATTAAAATTTTAGTTATAAAAGATTAATAAGGGTAAACAGAATAAAAAGTTAATTGAATAATTTACAATATAAAATGGTGTTAAAGGAATTATAAACAAATTTGAGAAGTTATAAAAGTGTAAATAAACTTAATAATATGATTAGATATATTAAGTGGAATAAATTTAATAATAATTTTGGAATAAAGAAGAATGAAAATTTATTGAATAAATTATGAGCATAATAAATGATTTACAAATTCATGACTTTGGAAAATTGTTAATTTAAGATAATTGTATGATGAGATAATGAGATTTAAAAATAGTTAAGATTTATTTAAATTAGGTGAAATCAAATGGATGAAATCAATTATTAATTTAAGTTGAAATTTTCAAGGTTTAAAATTTATTATCTTATTTTGTTTTCCAATCTCTTTTCTTTGGATGTTCCTGTTTTCCTGCATCCTAAGCGGGAATTGAATTCCGAATTGATTTTATTCCTAAAGTTCAACCTATAGTCCTTCCCTCCAAAAGAACTTATCTTTACCTGTCAGTTTTGGAAACTTTTCATAAATCATTGAGTACTCACCTGAATCTGAGCACTGCTTACCATCCACAGACCGATAGTCAAACGGGAATAGTGAATCAGGTTCCAGAGGATCTCCTTCGTGCTTGTGTTCTTGAATTTGAAAGATCATCTCCATCTTGTGGAATTCACCTATAATGACAGATATAATGTCAGTCTTCTTTCATCTTGTCTTAATCCTATCTCATTCTATCTGTTTTGGGTATAAATTAATTTAAATTGAATTAAATTTTTATGGTTAAAATCATTGATTTTATTTTGAAGTTTCAATTTAGTGTTCTTTCAGAGTGTTTCTATTCTCCTACCTTCTTCCTTTTCGGGGACGAAAAGTTTTGAGTGGGGGAGAGTGTAACGACCCGTAAAATTTTCAATAATATAATTTGTTAGGTTAATAAGTTTTGGGTGATTTAATATAAAAAAACTTTATCTATTAATAATTGAACAATGGTAATTAGAACTAATTAGTAACAATTGAAATGAAGTCCTAATGATGAAATAATGTAAATTAGTTATAAATTGAATGTAAGAAACAAGTGTGAAACATGTGTGAATGTTGAATCATTAATGAGATAATATGTGATAAATAGAAATTGATGTAAATCAGTGTTAATTGAGTAATTGTAACATTTGTTTGTAAATAATAATGGATTCATTAATGTGGATTAAAGTAATAGTAACGGGTGTGAGTTACTATTTAATTGGCCTATTAATTTAGTTATAACAATTATATTTGAGTATAAATTTAAATATAAGTAAATAAGTGTAAGTGGTGTATAAATAAATATATTTGTATAATTAATAGTAATTGAATGAATTCAATATTAGGTAAGTAATTATGATAATTAGTGAATATATGATAAACTTAAGTGTAAATAAAAGGGTAGTGATAACAGCTATTATAAGTTGCCTATTTAGTCTATAAAATAATTAGAAAATCTTTAATGTCATTAATGAGAATTTACGCAGTAACGGGCGTGAATGTATAAAATAAATAGAAACGTAAATTTATTATAAAGTAATAAATTGGTAAAAGGAATGGAACTAAGGTAAATTAATTAATTGGTTTTAAATCTTAATTGATGTGTACAATTGACAAGATTTCATACTTAGAAATGTAACATTTTATACAAATTTAAGAAAAATATATATATGTTACTTTTTTCCATAACTCCTGCCTTTTCTGTTTCTTAACATTCATTTCCACTTTCTTGCCATCCAAACTCCTCATAGTCGTGCATATTAAGTTGAAAATCACGTACAAATCCCCAAATATCTCACTTCTTCATTTGCCTCTTTTGATTGAAAGATATTACATAAGTTATGTTATTAAATAGGAAATAAATCCCCTCATTCACTAGCCTCTTTATTGCTTGCCATTCTTTTGGCCATTCATCTTCATAACCCTAGCCACCTACTACTTTGTGAATCATGTACACAATAGTTACTCATCTCATTCATTTGCGTGAAAAATAAAATAATGCAAGTTCTCTTTTTCATTGCTTCTCCTTACCTTCTTCTTCTATTTTTCTTTTTGTTTCTCCTTTGTTTTCTTCTAGGCATGCTCGGCCTCTCCACCATATTTCCGACCTCATCTTCTCTCCACCTCCTCCATGATCACCTCCATCACCTCATTACCGTCCACCAAACATGGCCGTGACCTATGGATCAAAATCCATCACCAAACAATGAAAAAAAACTTAGCCTAGACCACATATTCCATCACCTCCTCTCCTATTAGCCTCGGCCACAACCCTACACCACACCACCTTGCTTTTCCTAACCCTAGACGTGCCTATGATACCTTGACCAGATCTCAACATATAAGGCCGAGCCACATGAAGCCATAGGTCGAACCTTTGTGTGCTTGTAACCCTTCTTTTGCTTGCCTCTTTGCCTTCCACTCTTGTAACTTCCACCTCCTCACCTTCTAACATCTAGCCGTGCCTCTTGCCTATCATAACCGAGCCTATGTTGCTTCAAACAAGATGAGGCTAAGCACTACATGGTGTGGTCAAGCCCACTTGACCATGGCCTAGCCACTTGATTGATTTAAAGCAAGGTCATGTCACTTTGATTCATTCTTTTCATTGTTTTGATCTATAAATCTTTGTGTTGAATTTTTTCTTATAATTTTTGTAAATTTTTTGTATACAAGATTGGATCTGACTATCCATCTACTCAAAAAAATCTTGTTCGTGCCTAGTCGTGCTTTCGGAATTTGTTTTGTGTCTCTTGTTTGTTATCTCTAGCTTTAAAAAGGTGAGTTTTATCACTTTAGACATATGTACTTATATTGTTGTGAAATGATGACAAGTGAATCTGTATAAATTGATATGTTATTCATACATGCCTGTGATATATTATTTGATGTTAAATGCTGTTTATATACCTGTTACATTACCTGATATGTTATTATATGTTATACTGTTCATTTTAATTACTGTATCTCAAACTGCAAGTTCCTTATCACTATGGGTTGAAATGATACATACCCGAACGGACATTGGAATAAAGAAAAATCATTATGGGCTGAAATGATAGGCTTGAGTGATTTTATTGTATTTTTATTTTATTTTATTTGACTTGGGATTGCGGATTTGAAATGATAGAACCCAGATTTTTCTTTTTAAATTACGGATTGAAATGATACATATCCGTATCACTTGACCTGGGTTAGAAAATATTATATAGGCCCATGATTATATTTTTAAATAATATTTTCCTAAAAATTGTTAAGTATTTTGAATGTTTAAATATATGAAATTTGAGCTAAAAGGTTTGATTTAAATGACTTAAATATAAGAAGATACTGGTTTTCTATAAGTTAAGATTTTATAAGTCAATAAGTGGCTTTAATGGAAATTTTAAAGATGTGTTGGTTTAAATAGAATTTAAAGACATTTATTGATGTTAAATAACTTAATAATTGAATTTGACTTAATATGGAAGTTTTAAATCTAACCCAGCAATTGTTATGAATTTTACTTTATGAAATGGACATGTTTTGTGTAATAAATAATGTATTTTGAACTGATAAAATGGAATACAGTTTTAATTGGACATTTTGTAATAAAATGTATTTAACTAGAAAATCATAGTTAATTGATGTCTAAATGAATAGATCTAAAAGAAAAGGATTTGATTGTTATATTAACTATGATAAAATATTCTTTTGTGAAATGTTATGTTTTGTAAAATAAATAGTGATGATTTTTAAATGGAAAAATGTAACTTTAATTATGACTTAACTTGGAAATTGGAAATTTGGTTTTAAATGAAAACTTTTAAGTTAAGTAAATAAAGGGAAATTAAAATTTTACTTGGGAAATGGGTATTTTAAAATAAAGTATTAAGTTAATTGTTAAAGTAAAGGTTGAGAAAACAATTTACTTTTGACTTAATGAATGAATTATTGTTTAAATTGGATATTTACTTATTAAGTGTTTATTTTATTGAATCGTAAGTTAAGATATCCAAATGAATATTTTTGAAGCGAAAAATATGATTTTTATAAGTTAAATGGCCAAATTTTAAGTTTTATTGTTTCTGAAATCTTTTATTATAATAAAGCTGGAATTAATATTGGTAGCACTTCAGAAATGCTATGGTCTTAAGACAGCATTTGTTAAGTGCCGTCATTTCTGGAAATAGACTAAGTTCTGAAATAACAAAGAGCTACTGCAGCACTTTGTAGATGCTGTTGTTGCTGAAGCTAAACTATAATTTGGAATAACCAAAGAGCTACTGTAGTACTTTGTAAGTGATGTTGCTGCTGAAAGTAAACTGTTTTGAAATTCTAATACCTACTGTAGCACTTTATAAGCGCTGTTGTTTCTAAATTTGACAATGTTTTGAAATATTACTAATATACCTACTGTAGCACTTTATAAGTGCTGTTGTTAGCTGAAAATACAATGTTTTGGAAATTTTATAATTGAATGAACTTTGAAATGCTACAACTTTGAAATGAATATTATTTGACAATGAATTTCAATGTTTTAAATGAATATTATTTTAAGGGTGTTATGATTTTCTAAGTATTATGATTTTCAAAGAATAACATTTCTAAATTGTTATGATTTCAAAATATTATGGTTTCAAAGTGTTTTGATGTCGAAATTGTTATAACTTTGAATATACTATGACCTTTGGAAATGAATTTATTTGAAATAGTATTTAATTAAGAATTGTTTTGAATATATTGATTTGCAATTTAAGATTTAAGAATATGGCTTTATAAGTGGTTTTGGTTTAAGATGATTTAAAAAGGAATATTTCCATTTTAAATAAATCGAAAGAAATATCCAGTGATTGGAAATTTGGGTTTATTCAAATGATATTTTGGTTTTGAAGTATAAACTAGATTTGAAATGGAAATGATATTTTGGGTTTTAAAGTAAATGATTTTGAAATAAATATCCATGGGTTATAATAATGATTGGTTGGCAAAGAGACCGGGATTGGATATGGGCATACTCTCTGTCGATACCGAAAACCACTTTGACAACCGTGTACGCGGTGGAGATTCCAGAACGAAGTAGGATAGTGGCGACAATCCTATTGAGGTATGGACGTGGACCCGACTCCCGTGAGTTGGCATAAGGTGGCTAAAACAGGAGCGATTCTCGGGCCAATGAGGTAGCACCTCTGATCGGACGCATTTCTTCGATACTATTCTGTTACTTTGTGATTTATTTGGTGGCCACCCTTTGATTTTGATTTGGGAGTGTGTTCCGAGGTGGGCGGTAGTGGCTGCTATGCGTTTCCACCAGCTCGGATGCGTAATTGGTATATCCACCTTGGTATTGCCTAGTTGTGCCATGTCACCTACCATATCGAGCTTTACTACGAGTTTGGATTTGTGCCGTAGCCTGTGGAGTATTGAGGGTAGCTCCCGATCTGGGGGTATGCTGATACTGGATAGACTACTGGAAATGTAACGACCCGATCTTCCAGGCCCGGAAAATCGAACCATTTGTGTTAAGAAGAAAGAGGTAGAAGAAGAATATAGGAAACAACATCAGAATCTAACCATCGTAGCGGAATAAAATATAATATATATTAACAGATCTTTACACAAATCAAAACTATATCTGTTTTATACCATATATCATCAGAGTATACATCAGAGAACACATAACATACAACTGGACAATAATCATGTCATGTCCTCAATACAACAGAGTACACAGCTAAACAACACGGCGAAATATACATACACAAGTACGAAAATACGTATCTCCATCCAGCTCGTCTCCTGAGCTCCACAGCATCATATCCTATATCCTATAATACTCGGTCTGACCCGAGCATTATAATAAAATAACACCCGAGTCAGTCTGGAAAACCAGCGTGAGAAAATCACACTCAATTTATTATTAAAGTTTCAAAAATCCTTTGAAACAAAAGCATCTCGTAAGACCACGCCACAAATAAACATGTCGGGTTTTTACCTTACGATAGCTAAAACACTTTTTTATCAAAATCCTCTGATATTATAATAGTGTCTATATACAAATACTTATTAAAATAGCCGAAATTGTTACATTCATTAAATTCCAGCATACTAGGTATACAAACAAAACTCGTAAAAGCACGTAGGGAGAATGGATTTCCAACCAATGACTAGGCACTGGGGTACCACCTGTCACAGTACGTGGCCTAGATCACAGTACCGAGGAGTACGCCCGCTCCCCTGCAACACAAGGCCGGAACCATCCCTTACTGGATAATTCCGAATAAAATCACCCCACGGTTGGGATCAACAACCGCACCACTAAGCCGAAATAAAAGGGACATCTAGACATGGATGACCTTACTCTCCAGTGGGTGCGACCCACGAAGCCTTGCTGCATAACCCCTGATTTTCAGTCATTCCCGGTTGATGAGGCTCGAGGCTAAGCGTTACCTTTCACCCCGTATCCCTTAGAATGCCCATCGTCCGTTGACGATGTTCCGAAAGCATTCATCCGTACAAGTCCGTCCCGGGTTCGAACAGAACCGAAGGCACTACTCCTACTACATCCATTTTGGAAATATCCTCAGGATTAGTAGCGACTAGCCCTTGCACTTCACTGCTCCATCTTCGACTCCGAAATCGTTTCCCCACGAAACATACAAACCGGATCGAAGTGGTTTTCGAGAAATAAATCTCGATCCCGGTCTCTTCGAAACGATCAGCGCATTTGGCCAATATTGATAGTCGGTTATTTAACTATCAATCAACATTCACAAACATCCATCAAACAATAAATAATTCTCCCAATTATTTATTAACCTCAAATATCCTTTCAAGATATATTTCTAAATTTCAAAACTCATTTGAAACAATTTCAAAAAGTTTCCGCTTACGGAATACATTTCTCAAATGTTTATTTCCTCTGAAACACCAAGTACAAAATACTTTTAGATTTTAAAATAATTTAAAAACACTTTACTATAAATATGCTTTATAACATTGAAATTATAAAACTACTTTATTGCTTTATTAAAATATATACTTTAAGGGTATTTAAAATAAAACCGCTTTATAAATATAAACTAAATTTCTCCTTTAAAACATAATACTAAATCACTTTTATATAATTACTACAATAATAGATTTTTGAAAATACTTACTTTGGAAATTAACATTTAGAAAAAAAAACAAATTTTCTAAAACATGCTTTTTAAAAACATACTTAAAACCTTTAACTTATATTTCAAATTGCTTTGAAAACGCACTTGGCTATCCAAGGAAATACACTTCTCTTCACATCTTTTAGAAATAAATCAACATTTATTTTTAAACCAATTCATATCCCTTTTATAAATTCCCACCTTGGATTTATCTTTTCAAATATCCACTGATATTTTATTTTACTTTATAAACCCAGTTTATAAATTCCAAAATCTCACTTCTCTTCAAAATTACAATTCCAAATACTTAAATCAATTTACAATTGATTTCCAACCCACTTCACTTGGAATAATTTTCTTAACTTGCTTCATTTATTTCAAAATATATTAACTTTTAGATCTATTTCTTTATTTTGAGTTAAAACCCCTTTTAACTGAAAATACCAATTTCAAATTTCCAAAACCCCTTATTTATCCTTTAATTAAAATTTAATTCTTGAATTTAAAAAAAATAGATTCTTTTATTCTTTACAATAATATCACTTTAGTTTTAAAGTTTATATTTTCCCTGTTAATTCAAAATTCCCTTATTCCAATTCACTTGAATTATTTACTTAAAATTTATTCTTTTATTTCTTTTATAAATCCAATTCTAAAGAATTTAATAAATCATTTTACTTAGATATTAAATCCAACAATATCTTCCAATATTTCAATCATTAATAAAATCATCACAGGATATCAATATTCATAGCACAGAATATTAAATAATCTAAATAATTTTGAGGAATCCAGTTGGATCCCTCCAACCTGTTTCCCTGCATCCACAGACGTTAGCACAATACCAATTCCACTTCGAGGTGGAATATCGCGGTATATGGGTTTTATAAAATATCATCCGCTATTATGCGGCGCATAGGGTCTCATCCGCTATATATTACGGGAAATCAACAATCCCAATATATACATATTCCAATATATATATATTGATATATATATATACTACTATATATACTATCATATCAAATCAATCCAATCATTCACCAAATATTTAAATTTAACTATTTAAATTTAAATATCAACCAGATGAGTGAGATTAACTCACCTTTGCTTTTATTTGCAATCCACTTCAATATTGCCTTGGTTTCTCGATTTTATACCTTGAATAAACAATTTATATGATTTATTAATATTTGAAATAAATCGACCAATTAATTGCCATTTGATAATTTAGTTTTAAATAAATTTTAAATTA
The DNA here is from genome assembly GCA_030737815.1 of Allium fistulosum. NCBI lineage: Eukaryota > Viridiplantae > Streptophyta > Magnoliopsida > Asparagales > Amaryllidaceae > Allium > Allium fistulosum. The sequence continues at coordinate 1,017,451,443 of CM060902.1, forward strand.
AATGATTTAATGTTAAACAAATGATTAAATTTTTAGACTAATTCCCCAATATTTATTTATATATATATAAAATCCTAGAGTAATGAAAAATCGTTAAATATGCTAATTAACAGATAAAGCCTCTTAATCCATTATTTCAAAATAACTTGGTAAAATAAAGTGTGTATATTTATTTTCTTTATTAGTTTACTGTGAAGCCACATATACTAAAAATAACTTGTATGTATATATATATATATATATATTTAAATTAACCATAATTAATTTATTTCCTACTGTAAATATTATTATTATTATAACAGCATATAAATATATACGTTCCTCTGTAAATTAGAATAAATCTGCCTAAATTAAATAAATAAATAAAAACACATATTACAAATCTACATATATCAAAACCAATACCTCCAGATTCCCCGATCCAAACCAACATCGAAACCCTAGCCGATGACTAGGGTCGACCCATCGCCATCGATTTGAGCTGAAGCGACATCGTGGATCGACCGAGCCTTCCCTGATAGCATCGCGACACTCCCCAAACGACCACGCTGCCCACCGCCTTACTTGGATCGCCTCGTCAGCTCGAGCGCCACCCAATAACCTGAAACCTTCGTCTATCGTCTCGAGCTCGTGCTCGAACTCTCGTGCAGGCGATACAAAACTTCGAACTGATCTCGAATTGAAGAGGAACTCGCTGAGATCAATTCAACTCCTTAGGTTTTTTTTTCGTTCGATTTGAACCTGAGGGGAAGTCTTTGATTTAAGATTTCCATTCGACAGTGAAGCGGAGGCAATTTTCGATTTTGTTTTCGAAAACTGGTATCTTGAAAACGAAAATAAAAGGGGGAAAAATTCGATTTGTTGAATTCACCGGCCATTTTCTTTTCTCGTTTGTGAAGAAAGAGAAAAATATCTCGACTATCTGATGTTAAACGTGTTAATTTGCCTTGCGTGAGAAGATAATCTTACTACTGTGTTGCTGATGTGAATAGAAAAGGTTTTGCTGTGGAATAATTTCAATTTAAATTCAAATCCAAATCGTTCCGATAAATGCAACTTAAAATTTTGAAATCCAATCGAGGCGTGCCGCTAGGCGTTCGTAATGTTATACCCCTATTTCGAACGAAATGGAAAAGGTTTTGAGTCCCAATTCGATCGTATGGAGAAGATAGCTTTTTGGACTCAGTTATAATATTAAATTTTTGATATAGATTTCAACGTGTTTATATATCGTACGATCACACGACAACTCCAAACGCTCTGAAATTTGAAATCCGATAATAATACAATATTACGGATCCAATGGAACTGGTTTCGTCAAATTCCGAGACTGAGCCCCGGAAGGCTACTTTTAAATTCAATTTAAACAATATATTTTTAGAACTTAACAAAACCCTTCCAAATTCAGTTTCAACACTTTTACTATCTTCAGTATTATCAATATAATTTTTACAAGCCTTTAAATTATTTTTAACAGGCTTAAAATTCCTAATTCACTATTTTAACCAATTTCCAAGTATTTAATCCAATAATTAAATTACAAAATAAATAGTGATATTTGAAATTCAAGTTAAAATTACCCTTTTTGAATATTTAAAATCAATTATATATTCCCATTTCAAATATCCAAAATTCCGGGTCGTCACAACTGGGACTATTATGTGCTAAGGGCTATATGGGTAACCCCTTAACGCTATTTAAAAGTAAGTTTATTTTATTATAGACATTATTATAATAGTGAATATTACTACATAGTAGATAGTTTAATGGATCCTTAAAGAATGGGCGATCCCAAGCATTCTTTAAGTTAATTGTACCTTTCTATTACAGTACACTTGAGTTGGTTTACATTGTATAAGTATGTATGTCCTGACTCGTGTGTTTTGTGTTTTGCTTTACGCTCGGGTCAGACTAAGGGATACAGTATTCGAGACTCACCTTTGGAGTTGGAGCTTTTCTTGGAGATCCAGCCATCTATTTCGCTTTCAGTTATCTAGTTGATTCCAGTGATGTATTCAGATTTGTATTTGATTATCATCTTGTTACTTCTGTTGTATTTTGTTAACTCTGATGTGTGTATATATATAGTAGCTTCATGAACTACTATTTCTTGCTTCCATTGCATTGTTATTACTCTGTGTCTGTGATCTGCGATTTATTTACTGTATATTCTGAGTTTTGCCAAATTTTATTTACAATCTATTGTTTTGAATTATTCAAGTCCGACATGTGTGGATTTATTGTCGATTTGAATGGTCCAAAATAGTGGGTCGTTACTGCGCTCTAGGGCATGTGAACATGGTACTCGAGGCAATGCCAGGGTAGATATACCAATTACGGATCCGGACTGGTGGTAACGCATAGCAGCTACTACCGCCCACCTTGGATACACCCAAATCAAAATCAAGGGTGGCCACCAAATCAATCACAAAGTCAGAATATAGTATCGAAGAAGTGTGCCTGATAGGAGGAATGACCTCACTTGGCCCGGCATGGCTCCTGTTTTAGTCACATCTAAGCCGACTCATGGGAGTCAGGGTCACGTCATACCTATACAGAAATCGTTCGCCAAACGATCCTACTTCATTTCTGGAATCTCCACCACGTACACATTTGTTAAAGTGGTTTTCCGCATTGGCAGAGAGTATGACAATATCTGATCCCGGTCTCTTTAATAACCAAACGTTTATTTAACACCGGATGGTTCTTTTAAATTTCAAAAGTCAATTCACAATTTATACCAAAATATCATATTCGATTTCAAATCATATCTCTTTCGAAATCATATTCACTTCCAAACTATATTCACTTTAAAATCATATTCACTTTCAAAAATTATATTCACTTATGAAATTATCGATAAGATAGGTTAATTAAATCCTCGTTCCAAAATTATCACATTTACTCAAATATGTCATTTCAAGAAAAGGTATCAATTTCAAAACCCAACTTAGGTTGTATTATCATCAAGGATTTAAATGTAAATACTTTCTCTTTACACGGTTTGAAATTTTAGAAAATAGTTTAGGTAGTCATAAATAGTTTTAATAGTTTTAAAAATAGTTTAAAATAGATTGAAATAGTTTAAATAGTAAAAATAGTTTAAATAGATTTAAATTTGATTTAATTAGATTTAAAATGATTTAAATATATTAAATAGATTTTAATTATATTAAATATATTTTAAATAGATTAAATAAATTTAAAACAGGTTAAATATATTTAATTAGTTTAAAATATGTATAATAGATTAAATTGGATTAAATAGGTTATAGTAGATTAAAATAAATTAAAATAGTTTAAATTGATTAAAATAGTTAAATAAATTAAAATAGTCTAAATTAGTTTAAATTAGATTTCAAAGTTATATCCAAACATTTCCAATAACTCAACTCCGATAAATTCATTTTATTCGACACTTCAACCTTGAAATTCCAATTTAAATTCTTGAATAATTCATAAAATCAATTCCCTTTCAGCATTTACACTTGGATTATCAAAAACACTTCAGTTTGTATAAATAAATTTCTTTTTCAAAATACTAGTTAACTGAATTCAAAATCTCAAAGATTCAAAAATCATTTAATTTAACCAATCAGGTATCCATATATAATTTTCTACCCTAGGGTCAAGTAATATGGATATTTATTATTTCAATCCGCAATTTAAAATTTTACGGTTGTATATCATTTCAAACCGCAATCCCGAATTTATATAAAATCTATAAAATCGCTCGAGTCTATCATTTCAACCCATAATGATTTTTCCCTAATCTATAGATCGTTTGGGTATATATATCATTTCAACCCATAGGGAACTTGTAGTTATAACAATATAAAATACAACATCCAGTCATCCAACATAAAAAATCAAGCATTCATCATAATCATCATCCAAATCAATCAATAAACATCAATAGATAACTGATAATCAATAGCATGTATTAAATTTACAATTTATATTCAATATTAAATTTGACGGTGATTAAATGCAATAAAAGTCAAATTTAACTAGAATGACGATTTAAACACACCAAACATAAATCAATAAATTTCTAATCACATCATAAATTTTATTTAACTAACATAAGGTATTTTAGTAATTGTGAGTGGGTTAAAACACTGACCATTGATTTTAGCCCATAAAAATCCAAACAGAAGCGCAAAACTCAACCGTCTCCAAATTCAACTAAATCAATTTCATGTTGTGCGGGATTTAAATATGAATCCAACAGAAGAAATAGCGCGTGAATCAAAGTTTATATGCAAAAGATATTCATGTTATAAGAAATATTATTAAAATAATAATTAGTATGCAAAAAAAACAAATTTTAATACTTACGTTTTTATCAAGATGAGGCTTCAGGAAAAGATTGAAGAACAACTAAGATGAGGATAGGGCGTGTACGGAAAAATGAAAAAAAATCATGTTTCGTAAAAGAAAGCTTTTGGATTTGCAAGAATAAGAGCTTTTGAATATGAGGTGTCAGGAGAAACAAAACGCAAATGTAGAAATAAGCTGCAGGTTTTTTATAATTAGGAAATGAAGGCGGAGGGACAAAAATAAATGTCACAATTTATTTTGAAAGCTTCAGGAATTAATAATGTGTAAGGAAATGTACGTAGGAATGAAAAAGTTTGCAAACCAAAGGAAAGTAAAATTTTATATACGTGAAAATGAGGTGGCAAGAATTAAATACAACCTAAAAGGCTAGGCTCAGGTATTAAACAGAAGGAGAAATGAATATATTAAGTATTAATAATAAGGTAACTATTTTAAAACGTTCATGCAACAATTAATAACAAAAGAAATGAAGGGACCATGTACATCGCACAACATATTTATACACTATTGGATATAAACGGTAATTACACATTTCTTACTAAATAATAGTTTCTCATCTCTTATTTGTATTAACTACTATATTTCCATTATATTAAATTTTTGTCGATTTTATTATAATCTAAAAATCTCAATAAATTAAAATTTTTTGTTCACTCTTTTTATTACATCAATTATTGTCTTGTAAATAAAATTAACATTTCTATACCTTTATTACATTCACAATTTGCAGTTATTATCTTAACTCACATTAATGCAATATTTATTTCCATTTTTTTGCAATCAATTAGATAAATTGGTAACAAATAACAATTGTTGCCATTTCTACATTTAGTAACATTTGTAAGTTTATCATTTACAATAAATGTCATAATTACTTACATAACACCGATTTTATTCAATTACCATAAATTATATATTATTCCATTAATTGATTCAATATTTACATTTGTTTTCTTATATTCATTTTATAACAAAGTATAACATTTAAATCATTTCAATTAATTGAACTTTCATTAAAATTATTAATAATTGACTTAAATTGACATTATTACCTTCCATTATAGTTATTATTTCATTAATAATTTACAAATTTTTTTATTTCTCCCATTATTAACTCACAAAACTTTATTAAATTATTTGTTTTTAATTATCGAAAATTACGGGTCATTACAGAATAGGTGTAATAATAGATTTCAAACTTAATTTTATAAATATCCTCCAATTAGTTTAATAATCATCGATAAATAAAAATATAAATCTTTAAAATTCCCTTATTTTATCAAAATCCCAAAATTCATCATTTTTCAAAATAATTTCCATTTACAAAATCCTCAAAATTATTTCACTTATAAATATTTTTTCAAAATCATTCCTCTTTCAAATTTTCTATTAAGTAAATAATCTCAATACTGAAAATAAAGCTTCTTTCAAGAATTTGTAGTTTATCGCCAAACAATTTATTTGTTTCAAATTTACGTCTTCTACTTCATTTTCTTTTGTTTTCAATCTATTTTAATGTTGTGTTTGACTAATATCGTCATTAAAATCAACTAATACACACACAACAAATCCCAACCAAACACACAGAACACTCATTTAATCATTATCATCCAATAATCATCAATTTCATCGATAAATCATCAATTAATCCATCAAAGCAAATCAAACGATATATGGGGTAATTACGCATCACACTATCAATCAAGCAACAAATTTGAAAATACTAGATAGTAGTTGTGAGTTAAATAATTTACTCACCTAAACAATGACCGAGTTTCCAAAATAGCAACTTCATGCTATTAGTGTAACACTCTCGATCGCCAGTTTCCTCGCATCGACCCACTCGTCTAAAGCTATCTGTCAAGCACACATGAAAAGCAGCTCCAACACGAACAAGTAGTAGCTACAGCAGCCCTCATTCATCCCATGAACCCACACGTTTGCTCCAACACTTCCAACGCCTGTGCATCAATCGCCATCACCTGCCCAAGCCTAAAATTGCGAACCACACCATCCTGTCCCTTCCCAGCTTCAACTACCCCAACCTTCCTCTTGACATCGAATGCAAATCGCCATGCCAAGGTCGGCAAGTCACCATCCCTCCCCTCATGTCGCCGAAGCCTCCATGATGCGACTTTCCTAGGTTACGGCGCATTGGTTGCCCGCCACCCAATGTCGTGAATCCTCCTGGCGTCGAGTTCACCTTTACCCTGTCACTTAATATTGCGTGGGACATTTATTTCAAGTTTGTAAATTTTGGTTTTGTCACTTAAGGGAATCAGGGCTAAAATGTGATAAAGGGGGATCAGGCTTGTGCTAGAATATTAGTGCCAAGAGAGTTCCAGAAAAAGGGAGAAGTGGGCGATTTAAATGGGCTTGGGCCTGTTTATTTAGGCTCAATTAAAATCAAATGAATTTTTTTTTCTTTTCCTTTTAGTAACTCCTTTTACTTGCTTGTATATAAGTTTTGATTTAATATCTAATTAACAATTCGTTTTACAAATATAATCCACAGCTTCACAATTTTATACAACTCGATATCCGCCTAATTTTATTTATTAATTCATCATACTAATACCAAATAGATTTATTTCTCATTTATTCCAACCTCATACAGAATATATTTACACTTTAGAATATTTTATATTAATTAAAACATTTTATTTGATTTCAACAGATTATTCAAAAGAATTTATTAATTTAATTTAATTTGTTAAATCAAAATCTTTTATTAAATAGAAGTTAATTAAGTAAAATTTATTTTTGAAATATAATCATCATAAAACCGAATTCCAACACTTTTATTTTAACTAAATTTGTTTATTTATACCGCGTAGAAAGCAGGGCTGTTACATTTCTTTTCCAATTACGAAAGTATTCAGCACCGTAATTACTTTGTAACTAAGTTGGTGCTGTGAGAACCAAAATTCTTGTCATCATTTTGGTGCTAGGAGGGTTGAGCCCCCAGCAAAACCTTACCTAAGAAATACCCTATCCTTAACAACCACAACCTCTCTAATTCAAAAAATGCAATTTGAAAATTCCTCTACCCCTCCTCCAATAGAGGCTAATGACTTAGCCATTAAAACCGGTAACAAACTCTTCAGCTCTTCCTCTACGCCAATAGGCCCACTACAAAAAATCACTACTGACCCCATACTCGAAGCTCTCCACACATTCACAACCCAAATCAATGATAGAATGACTGGGATTAAGAAGTTAGCATTCCAATATCCCCCATCGAAACCATCCAACTCCCATAGCTCAACATCTCTCTTCCAACGTTCTCCTACTGCATATTATAGGCAAATGGCGAATAAACATGGCAATCTCATTAATGAGAACGGTGAAGTTAGTTTATTGAACTTGGGACTGAGTGCAAAAAACAAAGTTTTATTCAATCCTAACATAAAATCAAACCAGCCAATATAAACCCCTTACTGCTTAAAAAATGCCACGCACATGTTGTGCAAGACAAAGATGAGGCCTCCTCGATTTGCAAGGGTGGCCCATTATGAGTTAGTGCCAAAGATGAGGAAATACGAGAGCTTAAGGCCCATATAGAGCAGATAGAAGAATTGTGTCGGTGATAAAACAAAGAAGGGAGGAGAGAGGAAAGTTCATCTCAATTCATTGAAGCTATCATTGATTCAGTTTTCCCTAATATTTTCAGAGCTCATATAATTGAAAAATACAATGAATCTGTTAAAACCTCGAATTTTGATGTTTTGATTGTGACAACTATATAAGTGAATATTATATGAACTAACCAAGTTTGTGGGAGAAGATAATCAAAAACATATGAAGACCAGATTCCAGATTGTTGCTACAACGTATTGTTAAGTATAGAGTCCGAGTCTAGATGTAGATAAATGTTAAAATCTCTCCGAAGTGGTATACACATACACACATAACGAAAGAATTGGCAAATCAAAAGAACTACACAAAAACATTACATTCAGTCGGCTGAAAGATCCCTTTCAGCCATATGAATGCTATACATGCACAAAAAAATAAGAACATTCAGTCGGCTGACTTACAATATTCATACAGTTGAATTCTGTCTATTTTGCACTAATTTCTTGATGTTTCAAACTTTACTCGATTCAGCTGGATGGAATATTTAATTCAAACGGGTGAAGCTTCATAACGGCTAGTTTTTGCAAGGGTGTTTCTCTTCCATGAACAGTAACAACTCTTGATTTAGCAGATACTTCTATAACTCTTCATGGTTACTCTTCATGAACGTATACAACCTTATAATTTCTATAAATAGCAAAGAAATCCAGCATCTTGTTTATCAAATTTTTATTTCTTAATTCTATCCATTCTTGCTATTTATACTCAAAGGCTTTCTACGCACAAACACTTTATTGATCACTTATATATTCAAGTTTATTCTTTTATGATCAAATAAACTTCCTTTCTTCAAAAATACATGATATACAACAAAGGAGAAGATTATATAAAGGGTGTACTCTAAAGACTATTATGTGCTATTCAAAGAGCATAATCAATCAGATATTTTATATTATTGAAGTCCTGTTAGGTTGCTCAGGCGGTTAAAAGTCCTACTCTGTTGCTTAAGCCGTTGAAGTCATGTTCGGTTGCTCAAGTGGTGTAATACCTATTCCCCCGGGTTAAGATAGGGTTGATAGTTAAATTCTAGAAGAAGTCTAGGATTGGACGTAAAATGTGAAAGTTCGAACCAGTATAAAAATTCCTGGTGTCATTTACTTTACTACTTTAATTTTATACTTACATTCTATACAAGTAGATAGATTGTTTAATATTCCATATTATACGATCCATAGTCACTTTCATTTGGTATTAGAGCAAGGTCATCATATAACCATAACACGGTTATTTGATATTCAAATAATGTGGAAAATAATACTAGCATAAGTTTTATTGAAGGTTAATTCACTGCCCGACGACCACTGTTTAATGGATCAAACTATAATTATTGGTCAACTAGAATGAGAATTTATATATAAGCAAATGGATATGATACTTGGAATATCACTCAGAATGAATACACTGTACCTACTACACCATATGCACAATGGTCTAGCACACAAACATTAGATGCTACTTCTAATGCTAAAGCCATGAATATGTTTCTTTGTTCATTAGAAAAAAAATGAGTTTAACAGAGTTAGTATGTGTAATTCGGCATATGAAATTTGGCGTACACTTAAAGTTACACATGAAGGTATTAACAAAGTTAAACAAAGCAAGATTTCTATGCTTAAGAACCAGTTCTAGAACTTTAGAACGAAGCAAGATGAAACTATAAATGAAATTTATTCTAGGTTTCAAGATATATATCATTCACTTTTAGCACTAGGTGAAAAGTACACAGATTTTGATATCGTTTCAAAAATCCTCAACTCTTTAACTGATGAATGGGAACGAAAAGTCTTAGCAATTGAAGAAGCTAATGACATTTCAACCATAAAATCAGAAGAGTTGATAGGAAATTTAATGTCATATGAAGTAAATTTATAGGAAAAAGGAGTTCAGGCACAAGACAAACAAACAATAGCATTCCAGGTCGAAAAGGAAGAATCAGATTCGGATGAAGATGATATGGCATTTATAGCTAAAAAATTCAAAAAGTTTTTGAAATTTAGAAAGTGCAATAAATTTGGAAATAACAAGAACACCAACAAACCATCAGCTTCAACCGTCGAATGCTATGAATGTCACAAAAAAGGTCACATAAAGAAGGACTATCTTGATTGTAAGAAGGACAAGTACAACTACAAGAACAAAAGAGACAAATAAGAAGAGGCAAGCATTTTCTGTAACATGGGATGATTCAGAGTCGTTCTCCTCGTCAGAAATGACAGTGACAGTGACACAGAACAAGCAAATGTATGCTTTATGCCTACAAATGACAATGTAAATGATCTTTCTTTTGATGATTTAGTAGATATAAACTCAGAACTACTAGATAATCCAAGGAATATCAAAAGAAATATAAAGCTACCCTTGAAAAGTTAATAGAATTGAAATTGAAGTAGATGTGTTAAAAGATGAGAAGAAAATTTTAGAAGAACTTATAATCACTCAAGAATCTGGTTCTAATACAACCTTCCAGTTTACGATGTTAAGTAGAGAAATAGAAACTCAAAAATGATATTCTTTTATTTAATAATCATGAATTAAATTCTACAATTAAAATATTAGAATTAGATATCTCTAGTCTTAAAACAAAACTAGAAAATATTACTAAGATCGTTTCTAATTTTAATAAAGGAAGAGAAAATCTTTCAAGAATTATAGAAACTTCACAGGCTACTTCAAATAAAAAGGGATTAGGATATAATAAAATAACAAAAACTATTCCTAAAAACAACAGTTCTTTATATACAAACTTTAAAAAGAAAGATAATACTTTTGTAAAAACTATTTTAAAAAATTTAATCATCCAAAATCTATTAAGATTTGGGTTCCAAAGACAAACAATTATTTGATAATAAACAAGTATATAAAGACTTTTATAGATACTATTCATAAAAATGAAAATTTTACTTACAAAGGGTATTCTAAACCCTCTTGGGTTTGGCTTCCTAAGACCTAACTCTTAAGACCCTAACAAAAGGTGGGTACCAACATCATTTCTATATTTTTTGCAGGTACCAATTAAGAAAAGAGGAAAGTGGATACTTGATAGTGGTTGCTCAAAACACATGACAGAAAACAAAGAAATGCTAACTAACATTATCTACTCAGATGGAGGATCTGTCACATTTGGAGATAACTCCAAAGGATATATCATCGGAAAAGGCAATGTGAGCAATGACGGTACATCTAACTTACCTCTTATTACAAATATTTTACTAGTTAAAAATTTAAAACATAATTTGCTTAGTATAAGCTACCTACGCGATAAAGGTTTTAATATATCTTTTTTGGAAAATAAATGTAATATATTTGACCAAAATAAGAATCTTATCTTTGAAGGTATTAGAGAACGTAATATATACATCTTAAATATGAAAGTTAATCATAACACAAATATGTGTCTAATAGCCAAACAAAACGATCCTTGGTTATGGCACAAGAGATTTTGTCATATAAACTTCAAAGCAATAAGCAAATTATCTAAAAATAATTTAGTAAAAGGTTTACCAAAGATGAATTTTAAAGTAAACAACATTTGTGATGCTTGTCGGTTAGGAAAATTAACTAAATCATCTTTTAAATCAAAGAAAATTATTTCTACATTACAACCACTTGAGTTATTACATTTAGACCTTTTTCGACCAACTCAAGTTCAATCTATAAATCATAATAAATATTTTTTTGTAATTGTAGATGATTTTTCGAGATACACTTGGACAATATCTATGAAAAATAAAGTGATACTTTTGGAAATTTTAAAAACATTGCTAAAAGAATACAAAACATTAAAAATATAAAAATTAAAAACATTAGAAACGATCATGGAGGTGAATTCGATAATGGTATTTTGAAAAATATTGTAATAAGAAAGGAATTTTTCACAATTTTTCATTTCGTAGAACTCCACAACAAAACGGAGTTGTAGAAAATAAAAATATAACACTTCAAAATTGGGTCGCCAAACTTAATCTAGGCATTCCGCAACCTCGAGACACAAATATTGGCTCTTCTTCTCAACAATCTCAATAAGAAGAAGAAGAAGATGAAATTCATGAATTAAATATCGATGTGCCTCCTAAACAAGCTCTCGTCACATTATCTCGAAATCAAAGTAAACTCAATCACCGTTTTGCTAATGTTTAGAAAAATGTTACCAAGACAAACAAAACGCTAAACTCTGTGAAAGGTTTTTTGAATAAAATTTAGGAAAAAATGTCTTGCTCCGGATCCACTTCAACGGGTATTCTTGAAAATCCGGCACCTTTTACTTGGACATCCTCGGAGGAAGAAGAGGAGGAAGAAGAAGAATGTAGCAAAGATTGATTTGGTATGTTTTTCATTATTATATAAACATAACTCTACTTTTAATTACTACTTTGCTTTAAGCACAAATTCATGTACTATTTGTTGTGCTCTTAGGATGTTTTAATTCGTGACAACATGTTTTATGGTTATTTTGTGTGGTTAGGAAATGTTTCTATCATGTTTTCTAACATGACCTTTTGAAACCATGTGACGTTTATGTGTTTGTGATGTTTCCTGAAGTAAATATTATCATGTTTTTTATGTGCAATGGTATGTATGTTTATATTCAATTCCTATGTGTGTTTATGAGAAATGTCTACCTAATTATGATATTTCTCCTATCAACTACTTATTTTTTTCTATCGATGACAAAGAGGGAGAATAAGATTGATAGGGGGAGTATCCAGTTAGGGGGAGAAAAATTAATCTCTATATTTTAAACTTACATAATTGTCATCATCAAAAAGGGGGAGAATGTTAGAACCTCGAATTTTGATGTTTTGATTGTGATAACCATATAAGTAAATATTATATGAACTAACCAAGTTTGCAGGAGAAGATAGTCAAAAACATATAAAGACTATATTCCAAATTGTTGCTACAACGTATTTTTAAGTATAGAGTTTGAGTCTTGATGTAGATAAATGTTAAAATCTCTGTGAAGTGGTATACACATACACACATAACAAAAAAATTGGCAAATCAAAAGAACTGGACAAAACATTGAATTTAGCCGGCTGAACGATCCCTTTTAGCCATCTGAATGTTGTACATGCACAAAAAAAGAACATTCACCCGGCTAACTTACAATATTTAGACGGCTGAATTCTATCTATTTTGCACTAATTTCTTGTTGTTTCAAAGTTTACTTGATTCAACTGGCAGGAATATTTAATTCAGACGGCTGAAGCTTCATAACGGCTAATTTTTGAAAGGGTGCTTCACTTCCATGAACAGTAACAACTCTTGATTCAGCAGATACTTCTATAACTCTTCATGGTTGCTCTTCATGAACTTATACAACCTTTTAGTTTCTATAAATAGCAAAGAAATCCAACATCTTGTTTATCAATTTTTTATATATTAATTCTGTCCATTCTTGCTATTTACACTCAAAGGTTTCTATGCATAAACACTATATTGATCACTTATATTTTTATGATCAAATAAACCTCCTTTCTTCACAAAATACACGATATACTACAAAGGAGAAGATTATAGGAAGGGTGTACTCTAAAGACTTATCTGTGCTATTCGAAGAGCACAATCAGTTAGATATTTTTTATTATTGAATTCTTGTTCGGTTGCTCAGGCGGTTAAAAGTCCTACTATGTTGCTTAGGCGGTTGAAGTCCTGCTCGGTTGCTCAGGCGGTGTAATACATATTCCTCCGGGTTAAGAGAGCGTTGATAGTTGAATTCCAGAAGGACTCTGGGACTGGACGTAGAACGTGAAAGTTCGAACCAGTATAAAAATTCCTGGCGTCATTTACTTTACTACTTTAATTTTATACTTACACTCTATACAATTAGATAGATTATTTAATATACATATTATACGATCTATAGTCACTTTCAAAATCGTCAAACACAAATGACCATTTGTGCACATTTGAATATCATATGGATATACTGAAGGTAGAGAGGCTAGCCCATTACAAGTTATTTCTGGTATATCTTGCAGAAGTAGCTTCCAGATGGTTCAGGAGGTACCTGCCTAGGGAGATCCGTTTTTGGGCATAACTTTCAGCAGACTTCTTGAAACAATTCAATGCTGGGAGAGAAATATCTCCAAATTCGAACACTTTGTCCTACATCAAACAAAGGGACAATGAAGGTCAATGTAGCTATATCAAGCGCTTCAAGTTAGAGGCAACAAGAATAGGAGTAAATAGCGAAAAAGCATTGCTTATGGCAGCTCATTCTGGGTTAAAAAGAACACAGACATGTAGGATAAGAAAGTAGGAAACCCTGTAGAAGCATGAAGGCCTTCTACGAAAGGGCCAGTGGATATATATGTATTGAAGATGCTAGAGTGGATAAAGGAATAACCTTGAAAGAACTGCTCCAACTCAAAACAAAAGAAAACGGGAGGCATACAACTACAACATCTTGCCCACCAAAAGACAAAGAGAATCAACTATACGATAGAAACCCCTTAATGCATAGTCCTAGGAAGATCTACCAAATGACATGGATCGAGCTAGCTTATAATGTCCCAAACAAAGGAAAGAAGCCAGAGTAAAACAAAGGTTGCACTTACTGTAGGTTCCATAGGTTAAATAGCCATCATACCGACAACCGTTGTCATTTGAAGAACAAACTCGAAAGTCTAATCCAAATGGGTACTTAGGCACTTTCAAAAAGACAATGTAATAATCCTAGTGCAAAACCAGTCACTAGATCCCCATGAAGACCTACTGGGAAACCCCAATATGCTCATCGCTTCCATCTATGGAGGACCACATCTTACAGGCAAAAGCAAGAAGGCACAAGAAAGATATGTCCAAAAAGATCATACTGAACATAGGACTATGTTTCATATCAAGCAAAAACCCATCCCGGATAGCACATTTACTTTTGCAGACTTAGTTGGAGTTATTTTCACACATCAGGACCCTATAGTGATAACCATACGAATCTCCAAATGCAGCATGAAGAAGGATTTTGTCAATTCAGGAAGTTCTATAAATGTCATATTTAAGTCTGCATATGATAGGATAAGACTTCCAGCTGAAGTCTTAAAGCCATGTCCAAAACCAATATATGGATTTAACAACACTGCAACTGCCCTAATAGGAATGACCTGACTCCTTGTCATAACAGGAATGACACCATTACACAAATCCTTTTATGCAAGTGTTCTAATCATAGACCAGTAGTCTCCATATAATGCCTTCTTTGAAGAACTGTGTTGATGGATCTTGGAGCAGTTATCTCTCAAAAAGACTTACTTATGAAATTCCATACCCAAGTAAGAGTAGGAAATGCAAGGGGGAAAATTGTTAGCTAAAGAGTTGTGTGGGAAAATGGGTTGTCTATAACACAATGCAGAATGGATCTTAAGGCTATTTATACACTAGAGGGGATAAAGTGCATATTTCAACTATTTAAAACTTATTTATGACTTTATCTACTCAAATTGCAAATAGAAACAAATAATCACAGAATAAGTAAGTAGTAAAGTAAGATGCAGTAAAATAAATAAAACCATGAATTTCTATATTGGTTCAAATTGACCAATCCTACATCCAGTCTAACACTATACCGTGCAGAATTTCACAATCACCATTTTCTTTCCACGGGTGGTAAGAATACCTTTACAATCATGATTTCGTGGGCTACAAGATGCACATTCTTGATTAACTGGTCTACAAGATCACCCTCTTGATTTCACAGGCTATAAAAAAACTTTTTATTTTTACAATCAACGGTGGAGTATGGAAAGTAGCTGTATCTTTAATACAGATTCTTGCAGATTTAGTACAATGATCCTATAGGCCTCTAATGACAATATATCTTTGAACTCTTTGAGGACAGAATGAAATCAAAGAGAGAATGATAAGAATTCGAGTGCAAATTCTCTGATCTTGTGTGGTTTCCAAATCCTTGATGAATTGGAGTGAAAGAGTATGGATTTGCAAAGAGTGTGGAAGAATATGTAATGGATCTTTGTCACAGAAGTATGTAAATGAAAGAGTAAGTGAAAATGAGAACAATGATTATATAGTGGTTGAAGAGGTATGTTTATTGCTGAAAGGATGGAGGGAAAACCCCTTCACTTGAATTTTAAAAAACAGAAAAACTATCGATATGTCGACATACATAGGTAGGATATGTCGACATACACGTGAGATTTTTCAGATTTTAAAGTTGTTAATATTTGCAGATATTTTGTGATTCGATTGAGGTCAATAGTTGGTGATCTTCTAGTATAATTGTCATGGGGTCTTTAACAAAGATTCTAATATTCAAACAACTACTCATCACTTCAAATACCTCTGTCGTTACAGCATTTGCGTTTAATTCTTCTCCGATCAGTTTTGTTCTTTCATTTGCTCTAATTAATCTTCGTATATATAATTCATTTGCTTCCACTGGATTCTTATTTATCTCTGTAAAAAATTTGCATAATATATTTGAAAGTACCACACAACTCGGATACATGTTAGTAGTAATATTATATGGTTGTTCATCAAAATCAATACTTAGGATATTAACAAGTTGTACATTGTAACTTTGAATCTTAACAATAAAATTATTCAAACTTACATTGTTGTCCCCTCTAAATCTTGTAATGGTGAAAATGTAACTAATAAGCCAATTCAAAGAACTACATCAAAATTCGGTCCCATGGAAGATACTAAAACATGTCAATCTACAACCACAGTGTCTAAAAGGATGGGATATGAGACTATCTGCATATGATAGAAAAAGATGCATACGATTCAATCTTTGCATGGTACTTATATGACGCTTCTCTAAACCAGGAAAGTGCGGCTTCATGAAAGCTGCATAAAATAGAGGCTGAAGTAGACCTTAGGCTAGGGATGAAGGAGAAAGATTTGAAATCGGTAGACGGTTTAGAAGATGTTCAGGTAGACCCTTCAAATCCTGCCAAGGTAGTGAAGATCAGAAAAAATTTAAGTACTGAACCGCGTTCGAAATTAATTGATTTCTTGAAAAGATCCTCTAATGTATTTCTTTGGACCCATTCATATATGGTTGTGATTGAGCCATTATTTATCATGCTCTCAACATAGATCCAGATGCATATCCTGTAAGAAAAAATGGCACATCTTTGATCAGGAAAGATATAATGCTCCGCATGAAAAAGTCAAAAAGCTGAATGAAAATGGGTTCATTCGAGAAGTGTGTTGCCCAAAGTGGATAGCAATTCCAGTCTTAGTATCGAAGTCTAAGTGGAGAACCTACATCGACTTAATTAACCTCAAAAAAGCTAGTCTCAAGAGCAGTTTCCCCCAACCTAAGATCGATCAGTTAGTTTATGTAACCAATAGACACAAACTATTGACGTTCATGGATGCTTATTCAGGTTATTACTGAATAGCTATATTCAAACCAAATTAAGAGCACATAATTTTTATTACTAACAAAGTGTTGTACTATTATACGGTGATGCCATTTAGGTTAAAAAATGCAGGGGCAACGTAACAAAGGCTAGCAAATATGATGTTCGTAGATCAAATTGCGAAGAATATCGAAGTCTATATCGATGATATGCCTGTAAAGTCTAAAGTAGCTTCTAACCATGTGAAAGATAGACCATTGCAACATTAACACACTACGGAATTAAAATGAACCCTTTGAAGTGTAACTTTGCAGTTTAATTAGGAAAGTTCTTTGGTTTTATTGTGAGAGCAAGAGGAGTAGAAGCCAATCCCCAAAAAAATGATGCCATCAAGAAAATGAAAATCCTAGTAAATCTAAAGATGTCATAAGCTTAAATGGGAAGGCAGCTGCCCTGAGCTGGTTTATTTCTAAAGCTATCAACAAATATATTCCATTTTTCGATCAGATCAAGAAAGGTAGAAACTTCGAATGGATAGAAGAGTTTAAAGTGGTCTTAAAAATATTGAAGGATCACTTAGCTAATCTACCTATGCTCTTAAAACAAAACCTTGGTGAATATTTGTTCATATACTTAGCTATAACTAATCAAGCCATGACTGCAGCTATAGTATGATAAACTGTAGTAATACGAAGACCAATATACTTCACTAGCAAACGTTTGACCATAGTAGAGCTAAATTATTCTCTGATAGAGAAGCTAGCTTATAGCTTACTACTATTAGCAAGGAAACTACGTCCCTATTTCCAACCGTATCCCATCAAAGTGCTCACATACCACTAAAACAAATACAACAAAAGCCAAAAGCATCAGGTCGTTTATTAAAATGGGCAATCAAACTCAGTTGATATGACATCTTCTACTTCCTATGCAATGCAATCAAGGGTCAAGCCTTAACCGACTTCATAGTAGAATGTACAGCACCGACAACGCAACAAAGTAAAGAAGCAAAAGAGCTCCCGCAATTGTGACAACTTTAAGTTGATGGAGCATCAAACGAACTGAGGGCATGCATTAGATATGTACTTATCACTCTAGACCAACAAATATTGTACGGCTGAGTTCAACTTGGTTTCAAAGCAACGAACAACATTGTATAATATGAGACACTCGTTGATGGGCTCAAAATGTCGTAGATAATGAACGTAACGCATGTTGAAGTTCATAATGATTCCCAACTTGTTGCAAATCAAGTGCAAGGCATTTAACAAACCAAAGAACCTACTTTGGCAAAGTACGTGGAGTTGTCCAAAGAACTATTAGCTCAGTTTGAACAATTTGTTACAGAGCAAATTCCTAAGGAAGAGAATTCCTCAGCAGACTCCTTAGCCAAATTTGTAAGCACTAAAGTCGCACAAGACATGAAGGCAGTTTCTGTAAGATACCTAGTAAAACCTAGCATTTCAAAAAAAAATCAAATTTTAGAATTAACGTGAGCCCAGCATGCAAGGGATCAAACTACAGTGAATCAGAATGAGCTAGATACATCCTATAATAGCCAAACTTTACTGTCGGTGCAGCAAGATGATGTTGGGTCTTGGATGACCCCTATGAAGAGTTTCTTGTTGGAAGGTACCTTAACGGCAGATAAGAATGCAACACAAAAAATTAGGTACCAAGCCCCCCACTTTACATTTTTTTGAAAAAAATACTTTATAAGAGGGGATATTCAACCCCCTATCTTGGATGCGTCACCAAAGCTGAAGGAATCAAAGTCATGAGAGACACTGTGGAGACCACTCAGGAGAAAAAAATTAGCTAAGAAAATCATAAGAAAAGGCTATTATCAACCAACTACGCTAAGTGATGTGGAAGAGTTCATTCGCAGGTGTGACAGATGCCAAAGATTCGCTGGTACCCAAAACGGCCATCACATAAACTTAGTCCTAAGAACAGTCCATGGCCGTTTGACATTTGGGGGATTGGCCTTATTGTATCACTTCCAATGTTAAAATGGAGAGCACGATATATCATCGTAGCAATAGATTACTTCACTAACTTATTAGAAGCTGAACCACTAGCGACCATAACCTCAAAGAAAATAATTTCCTTTATGGTTAGAAATATCATTACCAGATTTAAGTTTCGACATAAAATAATCTCCGATAATGACATGCAGTTTGAAAGAAAAGCATTTACCGAACTTTGCGAGAAAATGAGCATAGTCCAAAGCTTCTCTTTAGTAGTTCACCCACAGGCAAATAGGTAAGTTGAAGCAACAATTAAAATGATAAAGAAACTTCTGAAGAAAATGATCATAAAGGCTAAAGGGAAATTGGTAGAAGAGTTCCTAGTCCTATGGGCATACAGAACATCCACTAGGTCACCTACATGACATATCCCGTTCTCTTTAATATACGGATATGAAGCTATGCTCCCAGTCAAAGTAGATATTCCATCGCATCAGCATTTACCATACATAACTAAAATAAATATGTGCGTCAAGGAAGGCGCATTAGATTTTGTACAAAAAAATGAGATGAAGCGATGTTTATCGACAAGGAATGGAATTTTTTTACAACTCAAGACTTAAATAAAAAAAGTTTGACAAAGGGGATATTGTGTTAAGGAAAGTGGTAGCTAAAACAAAGGACCCAACTGATGGTGCATTAGGACCAAATTGGGGAGGACCTCTAGTAGTTGCTGAGACACTTGCAAACGGCGCATACCACCTATCCAGGCCAGATGGGAATCTCATCCCAAGAACTTAGAACTCAAAACACCTCCAATCTTATTTTATTTTTGATGCTTCTATTTTGTAGCAAGGTGTAATATGCAGAGTTGTAGTCATGAAAAATCAATAAAATAATAAAATGGATGAATGGATATTAGATGGCCTGAAATGGTATAAAAATCTTTATGGTAATATTTTTAGCTTACACATAAAAATTTGAGCTGTAAATACATAGTTCAACTTCTCAGCATTACAGCACTGCATGTAAAGATAATAGATGGCCTGAACCAGTATAAAAATCCACGTGCATGAATAAAAGGGTTGTAAACACACAACCCGACATCTCAATCAAAAGTCAACTCAAACAATCTTCCTCATGAACAAAGCAGATCATGCCAAATTCATGTAAAAACATAAATGATAAAAACAAAGTTTAGAAAACATGAACTCGATACAACAAAAAGTAACATTCAGAATTGGAAGCTAATGAAACGTCAAGAGAAAACGATACACGTGGTACAAATAAAGATACGGCTCAAGAATCTACACAAAAATCAAAAGGTGAACACACAATTCTTTACTATTTACTGAATTTCCCCATAAGTTATCATGAAACATCAAACATATATGAAAAATAATATCTCCACTTAAAACCCATGAATTATAAAGGTATGCCCTAATCAGATGCCGAGTCCTCCGCTAATAGAAGCCTCCCTTCGCGAGAGGTTTAGGCAGTGAAGGATGGAAGTATCTCAATCAATAGCTGAAGAACACCGAGGTGTACTATAGCTAGGATCTTGGATCATAATTAACACTAGCCCAATGATTACCTATATCTCGCCTTTTGAAAATGTAATTGACTCGGTTGGATAAATAATCTAATCAAGTTTGGGTAAGAAATTTATAAAAACATCAACTACACATAACAAAGCTATGTCGGCCATAAAATGCTTAACTTTCTTCTAATGAAGTTTCACGGCTAAGTTGGGTTGTGTGGAATCGGAAACCACATGCAAAAAGGAATGAGAACGTGAAGTAGCCAAAGCTGGAGACAACAGAAGTGTGGACAAACCTTAGGCTTAGCCTTCAAGCTCATTTATACGCTCAATACCAACGTGCCGCACCCGATATAGGTCATCTAGTAATTCTGCTTTTACCTTCCTAGTCTTCTTTGAGAATGAACCAAATATCTTATACGCAGTTGAGCATCCCTCCTATTTTGTTTCTTTCTTGAAACTTTCCAACTCTTTTCATAAACAACCTTCAATTTATCCACCATAGTTTGGTAGAAGTTTATCACCTCCATTTTTCATTTAGAGATTACTTCGCTATCCAAGCCAAGGGAAGGTGCAAGAACCCAGGCGTAGACACCCTAGGAGAGGCTAAATCAGTGGGGTGGGGGGGGGTTCTCTTCTTTATCAAGCTGTTTGGAAATCTTTTAAGATAACTCCTCAACAGTATTTTCAAGTTTCTTGATCTCGCCTTCATAAGAGGCAACTCACTCCTCTACTTCTTTCAACAATTTACCTAAATCAACCACTTTCCTTTGCAAGGATTTGAACTCAGTTTCAAGATCTTGTATTTTTCATTCGCAACAGCCAACTTGGTTATGCAGTTATGTTGGCGAAGTAAAGCTTCCTCCGCCTCCTGAAGTTTATGCGTCAAGTTCCTAATTTCGACAAGTATCCTCTCTTTTTCAAAATCAAACTTGATAGAATCATCATCAGTAAGCTCTAACTTATCACACATGCCTTCATGCGCCTCAGAAACATTAACTAAAATTGGGTCATTTGCCGGTGGATCATGGGAAGGCCGAGAAAAGTCAAAAAAGCAACAAAGTTCAAAGAGGGCAAAATGTCCAACTGCACTAAGAAAATGCTAACCAAAGTAAAAAATGCATGGATAAAAAAAGATAATTTTATTTAAATATATAGCACCATACAAAACACATCATGCACATCGATATTGCTACCTAGACTACGTTTATACTTGAACCAGTGCAAATATAGGTGATCTAAAGGAAGCAACTCATTTCTAAGAGTAGGACCCCACCGGTGCAGCACTAGATCACTCAGTGCTTCTTTTTCTTTGACCACACGTGCGATCCTGGCAAGAAGCCCCAAGGCCTTCTCCTTTAACTGCGCAAATGTTTCATCCAAGTCCTTCTCTCATTTGTGAATCACATCGGTATTTATGGTAAGCCTTTCTATGATGTAAGCCTTTAGATGATTAATGGTTTTCCTCAAATTTTTAATAATGATATTTTTCTTATGCGATGATGAGGTCGATGTTACCCAAAAAGTCTAAGCTCACATCCGCATTCACATCATCTATGCACTCAATGAAGAGCCGTTTCTTCACTTGTGCATAAACTGAGCAGAACATTATAGGTGTTCTCTTCATCCATTTTCATGGTGCTAGATAACTTTTCATCTAATTCAAACACCTTTTAACTAGCTTTTTCTTTCGTACTTTTAAGTTTCACCATATCCTCCTTGGATTTCTTTTTATATGCAGCAACCTCCTCGGCTTTGCCTAGATTAACTTTTACAAACTTCATTTTCAAGAATCTTGAATCTAGTTTTAAAGGCCACAATGTGCTTGTTCATCTCCAAGGCCATAGCAAGCCCCTAGAAAGAGAGGAACACAAGCAATGTGAATATAATATATGCAAAAATAATAAACCAACCATGCCTGAACCTAAATTAAAAGAAACAAAATGTAAACCGAAAGTGGAAAAATACTAACTTGATAACCAAGGCGATGCAAATTCATGAAGACCTCCTCAGTAGACGGGTCAGAAGAGGGCAAGGAAGCAGAAGGTAAAATAGAAAAATCATCAATAAGGAGATACCCATCTGCACTACAAATTCAGCAACAGCGCCCTCTCTGGTTTCCTACAAACAGCTTCTTCTTCTCGCTACCACATTCTACCGAACAAAAAAATACACGACCTTTCAAAAACCATAATATAACTTCTCTTCCCCAATCAGCCAATCCCAAATAAAATTTTATTTTCAAAAAAAATGGCCTCCAGATTTCGATACACTCTCTTCACCAGCAGCAGCCTGCCCAAATTATGTTTGTAACACATACTTAATTCGAAATTATGTTTGTTTTTGTAAATGCGAAAAGATTTTGTAGTTTAACTCAATTGGTTTGGGTTGCTGGTGGTATTGAAGGTGACAGGGATAGATGGTCAAGAGTGTAGAGGGGTCGGAAGGGAGGTGCGGGTGTGTTTGGGATGCTTGTTTGGTGTTTGATGGAATGAGTGAGAGAGATATTGTTGCTTGGAATGTTAGAATTCAAGGTTGATGCATATTTTGCTTACTTCCGATGAGTTACTTTTATATTAATCATGTAAAAAACTTGTTGGTTATTTACTTTTTGATGCACACTCAGTGTTAATATTGTTATGCTGGAATTACAATTTCAATCACCTTTTCAATGTTGTCATCAAAAACGGCATTACGGAAGATAAGTTTTCTTCCAGTAATGTCAGTATAACTTATATTGGTTTTATCTTAGTCTTTATGACATGAAAGTGAGAAGTGCTAGAATAAGAAATGTGGGATCTAAAGATATCAGGCTAATATTAAGGATGTTAAAAAATTGATGGTTTAAGCTATCCCCGTATTGCTCGGTGCTCTCGATTGCCGGTTGAATAAGCAAAACTATCATGTCGTATAACTCTCTTTTAAATTATGACTTATGTTGAGAGATAAGTACCTCTGAAGTAGTTCAAGGTTTTGATGCAATTTAGCTCATTATAGCTTTATAATTAATGGGTTTTTTTCCGCATATCCTGATGTGCAACAATTAGCACACGTTAGAAGTTAAAACAATGATTGACTATAAAATCAGTCTAGATTTTGTATATCAATAGAACACCAAGTTCATGCCACCGAAACTTTTATCTTTTAAGAAAGTTCCTTATGTGTTTGATGAGTTGTCTGAAGTTAGACCTTAAAGTAGATATATATAGTGTTAGCAAAATCACATATTGTTTCATTAACGTTAATAATTTGTATAGAATAGTGTAGCATTTGCAAATCAACCTAGAATCTTTTATTAGATACATCCTAGTTTGAGCATTAGTAGATAATGCATTCTTCTATTCATGCTTTAGTTCACCACACTACGCTAAAGCAACGCTGTCCATTTTAACTAACAGAATAGTAGAAATTACTGTAATTACCTTTTTACACATGTTTATGTGAGTGCCAGCAATGTAACCAAAGTTGAAAGTAAATAGTGTTATGCTTCGGGAGAACTGAATTCATTGTTAGAGACATATTAACAGTTGTATGTTTTCAGTTACTAATATACTTTCCGTATAAATAGATGAAAATGGATGTGTTACTAATATATTTTGTATGCAAGTGTACTTGCTGAAAGAGCTAATGTTGGGGTTCAAGTTGCTAAAGTTCAAGGGTCAAGGCATACACAAAGTTAGATGAATTCTATATTCATTATATTTCCTTTATATTGATAAGTAGATGTATTTCTTCTATAGGTTCTGTAGTATAAGAGACTGAGAATACATGAATTTTTTCGGTATTTAGAAATATAAATCTTTTTTTTTATCTTTAGTAGATACGAATGAATATGTTTGTTATTAGTGCAAAATTTTAGTTTCAATATAAAATTAATTTTAAATTTATGTGTGTAATGTACTAGTATTTATATTTTTTTCTCATTTGATTTTTTAATAATGGGCAAAAACAATTGTAAAAGACCTTATTGCAACGGACAAAAACAGAAACAGTTGTAAAAGATCCTATTGCAACGGGCAAAAATCTTTGTAAAAGATCCTATTGCAACGGGAAAAAACTGTTGTAAAAGATTCTATTGCAACAGAGAAAAATCATTGTAAAGGATCCTATTGCAATGGACAAAAACAGTTGTAAAAGATTATACTGCGACGGTCTTGGACCGTTGAAAAAAATGTTTACTTAACGGGCTTTTACAATGGTTTTAAAACGTTGTAAAATCTTTTGGTAAAAGTAGTTGTAAAAGATTATATTGCAACGGTTTTGGACCGTTGTAAAAAATGTTTACTACAACGGGCTTTTACAACGGTTTTAAAACGTTGTAAAATCTTTTGGGTCTATTACAACATCGCATGATACGATGTGTGCAGGTCCGTTGCGAAACCCCTATTACAACGGGTATTGCCCTTGTTAAAAAAGGTATTTTGTTGTAATGCTCGGTGTCTCCTTGGACCCACCTTCTAGCCGCGACTGAAACAAAAAAAACCTCCAAAACCCTAAACTGACCTATACCCAACGACCCAGACTACTAGGGCTTCCGCCTCTAACACAGAAAATGTGTGCCTAGCCCCAAGCTTCGTCCTGGTACCTATGACAAGATCCCTCGACCATCGGTTTGTCGAAAAATAATTTTTAACCCCGAAATGAACAACGATCAATTTCTAGCAAACCACAAAACTAAAAACCATGAAACCACTACTAAAGGTCATGTTTTGCTATAACGATCATGATTATATAAGTTGTTCGTCGATTTGCAATCGACAAAAATCGACAAAAATGAGTCGTTTAATGTAATTTTACCATTTCTCAAACTTTATTCAATAAAAAACTAAACAACTATTTTTTAGAGTAATCTATGAACCAAAACACACAACTCTATAGTTGACAGCATGAGTAAAATCAAATTGGTTTGCGGGATATTGAATTTAAAAGATGAAGAGAAGGTAAAAATTCAAAATAGTTTACAGAAAACTAACTTGGCTAATTCAAATCAAGTTTTAACAAAGATGTTATTTTTAGCATGATCATGTTGCAAATCAAATAATATTACTTACACATACACATTTTCCTTTTTATTACAAACAACAAATATTCATAAAATCAAGTACTCACTTTTATCATTATTTTCATGTTTGTTTTGCTAAACCAATCTTTAAGCTTTGATCTTGAATACATAAAGAGTTTGAGCTAAAAGGTTGAAATTTTTATTTTAAAAATTAAAAAGGTAGAAAGGAAGGATGATGTAGTTAAGAAGATGAAATCTAAAATGAAAACGAAGATGTATGTATATGTATATAAGGGGATTTAAAAGAATAAAAATAAAGAAATAAAAATGAAATATCCTTTTCAACTCAAACATCTTACATCATTTCAAAACCTCCAAAGTACTAAGCATATTTTAACAAAATGGATAATAGGGTGATCCAGGTACTTAATCCATTTCCTATTGGGTATAAGGGTGCTTCCATCTCCTTTCTTTGTTTACTTATTTCTTAAGAAACCTACATGTCGTTTCATGTTGAAATTTAAATAAAATTTACATCTTAAATACTTATTTTTTATTATTTCTTCAAAATGAGAGTGTGTTAACTTTTTAAAAGTGTTATTTAAAGCAAACCAAATATATCATAACTTAACTAACTTGTTATTCGTTTAAAGGCTGAAAATTCGAAAATTTTACTTCGTTCACATTTCCAGTTTTCCATCGAACTGTTTATTTATGTAAATCAAATTTAAAAATAAATTCTCTATTATTAGTTATAAATGAAAAAAGGATTATTCAATTAATAAAAATCTTTAACCGAATATTTAAATTAAATTAAATATCCACAAATTAAAACGATATAATTCTGGGTTGTTATATTCTTCCTCCCTTAAATGTATTTCGACTCCGAAATTTCACCACATTAATTCCCGATATTATTCCTAAGCCGCATGATGTTCATAGATCATCCATATGAAAAATCCAATTTGATCCTTACTCGAATACGTAATTTCACTTCCAAACTAGTACTGCTCACCCGATTCGCTAGGGCGGACTTCGATCAGGCTTCTTGATTATGAACCTCCATTCTCCTTACATTGCCATATACTATGATAGAAAACTTTGATTCCATATCAAGAACTCTCACTAAGTGTTCGCCGTCAAGAATCGAGTGATAGATTCTAATTTGAAACGGTGCGAAACACCTCAAAGTCACGTACTCAAATTTGGGTTCCAGACTTTGGGAAGAAGGGAAATGATCTACGTACAACTTACATACTTATTTTATTGGTTACCACCAATACCAATTCTTTTTTCTGTTAAAATTATTTATGAAAAAATTTCATAAAACTAACACTATCTGATTAAATCTTTCATTAGGGTAAACTTAAGAACTAAATGCCCGGGTTTTATTTCAAACCATTTTGAAACGATACAATATCTTTTAATCATAGAATATATATATATATATTCTTATACTTTCAGTATAACAAATCATACCTTTGGAATTATAAATCAAGATTTTGTTTTTCAAAACCACTTGGAAACAAAACTATTATGGTAGCAATTCCCACTTAGAAACTCAAAAATGAATACTGATGATGCTGAAGTCATCACCAGCATGATTTTCCAACGACCAAAGTGAGTTCAGTGCTTTCTATTTCCTTTTCTATACACAAATACTTACAAATAATACTAATATTATTTTCTCCAAAACTTTGAAAAACAATTTATGAAAACATCGGATTTAAGTTCTCAAATTCTTAGTTTAAATCCATTTTATCATAAACCATATTTATAAATAAATCATACTTATATAATTTCACTTCTTATATTAGCTGTAACAGTCGTGATTTTCAACCCTCGAAAATCGATACTAATATGTCCACTGTTTTGCGTGCTGAGCAATCGAATGCCGGAAAACCTGAATGTTAGGGGAAAAGAAGAAGGAAGGAAGAAGAAAGAAGAGCGAAAGAAAACTAACACATAATATCATAGCAGAACGAATAATCTATAATATACAACAAATCTTTACACAAAAGTAAAACTATAATATATATATATATATATATATATATATATATGCAGACATCAATCAGAGTATACTAACCTATTTCAGCCCGGACAGTTATAACAACCTGTCCTTACAATTGCCGATAAATACAACAATGAATGCAGTGGAAAAATAACCATATACGTGAATATGTCTTTGGCCTCCAGCTCGTCTCCTGAAGCTCCAAGCATCCTAACTAATTTGTAATATGCTTAGATAAACACGAACGTGTTTTTACCTTACGATAACCAAAACATTTTCAAGAAAAATCCATTTGTATTATAATAATGTCTAAGGGTGAAAATAATAATAATCAAGTAGATGTGATGCTCGTGAGTGTACATCACAACAATACTAGGTATATAATTAAAAAATGATAAGGCATGTTCGCTAATTGTATATGATTCCATGGAGGTGCCCTCGGTACTTCGAGAATGGTCCTCCTGCACAAGGATTATATATATCCTTCTGAAGCAGCATACATTCCTAGTGATGTACCATAGGAAAAACATAGCTGGTCTCGCTAAGACCGAATGCATCACCCCATGCATGCATAACAACTGTAAGTAACATCTAGATGAAGTCGACTGCACCTTATGGGTTTGCAGACCCTACTGGCTAGTCATTACTGCTAATGAGGCTATGTCCGACGTTTTAGCTCACGCACCACCATCAAAATAGATCACGAAATCCCACGTGGATTCCTATACCACAACGCATCTCGAAACCACACATGAATTCCAACATCTCAATATATCACGAAACTCCTCCATAGAATCGTATATGGTTTCAGAGTGGTTACGGTTTTCGACTCTTACGAGTACACTCTTCGCTTACCTAGCGCTTCAAAAACCAATCGTTGATTTTCCGGAATGATTAATACCGGTTCTTTAGGAAATAATCAGATAATGCATATGAATGAGGATCACCCCTTAACCGTATCAGTGGACAGATCTTCTCATCGTTTGTCCTAGAAGAACAAAACAAGTTTATACGTATAGTAAAGTGGGGAATATTTGCGTACCACCAAAATTAAGAAGGATTACATATTTAGGCCAAGATTTGATAGTCGGTTATTTAACTATTAAATAAACAAGCATTCAAACAAAGATTTCATTTCCCATAGAAATCACTAAGCCTCTTAGATTAATCTTCCATTAATCTTAAAATCTTCTTTCAAATATTTATTAAAAGATTCATATACTTATCTCATCTGTATAAGTATATTCACAAACCATTTCTTTAAAAAATACTTGAAAATGTTAAAAAAATAGATATGGAAAGCAGCGTTCCGTATCAATCATGGATCGCAGTCTACTCAATGGTGACGTCGCTATCCCAGTGAATCCATAGTAAAATGTAGGCAATCCCTGCCTCTCAAATTATGACATGAAAACAAACCATTTCTTTCCAAAATCTCTTTATTTATAAATCTCAAAATCTATTTATAAAGCTTTTTTATAATTTTCCAAGTTTAATTAAGAAAACACTCTTTATAAATCTCACACCATTTATAAAACTTCCCCCTTTTGATCTTTAAAACCCATTTTAAATCTCCTTATAATTCCCTAAAACCATTTATAAACCATTTTATAAATCTTTGAAAATCATTTATAATCTCTTTTACAAATTTCAATCACTTATAAATTATTTTTGTACATTTCTAAAATCATTTATAAATCCTTTATAAATCCATAAAATCGTTTCTCAAGTCATTTTATAAACCCTTTATAAATGTATGCAACTATTTATAAAGCTCTTCTTATAAATCTATAAACCCATTTATAATTTCCTTTATAAATATCTAAAACCATTTGCAATGCTCTCTTTATACATTACAAATAATTTTCCTTTAAATCTCCAAAACATTTTGCAACTCCTCTTATAAACCAAATCCACTTATAAAACTCTATTTATAAGTCTCGTAAACATTTATAAATAAATAATAATAATTTACTTCACATCATTATATAATAATAATAATTAATAATTCTAAAACATTATTAATAAACAATAGTAATTAATCTTCACCATTATTATAAATAATAATAATAATTAATTTTCAACATTATTAATTAATCATTATTATTTATTTCAAGCCATATTAATTATTTTAAATAATTAACTTTCAAAGTATTAATATAAATAAATAACTTTAAAACAATATTAATATAAATAGATAACTTTAAAACAATATTAAACATAAATAATTAACTTTAAAACAATATTAATATAAATAACTTTAAAACAATATTAAAACATAAATAATAATTATTTTTTTAGCAAAGCTAGCCGGCTTTATAGTGGGCCGTGCCACTGTATATATAATGGGTAAACATGTGTTCTGCACATGCACAGAACAACTAAATGGGAAGAGCCCAAACAAACAAAGAGAAATAAAGCACATGAGATAGGAAAAAGAACCTATACTACTAATCTAAATCTACTAAGAGCCCTCCAAAGAGGAACTGCTACTGACAACATCAAACGACGGGTCAATAACGTTCACATACCAAGAGAAAAGAGCGGCCAGATTCGGGTCATAACCTTCAGACGAAGTAGAGTAAATAAATTTCCTATCCCAAGTGACGTTATAAAACTTACTTTTATTCTCCTTACCTATCTCACCAACCCTAGTAAGGGTCATACCCTCACCATCAATGTGGTAAATAAGACAACGATTCTCACCCACAACATCATTGATAAAGGCAAAATAGGTGTCAGTCTTAGGCGAGTGCCGCATTTCCGAAGGTTCATGAACCTAGGCCCGCTCCTCTAGATTCCAAGTAATAGAATCGGCCAACTTCGAAATAGCACTCTCAGGCCGGGTCAGACAATCAGGAGCAACAATAGTATGGGTATCTACAGTAGTAGCATATTCCGGCTGGGCCGGACAAACAGGAGCTTAAATAGAAATAGCAATCTCAAGCTGGGCCGGACAAACAGGGGCATCTACAGAAGGAGCAACACCCGCAGGAGTATCATCTGAAGGGGAAAAAGAGGGGGGAGGAGCAACCTTCGGGACCCACTTCCTGACAGGAGGTCCAGGGAGTGGTACCCGATCAGATAAAGGAGCTATGGCAGATTTAGGACAAGCAACATGAAGGTGCCCAAAGGACTGACAAGTCGTACAGATCTCAGGTTTCAATTGTAGCGAACTCTGACCTCAGCAATAAGGCCCTCAACAAGTTTGACTTTCAACACAGAAGGCAAAGGTTTGGCGGGTGTTATTTCAATCAGGGCTTTGGCATAAACTATTCTCTTTCTGGCTACTGTGTTAGCATCATAACATATCACTTTACCAACAAGGCCAGCTAGCTAATCAATCCCGATCAAAGGTTGAAAAACAGATGGCATTTGAGAAAAATAGGCCCAGACAGGAATAGATAACACATGATCCTTAGCCCTATCAACAGCCGGACTCCAAGTTGTAATAATAAAAGGTTTCCCATCAATGAGAATAGGGTCGGCCTCTAGAATACGTTGTCTTTCGTCACTATGCGAGAATTTAAATTAGAACATTGCATTATCATAATGAACACCTAACCCACCTTTAGGCTTCCAAACCTAGTTGCAACGCGCCTTAACAAGCTGATAGGCTGGATTGGTATCAAGGAAAAATCCAACCAAATAGTCCTTCCAAAAATAAACACCGGCCTCTAACACTTCCACAGGAGGAATCATGATACCCTCTATCTCAACTTTATCAAAGCAGCGGGGGGAGTGCACACCCGCATTAATTAGGCAACTTAGAGAACAAAGACGTCCACTTCGAAACAGCCTTAGGCGGAGAGGCAACCTCAGGTATAGGATTTGAACTACAATGTTTAAAACTGAGAGATGGGTTATTTTACTGGGCATAATATCGAGCACGTGGTGAGCTGCTACAAGGGTGACCATTGTCAGATGAATTTAACCCATCAACCAAAACATCAGTTGCGTTAAAACCATCGGCAACCACTATCTCAACCGATGCATCATTAATAGCCGATGCACCAGTACAATTTCCGATAATCACAGTTTCAACAAAGTCCGGTTCTACAACAACAGATAAACCAACATCCTTACTCGTCCAAGAATTGTTACAAGCAGCATCTAAGAGAGGGGAAAGGGGGGTCTCACCAATAATCGTAGGGTTGCCAGTCAAAGGCACAGAGTAACGTTGCGAGTCCATGACATTCAGAAGCCCAGAGATAGGGTTCTTAGGCGTGGGAAGCGCAGTCACCGTAGCAGCAGCCGAAGAGGAACTAGGAGGCGCCACCTCACCGGAAATCGAAGGAGCAGTATTGAAAAGAACGTCAGAGCGTGTTGTGGATCTTTCCATATCTGGCATCGCACGTTTCTTCTTGACCATAGAGGAACGACGAAGCGTTGGCAAAAGTCAGACGAAGAAGGAAACGGGCGAAGGAAGAAACGCTAGATAAATCGCCAAATTAGTCGCCATTGTTTTTATATTAATATTGTTTTTTCCGTTATAAGCATATCTTTAAAATGATATTAAAATATAAATAATTAACTTCAAAACAATATTAATATAAATAAATAATTTTAGAACAATATTAATATAAATAGTTAACTTTAAAACAATATTGATATAAATAAATAATCTTAGAAAAAGATAGGTAAATATGCTGAAATAAAATGGAGATTAAATCCTTTAAAATAAAATATTTCCAAAACCCAATTTCGGATTTAAAATCATTTCCTATCTCAAAAACCAATTCCAATTCGAATGCAATTTATAGAGTTTTTAAAACACTAATTGAGGCCAACAGCTACCAAACGCTCCACCAATATTGATATTGATTTTCTATCACTACATGGTTTAAGTTTTCATCATAAGTCAATGTCATAACCAAAAGTGTCAAACAATCGAGTTTATTACCCGATAATTCATATAACCGGAATATTATTGAAAACAATTCAACAATAGCGAGGAATCCCTTTGGATCCTTGCAATCTGTCCCCTACATCACAGCTCATATATTCAGCGCGCGCACACACACACACATATATATATATATATATATGTAAATAAAATCAACAGTGGTGAGGAATCCTGTTGGATCCCTCCAACCTGTCCCCCTGCATCACAAACAATATATAATTTTATAATTTGGAGTATCCGCAGCTGGGCGGGTATATATAAAAGATCATCCGCTCCAAGGGTGGGAATAAAACCAAACCAACCGATAAAATAGCAAACCATTCAACACTCAATCAATGATTTTTTTATCAACTATATACTATTAATAGTTAACCAAGAAGATGAGATTAACTCACCAGAGTTCCAATTATCGCTTTCGCGTTCTGGTTTTTGTCTAAATAGAACGACGTTCGATTTAGCACGAAATTTCTACAAGCTCCAACCTCAGCCAAAAAGATTCCATAACGAAGTTAACGATGCTATGAGCACAATGCGACTGACCATGTTCGATTTGGACCTGATATCATCAAGTTATTAAAATGATAAGCTATCGATTTTCAAATTTACAATTTATGTAACGACCTGAAATTTTCAAACATTCGCATCCACATATGTCGGAATTGAATTGCTCAAAATATCAGATTGTTAATTTAAATTTGGCAAAACTCAGCATATACAGTAAATAAATAATCACAGAATCACAGACACAGAGTAATATAACAATAATGCAGTGGAAACAAAAGAATAGTAGTCAATGAAGCTACTATATATAAAAGAGTTAAATAAGATACAACAGAGGTCTCGAATACATAGATGTCTCAATACAATAGTCAAATACAAGATCTGAATAAATCATTGGAATCAACTGAATAACTGATAGCAGAATCGATATGGCTGGATCTCCAAGCGAAGCTCCAACTCCAAAGATGAGTCTCAAATGCTGTATCACTCAGTATGACCCGAGTGTAAAGCAAAACACAAATCACTCGAGTCAGGATTAATATTCTTATATCAATAAATCCAACTCAAGTGAAATGTCAACTGAAATACAAATAACTCAAAGGATATTTGGGATAACTATCCTCTAAGGATCCGTTAAACTATCTACTATGTAGTAATATACGCTATTATAATAATGTCTACAGTAAAGTATACTATTTAAGAATAGCGTTAAGGCTTTGCATTTTCCACCTTAACACATTTTTAGGTGTGCCAATAGTCTATACAGTATCGTAATACCCCGTAAACTGGGGCTACCAGAGGATATTCCATAGGTACGACACAAATCAAACTCGTAGTAAAGCACGCTAGGGTAGGTGACACGGCACAACTAGGCAATGCCATGGTAGATATACCAATTACACTTCCGGGCCGGTGGTAACGCAGAGCCGCAGCAATTTCCCACCTCGAGCCACACTCCCGAATCAAGGGTGCGCACAAAATCAATCACAAAGTAATAGAATGGCATACGATGGAGTGTGTCCGATCAGAGGTGCTACTTCATTAACCCGTCGATTGCTCCTGTTTTAGCCACCTTATGCCAACTCAGGGGAGCTGGGTTCACGTATATACCTCATATAGAATCGTCGCCACCATCCTACTTCATTCTAGAATCTCCACCACGTACACAGTTGTTAAAGTGGTTTTCGGTATCAACAGAGAGTATGCCCATATTCGATCCCGGTCTCTTTAACTACCAAATGTTATTATAACACCGCGGTTATTTCAAAATAGTTTATACTTCAAAACAAAAATATAATTTCCATTTCAAAAACCAAATCAATACGATATCATTTCTTACTTAAAATAATATTCATTTCCAAAATCATATCACTTTCCAAAGTTATAACGCTTTCGAAATCATTAGTCTTTTAAATCAAAACACTTCGGAAATCACAACATTTTGAAATCATAGCACTTTGAAAATCATAACACTTCCCTTCAAATAGTTCAGATATTAATAATAGTATATATAATAAAGTAGTTTATAAAATAAAATAGTTGATATAAAATAGCTATAAGTTAAAACAATTTATATTAAAATAATTAGTATATTTAAAATAGTTTATATTAAAATAGTTTATATTAAAAATAGTTATATTAAAAATAGTTTATATTAAAATAGTTTGTAAAATAATATAAAATAGTTTAAATATAATTTAAAATACTTTATATAATAAAATAGTTTCCACAAATTTCACAAATCAATTCAAATCAACTCGAATTCCAAAATTCAAATTTTAATTAAATCTCAATTTATAAATTTCAACTCAATTCAGTTTCTCAATAAACCATTTTAAATTATATCGATTTCAAATACAGATTTGAACCATAAAATAATCCATTTCAATTTCAATATATTTCAAAGTTTTAAATATTCAACATTTCAAAACTAAATTCCATAATTTCATATATATATATATGTATATCAAATTCACTTTACTATTATTTAGTTTTGAAATATCTACTTAATCATTTCAATAACATTTAAATACAACTTCAATTTACAAAATATCCCATTTAAATTTATATGAGTTTGAAATATTCATTTAAGTCACTTTTAATCAAATTCAAGTTATAAAACATATCTTCAAAATTTCAAATTTAATAAATTTCAAATCAAACCTTTTTAAGTAAAATCTTAAATAAATATAATTCAAATAAATTTCAAATTTATCTTTCCAACCTGAATCATTATAAACTATATATTTGAAAATATAGATATTAAATAAATACTTAAACACATTATATATCAACTTTAATAAATCTTTAAAATCAATATTTCTTAAAACCATATATTTCTTTTCAAAACCATAAAAATCATTTTCAAAATATTTATATATAGACCAACGATATCTGTATATAATTTTCTATCCTATGGTCAAGTGATACGGATATTTATCATTTCAATCCGCAATTTAAATATATACGCGTATTTATCTTTTCAACCCGCAATCCCAAATTCAATTCAATTGAAAATCGCTTGGGTTTATCATTTCAACCCATAACGATTTTCTCCTATTCTACAGATCGTTCAGGTATGTATCATTTCAACCCATAGTGAATTCTATACTAACAGTGAACTTGCAAAGTGATAACATATATGATAATAATATAACAACATGCATATATCATCAATATAAATAACAGATAATGGTGTCAGATGTCATAGGTGAATAGATACAGATAATAACATATAAATAGCAATGTAAATAACTAACAGCAGCATATTTCAATTGTCGTTTCAATTGAAATCAAATTTAATAAATATAAGAACATTAATCGTGAGTGATTGCTCACCTTTCGTGGTTTATAGGAGTTTGACAACAAAACAAGCTACGAATTTGAATCCTGAACTGGACAATCGACCAATCCAAACGACAGATTCTCAAAGCAAGTGCAGTGAACATAGACTCGATGAACAAGGCTGATAGTTTGAATTGATGAGAATGAATCAGAATCATCTAGAGAGAAACAGAATATATATATATATATTATATTTTTCCATGAAATCAATATTTAACTTAAGACGAATATTAAAATAAAAATATATACATATATATAGTTAAAAATCATTGTTTACATTTAAAACACATATAGCAAAGTATTAACATATAAAGTATAGTTTCAAATTAATTAAGAGAAAAATGAAAACAACTTATCTATAACTTATATAACTTAATATATATATATATATATATATAATATTACAAACTATCACTTAACTGGAAACATATACATGAATAAAGAAAAATCAATGTATGAATATATATGCAGTCCATAACAAGTATGCAGGCTCTTTCGTATGTAACCAAAATAAATATCTGGGCTAGATATATATATATATAACTTCCATCTTTGAAAACAAGATAACATAAGTATAAAATATACTAATATACCTTCAGTAAAATAAATAACTTATACAACTTATATACTAGAACATATACATACTATAACCCTATGTGAATTAAATTAATATATAAACAGATAACTCATTACTGATATATATATATATATAGAACTTTCATTATTAATTCACAAATGATATCCATACCTTGAAATACTATAATTACAGTAAACATGTTTCATATATATATATATATATTAATTAACCACCAAACTTGAGATAAACCTTACTGTAAGCAACTTTAAACAACAAACATAAATAAGTAATAAGTTTATATAAAATAACATATATAGTTGCAATGTATAGTTCACATATATAAAGCAGATCATTTTATAACTACAAACATGTTTTAAACAGCTTTATCAAAATCGTGTGTGTATATATATATAACAATCGAAATATCTTATATTGTATACTATAGATATTACTAACATATTTAACTCCAAACTATTTCATATATAAACAGAACATACTAAAACTTATTGAACTAATGCATAAACAGATTACAACTTATATATATATTAACATATATAGATATAATTTGTAAACTAACTTATATGAATAAAATGTATATATATACTTACAATTTTCACAACATATAAATTTTAAAATGAAGTACATATATATATATATATATATGCGGCTAAATATAACTTGCATACTTTAAACAATGGAAGTACAACTGCTATATGATTATATATAAAATTTCGAAACATGTATATAACCAGGAATCAAACTATGTACAACCTTTGTAATATATAATCCACATACTTCTACATAGAGTTGGGCCCTAGTAGTATAATATACATAATATTCCTTTATATAAACAGTTAGATTTTATGAGGAATTCAGAAAATGATAAACTGAGGAATTTGTATTATAAGAAATGACAGAAAATGTAGAATTTGATTTATGAAAAACTCTATAACATTCAGTAGCCTGTATTAGGCTTTATATATGATTGTATACATAAATGGGTTTAGGCCTTCGGTTGCTTTGAATACCCGCATTATCCTGATGCATATTGAGATAGATAAACACGGTGAAGCCGCATATTCTTTATTTCCCTCCCTCAAACCAATATTAGGTTTAGGGTTTCTTATAACCTCTCAGATCCATGGCGGTAACAAGGAGCGATCTTCTTTTCCTTCTGTGACGACCGCCCATGACCCCTGCACTGAACCTAGAGAAAGTGCGCTGCAAAGTGTGCCAGGCGACCATGGACGATTGTCAGGGTAAATTAATACAGCAGAATCTATCGTATTACTCACAGCGCATGGACAAAATACAATAGAATATATATAGTGAAGCTTTATAGAATAGAATATCATCATATAAAACTTCATAATAGTTGAATACAAACATCTGAATAGTCAATACATCAAGCCTCACTACATATCACTCAGAGAATTATACAAAGCAGCAGAACATCCAGTTTATATAATAAGAAGATAATATGCAAGCCTCCAGCTCGTCTTCGACATTAGCATCGTGGAAAGCAAGAACAACACCTGTCACCTGCTACCTAGTCTGCCCGTCCCAAAATGGACGAACAGCCCAAGGCAATAAGAGTTAAACATAAAGCCTTGAGTCAGACAACAGTCTTAGTGAGCAGTAAATTAACTAACAACATACCAAAAGAGCATAAAGGAAAAGGAATAGGAATACAACCCTCCCACGCCACCTCTTTCTACAGTGATAGCCCCCAGACACATACTAAGCAGAAGCAAACATAGCAGAGCATATAATTTAAAGTAAAGCAATTATCACTCGAGTCAAGGGCGATGTTTTCCAAGTACAAACCCCCAAGGCCTAAACCAAGATCAGATAAGCACCCAGAAAATACCGCTCTTGAGACCGAATGACGATACAACCAAACATCCATGACTCTGGCTATCACTGTTATCATTGCTTCGATATCATCGTTAATTGAATGACCGGCACATTCTTTCAGCCGTCCGTCAAAGGCTAATGGAAACCCTGGTTCTAGACATTACTCCCGCACGTCGTCGTGACCCGTGCCTAGGACTATCGAATCTGCCCAGAGTACTTGACTACCAATCAGTAGCCTTCAGGGACTATCGAATCTGCCCAACGTACTCTTGCTTTGAGCATGCTAGAACCTTCAACAACGATGAGATCTCAGCCTTCTAGTCATCCTCCTCGACGACTATTTCCATACTAGCTCAAGCGCATCTCGAGCAAACCATTATCCTCAACTAGAACATTTCACCGAGTTATCAATCTGCTTGGGATGATCCCGTCTGGATTAGACCAAGACTATCTCATATCATGCTTCGCTTCATCACATCCTCGCAAAGCTTCATCTCAACATCATCATCATCATCGAATCTATGCATAAGAGCTTCATCATCCGCTACATATGCCATGAGCAGCTTTCCCAGTTCAAGAGCCTTTCTCTTAGCTTTTGAATCATCTTCGACCAACTTGTCTAATTCAAATCATCAATCATCTAATTCATAGCAATCAATCAAGTCAAACATTAATCCAAGTAATTAAGCATTCAAATATGATCTAAATAGACAATTATAACAATAATGGCAATTTCGTAATTAAAGAGTCAAAAGTCTAACAAGCATGAAAGCATGAGAAATATCTCTATAACTTGATGAATGAACTTGCATAGGTTAACATGTAGTAAAATGGTTGTCAAATCATCATAAACAATGGATCTATATGGATCTATACTTAGGTTTACAAAAATGCATGGAAATCACTACTTTAACACAAAAATCAAGCCAACGATCCGATATACTCCTTTGGATCCGTGTGAGAGATAATCACCACTCACCAAATCACCTAAACAACCCCAAATCAACATGCTTCAGATCTGGACAGCGAAGGATCTAGCTCGATCTATCACCAATCCGCTTCAAACGATGAAATCTATCTTCAATGGATGTAGATAAGCTCTTGAATCTTCAATTTGATCTTCAACTTGGATGGAAGGAACCACTAGATTAGAGTGGAGAAAAGAAGTGAAGAAGTGTAGAAGTCGAGCTCTCAAAATGGCAGCACTTCGTCGCTTCGAAATCCGGATCCCAGAAATGAAGAGAAGCCCTCCTATTTATAGCTGATTTCCTTAAGTCGTCCGCTCTTAGGTCGCCCCCGACCTAAAAATGCCACGACCTAACAACCTCCGACTCAACAACATCACGACCTACGACTTAGCATACCTTCCGACCTAACACAATGCGCAACTTAACTATGCGCGACTTACGACCTAACACATAAGCGCATCCATACGCGACCTACCAGACCCACCTGTCTACGACTTACGACTTAACAACTAAACTCCTAGGTCGCTCACGACCTAACACTCAGCCAAAACCCAGCGACTTAATGCAGACACACTTCCTCGCGACCTAACAACTCAACAGAGTTACGACCTACGACTTAACAGATAGGCGCATCAATACACGACCTACGACCTAACTGACTAATAGACTAGCGACCTAACTCTTAGCTAAGATACGACTTATCATCTTAGGTCGCTCACGACCTAATTTCACTAACTCGCTAACTTCTATAGGTCGCAACATTCTATAGGTCGCTATTTATCTTAAGTCGCTGATCCTATAAGTCGTCTACTCCTATAAGTCGCCAACTCTCTTAGGTCGCTCCAACCTCTTAAGTCGCCCCTCCGACCTAATCCTACCTCACGACCTAAGCCACCATACGACTTAACTCCCATACGACTTAACTTCCTTAGGTCGTTGCCGACCTAACTTCCCTAAGTCGTTTCACTCCTTAGGTCGCCAACTTTCTATAGGTCGCTCCCCTTCCTTAGGTCGTCTACTACGACCTAATCAATAATACGACCTATCTTCTATACGACCTAAGACAGACTATGGATGACTTATCACAATAATGCGACCAAATGATAACCGTTTTTACGATGTTTCGATCCGTAAAAATACGGGTCGTTACATTCTCTCCCCCTTAGGAATTTCGCCCCCGAAATTCCAAACAAACAGAGCAATCAAAGACTAATCTGCATGCCTACCATCCATAGCAATCAACAAACCATGCATCCAATTCTAGCTTAGCATGCAGAATTCTAAAACTTAGAACAAGTTACAATGTCGTTAGATGACACGACACCTTAGGGCCATACCTCGAAGAGTTCAGGATGAGCTGCCTTCATCCTCTCTTCCACCTCCCACGTACAGTCGTTATCATCATCACTCCATTGTATCTTGAGCAACCTAACTACCTTCCTCCTAAGCTGTTTCATGTCGGTTTC
Source organism: Allium fistulosum (assembly GCA_030737815.1). Classification (NCBI taxonomy): domain Eukaryota; kingdom Viridiplantae; phylum Streptophyta; class Magnoliopsida; order Asparagales; family Amaryllidaceae; genus Allium; species Allium fistulosum. Next base: position 1,017,492,400 of record CM060902.1, read on the forward strand.
CACAACACGAAGCGGCTTACGAGGTCTCTTATCGACTGGATCAACTTCAAAATCTTCACAGTTATCAGCAGAAACCACTGCATTTGAGTCGTGCACATACTTCCGTAGATACGATACGTGAAAAACATTGTGCACACCCGACATCTTCTCTGGTAATTCCAATCGGTAGGCGAGCTTTCCAATTCGCTCGATAATCGGGAATGGTCCAACAAATCTCGGAGTCAATTTCCCTTTCTTCCCGAATCGAATAACATTCTTCAGTGGAGAAATCTTCACAAAAACCATATCACCTACGTCGAATTCCAAATCCTTACGACGCTTATCGGCATAACTTTTCTGACGATCTTGGGCTGCCTTCATTCGTTGTCGAATGATCTTTATGCAATCCGAAGTCTGTCGAATCATCTCTGGCCCAAGTATCAGCTTTTCTCCAGTTTCTAGCCAACATGTCGGAGAGTTACACGGTCTTCCATACAATGCCTCATACGGTGCCATACCAATGCTTGACTGGTAACTGTTGTTATATGAAAATTCCACCAGATGAAGGTGATCTTCCCATGATCCTCCAAAATCCAAAACACAAGCTCTAAGGAGATCTTCCAAAACTCGGTTGACTCTCTCGGTTTGACCATCTGTTTGAGGGTGATAAGCTGTACTCAAACACAACTCAGTTCCCAAAACTTCCTGAAAACTCTTCCAAAATCCACTAGTGAACAATGGGTCTCGATCGCTCACTATACTCTTCGGAATACCATGGAATCGAACTATCCACTTAACATACAACTCTGCCAACCTTGATGTAGTCCTAGTCGATCGAACAGGAATGAATCTTGCACTCTTAGTCAGACGATCTACAATGACCCAAATCCCCTCATTTCCCATTCTCGTTCTAGGTAGTCCATCAATAAAATCCATCGATACTTGCTCCCACTTCCACGTAGGAACTTCTAATGGCTGAAGCAATCCACTTGGCTTCTTCTGTTCGGCCTTTACCAACTGGCAGTTCATGCACTTGGAAATAAAATTTCCAACATCCTTCTTCATACCTTCCCAGTAATAGGTCCTCTTCATATCCCGATACATCTTATTTCCACCTGGATGAATTGTCAGCTTCGAGTGATGACTTTCCTTCAGAACTTCACTCCTTAATTCATCTATATCGGGAACAACAAGTCGTCCTTGTTTCCGAAGCCAACCCTCTCGATCGACCTCGAATCCTTTCTCCTTTTCTGGGTCCAATCCAGATTCCAAATCATGGATAATCTTGACAATCTTATCATCTCGCTTTTGACTCTTGCCAATTCTTTCCACAAGAGTTGGTCTTATCGATAAGTTTGCCAACATCTCAGGTTCCAATTCACATCTAGGCCTGAAGTCAAATCCGGCTAAATACTCGAGATTCTTCCATTCTGAAAACATGGCTCCCAATCCTGCATGTCTTCGACTTAACGCATCTGCCACTGCGTTACCTTTTCCCGGAGTATAAGCTATACCAAAATCATATGATGCCAAAAACTCTAGCCAACGTTGCTGCCGAAGATTCAAATCCTTTTGGGAGAAAAGATACTTCAACGACTTATGATCTGTAAACAACTCGAATCGAACTCCCAATAGATAATGTCTCCACATCTTTAGAGCAAAAACAATCGCCGCCAACTCCAAATCATGAGTCGGATAATTCCTTTCATGCGGCTTCAGTTGTCGACTTGCATACGCAACAACTTTATCCTTCTGCATCAGCACTGCTCCAAGTCCAGTACCACATGCGTCGGTGTAAACCACCACCTCATCATTCCCACTTGGAATAGTCAAAACAGGAGCACTTGTCAATTGCTCTTTCAGGATTCTGAAAGCTTGCTCACACTTATCTTCCCATCTGAACACTTGGTTCTTTTTCGTCAATCCTGTTAACGGTGCAGCTACCTTGGAGAAGTCTTTGATAAACCGTCGATAATATCCTGCTAATCCAAGAAAACTCCTCACATCAGATGCATTCTTAGGTCTAACCCAATCCTGGATTGCTGCCACCTTAGCGGGATCAACCGCTATTCCATTTCCAGAGATAACATGGCCTAAGAACCTCACTTCACTCTTCCAGAAGTGACACTTCGAAAACTTAGCCTTCAGCTGATGTTTCCGTAAGATTTCCAAAACAATACGCAAGTGCGTCTTGTGCTCTTCTTCAGTTCTGGAATAAATCAGAATATCATCCACGAACACAAGCACGAACTTGTTCAACTGATCTCTGAACACTCTATTCATAAGATCCACAAAATATGCTGGCGCGTTAGTCAATCCAAACGGCATTACCAGCCACTCAAAGAAACCGGATGGTGTCCTAAAAGCAGTCTTCGGCACACTATCCTTAGCCACTCTCAACTGGTGAAATCCCGTTGCCAAATCCATCTGAGAAAACACCTTAGCTTCGTGAAGCTGATCAAACAAGTCATCTATTGTCGGCAATGGATACTTGTTCTTCTTAGTCACCTTATTCAGCTCACGATAATCCACACACAATTTCAACGACCCATCTGCCTTGGTTGCAAACACAACTGGTGCACCCCACTCGGACACACTACGCCGAATGAATCCTTTCTGTAAAAGGTCATCAACCTGCACCCTCAACTCCTGCTGTTCCCTGGGCGCCATCCGCCTAAGAGGCATCACAACAGGTCTGGCTCCTTCAACTAGATCTATATGAAACTCGATCTCTCTATGCGGCGGTAACCCTTTGACCTCGTCAAAGACATCCTCAAATCCATTAGCGATTGGCACCGATGACAGTTCATCCCGTGGAACAACTAGCGAATACATGAAGCTCATGAAGACGCCTTCTTCATGCTTACATTGTATCACAATCTTTCGCCCCTCCACATTCTCAACTGTCACCTCCAACCTTTCGCAATCAACCTTTGCCGCATACTTCCTAAGCCAGTCCATACCCAAAATAATTCCGAACCCCGCAAAGTTCAGAACAAAACAATCACAAACAAAAGAGCAACCATGACTCGACACAATCAGACCACGACATAACATACACAAACAAGACGAACCCCCAACTGGATTAGTCACAACCAATGGCCTATCAACAATATCCGGTTCCAAACCTAACCGACCTACAAGATCACTACAAACAAACGAATGCGACGCCCCAGTATCAAACAACACTCTAACTGGAACACCACATATGGAAAGAGTACCTTGAACAACCACACTCTTTCCTTTCTCTTCTGCGGTAGGAGCTTTCGAAGACGATGGAACAACCCCCAAAGCATAAGCTTGCACAATCTGCTTGTCCCTCCTCGGTTCTGGACAATTCCTCTTAATATGCCCTGGCTTGTCACAGTTATGACACTTCATCGGCACCTTCGGATTCTTGCAATCCCTGGAGAAATGGCCCTTCTGCTGGCAATTGTAGCAGGTCACTTCGCCCTTCAACTTCTTCTGGCCATCCCTACCCTTCTGCTGCTGCTGCTTCCTCTTCTTGTTTCCACCTTGCTGTGGTCTAGACTCTTCCTTAGTCACAGCAACAACAGATCCTTCCTTAGGAAACAGATTCTCATGCCTGAGAGCTTTCTCCACAAGCTTCTCAAATGAATCGTCCAAATGATCCACCAACTGCCTCCCAAGATAACTGTCCAAGCCTGTCACAAACTTCTCATTCTTCTGATATGAAGATTCAATATACGACCGGGCATACTTGGACAAAGCTTCAAACTCAGAAACATACTCAAGAACTGGTCTTCCTCCCTGCTTGAGCTCCACAAACTTCTTGAACAGAACAGACTTCTGAGCTGTAGAAATGAACTTAGCTTCAAATCTGACTTGGAATTGCTCCCAAGTAATCTCTTCCTTCGGAGTATTGATGGTGATAGAGTTCCACCAATCGGAAGCTCTTCCTTGAAGCTGCCTCGATGCTAACTTCCTCTTAGTTGCATCCTCAATTCCCAAATCACCAAAGATCCTTCTACAAGCATCTATCCATCTCTGGACCTCAATGGTTGATTATGTTCCAAAGAAAACCTTCCCTCCAAGAGCAGTGTAGTCCTTACACAACTTAGCAAAATCCACCGATCTTGGAGCCTGAACCTGAACTCCAACATCGACTGTTGTCCCCGGAACTGGTATCCTTCTCATGATCGAAGTCATCATAGCTGCATAATCAGCAGTCCCCTCAACAGCACGGCCTTCCCTAGCAACTGGTCTCCCTCTTCGACTCATCCTCAATATCTATAAAAAGGAATGATTAGCACACCTAGAGAAACAACTGCATAAAGGACTCAAACTCTACTAAGCTACTATATTATATATAGTAATCGTCCATCAAAATACAATTACGTCTCTCATACGTAGTTACGTCAGCGAGCGTTGGGTAAAATCGATTAACCAATGCTCTGATACCAAATGTGACGACCGCCCATGACCCCTGCACTGAACCTAGAGAAAGTGCGCTGCAAAGTGTGCCAGGCGAGCATGGACGATTGTCAGGGTAAATTAATACAGCAGAATCTATCGTATTACTCACAGCGCATGGACAAAATACAATAGAATATATATAGTGAAGCTTTACATAATAGAATATCATCATATAAAACTTCATAATAGTTGAATACAAACATCTGAATAGTCAATACATCAAGCCTCACTACATATCACTCAAAGAATTATACAAAGCAGCGGAACATCCAGTACATATAATAAGAAGATAATATGCAAGCCTCCAGCTCGTCTTCGACATCAGCATCGTGGAAAGCAAGAACAGCACCTGTCACCTGCTACCTAGTCTGCCCGTCCCAAAATGGACGAACAGCCCAAGGCAATAAGAGTTAAACATAAAGCCTTGAGTCAGACAACAGTCTTAGTGAGCAGTAAATTAACTAACAACATACCAAAAGAGCATAAAGGAAAAGGAATAGGAATACAACCCTCCCACTCCACCTATTTCTACAGTGATAGCCCCTAGACACATACTAAGCAGAAGCAAACATAGCAGAGCATATAATTTAAAGTAAAGCAATTATCACTCGAGTCAAGGGCGATGTTTTCCAAGTACAAACCCCCAAGGCCTAAACCAAGATCAGATAAGCACCCAGAAAATACCGCTCTTGAGACCGAATGACGATACAACCAAACATCCATGACTCTGGCTATCACTGTTATCATTGCTTCAATATCATCGTTAATTGAATGACCGACACATTCTCTCAGCCGTCCGTCAAGGGCTAATGGAAACCCCGGTTCTAGACATTACTCCTGCACGTCATCGTGACCCGTGCCTAGGACTATCGAATCTGCCCAGAGTACTTGACTACCAATCAGTAGCCTTCAGGGACTATCGAATCTGCCCAACATACTCTTGCTTTGAGCATGCTAGAACCTTCAACAACGATGAGATCTCAGCCTTCTAGTCATCCTCCTCGACGACTATTTCCATACTAGCTCAAGCGCATCTCGAGCAAACCATTATCCTCAACTCGAACATTTCACCGAGTTATCAATCTGCTTGGAATGATCCCGTCTGGATTAGACCAAGACTATCTCATATCATGCTTCGCTTCATCACATCCTCGCAAAGCTTCATCTCAACATCATCATCATCGAATCTATGCATAAGAGCTTCATCATCCGCTACATATGCCACGAGCAGCTTTCCCAGTTCAAGAGCCTTTCTCTTAGCTTTTGAATCATCTTCGACCAACTTGTCTAATTCAAATCATCAATCTTCTAATTCATAGCAATCAATCAAGTCAAACATTAATCCAAGTAATCAAGCATTCAAATATGATCTAAAAAGACAATTATAACAATAATGGCAATTTCGTAATTAAAGAGTCAAAAGTCTAACAAGCATGAAAGCATGAGAAATATCTCTATAACTTGATGAATGAACTTGCATAGGTTAACATGTAGTAAAATGGTTGTCAAATCATCATAAACAATGGATCTATATGGATCTATACTTAGGTTTACAAAAATGCATGGAAATCACTACTTTAACACAAAAATCAAGCCAACGATCCGATATACTCCTTTGGATCCGTGTGAGAGATAATTACCACTCACCAAATCACCTAAACAACCCCAAATAAACACGCTTCAGATCTGGACAGCGAAGGATCTAGCTTGATCTATCACCAATCCGCTTCAAACGATGAAATATCTTCAATGGATGTAGATAAGCTCTTGAATCTTCAATTTGATCTTCAACTTGGATGGAAGGAACCACTAGATTAGAGTGGAGAAAAGAAGTGAAGAAGTGTAGAAGTCGAGCTCTCAAAATGGCAGCACTTCGTTGTTTCGAAATCCGGATCCCAGAAATGAAGAGAAGCCCTCCTATTTATAGCTGATTTCCTTAAGTCGTCCGCTCTTAGGTCGCCCCCGACCTAAAAATGCCACGACCTAACAACCTCCGACTCAACAACATCACGACCTACGACTTAGCCAACCTTCCGACCTAACACAATGCGCGACTTAACTATGCGCGACTTACGACCTAACACATAAGAGCATCCATACGCGACCTACCAGACCCACCTGTCTACGACTTACGACTTAACAACTAAACTCCTAGGTCGCTCACGACCTAACACTCAGCCAAAACCCAGCGACTTAACGCAGACACACTTCCTCGCGATCTAACAACTCAATAGAGTTACGACCTACGACTTAACAGATAGGCGCATCAATACGCGACCTACGACCTAACTGACTAATAGACTAGCGACCTAACTCTTAGCTAAGATACGACTTATCATCTTAGGTCGCTCACGACCTAATTTCACTAACTCGCTAACTTCTATAGGTCGCAACATTCTATAGGTCGCTATTTATCTTAAGTCGCTGATCCTATAAGTCGTCTACTCCTATAAGTCGCCAACTCTCTTAGGTCGCTCCAACCTCTTAAGTCGCCCCTCCAACCTAATCCTACCTCACGACCTAAGCCACCATACGACTTAACTCCCATACGACTTAACTTCCTTAGGTCGTTGCCGACCTAACTTCCCTAAGTCGTTTCACTCCTTAGGTCGCCAACTTTCTATAGGTCGCTCCCCTTCCTTAGGTCGTCTACTACGACCTAATCAATAATACGACCTATCTTCTATACGACCTAAGACAGACTATGGATGACTTATCACAACAATGCGACCAAATGATAACTGTTTTTACGATGTTTCGATCCGTAAAAATACGGGTCGTTACACCTTCGATTCTCCACAACAATCAGCTCTTTACAGCAAGTTTTTAGAATTTGCTGCGAATTCTCCTTTCATTTGAGAATTCTCAGCAACTTTGAACTTCATTCCAGTGTTCGATATATGTTCTTCTCTTCCAGATCTGGTTTTAGTATCGTCCTTGAGTGGCTTGCTTGCTGTAGCTATGGCTCCATGAGATGACTTGACCTGAGTTTCTTTCTCTTTGTTGAAGACCAATTTTCCGAGATCTGCCTTGCTCTCTACTTCTAGTTCGGCTCGAAACTTCAGGTAGTTTCTTGCAGACAGCGCCTTGGTAAGTATGTCTGCACGCTGATAAGCCAAAGGTATGTGATTGATTTGTAGATTTCCTCTTTGAACTTGTTCACGAACAAAATATAGATCAATTTCGATGTGTTTTGTTCGTGCGTGCAATACTGGATTTGCTGCCATGTACACAATGCTTTGATTATCACACCATAATATTGGTTTGACTGCTGTGTTGATTTCTAGTTCCTTTAGTAGTGATTGTAGCCAAATTATCTCTGTAGTGGCACTTGCAACACTTCTATATTCTGCCTCTGTGCTTGATCGTGATACAGTGGTCTGTTTCTTTGAACACCATGACACTGGGTTGTCTCCAATATATATGTAGTATCCTGTTACAGACTTTCTATCATCAATGTCTGTAGCCCAGTCTGCGTCTGCATATGTTGTGATGCTTAAGTTATTGCATGCTCTTAACTTTAATCCAAAATCTGCAGTTCCTTTAAGATATCTGAGAATCCATTTTACTACCTTCCAGTGCTCATCATGTGGTTCCTGCATAAATTGAGAAACTTTGTTAACACTGAATGATATATCTGGCCTAGTAATAGTAGTGTATTGTAATGCTCCTACAATACTTCTGTATTGTTTAATATTTAATATGGATTCTCCCCTGTTTTTGGATAGTTGTTGATTGCTGACCATAAGAGTAGGTTGAGATTTTTCCTCATGCATCTTTGATTTGATAAGTATCTCTCTAATATAATTTTTCTGACTTAGCAGTATCTCTGTATCTGTTTTTCTGTTGACTTCGATGCCCAGAAAGTAATTGAGATTTCCAAGATCTTTAATGGAAAATTGCTTGTTAAGATATTGTATGATGCTTGTGATTTCTGCTGTGTCATCACCTGTTATAATCATGTCATCAACGTATATTAGAATGTAAATAATATGATTATTATGATTTTTGACAAATAGGGAGTTATCTGATTTGGTAGACTGATAGCCTAGAGAAGTTAATGTGCCTTTCAGTCTATCAAACCATACTCTCAGTGCGTGTTTCAAGCCATATATGGCCTTGTTTAACTTGCAAACTTGATGATCATTCTGTTTATATCCCTGTGGCTGTTCCATGTAGATTTCTTCTTGTAGAATGCCATTTAAGAATGCATTGTTAACATCCAGGGTCCTTATGTCCCAACTTTTGCTTAAGGCAATTGTGAGCACAACTCTGATGGTTGTTGGCTTTACCACTGGTGAGAATGTCTCACTGAAATCAAATCCATACTGTTGAGTATATCCCTTGGCAACTAGTCTTGCCTTGTATTTGGACACTGTTCCATCATGATTTTTCTTCAGTTTATAGGTCCATTTGCATCCTATTATATTTTTATTTGCTGGAGGATGCACAAGACTCCATGTTTTATTCTTCATTAATGCTTGATATTCTTCATTCATTGCTATCTTCCAGTTTTCATCTCTGTATGCTTGTTCAAATGACTCTGGCTCTTCAACATTCGTTGTTGCTGCATAGATTTTTGGTTTGAATATCCCTCTTTTGGATCTTGTAATCATGTGATGACCTGTTCTGATTGGTAATTCAGCATCTGTTGATGTTGAATTATCAACTTCACCAGTGTTGTCCTGAGATTGTTCTTAAAATATGCTGTACTGATTCCTTGACTTTGATTGTTTGATGTAGTGGGTGACTGTATAGGTATATCAGGCTATTCTTCTGTTCCATGACCTGGTTCTGGTAAGACAGTGTGTTGTGGATCAGAAACACCTGCTTCCTTGAGATTCCATGTCTCAGAATACACAGGTATATTTGAGATAGATGTTCCAGGATTATATATTTTCTGAGTAGTCTTTATATTTGCAGAAGCAAAAGGAAATATCCTTTCATTGAACACTACATGTCTGCTAATAAATATCTTTCCTGAACTGTCCAAGCATTTGTAACCCTTCTACTTGGTTGCATAACCCAGAAATGTACAGGGATGAGATCTGAAATCTAATTTATGTCTATTATATGGTCTTAGATAGGGAAAACACAGACACCCAAAAGTTCTAAGACTATCATAATTGGGTTTAATTCCCATGAGTTTTTCAACTGGGCTCACTCCATTTAGTACTTTAGTTGGAAGTCTATTGATCAAATATACTGAAGTACTAAATGAGTCAGGCAAGAACTTCAGGGGTAGAGATGCCTGAGAAAGTAAAGTTATCCCTGTTTCTACTATGTGTCTGTGTTTTCTCTCAACTAGACCATTTTGTTCATAGGTGTATGGACATGTGATTCTATGTATTATACCTCTGTTTAAGAAGAATTTGTCAAGTGACTTATATTCACTACCACCATCACTTTGAACTACTTTAACTTTATGACAAGTTTGTCTCTCAGCTTGGTTAATAAAATGTATGACAGCATTATAAGTTTCTCCCTTAGTTTTTAGAAAGTATATCCATGTGTATCTAGTAAAGGCATCAACAAAAGAAATGTAATTTCTATAGCCATAGTCAGAACTAATGGGTGCAGGACCCCAAAGATCAGTTGTAACTAGTTCTAGTGGCATTTTGTATTCAGTAGTAGAATTAGCAAAGGGTAATTTATGACTTTTGCCCATTTGACAGTAAGTACAGACATATGGTAAGATAGGATCACTAAAAGAAGCTTTAATTTCTTTCAAAACCTGTTTTACAACATTTGCATTAGGATGTCCCAACTTATAATGCCACTGATCAAATACACTTTTATTGTTTTCAACAGATGATACTTCACAATTATTGCTACACTTTGCTTTCTCAACAGTGTTTCTGCAGTTAGTCACAGTGAACTTGTACAATCCATTCACTACATCACCCTGCAAAAGTTTTTCACCTGTTAGTATGTCTTTAGCTAAACAGTATTTAGGGTAAAATTCAAAGTACACATTATTACCATGTGCAAATTGAGAAACACTCATAAGATTTTTCTTAATTCTTGGTACTCTTAATAGATTGTTAAGAAATAATTGCCTTTCACCTTTGATGTAGGCATTACCAATATGAGTGATCCCAATAGGCTTACCATCTCCCATAAATATTAACTGTTTACCTCTGTACTCCTTGTTGCCAAGATTTAAGTTTTCAAGATTATTTGTCAAATGATTGGTTGCACCTGAATCTGGGTACCATGCTTCATCTTGTATGTGTTCTGATCTTGCTGTTTCATCTTGATGTTGATTCATGTTGCCACTACATTGTTTATTAGATTCTTGCTGAGCTTGTGCTATGTTTGCAGTGTAATTTCCATTTCTTTGATTGTTTGAGTTTTGTCCTGGTACAAAGTTGGCATTGAATCTGAAATAACATTTTGGTGCAGTGTGACCAATTTTCTCACAAATCTGACACTTTGGTCTGTTGTTGTTGTTGTTGCTCCATCTCCCCCTGCCTCTTCCTCTGACAGCAGTGTTTCCCCTTTGATATTGTTGATTATTGTGATTTTGATTCCTGTTTTTATTGTTGCCTGAGGCAAAGTTGATTGACATCTCATTGTCTATTGGTTTCTTGAAATCTAATCTTCCTTCATGTGCAAGGAGGATAGAGCTAACATACTCAAGAGATGGTAGGGTTTCTTGAGAGGATATTACAGCTACCACTGATTCATACTCATCACTTAAACTAGTTAAGATAGTTAAAACTTGCTCTGTATTTGACACTTTGTGTCCTGCAGCTTCAAGCATATCACATATGTTCTTGACCTTTGCCAGATAGTCTCTCATTGTTTGACTTTCTTTTCTAACATTTTGCAACTGTCTTTTGTAATGCATTACCCTTGCTGCAGATTGAGTGTTGAAAATTCTTTCTACTGCTAACCAGATTTCATTAGCAGTTCTACAACCAATTACTTGAGGTAGTAATTTAACATTTATTGATGAAAGTAACCAAGAACTTATAAGACTATCTTGCCTTTGATACTTTACATATTCTCCATTACTTACATTTTTATTTTCTGAATCAGTGATGAATTTGGGAGGAACAGCAGTGGTGCCAAGAATGAATCCTTCCAAACCATACCCTCTTGCTGCAGTTTCAACTTGAACTTTCCAAAGAAGATAATTATCTTCTTCAAGTTGAGCAGTGATGAGTTGTATCTAGGGACTGATGTGGCTTTCAGGAGATTTTCTGCTGCAGCAGTGGCTTGTTGTGGTGGATTGGATGCATTATCAGAAGTTTCTGAGTTGTCGTCAGCCATGATGAAGCTTCTTGAATTAGGAAATACTTGAGAAGTCTGAAATCAGATAGAGTGATCAAGAACTTGCTTCTGCAGAATCCAGGTATGTTGCAACTGGGTTTAAATGATGATGCTTAATCTGATAAACCAGTGGTTTGGCACTTGCCTTCTTTCTGTTTTGATGAGTTTCTTGAATTCTTGACTGATTTTTGATTTTTTTCTTCAAGTTAAGACTTGATCAATGAGAAAGACTCAGTGCAGCCAGAGTTTTCTAGGCGAGGCACTAGTCTTTGGAGACAAGTCTTATGCTACCTGAATGATGATAGTATTCTAGATGGGTAACTAATCTCCAAATGATGATATTTCTCTGATGGAGATTAGTATCTTCTTCTTCTTTCCTTTTTCAAGAATTTTGGTGTAGTTTTGCCTTGTACTGGCTCTGATACCAAGTTAGATTTTATGAGGAATTCAGAAAATGATAAACTGAGGAATTTGTATTATAAGAAATGACAGAAAATGAAGAATTTGATTTATGAAAAACTCTATAACATTCAGTAGCCTGTAATAGGCTTTATATATGATTGTATACATAAATGGGCTTGGGCCTTCGGTTGCTTTGAATACCCGCATTAGCCTGATGCATATTAAGATAGATAAACACGGTGAAGCCGCATATTCTTTGTTTTAAACTTAACATATATAATATTATCTTTAAAAATATAATATATGTTATGTATACACACAGATTATAGAATTTATATTTCCCCATATATTATACAACTGATACCAAAATCAATATATACGAACTGTAATAAACGAAACCTGTAAATGGAAAAGTATATTTTAACATATAACATACTATTGATCCCTAGGCAACCACTTCATAGTATAGCATACATGCATAATATAATATACAGTGATAGATAAACTTACATAATATACTTTAAACATATACAACTACGTGTATAGCTACATATGAGTTGTAAGCAGCTTTATGTAATTTCATATATTATAAACACTAACTTATAACTTTATATATAGCCAACAAAATTATATATATTAACATATTTTAGATATATTATATATACTTACATATACCCGAAAAGAACGGCTGACATATACAAAGCAGGCGCAGGAAACGATGGAATGGGAAGTGCGGCAAGTGGTGGTTGCCTGAGTGCGAGGTGAGGTGTTGCGGAGGTGTGTGAGTTGCCAGGCTCGGCTATGGGTTGAAGGTCGAAGAAGGCACGTTGCTGCGAGCTTGGACAATGCGGGTTCGATTGAGGAATGAGGTGATGGAAGCTAGAGAGAAGGGAACGACAAAAGGAGCAGATCCCTTTATTTTTTTATTTTTAACGAACAAAAAAAAATGATAAAGAGGAGAGAAAAATGAATGGAGAAATGAACCGATTTGGAATAAATGAATTGGAACTAGAGAATTGAAAAATCCAATTATTAAATTCTCTAGGAATATAAAATGACCAGTGGCAATACAGTTTAAACGGTGGAATATTGAAAGTTATAGAAACTAAAAGGCACCAAAAACCGGTACCGATACAGAATCGTTTTCACGAATTCCGCTGCGTATCTGGCTCAAAACACGGAATTGAATATACCGTAGAGATCAGCACGACGAGACGATCAAAACGGTATACAGATATCAGTGGTACAATCATCCGACCAAAAGTCGATAATCGGTACCGAAAATGCTGCAAATTTGTCAGAAATAAGATCGACGAAGCAACAAAAGTCAAAATTTGATGAAACGAAATATGACGTCTCACTCAGAAGATGATTTACAAATTTTCTATGTAAAAATATTCAGGTTTGGAAAACATTTTATTATCATCAATTTTTAATTGATTTAAATTGAAATAAAATTACACAAGAAAATAAACTTCCATATTATCAGATGAAAATTTACCAATTGCTATATTTAAACAGACGTATTCCAAATATCAAATTTTTATTTCAATATTTTATTGTTTAAAATTTCAAAAAATTTCAATTAGATATATTAATATAAAAAATAAGAATATTAAAATTTACGGGTCGTTACAATTTTATCCACCAATTACCTTTTAAATAAACTAATTACCATTATAAAAACTAATCCTTCTTCCCCTTCATTCGTATAAAACCAGGTCATGCGCACGCACGCTTTCTAATCGACGTTGCCGCCTCCCCTCTGGCCACGAGTCACCCCCATCTACTCGCCCAAACCAGCCTTGACCTCCCTTTACCTCATGCCATTGGCCATGTCGCCTAAAACATCTCCGCCACCACTAAAAACCCAAAAACACGATTCCGTTCAACCTAGGAATTTCACCACCATAAACCCCTGTTGGACACCAAACTATGCCAGAATGTGATCCACGTCCACGTCTACAACTTCCCTTCACACCCATTGACCAATCGAAAGACGACGAAGCCGAAATTCCGAAAAATAAAACAAAACCCACCACTCCACATTCAACCAAGATTTTTCGCCTCTACGCCACGATCTGAGGTGATCCAACCATCCAATAGGTTAAGCTTGACATCGTCTATGACTTTGTAGTTGGTGACTACACTTGAAAACGCCACTGATGGCTCCTATGATTCTCGACCATAAGATAAGGCCATGATTATGATTTTGATTATTTTGAAATTTGGCCAACTTTCCTTTCTCTGGTTTGGACTTAATTTATAAAGGTGAGGGGGTATGGTGAAGTATGGGTTGAATAGTACAAAGCATGGGTATGGAATGGCATTTATATATATATATATATATATATATATATATATATATATTTCATATTATAATATCCCGTTTTAAGCGCTCAAAAATCTCGAACTCTAAACAAGGTGAGCCGTCTGGCGTTCTATATGTAATACCTCTATTTCGAACACAATGAAACTAGTCTCAAGACGTAATTCGATCATATGCAGAAGATAGCTTTTAAAACCCAGTTATATTATATTAATTTCCTGAAATTCGACGGCATATATAATTCATTATTATGGATCCAATGAAACTGATTTCGTCGAAATCCGAGACAATGTCTCATAAGGCTATTTTCACCTGTTAATTAAAACGAGTTGTTATTAAAATAGTTAATCACTTTTACGTAAAATTCAAAAGTTTACTATTTTCGTTCTTATTCAATATAGAATTTAAATCAACTTTAGAAATCATTTTCATTAACATTAAATCCCAAGTTAAATTATTTAAATAATTCCACGTATTAAATCCAACAATTAAATTATCAAATAAATCGCTATATTTGAAATTCAAGCGATTTAACTTATAAAAATAACTTTTCAATATCTAAAATCAGTTAAATATCCCAAATTTTGAATGACAAAAATTCTAGGTCGTTACATTCTCCCTCTCTTAAAAGAATTCCGTCCCCGAAATTACCAAGTAAGAAAAATGTCTCAAAATCCTTTAACTTTTCCAAACCAACTTGTTGAAACGTTGTTATCACCTTTTCTAAATCTTAAATTTCATTCATAGCTACTAACTAATATTTTTTTCAAGTTATAATATAAACATCAAATTTTAGTTTCAAAAATTTTCTAATGCCTTAAATTTACGGAAAATTTCACTCGCGTCTACTTTGCGCAGCTAGATCGAAACAACTACACTCGCCACTCCGGGCCCAAATCAACAAAAGAAAACAAAAGCCAAGTGGTTAAATCATAAAACCATCAAACTAAACAACAATATAAACATGTACCTTTTAGTCAGGCAACCAAAATTTTCTTATGAAATCAAAGTCATCAAACTCGCTTTGCTTCCATATACCAGAATCTTATTTTAGTGTGATCAAATTCTGGGTCGTTACATCAACACAATATAAAACATTTTTATAGCACTAACAAATACAACCTCTCATATATAATACACTCAAACTCATCCTAGGGTCTCACTTACCCTATCCCAAATGAGTCAACCCCACCAAAGCCTAGGTGTTCGCTTAACCTAAGCTCTGATACCGTGCTGTAATGACTTGCCTTTTCGACCTTCGAATGTCGACACTAATACATCCGTGGTATTCACGTGTCGAGCATTCGAGTGCCAAAAAGATAGTTCGTTGGGGAAAAGAAAAGGAAAGAAAGAACATAATCTCACAACGCAACAGATAATCTATAATATAAAATGATCATATACACAAGAAAATGCTTTATACATACAATCAGAGTAACTATCCTAAAATCAGCTTGGATAATTATAATAGGATTTCCTTACAAATGCTGAAAATACTACAAAACAATGCTGCAGAAATAAAAAGGAATATACGAGAGATACGTCCTGAGCATCCAGCTCGTCTCCTGAGCTCCAAAGCATCCAAAGCTAAATCTAGAAAATATGCTCGGTCTGACCCACGCATTATAAGAAAACAACGCCCGGATCAGTTTGGTAAAACCAGCATGAGAAAACACAATCATATGGATTATTAACGTTATGAAAACCTTTGAACATAAAGTTATCTTATAAGACCACGCCGCATATAAACACGGACGGGTATTTACCGTTTGATAACTAAACCAGTTTTATAGAAAATCTAATGATATAATAATGTCTAGCTTTAAAATAAATATTGAATATAGCTGAAATGCTTGCATCTCACATTTCAACATAGTTGGACACAACTAAGTCCGTACGACACTTATTGCAAAGTGGATTCCATACAATGATAAGGAACTAGGGTACCACCTACCACAATACACCTCTAGAAAATGCACCAAAGGCCTTCACCTGGACCCCCTGTGTGACGCCTCACCCTGAGACCCACATTAACAAAGAGTACTACTGGGTAATACTGTCTGCTAATGCGGAGAATAGGGCTGGTTAGGAGTGACCATCTATAGCTTTGTCTTAAATATCTATTAAATACATCGATTAATGCTCTAATTTTTTTCTATCTCAAGTGGATTGAAATATCTAATAAATGCTTAATACAAAACTATAGGTGGCTAACGGATCTATTAGAACAAAACACAACAACTAAAATGTACATCACATTACTGAATAGAAAACAGCAGATATATACATATATACAGATACATTCCCAGTACAATACAAAATGATACATCATAAGTGGTTCGAAGACTACACTATATACAACGAGTCAAAATAATATACATATCAGAGTCAAACAAAAAGACTACAACAACAAAAATGTGATAACATATATCCAAGCGGAAACATCAAAGCGAGGCTAAGTCCAAAACAAGGTATCTAACCTGTAACAACTCGGTCTGACCCGAGTATAAAATACATGAATTAGTCTAGCTAAAACAATCAGTTTAATAAAAATAAAAGATAATATGAAGCATAAGGTAAATGGTGATAATTCTTCTCAAATGAGAAGAAATAGTTCTAAGTACATGTGGTTACTTCAAGTGATGAAATGTCACTAAGCATATATAGTCTCGAAAGAGATAACTCAACATCAAGCATAAGCATGCCTCATATCGTCCGCATAATTCCAAAACAACAATAATGGTTTAGGGAAACCATACTCCTAAAAAAAGGAGAAATCTCAAAACCCGCCATAACGGCAATCTCAAATACATTCCCAAAAGAAAAATCTCAAATCTCGAAAATACGCCATAAAGGCAATCACATATATCTCCAAAATAGAAGAGCATAAATCTCAAATAAACGCCAAGAATGACAAATCTCAAATCTCAAATAAACGCCAAGTGTTGGCAACTCAAATTCCAAATATAGAACTCAAAGGAGTTCCAATTTCCAAAGGTGTAATCGCCGTGTATATGATATCTTATCCGGCTCAAATTTTCTAGTTCCCGCTAAACTCAACTCCAGTTCTTTTGAAAATAAACTGACCAGATAAGAATGAGGATCACCTCCTAACCGTTTGAGTGGATAGATCTCCTTATCATTGTCCTAGAAGAACACAATGATTTTATATGTACAATAGTACCATCTAAGATAACCGTACTCTATAATCCTCGTGTTTCCTCTAGATATTTCCAGAGTTAAAAACTGGCCAATATTTGATAGTCGGCTATTTGACTATCAAATAAACAAAAATCAATCACATATTTAATTTTCCATGGAAACTAGTAAGTCTCATTTAACTAATCTTCCATTAATTAAAATTCTTTGATTATTTAACAAAATATTTATATACTTATACCACCGGTATAAGTATATTCACAAACCAATTAAGAAAGATTTCTTATTTCAAATTCATTTTAAATGGATCAAACATATGTCTTTGAAAACATAGTTTATTATGAATCCCAACAACGAATCCTTCGGTGTTAAGTAGGAAAATGCTTCCCTACCACCAAAATTAAGGACTACTTATTTACTTAATTTGTAACTTGATTATTATAATTGATCCAATCAAAGCTTTACAAACCCAATCTTTCTTTCCAAAATCTAAGATCTCTTACCAAAATATAACCCTTTTACTTAGTCCTTTTTACTAAGTAAAATCCCTTTCTATAAAACAAACTTATTAGCTTTAAATCCCTTTTATGAAACAATATTATTATTTAAAGCATATTCTTAATTTAATTAAATTAACTAAAACTCCATTATCAAATAAATTTATTAACTTTAAATACAAATAAAAAATGATTAATTAAGTTTAAACATCATTACTAAATAACCAATCAGCTTTAAATACCCTTTAAACAAAGTAATTAATTAATCTAAACCTTGTTATTAAATAATAAATTAACTTTAAATACCTTTATTTAAATAAATAACTTATAAATATAATTAATTTAAAAGATTAATTAACTTAATACAATCATCGATTAAAAGGATGGTTAGCTTAATCATTATTAATTAAAATAATATAATTAACTTCAAAACATAATTAATTAAAGTAATAATTATCTTTAAAACATTTTTAATTAAAAAATAATTAACTTAAAAACATTTTTTTAATTTAAATAATAATTATCTTCAAACATTGTAAATTTAAATTAGCTTAAACCTTTATTACTTTAAATCAGCTCCAACATCATTATTTTAAACCAACATTAAACAGTATTGTTGAAATAACAATTAAACATTATTAATTACTTTAACAATTTACTTAAATTTGTTATAAAACTTAAATTGATTTCAAATCCACACCTGTCCAATTTGGAAAATGGCTTAGCAATTTCAATGGTATTTAAACAAGCTACCACTATATTTAATATCAACATTCAATTCATAATACAGGTATTTACATAAGCTCCAGATATGTAAATAAAAATCCACAACTATCAATCGATGGATAACAACTCAATATAATTCAATTGGCTTACAAATAAATGCCCAAATTAACATATTAGCAAAATAGTGATTTATTCTGCTAAATAGATGTCCAATTAATCTATTTAACTTAAATATATCAGAATAGTGTTTTATTCTGCTAATAGGATGTCAACAATAAAATATAATTTCCTACGACGTAATTATATACAGCAAGTATTTATTCACTATTAAATTTCACTACAACATATGAGTCAGACAATCTCATGAGTGTATTCTATATTTCAAATATGAATCCAACGCCGGAAATCGCGAGTCAAACGGATTCTGAACGAAGGAGATGTGATTTTTCTAAGTTTTAAAGTTAAAAAAAATCTTTTTTTAAAAGCTAACATACATATGGGCCTTAGGCCCAATCACCAAACCAAGACCCGCACACTAAGCTACTCTTCTCCCTCTAAAAACTTGCTCCTTCTCTAACAAAAACTACCTCAAACAACTTTGGTTCCAGGTTTTCGAAACCTGAAACACATCAGTGCACACACATGCAACCGTGCATGTGCACGCCTCCCTGGAGGCTGGCCACCGCGTCACCAACCCACCACCGAACGCACCACCTACAACTCGACCTAGCTGCCCCATTGACGCGAACTCCCAAGACCCGAAACCCAATTTGACATCCATGGTCGAAATAGAACTCGACCCACACCCAAACGCGCACGCAAAACCTCAAACTACTAGCGCCTCGGGCCACGATCAACTCTGCAACCACCAACATGCACACCCCCACTTCCCACTCCACCTCTGACCGAAGTTCGGCCAAGCTCGGCACCTCCCTGCACCCACCATCTAATTACGACTGAAACAAAAAAACCTCCCAAACCCTAAACTGACCTATACCCGATAACCCAAACTATTAGAGCTTTCGCCTTCAACACGGAAAAGGTGCGCATTTACCAAGCTTCATCCCGGTACCCACGATAAGACCCCTCGACCACCGGTTCATCGAAAATAATCGTTAACCCCAAAACGAAAAATGATCAATTTCTACTAAACCACAAAATTAAAAATCATGAAACAATCGCCAAAAACGCTATTTTGCTATAACGATCATGATTATATAAGTCATTCGTCAATTCACGATCGACGAAATCAACAAAAATGAGCCTTTTGCTATAATTTTGCCATTTCTCAAAATTTATTCAACTAAGAATTCCAAAACTATTTTTAGAGTAATCTATGAATCAAAACACACAACTCTCTAGTTGATGGCATGACTAAAATAAAATTGGTTTGGGAGACATTGAATTTAAAAGATGAAGAGAAGGTGAAAATTCAAAATGCAGAGAGCAAAAATAGTTTACAATAAACTAACTTGGCTAATCCAAATCCGGTTTTAACAAAGATATGATTTTTGGCATGATTACCCAAACATAATTGCAAATCAAACAATATTACTTACTCATATATGCATTTTCCTTTTTATTATAAACAACAGATATTCATAAAATCAAGTACTCACTTTTATCATTATTTCCATGTTTTTGTTTTGCTAAACCAATCATTAAGCTTTGTTCTTGAATACAAAAAGAGTTTGAGCTAAAAAGTTGAGATTTTTATTTCAAAATCTATAAAGGTAGAAAGGAGGAGGATGTAGTTAAGAAGATGAAATCTAAAGTGAAAATGAAGATGTATGAATATGTATATAATGGGATTTAAAAGAATAAAAATAAAGAAATAAAAATGAATATCCTTTTAACTCAAACATCCTACATCATTTCGAAACCTCCAAAAGTACTAGCATGTTAAAACATAATGGATAATAGGGGTGATCCATGTACTTAATCCATTTCCTATTGGGTATAAAGATGCTTCCATGTCCTTTCATTGTTTATTTATTTCTTAAGGAACCTACATGTCAATTCATGTTGAAATTTAAATAAAATTTACACTTTGAATACTTATTACTTTTATATTATTTCGAAATGAAAGTGTTTTAACATTTTAAAAGTGTTGTTTAATGCAAATCAAATATATTATAACTCAACTACTTGTTATTCGATAAAAAGCTAAAAATCAGAAAATTGCGCTTCGATCATATTTTCAGTTTTCCGTCGAACTATTTATTTATGTAAACGAAATTTAAAAATTAATCCTATATTATTAGTTATAAATTAAAAGAGGGTTATTTAATTAATAAAAATAATTAACTAAATCTTTAAATTAAATTAAATATCCACAAATTAAAACGAATAAATTTCGGCTCGTTACATTATTGCTCTAATAAATTTTGTTCAAAATAAAAGTATTCTTTTGGTTTTATTTTCTATTTGTGTGTTTGCTATATTTGATATAATTTATTATTATGAATATTAGACATCAAAAGTAAAAAAATCCTAAGAAGAATATTATATTGATTGTAGTTACGAATAGGTCGTAAGCCTGAATATTGAATCGATCTGATAAAATAATATTCCACCTTAAATATTCGTAGTCAAGATGCATCAAGAAAAGGATATTGTAACAACCCGCCTCGAAACAGGCTCAAATTCTGACCTAGAAAAGGCCCATCGAAACTTAAACCCATTCCAAAGCTGGTCGTTGGTTGGTAAAAAGAACAATACAGAGCTATTTATCTATTCTTTCAAAACTCACAACATAAGAAACAAAATATAATAGCAATAAAATACCCATTTTATTTCAAAGCGATTGTCACAAAACATAACATAATGTTAACAACAACCGCTACATCAATTTGTTCAAATGTACATTTTATGGGTACAATAGAAAATAACATAAAAAGATAGATAATGACTGCCACAAGCCTCACTCTCGCCATCTTCAAGCATCATCAACTCCTTCTTTAACCCGTGTTGTAATGAGGAGGGAGTCATAACAACGAATTTTTGATGAATAAAAACCTCGCGTCTTACTATTTTAGTACTTAGCCAGTATATATCTTACGTATTTAGAACCATTTAATACTTCATATAGGAAAAGAGGGAGTTCTCAATCAACCACTTAATACCTTCCATTTCGAAGCAGGTTTCCCAATCTCATAACTCATAACCAACATCATAAATGTCTAACAATGTGAGAGATAGAACCCAAGCCACTTAATACCTTTTAATGGAAAATAAGCAGACTCTGACCATTTAAGACCACAATTGAGGTAGACCCCATCATTTAATACTTATTTCCAAGGCGGACTCCTCTTAGGTATCAATCTAGCTGACATTGGACAAAAATCTCTTCGGACCCTTAATACTTCCTATTGAAGTGGTCCTTTTTGAAATATCATTAACCGTACCTAAAACTAATCCCGACCATTTAATACTTCATTTAGGAAGAAATGCAGATCCTCAAATAACCACTTAACACCTTTTGATACCTAGGAGCAGCTCCTTCGTCTTGTGACCCATACCCACGGTGACGTCTCACATTAGCCCGACTATTCGTAGGAATTGGTAGCCAATTAACTAGGCAGATTTACTCTATAGAATTGGGATAAACCTCGCGTCGTCATAGTTACTTATCATAGATAATGTCTCACATCAGCCCCAAAATCACGCTGCTGGTAGTCAGATTAGCTGGACAGACTTCCGTGTGTCTTTTGATTGACCTTGCATCATCATGACTTAGTCATATTTTTAACAATCTTAATATATTATCACACATCTTACTGTGTCCTAATTAGGTTGTATAAGAATTCCTTCTTATTTATCCTTAAGAAATCAATTAGCTTCCTAATGGGGATTTAATGACAACTATTACCTAATTAACTACATAATTAATACGTTATTGTACGCTATTTACGGTAATTAATATAAAAAATACTCGTTTATTATTTTCTATGTGTGCAGAGATTACGCCCTAACTAACGTTAAATGTGAATTCCTTTCTAACAACAATAATACAAGTATTTTTTCCATATTATCGGTGGTGCTTATTTCCAATATCCATAACAAGGGATTTCAATATCCTTAACAAAAGATTCAACATTCATATCCAAAAATTGTAATAAACAGACTTGTACATAATAAAAATCTCAACTCAATCACATCAAATCATGGAATAGTCTCAAAAGTAGAAATTGCAATTCTAGTTTCAATCTCTATTTAACCGCTCTTTTACAAAGAATTTAAACATTTCTCTTTTATTTTCATATGGAATAAATGGTGTAAACTATAAATAAATTCATACTTTACACCCTATTTCTTAATTGAAACTTCATAATCAAATTAGAATTAAAGAGGAGTGGAATAGAAATTGAAATCATCAAAAACTGCAAAAACTATATATTCCAACAACTTAATGTAAACAATTGAGAGTTCCAACAAGAATTGATATTTCGAATTATAAGAGTTTCTAGGGTTTCATTTTGTTTTATTTTCGTAAACCCAAAACCTCTAACGCATATTCAAATCCATAAAATGCTAATCAATTACTGAAATAATAATGCTATGATTTCCACTCACAGTTAGTCCTTAGCTTACTTCTCTTTGGATTTGAAATGACCATTATAATCTCCTTCAGATCTCTTCCTATTGATATATACTACAAGGGATCTTTGTGTGTGTATTAGATTTAGAAAGGTTGGAGGAGAAGAGGATTAAAAATTAAGTAATAAACAAAGATAGTTATATAGGATTTCTTACCTAAAACCCTAATGGATTTTATGAATCTAAGAAGTGATGAATTGACAGAGCTTCGCTGATGTTCCCAAAATATTTATGAATAAAAGTGAGGGATTTAGGGTCTTATTTATAGAAATTGAAACGCACCAGAACCGTAGGATGAAAATAGGTTAAAAACAGATAAATATGGAACGTTCGTTGATAGGAAAACCCTAGCCACCACCAACAGGAGCAGTCGATCGCCCTATATGCACCAGTCGACCATTAGCAGTCGACCGGTTGGGGTCGGTGGTCGACCTTTCCGCATATTTTGGAAACATGATTATTTTTGTATCGTTGATTTTATTTATTTCCTTTATTATACTTTTAACGTTAATTTTTAACTTTAATGATTTCTTAACCTCCAACTCTAATCTCAGTTAATTTTCAAATTTAATTATTTATTTGAAATTTAATTCGAATTAAATTATTTTAAACCTGAAAACTTCAAACACTCATAACTTTTTCGTTTGAGCTCCGTTTTCAACATATTATACATGAAAATTGATCAGAATTTTTCCACGAACACAACGGTAAAGCTTTCGTGGCCAATTCCAACTTTTAAAATTTTTCTATTTTTACTCCTACTTAATTTAATTTAATTTACTTATTTGATTCTTACCGATTTTATGGAGTGCTACATTCTTCCCCCTTAAAAAGGATTTCGCCTCCGAAATCTCTCTAAGGGGCGAACAGCATAACGTGTAATAACATCCATGTTATACAACCAAGTTATCTACGCAACTATCCACTCAACCAAATTGTAGTGTGATTATGTACAGCAGACATGCTACAAATGAGCTCAACCCTAGCATGAGTGTGTGATCGTGTCATGCACGCATGCATGCAATACCCTAAACATGCATGAAACTTCTACATGAGTGTAAAATGATTGTGAAAAAGTGTAGCAACCATCTCCTACCATCCAATCTAGCTACCACAATGCAATCAAAACCCTAATTTTGGAGAGAAAAGTTTACTAGAGAAAAGATTAGGACGAGAAGTCCTCATGCCTTCTACCGAACTGTCTCCCCACTCTACCGGGACCGATCCAATTTTTTTTATTATGGAGCTTCCTAGTTTTGTGCTCCACAATGCATGCAATGGCATGGGACGCTATTGGCTCCACCTCAATATCCCTCAATTGTTTAGGGTCTACCATAATTGCTATATTATGAAGGTATTTTCTCAAATGCAAAACATGAAAAACGTCATGGACTCCAGCCAAATTACAAGTTTTCTTATTTTTCCTAATATTGGAAAATGCCTAATAGATCTTGGTATCAACTTTTCCAACTTTCCAAACCTTACGACCTTCACACCCCGCCTAACCGACTCTAACTTTCTAAAATCTCTTAATTCAAATCAGGTCCAAATAGAATTTTGTCACTGGTTTTGCACTCATAATATGGCTATTTGTATGGCCTCCCATAAAGTGATTCAAGGGTGTCACACTAATTGTCTATTGGCGACTACTATTATACAATAATTCTACTAAAGGTAAGTGTCGCTCCTAATGTCTTCCAAAGTCCATGATGCAAACTCCCAAAAAATCCTCCAAGTTTCCATTCACTCCTTCCATTTGTCCTTTGGTCTGCGGTGATAAGCGGTGCT
Source organism: Allium fistulosum (assembly GCA_030737815.1). Lineage (NCBI taxonomy): Eukaryota > Viridiplantae > Streptophyta > Magnoliopsida > Asparagales > Amaryllidaceae > Allium > Allium fistulosum. The sequence continues at coordinate 1,017,517,594 of CM060902.1, forward strand.
GAGATTTAACGAAGTTCCTAAAGCTGCCAACAAACTCCTCCTAAATTTGCTAGCAGTTAAGTGGTCCCTATTACTAATGATGCTAACCGAAATTCCAAGTAGTCGAACCACCTTCTTGATACGAATCTATGCTAGAGACGCTGCGGTCCTATTGTCCAAATGGGAATAAATGAGTCTCTCTCTCCTAGCATATTTTTTTTCTAGCTTCTTTTCCATCCTTGTCCAATAGGAAATTCTCTTGATATGTCTATATATTTTATCTCTTTGTCGAATGGTGACATACTATGAACTAAGTTTTATTTTTTCCAAAATCCTAAAGTTTTGGGGTTAAAGCATTCATTTAATTTAGGTTGCTAACCTAATTTCCTTGTTAACTTTCAGTCTTACATATGGTTTATCGCTAGTTATGTGTCCCCATAAAATTTCTTTACTTACATTTCTTCTCAATATACATATATTTATCAACTGGTTTAATCCCATTCATAAAATCAACACATGAATAAAACAAGGGTACATCTTATACCACATCATATACTTTTCCAATAACCAAGGGAGACAATTAGCGATTACAACCTAAAAACTCTAAAAAAACTTTGCTGGAAGCTTCCATTTATTATCAAGTGGTATAAATGGTGTTGAGGTCCTAACACTTCTTATTAAATTAAGATGGGTATTTCTAATAGGTCATCCCATTATTACCCATTTTCCTTAATTTTCCTTTTTGGTTTCTAATAAATGTGATCCATCCATTGCTTTAATTAATATATCCATAACAATTGATCATTACTGTCAAATTGGTCCATCCCTAATTAATCCTTATTTAATCCCTTTAACCTTCTTTAGGTTTCAAAATTATCCATTACGTAGATTCAATTCTTCCATGAATATCATATTAAGTTTTATTGATCAGTCCTTATTCAATTACTTTTTTCTCTCATTAATTAAAAAAATTTCTCGTTAAATTTATAATTAATGTCTATAAATCCTAATCCGTTAATTACTAATTAATATGCATATAGTCATAATTTATGCTATTTATATATATTCTTATTTTTAGTCGTTAAGCGTGGTTATACGTGTATACTAATTTCTAAACTAGAACGCTTATTTTCATATTTTTAATTTATTAGAGCTATCCTTAAAAAGGACTACCATTACAATCTCACATAAATTAACCAAAATGAGATTTTTGCTCTGTTTGAATTTATAAGAATTATTTCTTTTCTTCTATTGAAAGAGACGGTGTAAATAAATGGAAAGGATATCCATATCCTACACATCCCTTTCCTCTTTTGGTGCATCCTTTGTTAATTCAAACCTTTACACATATTTTAGAATATGGCAATTTATGGAAATTTCAAGGAAACCGCTCTAAATAAATTAAAACATAGAAATTTACATTCTAAATTGTCTATGGCAACCTAATTTACAACCTAATTATAGATTTGGAATACCTCTACACTTCACTAACTTCTTCAAATAAAAGTTTGGGACTGATTTTAACTTTTTAGATTAGGTTGTACATTCTATTCCTATTTTATTCATATCCTAAAATATTAATCTGTCCTACCTAGGTAGTGATCCCTATCTACTCCACAAAATTTGGTTTTCACTATTCTTTGTAAAATCAGAATTTCAGCAATATATATAAAATAATTTTAAATAAACTGTTCTCATACAAATAAACTTATTATATTAAATTCAAAATCAACATTTATTACCTCATTTCTTGTAAAACTTAAAATTTCATAAACATGAATTACCAAATTCAAAATCTCCCCTTTTTAAAGATATAAACTTAGAAAGCTTTATCAGGAATTCAATATTGCTTAGTTCCAAGAAGGAGCAAAATAATTTCTCCTTTTTAAACTTTCTTCATCAAAGACTAATTCCTTTAAAAGTTAGACTTTCTAATTCATAGTATTCAAAAATTGCTTGTTTTCAAATGAAACTATGAAAATCTTCCCATTTTAATGACTTACTATAATAAGGACTTACTCCTTTTGAAAATAGGATCTTTAACATAAAACATTCAAAACTCAATTATCATTCCGGAATAATAGTCTAGACATTTATCATTTCAAAGATTTATCTAGTTACAAGACAGTTATATTTTAAAATATACATCAACATCTATTGTTTTATTACTCAAAATATAATGTCATTTAACCAAATAATTTTTATAACTTTGTTCAAAACTCTTAAAATCTTTCGCAGTCCTTTTCTTGTCTGTTCCAATAATATTCTTATTCACAAAGTTCTAAATTCAAATAGGAAAAATATATATATAAAATTCTCATCTTTACATAGATGATTTTCCTTACATACATAAATATCCAACTTATTTAATAGTTTCCATCCAAATCCATTCAATTGTCCAAGATACCATTTTAAAACTTCAAATGACGGAAAAAATGGTGTAGTCAAAGATAATTTCTATCTTATTCCTACAACTCTGCTACATTATTTATCATTGGATTAAAATTTCCAATTCTATTACTACCTAAATTTTAGCTATTATTCTCTACATTCCCTTATACAGGAAGGTCCCCCTACCTATCTTATTGGAAATTCTTATCCTTTTTATTTTCTATTTCCCTATTCCAATCAGATGTCATTTCCATTTATATACCATTTAATAAAGAATTTTAAGGAAAAGAACATCCAAATTTATAAAATAGAAGAAATCATATAAAATAGAAGAATTCAAAAATGAAGAATCCAAAAGTTGAAAACTTTTTAATTTGATAAATTTTAAATTGAGAAGTCAACAAATGAAAACCTTCTCTCTTCTTTTTTTCTCAACTTTTCAAGTCATTAAATTTAAAATTTTAAATCATCCACCATTCTGTTTTTAGAATATTTCACCACTTTTAAATTACATCCTCTTTCCAAACTTTTCACAAAGCAAATGGTAATATGTTTCCAAAGTCGTCTAAAATCACTTTCTTTATAATAAAAATCAACTTATAATACATAAGATCTTCATGAAATAATCTTTTGAAAGACTTTTTCAAAACATTCAAGGAGTTTTCAAAAACCTTTTTATCAAAATTCTTCCTCATGGGGTAGGATTTAAAAATTGGTTTTAATTGTTCTTTCCTTTGAACTTTCTATAACAAATGGGGTTTTTCGACCGTCGAAAATCGACACTAATACGTCCACGGTATTGTGTGCCGAGCAATCGAATGCCGGAAAACTCGATTGTTAGGAGAAAAGAAGAAAGAAGAAGAGAAGAGAAGAGATAGAACTAAAGACAACACAGAATCTCACAATCGTAGTGGAACAATATATAATATAATGTCAATGATATTTACAAAGAGAAACTATTATACACATACATCCATCATAGTACAACAACAAATCACAATCATCAGCCTGGATAGTTATAACAACCTGTCCTCACAAATGCTGATGGTTTCAAGAACAAAGCAGCGAAATATAAACATATACGTGAATACGACTTGAAGACCTCCAACCCATCTCCTGAGCTCCATTGCATCCAAAGAAATCTGTAAATATGCTCGATCTGACCCAAGCATCATAATAGAATAACACCCGAGTCAGTTTGGAAAACCAGTGTGAGAAAAACACACCCAATTGGATTTTAAAGTGATAGAAAACCTTTGAAAATCAGAAGTATCTCGTAAGACCACGCGGTACATAAACACGGACGGGTTTTTACCTTGCAATAACCAAAACATTTCATATGAAATTCTCTTATATTATAATATTTTCTAAGATAGAAATACTTATTAATCATAGTCGAAATTGTTACATTAATTAAATTCCAGCATAATAGGTGTACAACTAAAACCGTTAAGGCTCGTATTAGAGAATGGATTCCATAAAATGACTGGGCTACTGGGGTACCGCCCGCCATGGTGCTTCTCTAGATAAAATAACACCGAGGTCGAACCTATCGACCTCTGCCAATACAGAACCGGCCTACCCTTTACTAGATAGTATCGAATATGATCACTCCTTGTTTAATGGGCCCCGAAGCATACAAATGAGAGAAAATATCGACTCTAGATAGGGATGATCATACCCTACTTGGAAACAACCCACTTAGCCATGTTGCATCTTCCATGTTTTAGTCATCCTCGGTTGATGAGGCTTGAGACTATATTTTATCTTTTATATAGCACTCTTTACTTGGAATGCTAACATTACCCTCCATGCAACAATGCAATGTCAGCATTCATCCATACAAGTTCGTTATTGAACTGAACGAAACACCTGGGAGCTCTATCTTTAATTCCATTATCTTTAAGATATCTTCACTTCAAAACGCTTAATTTGGATCAAAGTGGGTTATGGATAACATATCCGATCCCGGTCTCTTTGAAACAACATTCGATAATTTCCAGTAAATTCAACCCCAATTATTTAAGAAATAAACCGTCAATAAGAGCGGAGATCATCTCTGTGACGCCCCACCTCAATACCCACGCTAGCCAAGGACACTACGATGTAGTGCTGTCAACTAGCACGGAGAATAAGGCTGTTGAGGAGCGACCATCCATGTAATTGGTTATCACACGGTGGCTATAAAATAATCTTCGGAAACAAACATAGAAATAAACATAACACAAAGCAGTCACAGACATTCATATCACAAAGGCGGAAGAAGATATGAATATATAACTAACACATGAAAGTGTACATCAGAGTAGTGGTCAAAAAGTTCCACAATAATACAAAAGAATAGCAACACGTGCTATACCAAAAGAATACAACTATGAGTCCATATCTCAAGTGTATACAACAAAAACTGCTAAACTAAATAGTCAGCCAAAAGTCAGAGTAGCAAATCCCGGGAGGAAGTCAAGCAGAAGCACCTGTAACATCTCGGTCTGACCCGAGTATTATTTAAGAAAATAATAAACGGATCAGTCTAACTATAAATATCAGATGATATGATATATAATAAAAGATATGGCATAAACATAGAATATCCATACCGACATACTACTATAAGTATGAAAATGATGATCAACAGGAGATCAACCGAAGAGAAATGATCGATATCACAAGAATCTTCTCAAAGATCCAAAGAGGGCATCATACCCTAAACTTGTACTCATAACAAGTCAATGACATAAAAATCCAGAAGTCAAACAAGAAATCCAGAAATCATAAAAAGAGAAAGAGGCCTATCACATGATGGTCCGAAGACCATGGGGCGCTACCCCATATGTGTGAGTCGGAATCACACTGATTGAGGCCTAGGCTAACCAAAAAGCAAAAAGGTATGTGTGAATGGAATCACACAAGTGGTGTCTAGCCTAACCTCACAAACAAAAAGATATGTGTGAGTCGGAATCACACTACTGCAGTCTAGACTAACCTTGCGGACAAAGAGATATGTGTGAGTCGGAATCACACTACTGCGGTCTAGTCTAACCTTGCAAACAAAGAGACATCGCACAATTGCTAGTCTAAATCATAAAATGATCATCATGATCAGCGAGAAGTGTCAATCACACCAAGCTAGTAAATATATGAGTTTAGCTTCATGTCCCATAACCACTTGCTTAACTTAAATATTTACGAAAAAGCTGTAAATCTTCACTAGGAAATTGTCACGAAAAGGGTTCAATCGAACAAGTCCAAGAGCTAACCGACGAAGTGAACGCAAGCGTTTCATACCACTCGTTTTACTAAGTTGTTTAAGTCGATTTCTCATTCGAGTGAAGTAAAGGCTTATATATATTAGTAGATTGGAAATCGGTTTGAGAAAACGAACTTTTGATATTAAAAATAGTGTTGAAATCGATTTGATGAAAGAGTTTTGATATTTACTACTAGTATTAAAACCTTCATATCTTTAAAGTGACAAGTCATAAAACGATTGTTGGAACAATCTATCACAAAAATTCACATTCGGAGACGTGAATAAAATCCAAGGAAATCAGCTCAAAATGCATCAAAGTGGAAGTTCTGATGAATGCTTTTCAGATAAGATTGCCTACGCAGAGTAATACGGGGGTCCAGGGGGCAGCGCCCACGGCGGGGTGCGGGGCAGCGCCCCGTCACGGTACGACTTAGTGAAGGCAAGCTGGTCCAGCGACCTAAGGAAAAGTAGGTCATACGACCTAAGGGTTCACGCGAACTAACAAGGCCAAGGGTAAGGTCGGAGACGACCTACGACTTAGCAGAGTCCTGCGACCTAAGTGGGATGCGACTTAAGTGGGGCATAGGTCGGAGACGACCTACGACTTAAGGTCAAGCGACCTAGTGAAATAGCAGGGGAAATATTAGGTCGGAGGCGACCTACGACTTAAGGTTTTAACTCGCGAACGACTTACGACTTAAGAGGGTGTACGACCCAACAACTTAAAGTCGATACGACTTAACGACTTAAGCTCAAATACGAGCTACGAGCTAAGGTCTATACGACCTAACGACTTATCTCAGTACGACCTAAGCCATGACGAGATAGCAGAAGGCAACGACTTAACTCTTAACTCGGGGACGACCTAAGATGTTAACTCGTGGATGACTTAAGGGGTTAACTCGTGGACGACCTATGGCTTAACTCGTGAACGACTTAGCACAGGCGAACAGAAATACAAAGGCAGTGACTTTTCAACGCGAACGACTTAAGCCCTTAACTCGCGAACGACTTAGCACACCCAGAACTACTTAAGGCCTGGAACGACTTATGCTTCGTGTGACTTTTCAACGCGAACGACTTACGACTTAGGCTTAACTCGTGGACGACTTAGCGATGGCCAGAAACGACTTAAGGCCAGAAACTCACCAAAAACGCCAAAATTTGTAGTTTTTCGCCAATCCAATCCAAACCAAATGCAAACAAACATGCTAAAGTGATGAGGGATCATCCCCAACAGTCCAATGACGATTATAGGCAAGATGTGAGATCAAAAATCTCACCTTTTCATGGAATTTGATGAAGATGGAGGTTTGAGAGCAAAGCAAGAACACTAACAAGCTTGAATCAATGTTCTTCACGTGAATTTGATGTTGAATCTCGGATTTGCAATAGAATTTGTGTTTGGAGTTTTAATTTCCACTTCCCACCACCATTTTTGACAAAGCTTAAAGTGTTTTGATAGAGTGAGGAAGAGGGTTGGGCTGAACTAAAGGGGTGCAGTCCAAACCAAAGTCAAAGGCGGGAAAAAGTGTCGAAAATTTCACTATCTCCAAACATATCGAAGTTTACACTCAAAAAGATCGCAAACGTCATTTTGAACTCAATGGGGGTGGTCTCGAGTCCTAATTTGACCGTATGCAAAAAGTAGCTTTTCGGACTAACACCCGACTAACGATAAAATATTTAAATATAAAATCGATAGATATGCGGGTTGTTACAATCTCTTAACCATTAGTGGATGGATTTCCTTGTCGTTTGTCCTAGGAGAATAAAACAAGATTTATACGCACAGTACAACATCATCGGAGAATACTGTGCCATATAACTCATGTGTTTCTCCTAGATATTTTCAAAGTTACATTTTGGGACCAAATTCGATAGTCGGTTATTTAACTATCCACAAACACACATCCAAATCAGGGATTTATTTCATAGGGAAACCAACATTGGTTAAGCACATAAGTAACCACTAGCCTCCTTAATCGTTTATTAATTAAATTCAATTTCTAAATATGTAACGATCAGGATTTTCGACCCTCGAAAATCGACACTAATACGTCCACTGTATTACATGCCGAGAAATCGAATGTCGAAAAAACCCTATTGTTAGAGGAAAGAAAAAGAAAGAAGATTAGAAGAAAACTGAACAATAACATAGAATCTCACAATCGCAGCAAAACAATATATAATAGATAATAACATATCTTTATACAAAAAGAACTATAACTGTTATTATACATACCATCATTAGAGTACAACTATCAATGATCAATCTGGACAGTTATAATAACTAGTCCTCACAAGTGCTGAATATACAGCCTACACGCATAGCAGAATATAATCAAGTACGTGGAATACGCCTGAGAATCCTCCAGCTCATCTCCTGAGCTCCATAGCATCCTAACCTAAATCTGTAATACTCGGTCTGACCCGAGCAATATAATAAAATAACACCCGAGTTAGTCTGGAAAACCAGTGTGAGAAACACACTCAATTAGAATTATTACTATTATCAAAATCCTTTGAAAACAAAGGTATCTCGTAAGACAACGCAACACATAAATACGACGGGTTTTTACCTTACGATAACCAAAACATTTTATATCAAAATCATCTTATATTATAATAGTGTCTAAAGAAAATAAACTATAAAATAGCTGAAATGCTTGCATCTCACGTTTCAGCATATTTGGTATACACCTAAAACCGTATAGGCTCGTAGTGGATATTGGATTCCATACAATGACTGGGCACTGGGGTATCGCCTATCACAGTACACCTCTAGAAAAATATACCGAGATCGAACCTTGTAGGATCTAGATTAACCCTAGAAGGGGGGGGATGAATAGGGTTATAGCAAATTTTCTTTAATTAAACATGAAATCTGTTAGCACCAAAATTGGTCACTAACCTCGTTGAGAAAGATTGTATAGAGATGTAAGTGATGAAGTTAAATTAAACAAGGAAGAATATGCTAATTTAAATGCAGAAAGTAAGAACACCGGATTTATAGTGGTTCAGCGTAATTGCCTACGTCCACTTTGAGTTTTGATCTTTATTTCTTTCACAAGTAGTTGAATACAGATACAATCCATATATTGATGACTTGAATACAAGTTTGAATTAAAAAGAGGAGAGTATAAAAAATGGCAGAGTCTCCCCAGTGTTTTCCAAAAAGGATCCATTTCATTGTGCCCCTGCCCTTCTATTTATAGAGGAAGATGGGTTGGACTTTCTTCATGGGCTTAGGAGCAAGGTGCCTCTGCCCATAGTGGGTGAATCTGCGCACTAGGCCAGGCAGGCCGAATGCTCTTGCTTTATTGTGGGCCTGACAACTTGCTACCACCTCCAGTCTCTCCTTGATCAGAATCTTGTCTAGTGCTAATGATAATTTCTTCAACCGTCGTTTTGTAACCGAGCCAAGATGTCGGTTAACACTTGCCCCCCAAAGTGTGTCGTGTGAAGCAACACAACACGCTTTGAATCAGCGAGTATTCCTTGTCTTCAGAAAGAAATCCACCATGTTTCTTGAATAGTCATTATCCTCCAATTTATCCTCCCAAGGTGTTGTATCCTTCTTTGGTCATCGTGATGCTCGGTCGATTCCCCATATTATAAATCCAGGGTTGTTGTTCATTAGTGGTCATCCGTGTCTGATTCTGCAGAGCTAATAAGCTTCGGCTATATGATCTAGTCTTCTCTTAATAACCCTTTTTCTGTTGATTTCAAGAAGTTGAACTTTTTCGGATGTACACATGCACGTTCGGGTACATGTTCTTGCCATTGGCTCTCGGATGCGTTTTATATGCTCATAAGTCATCACCAACTCCGTCTAGTTTAATTGCAATTCAATCGCGATTCCTTGTTTGTATTTTCTGTGAAATAAGGGTTGCAATCAGCCACTTGAGGAGTTTTCCAAACCTCTCTTCAGTACAGACTCTATGATTTTGTTCACAGCTTCAACCTGTCCATTTGCAGTTATAATGGATCATGGAAGGTCATAAGGATAGATGACATTACGGATAAAGAAGTTGATTATTTTCTTCATCTTGGTCGTGGTTAAGAGTTCTTCATCTGCCCATTTGGTGACGTAATCAATTGCTATGATGGTGTATTTCGCACCACCTTTAGGATCGACAAGAAGATGATTTCAGTGCCCCTAAGTGCCAAACGGCTATGAACTAGCCATTTGACTAATTTCCATCGGCGGGGTTCCCAGATTTTTTGCATACATCTTGTACTCGTCACATTGTCTAGCATGATCAACCGCATCTGGGTTGATAGTTGGCCAGTAATACCTATAACAGAGTATCTTCTTTATCATGGTTTTCCCCCTGATGTTATTACCGCATTCTTCTTCATAGACTTTGCTCAAGATATCATCATGGGCGATATGCTGAAGCAAGGGGATGGATAAACTCCTTTTGACACACGACTTATTCTTAGATTATCTAGCGTGAAGCTTTGAGGAGGATGTGTCGTTTTCCATTCCTCCATTCAGTAAGAATTCCTCATTGTAGATAGTCTTTGATAGGAGTCAACCATGACACCTTTTCATTTTGTTCGCTGAGTACGTGTGTAATGATGTAATACGTGAAGTCGGTTAGTAGCTCTTGGACTTGGCCGAGATAAGGAGCAAGACAATGCCCCCTAGCAAGATCAACTTCCTTAAATTTGTATACTACCAATCAAGAATCACAAAAGATATGTAAAGTTTTCACTTCAAATCCTCTAGCAAGTTTGAGGCTGGCAGTCAAGGCTTCATACTAAGCATCGTTCTTTGTTACAAGTAAATCTAGTTTTAGGACGTAGCAGATTGATCGTTCCTTAGGAGTCATTATCAAGCCATAACACTGATCATTGGATGCTCCATCTACGTACATTTTCCATCTTATGGTTGGTTCTCTGCTACTCTTTGAGTAGTCATTTGAGGTAGTGAATTTGGGTGTGAGGTCTGCTAATTTCCGTCCTTGGATAGCCCTTCGTGGGAAATAAGTGATATTGAATTAGCTTAGTTCGATATTCTATTTAAGTAGTCTTTCAGACGTCTTAGGTCATTGTGTGCCCTGTCGCAACGGCTGGTAGGCATAGACGTTGATGGGGTGAGCCTAAAAGTAAGAGTGGATCTTTCATGATGAAATCAATAGAGATTGTGCTAGCTTTTGTAGCTTCGGGTTGATATCCAATGCATGGCTTGCGATAGTTAATGAAATCACATATGCATGTCAGAATGGGTCCAAGGGAACATATCATCATTTATTCAGAAAAATCCAACCAATTCTTTTATCATCACTGCACTGAGTTGTGATCCGATATTCAGCACCCGGAAAAGGTCGCCATGGCTGGCTGCTATGTTGACCGTCAGCTTAGCAGGTGCCATCCCAGATTCTTTGAGTAAAGATGTAACTATTTTGCATAACATTCAATGTGAAATATGGTTGGGACGGTCAATGTTGATGGTTACTCTGGTCGAATCCTAGAGTCTTGCCATGAGTTGTTAAGTCAAATAATGAAGGGCTCTGAATGCTCTAATTGATTATCTGCAAATGGCCAAAGATCAGGCTTAAAAGCACGTTGAAGGAAATGTCGAGTAGGGGCCAGCCTCGAGTTGCGTGCAACTGCATAGATGGATCTTGCTATGAGTTTGAATTTGCTTGTATATTCGAGTAACGCATTTTCTATTCAATGCATTCATGATCCTTCACTCGCCCTTCGGGTTGGAGTGACAGTCAGTTGCCCACAAGCTTTGGCATCGATTTAATGATTCTATCTCTAGGCATCCTTTCGGTCGTTGCCTTGAGTAGCTGTAAGCACTATATATAAGTTTTAATACTGAGCTATCGTAGCCAGTTTTTGAATGACCATGCGTCTTCTCCCAGTCTCGGGTTAATAAATGTACTGCATGGACGGTTGAGTCTCGTCCTAGCTACGTTTATGCTTTCACCTAAACTCCAAAGACATAAAGGTGATTGGTGAATAGTCGGTTCACGTTCATCTTGCTTCTCGCTCATGCCCCCAGGTCTGGGGCATATACCGATAAGTAGGAAGGCCAGCCACGCCCACTTTAGCTTTACTCTCTTTCCCGTTGAATCGTGGGATCATGTCAGTCGATAGGAGACTAGGTCTCGCCTATCTTGGATTTTATCGTGGTTTTTCATTCCAAGAGGAATACTTCGATGCCACGTAAGTTTCAGGGCGTAATTTGGACAGTGGATGGTCATCCACGTCCACTTTGGTTCATGCTCTGTAATTAGATCTCGGGGTAAAGTTGGCTACAAATGCAGTCGGGTTATGCCCATCCAGTTTCATACTCCTCCCGACGAATCGAACGAGGGTGCTGGAGAATTTTTGACCAAGTATTCGTGGTTTACCCTCCTTTCCATACTCTGGGGGTCATAGTTTTTCAAAAAACAAACATCCGAGTCACATTCGTATGTGCTTGGTGCGGATCGGCATTGACCTTGGTCTGAGGTATGATATAGTAGGTTGCTCGTAGCTTTGGATGCCGTTTCGATTGGTTCTGTATTGAGGCCTCCATGCAGTCGCTGCCTCAAGTTATAAAGAACGCCATGCTAGAGCTATAGTAAGCTGTCGTATTCGGCTTTTTAGTGTTTTGTACCCCTGCCCCCAGCATTGATTTGGCCAGGTCACTAGTTGGATGGTCAAACTCCATCCTCAGCGGGTTAATAATCCTCCTGTCGATTTCAGGCCGAAGTTTGCAGAATAGAAAATGGTCGGAATCCACTCGTCTATTTATCGATGTTTATACACCACTCTACATTCTGGTGACTTAGTGTTATTCTCCCTCCAGGTTACTCACGCCCAATTTGTGTTCATGCTTCCGTCCACGCTCCGGGGACTTAGAGATTTGTCGAACGGTTTACGCTTTAGTCCACAGTTCGAGACGCAGAGATTTTCGTCAACTCGTTTATACTCTAGTTCGCACTCTGGGAACTTAGAGTAATCTGGTCCGCTTCTGGGATTTAGGGATTTTTCTGAAGTCGTCTATAATCTAGTCCATGATCTGGGGACTGAGAGCACTGTAGTCCGCACTCTGGGGACATAGAGGTTTTTGAGTCATTTATACTCTAGTCCGCACTCAGGGACTTAGAGTACTTTAGTCCGCATTCTGTCTCCCATTCCAGAGGGTGAGACCTCTCGGATGGCTGAGAGTTTGCCCGAACCTGGTAGATAATCCTTCTCTTTAAGGTTCTCTTTAAGATTTCGAAAGTCGTTATTCTTTATGCAGGACTATTGCATTCTTGTTTTCCACGATTTTGTGCAAGCCGTTCTGACCCCGAGCCCACTCCGAGGAGCGATGTCGCCAAGGAAGTGGGGGAGAAAACAAGTGAAGCCACTCACGCAGGGGAGGCTTCTGGTCCAGACGCTCAGGTGATCGGAGCGCTTGACGAAGACAAGTCTGAAACCTCCTCTCCTACCGACGGGGGTTATGAAGTAGAAATTACAGGCGCCTCTGAGCACACATCCGAATTGAGCATGGAGGAGTGGCTCGAGAAAGAGAGGGAGGAGACGGTCAAGGTCATAGTAGATCCTCGAGTTGTGGACTTGGACGATCCTTTGAACAAGCCGTTGAAGGTCATCCTTCCTGGCGGGTCCAAGCCCATGGAAGGCACCCGTACTCCTTCAGTTGCTACCCCTCTATCAAAGAAGAGTACCAAGGGTAAATGCTCTGGAGAGGAGCCGTCTGGAAAGAAGTTGAAGAAGCACAAGAAGTGATTACTATCCTCGTTTAACGAGAGTTAGTTTAAGTCATGTAATTATTTTCATCTATTTCCTTAGTCCTTGTAGATAGAATGTCGACTTTGAACTTTGGAGGGGTTGTAATAGAAACTCATTTCTGAATAAGGTTTAGTTCCTTTTTCTGTCTTACAAAAGACTCTTATTGTTCAGTTTTCTTTGTGATTGTGATTTTAATCCAAGCAGTTGTGAGTAACATAGACTTCTCAGTCCATCTTCATATAACTCGGAAACTCTTCGGGAGTCGTTGAACTTCCATTCTGTGCTTCGAGCACTTAGAATACTTTTTAACCCGTATATCAGGGATTTGACAAATTCAAGTTATTTGTGTCATAGTTCATATTCAGGGAACTTGGAGATCCGATTCGCTTATATTTGAGTCCGCACTCTGGGGAGTTAGAGTACTCCAGTCCGCATTCTGGGGACTTGGAGGTTTAAGTCATTTATACTCTAGTCCGCGCTCTGGGGACTTAGAGTACTCTAGTCCGCGCTCTGAGGACTTGGAGGTTTAAGTCGTTTATACTCTAGTCCGCACTCTGGGGACTTAGAGTACTCTAGTCCGCACTCTGGGGACTTGGAGGTTTTAGTCGTTTATACTCTAGTCCGCGCTCTGGGGACTTAGAGTACTCCAGTCCGCACTCTGGGGACTTGGAGGTTTAAGTCGTTTTATACTCTAGTCCGCGCTCTGGGGACTTAGAGTACTCCAGTCCGCGCTCTGGGGACTTGGAGGTTTAAGTCGTTTATACTCTAGTCCGCGTTCTGGGGACTTAGAGTACTCCAGTCCGCGCTTTGGGGACTTGGAGGTTTAAGTCGTTTTATACTCTAGTCCGTGCTCTGGGGACTTAGAGTACTCCAGTCCGCACTTTGGGGACTTGGAGGTTTTAGTCATTTATACTCTAGTCCGCGCTCTGGGGACTTAGAGTACTCCAGCCTGCGCTCTGGGGACTTGGAGGTTTTAGTCGTTTATACTCCAGTCCGCGCTCTGGGGACTTAGAGTACTCCAGTCCGCACTCTGGGGACTTGGAGGTTCAAGTCGTTTATACTCTAGTCCGCGCTCTGGGGACTTAGAGTACTCCAGTCCGCACTCTGGGGACTTGGAGGTTTTAGTCGTTTATACTCCAGTCCGCGCTCTGGGACTTAGAGTACTCCAGTCCGCGCTCTGGGGACTTGGAGGTTTAAGTCGTTTATACTCTAGTCCGCGTTCTGGGGACTTAGAGTACTCCAGTCCGCGCTCTGGGGACTTGGAGGTTTAAGTCGTTTTATACTCTAGTCCGTGCTCTGGGGACTTAGAGTACTCTAGTCCGCACTCTGGGGACTTGGAGGTTTTAAGTTGAGAGCAGTCGTATTTCCATTCTTTAATTTGTATTCATCTACTGTATCGAGGCTAATGTCGTCGAATGAAAAATCGAACCACGTTTGCTCACGGAATGAGATTCTGCCCCCCAGGATGAGGGACGAAATTTGAAAAATGGACGATCGATTCTCGTCCGCTTAGTGATTATAGCTCTTCCAATCAAGTCAAGGAAGGAGGTATATGACAGATGGTTGAATCACATCCATGTTGGGTTAGATAGCCAAATCTCTTACAATTTGCTCCGTATCTCCTTCTAGAAAATAAGGATAATAGATTGTTGAGTAGACAAAGTAAGTTGCATATGCTCCAAGGTGCAGTCGTGTCCATATATTGACAGTGATGGTTAGCGAGTACGTAGTCTACCATAGCTACTTCAAGTTGGGCTTTCGAACAACCTTTCGTGTTCAGGGTAGGATTTGATGTGTAGATGATCAAATCACGTCCACTTTTGACGGATCCTGGCGCCACTGAGCTTCATGAGGGGTATCTGTATTTTGTCGAACTTTGTTCTATGACTCGATTGGAGTGGATGATCGGGCCATATTCATTCCAAGCAGTTTAGGTCTCCAAGTCAAATGTGGAGGTTGATGGATGGATGGTCGGTTGTTCGAATCGATCATAAGTTGAGCATACGAACTCGGATCGTCTTGAAACTTGGAACATTGGCTTCCCTGGCTTTGATTGTTATGTCTTGTTAATCGTGGCTCGATCCAGACTCGGATAAAATCCATCGATATCCATAGTGAGCCTTTGTGTAACCGATCTCCAAGACGAACTGTCACTGGTTTCTAATCAAGTTCTTGGTGTCACGGCCTTGCCAAAAGGCGGGATAACATTTGCCCCACAAAGGACGTCTTGTGTAAACATGACGTGCTTTGAAAAACCGCAGTCTTTTATGCTGAATATTTCCGTTCATTTGATTGCTTGACAGTCGTCTCTTAATCGTTTCGTTGCAATCTTCTTTTAGACAAATGTTCAACTAGCATGCTTTGCTTTGGTTCTGCCCCCAGTTTTAGGGATGAGTATGGAGTTGATGTATGTTTATACTCCGTCTCGCACTCTGGGAGTACGGAGTTGAGTAGATGTTTATACTCCGTCTCGCACTCTGGAAATACGGAGTTGATTAATGTTTATACTCCGTCTCGCACTTTGGGAGTACGGAGTTAAGCGAATGTTTATACTCCGTCTCACACTCTGGGAGTACGGAGTTGATTAATGTTTATACTCCGTCTCGCACTCTGGGAGTACGGAGTTGATTAATGTTTATACTCCGTCTCACACTCTGGGAGTACGGAGTTAAGTAGATGTTTATACTCCGTCTCGCACTCTGGGAGTACGGAGTTGATTAATGTTTATACTCCGTCTCGCACTCTGGGAGTACAGAGTTAAGTAGATGTTTATACTCCGTCTCGCACTCTGGGAGTACGGAGTTGATGAATGTTTATACTCCGTCTCGCACTCTGGGAGTACGGAGTTGATCAATGTTTATACTCCGTCTCGCACTCTGGGAGTACGGAGTTAAGTAGATGTTTATACTCCGTCTCGCACTCTGGGAGTACGGAGTTGTGCGAAGGATCGTCGTGTATCAACCCATTTTTAGCCTTGATGTGATGGCTTGCCCCCAAGCTCGAGTTTCACTTAGCGAGTGGCTGGTCGTATCGCAGCCGCTCTCTACTTGAATAAATTCCACTTGCAGGATGGAATTCAGCTCTCCGTGCATCGTGATGTTGTACATTGTATTTAATCCATAGCCCCAAATCAAAGGCATATGGTTGATGATGAGCAATAGAATTATTCTCGTCCAGATGTAACTCCACACGTCCGATCATGGTCTGCGTAGATTGGTTGGCAACCAAATCTGAGTACCTGGACACCTGCATCGTTTTGAAAGTAGTTTAGTTCAAGCTAGTCGTAGTTCATAGAACAATTGAAATAGAGATGGAAATGGAAATAATTCAAAGAAGATTATGGTAAATCTCATTGATATGTGAAGCAGCATCGTGTGCTCGCTATTCGACTCCGCCCCTGGCTCCTTTCAAAGGGATATTGGCCGTCAACCGTCCAATTGATAATCATAGCCCTTTATTAATAAGCATCAGATATTCGCTGCCCGCCATTCTACAGGACTTGTACATACTATTGAAGCTTTCCTTTCCAGGTCATCTTTTCGATCACACCTCGGAGGTGTTTGTAATCGCTCGTGTTAGGATCAGTGAGCATCTGGGAATATACAACATTCCCCTGATTTACTTTAGACTTTGGCGTACTCTCTCGAGGTTGGTTTCCAGTACCACTCCGAGTCGTGAGTCTTCAAGTAGAGGTTGTCAATTGAATCTTTCAAAGAGCATATGAGCTGAATTCTGAAGTCTTGTTTCGGCTACTGGGATCTACATCCTTAGCCAACGGGCCTTCATTGTTATTTTTCTTAGTCTGCTCCACTCCTCCTTACTTTAGTTCTGATTCATTTTGTAGAAGAAACGATCCATAGTCATAGGAGGCTCTTTAGCTAACTAGCTGCCAAAATATATCTGGAGGTCGACTTTCCTCAAACGCGATCAGTATGATACCCTTGTTAGTATTTGGAATAAATTGCTTAGAGCATTGGTTTGCTTGGGGTCATTAAATTCGAAGTGCTGGGTCAGCGAAGAATGGTGCTTGGAGTCATCTTGGCGTTTGCTAGAGTCATATCATCTATGTTCTCCAACCTTTGGGAGTACCGTTTGAATAGCGGTTGCTTGTCTGTTCCCTTGATGCCGTTCATAAGCTGCCGCTAGATCCTCTATGCCTTGGTCGATCATGGGATGTTAGGGAAGTAGATAGAATGTTCCTTTATTAAGTTGAGTTTTGAATTCACTATCCGGAGGCACTGTGCTGCGGCTAGGGTTCGTACCCGAAAACTTGGGTCGTACCCGAAAAAGATTTTTTTTGTAAATAGGGGTCGTATAAGAGACCGGTGTAACTTAAGTTTCGATCGGCATTGAGGGCCGTTCGACATGACAAAGTTGCTCGGCATACAAGATTGTTCGGCATTCACACTGTTCGGCATTCACACTGTTCGGCAATCCACACTGTTCGGCATCCACACTGTTCGGCATTCCACACGTGTTCGGCATTCACACTGTTCGGCGTCCACATTGTTCGGCATTCCACACTGTTCGGCATCCACACTGTTCGGCATTCCACACGTGTTCGGCATTCACACTGTTCAGCGTCCACACTGTTCGGCATTCCACACTGTCCGACATCCACACTGTTCGGCATTCCACACTGTTCGGCATTCACACTGTTCGGCACAATCGAGTCGTTCGGCATACAATACCGTTCGGCATTACAGAGGCGCTCGACATTCATTCTTCTTCGGCACAACCGAGTCGTTCGGCATACACTACCGTTCGGCATTACAAAGGTGTTCGGCCTAGAGGTATGGTCGGCTTGGAAGGGCATTCGGCCTAGAGGTATGTTCGGCCTGGAAGGGCATTCGGCCTAGAGGTATGTTCGGCCTAGAGGTATGGTCGGCCTGGAAGAGCGTTCGGCCTAGAGGTATGGTCAGCCTGGAAGAGCGTTCGGCCTAGAGGTATGTTTGGCCTGGAAGAGCGTTCGGCCTACCCCTTTTCTGGAGCGTTCGGCATACGCCTTTTCTGGGGCGTTCGGCATACGCCTTTTCTGGGGCGTTCGGCATACGCCTTTTCTGGGGCGTTCGGCATACACCTTTTCTGGGGCATTCGGCATATGCTTTTTCTGAGGCGATCGGCATAAGCCTTTTCTGGGGCATTCGGCATATGCTTTTTCTGAGGCGATCGGCATAAGCCTTTTCTGGAGTGATCAGCCGAATTGCCTTCAGAGGAGGGTCGGCCTTCATTCAACTTGAGTGCAAACTTCAACGTCCAATCCCCAGATCTTGCGTACATCAGTGAATCCAATCTACGACTATCAGCTTCCTTTAGATTTCTTTCAAATCTGAGTAGAATTGGAAGTTTTCTAGTAAACAACTGGATCTATCTCACGAATATGGAAATCCACCAGTAGATGATGAGATCCAATCAAGCTGAGAATTCAATTCTCAGTGAAAGCACCAAAGTGTTAGCACCAAAATTGGTCACTAACCTCGTTGAGAAAGATTGTGTAGAGATGTAAGTGATGAAGTTAAATTAAACAAGGAAGAATATGCTAATTTAAATGCAGAAAGTAAGAACACCGGATTTATAGTGGTTCAGCGTAATTGCCTACGTCCACTTTGAGTTTTGATCTTTATTTCTTTCACAAGTAGTTGAATACAGATACAATCCATATATTGATGACTTGAATACAAGTTTGAATTAAAAAGAGGAGAGTATAAAAATGGCAGAGTCTCCCCAGTGTTTTCCAAAAAGGATCCATTTCATTGTGCCCCTGCCCTTCTATTTATAGAGGAAGATGGGTTGGACTTTCTTCATAGGCTTAGGAGCAAGGTGCCTCTGCCCATAGTGGGTGAATCTGCGCACCAGGCCAGGCAGGCCGAATGCTCTTGCTTTATTGTGGGCCTGACAACTTGCTACCACCTCCAGTCTCTCCTTGATCAGAATCTTGTCTAGTGCTAATGATAATTTCTTCAACCGTCGTTTTGTAACCGGGCCAAGATGCCGATTAACAAAATCAAACTGCAGATAAATAAATATGTTGAAAAGTAAATCACACACAAAATTTACCCAGCTTCGGCAACCCCTGCCTACTGCTGCATTCCCAGATTTCTATTAGAATTAAACAGTATCCCGCTTACAAACACTCTAACAGACTCACACACCCTGCTACCGCCTATAGAGTTTTGCAAACTCGCAAACCCTGCTCACTGAACTAATTCTAACTAGACAATCTGACACTACCTAAACCCTAGGTGGTGATTTACCCTGATTTAATTTGAAAAGTACAAACTTAAAAACAGAAAATAAGAGCAAAATTAAATCTAAACTTGAAAACTATTTTGCTCTTTAAAATAACCCGGCCCAAAATAATAGACAAAAAAAAACAAAAGCCCTTAATTAAAATGCCGCCCCCTTTTATGTTTTTTCTTTTACACCGGCCCGCTTTCTTTTTGCTTGAGATAATGGCTGTTCCTCTGGAATTAGGGCTTCGGCCTCGTCGTTGTTCCTCTGTAATTTGAAGCTTCTGATTGATGCCGATTGTGATTGATTGATCTATTTTGCGCCTCGCTCTATTGATCGATTTCTCTGTGAGTTGCGCTCTGTCGATTGATGGATGCTTGCCTCGAGATGATTCGATCGTTGCTATTTCAGCTTGTCCTTGGTATGTGATTTCTGCTCTGTTTGCTTGAACTCGATTATTCTTGCTTTTGCATTCTCTGTTTGTCAATGATGATTTGGGTTCTCTTTTTTCTGCACACTTTCGATGATGATATCGGGTCTTTATATAGGGTTTTCGAAACCCTTAAACTTGCCTGATTTGATTTACATGATCTCCATGCCGTTAAAACTTTCCTTTAATTAGCTTTGATATTTTTGGTATTTACGTTGAACTTGCGACTTTTATTTTGTGACGTTCGACTCGTTCTTTGATTTATATCTCAGAATCTTTCCTAATTTATACTTCTGACTTTTTCAACTTGATTTAATTTGATTTTTGAAATTGCTTTCTGACTACGTCTCTTACTTGTTCACTGTTGATCACGGCTTTGACATGTTCACTGTTGATCTTGATTTTGACTTTTCTGGCCCTTGTGAACTTCGTCTCTGATCATCTTCTCTGGCCAATTGTTTTTGTGATTTTCTATTGTTCATCACTTGACTTCGATCTTTTCAATGTTGTGATAATATGTGACTTTGGCCACTTGAATCATATTCATTTTGATTTCTCTGGTCTAATATGCATACTGCCTGTACATGTTTTCTGACATCACTGACTTTGATCTTCACTGCTGACTTGTTCATGCAATACTGTTGCACTTGTAACCTTTAGAGGCAGTTGGCATTTGAACTTGTTATTCACTGTCCTGTACATGCTCTGTTGCACTGTCATGCTACTTTCTGGTCATGATGTATTTGGTTTGTGCAGTTGCTTTTGTGTTTTTTCCTTCCTGTACTTGTTTAACCTTGAGTTTGTTGTGCTTCATTTGTGCATTTGTCACTTTGCAGTATGGACTTGTTTGAATCTGTAGACTTGAGCCTTGTGATATTGAGCTATGCTTGTGCACTTCTCTGGTTGTATTGTTGTAGTTGCCATATTGTTATCTGTTGTTCATTTGAGTTACAGTTGAACATGTTGCTCTGTCCAGTTTTGGTCGAACTGCTTGTAGATGTGTTTTTGTCTTTGTGTATCACCATACATCTGTTGTATCCATTGTGTCATGTTGCTGTTTACTTGATGCACTTGATCATATGGTCTTCAGTGTTGTAATTTTGGTCATGTTGATGATGAGGCTTGCATTTAGTTGTAGCTGCTGTCCATTTTGGTTTTGCTAGATGTACTTGTGTTCACTTGAACTTGAGTGACTATCTCTGTTTGTCTAGCATTGCTGTTGGGTTGCTTCACCTGTGCATGTCATATTGTCACTGCATATGTAGCTATGCATCTTGAACTTGTTGCATTCCATTGTCATGTGTTTTCATTGTGTGTCTGCACATGCTACTTGTACCACTGGTCCTTGAATCAGTGCTTGTTGACTTGTTTGAGTCTTCGAGTATGTGAACACTTCATATTAGCATTGTTATGATGCAGTCTGACTATGTAGTCTATGTTGTGCATGATGACTGCGCACACGAGTTGGCGAGGCAGTGCACACGTCTATAGATATACACATGTGTACTGCATCCACTCATGATTACCTGTCCCTGATATGAATACTGATATGCACAGATATTACACAATCAAAAATGATGACAGTAACCCATATATCTGAGACAACAATAAAAACAAATTTTATATTTTTGCAAATTCAAATTTGTTTATTTTCAAATTATTGCTGTAGTTGTTAATTATACAGGTACACAGGAGACAGGACAAGAACTGGAGCTGGACAATGCAGATAGTTATAGCTGAGTGTTGAGTGATGTAGTGAGGAAACAAATGTAAATATGAAATGTATTAAATTAGTGTATGAGTTGAAAACTTTGTAAAATATTATATTGAAATAAAAATACTGATTGAATTTGTTAAATTCTGTGCAATAGTATTATTACTCAATATGAATATTTATTCCTGTATGTGTATAGTATAATCTGCAAACACATCTATAAATTGATATATATTTTGTTATCATCAAACAAGAAACACACATCAAACTATCTCCCCCTTTTGATGATGACAAACATATATATTTAAGATTTTGAAATTCTAATAAATGTGTTTGAGCATGAAATATTTAGCTCCCCCTATACGAATGCTCCCCCTACACGAATACTCCCCCTACAACTAAGACCACTCCCTATTTAGAAGGTTTAGGAAATTACAGAAGAATAAACAAACTATAGAGAATTAGCTAACAACATTTAACAAATTTGGTGAAGTATTCCAAAAAAAACTTATTTCCTTATCAAAATCTCGTTCTTCTCCCCCTTTTGTTATCATCAAAAGACTGACAAACTAATGGAACAGTAGGGGAAAAACAAATGTAAAACCAAGAAGAAATCATAATATATCATAACGAGATAACAATTTCCACATTGTAGAGAATGGATCGATGATTTGATTTTTATATAATGAGAAGAGAGATGTTCTTTAAAAATAATTTGACATTTAAGCACAAAAATAAGCACTTACTAACCACGCATAACCATAAGGACTTTTAAATGGGATTAGCAGTTACTCATTAGCTATCACGCTTCATCCATGCATAACCATAAGGACTTTTAAATGAGAATGGAGTGATGATAAACTAAAATTCACATGATCCATCCATGCATAACCATAAGGACTTTTAAATGAGAATGGATGCATGAGATATATTTTAAAAAAATTTAATTTTAATTTCCTTTTTTTTTAAAAAAAATTCACTCTTCTCATTTTTCAAAAACCATTATGAATGATAGAAAGATGGTAGAAATAGAAATGGTCGTGGAATAAGTTATCAAATTAATCATATTATGAAATTTCTTAAGATAGAACAAACATATTTCCACTGCTGAATACCATATTCGAATCAATCTTTGAATAATATTCAAAACAGGTTTGAATCCTAGAAATTGAAGTTGAAAATAAATATCCAAGAATATTTCAACCAAAAATTGAAAAATGATTAGTCAATTTCCATAATCCCCAAATCCAAACGTAATCTGGAAAATCTGTCTTCGGGGAGGGGTTTTGTGAAAATATCAGCAAGTTGGTCCTCAGTTGAAATATGTTCAATGCAAATGTCTTCCTTATCAATGTGATCTCTAAGAAAGTGGTGTCTCACATCAATGTGTTTTGTGCGTGAATGATGAACAAGATTATTTGACAAGTCTATTGCACTTTTACTATCACATTTTAATGGAACTAGTTTATAAACTAAGCCAAAATTAGAAAGAGTTTGCATCATCCATAAAATTTGAGTACAACAACTTCCTAAAGCAATATATTCTGCTTCAGTGGTGGATAATGCAACACAATTCTGTTTTCGACTTGACCATGAAACTAATGAATGTCCTAGCATGAAACATGTCCCACTAGTGGTTTTCCTGTCAACCAATGAGCCGGCATAATTAGCATCAGAATAACCAGCTAAATCAAAATTTTCACAAGAAGGGTACTATAGTCCGAATTTGTGTGTGTGTGAAAGATATCTCAAAATTCGTTTAGTGGCTTTCAAATGAGATTCTTTAGGGTTAGATTGAAAATGTAAACACACAGAAAACATAATATCAGGTCTAGAAGCAGTAAGATAGAGAAGTGAACCGATTATTCCTCGATATTTCTTCTGATCAACAGCAACTCCTTTCTCGTCTTTGTTCAACTTCGTTGATGGGCTCATATGAGTTTTCATTGGTTTGGAGTTCTCAACTCCAAATTTCTTCAACAGTTCCAACACATACTTGGATTGTGAAATGAAAATACCATCACTGCTTTGCTTGATTTGAAATCCAAGAAAATATTTCAATTCTCCAACCAAGCTCATCTCGAATTTAGCCTGCATGACTTGTTCAAATTTCTCACACAAGAGTTCATTAGTAGCACCATAAATGATATCATCCACATAAATCTGAACAATCAAAAAATCACTTTCTTTATGTAATAGAAACAGTGTCGTGTCAGCACTTCCCTTTTTAAAGCCATTTTCCAGAAGATATGTACAAAGACAGTCATACCAAGCTCTAGGAGCTTGCTTAAGACCATATAATGCTTTTTCTAGTTTATACACATGATTTGGAAAATCGTGATTTTCAAAACCAGGGGGTTGTTCAACAAAAACATCTTCTTTCAAATCACCATTTAGAAAGGCACTCTTTACATCCATTTGTTTGAGTTTGAAACCCTTATAACATGCAAAGCTTAGTAAAATCCTAATGGCTTCTAACCTAGCAACTGGAGCAAATGTTTCATCAATAAAGTTCCAACAGTTTCAACAATTTCTAAAAATCCTTTTTATAGCATGAGTAATCAGTAATCAATCAACATCATAATTTGACCAAACAGATTAAGTTCAATGATGAAAAAAATGATTGGTCAAACTTTTAAGCACAAATCAAAGTCATAGATAAGGACAAGTCATGTAAGATCATATCAAGTAAGTTAGAATCTGTCAACCATCATAATTACTTTGAATAATTCTATTTAAAGATGATTGGTAAAAAAAATCAGAATTAACATCATCAATCATTTCACATAACTGGCTGATTTAATTCAGATTATGGTGCAGATTTTCATACTTTATCTATCGTTATACAATTACCTATCTTACCTGTACGATACTCTTTCGTTGTTTGCCCATTGTGAATCTGTCACCTTTATACTAGGCTAAGGAACATTGATTTGTCGCTCGTTGTGTGTCTGGAACAGCCAGAATCCAGATAACACTAATGTTGTTCCTTAGCCTGCCACCACACCTACATGGTAAAAGATTTTTGTGACCTATTTGTTTTTATAGGTCCATGGTTGTTAGTGGAAGAATAAGATGAATATGTTTGAGTAGACCCAAAACTATTAATATATGTTCCTTTTGGCACCCAAACTTGTTTTGTCCTTTCATTCTTGTTCCAATAGACATGAAATTTGTTTGTAAATTTTTTAGGAACCCAAACTTGTATAAATTTTGTGTTCTTGTTCCTATGACTACAATTTTCAACACGTTGTTCAATTATTTCACATCTAGCAAAGACACTCTTACCTTTTGTACTATCATCAACTTGTGTTTTCCCAAAGCCTAGTCCTTTTCTGTTGTTAGCAAACAGTTGATTTCCCAATAACATGTTGAATGATTTTTCTCCTCTTGAAAAGTTATTCAGTGATTTCTCAAGATCTTGGACTTTGGTTTTCAGTGTTCTGTTTTCAGTCACAAGTGAGGTGCACCTATTTATAAAATCCTTTTTCCTAGTGTCAATGGTTTCCTTAAGATTCAAGTTTTCTTTTTCAAGATTCTCAAAGCTATTCTTCAGTTTTGATAATTCTGAATCTAGAATTTTACAGTTTTTACAGTCTAGATTTTGAATATTTTCAAGTTCAGTTTCTAACCTAAAATTTTTATGAGCAAGTTTTCTTCTATCAGATTTCAGTTTTTCAATTTTAGAATCAAGAGCATCAACTGTTTTAGTAAGATCAAGGCACATAAAAACAAGTTCTTTGTATGAATAGTTACTTACATCACTAGATTCCTCTGAACTTGCTTCTGAATCTGATTTTCCCATAAGACACAAGTTAGCCTCCTCTGAGCTATCATCCGAGACTTCCTCTCCTTCTTCATCATCCCAAGTTGCTGCGAAGGCCTTTTTCTTCTTTTTCTTTCCTTTGGTGTTTTTGAGAAGTGGGCAATTTTGCTTGAAGTGACCAGGCTTGTTGCAGTTATGGCAGGTTAATTTATTATCGAAATTGTCAGAATATTTTGGCCTATTACCACTTGTTTTCTTCTTGCGTGGCTTGAATCTTGACAATTTTCTAAGATTATTGACAGCCATTTCAAGTTCTTCAATTGGATTTTCTGCTTCATCATCGCTCTCTTCTTTGCTCTTTAAGGCAATCGTCTTCTTCGTTGATTCGGAGTTGTTGCGTTCCTCCTTTGCTTTTAGCTCAAGCTCATATGACATCAGGTTACCGATCAAATCCTCCATGCTGAGTTTACTCAGATCTTTCGATTCTTGTATTGCCGTGACTTTTGCCTCAAAGTTCATCGGTAAGACTCGTAGTATCTTCCTCACTAGCTCTACCTCAGAGAATACCTTTCCAAGCGCTCTAGCATTGTACACCAAGGTTGAGAAGCGTCCAAACATGTCCTTTATGCTCTCGCCTTTGTCCATCACGAAGTTTTCGTATTCATTGCTGAACAGGGCTAGACAAGACTCCTTGACTTGAGAAGTTCCTTCGTGTGTCACCTCCAAGGTATGCCAAATTTCCTGTGCTGTTTTTTATAATGAGTAATTCTATTAAATTCAGTCTTATCAAGAGCACAGATCAAAGCATTCATAGCTTTAGCATTTGTAGTTTTTAATTTCTTATCGTTAGCATCCCACCTATCCTTTGGTTTAGGAATCTCAGTATCACCTACAGTTATAGTGGGAGATGTATAGCCAGTTTCAATAATGTCCCAAACATCATAATCAACAGAACTAAGATAAATACTCATCCTAACTTTCCAGTAAGCATAATCATTCCCATTAAACATTGGTGGCCTAGCAATAGATTGCCCCTCAGAAAAAGCATTATTTGATGAATTCATGACTCTAGAGTTAAAGTAAAAAATACCAGGCTCTGATACCACTTGTAGGATCTAGATTAACCCTAGAGGGGGGGGGGGGTGAATAGGGTTATAGCAAATTTTCTTTAATTAAACACGAAATCAAACTGCAGATAAATAAATATGCTGAAAAGTAAATCACACACAAAATTTACCCAGCTTCGGCAACCCCTGCCTACTGCTGCATTCCCAGATTTCTATTAGAATTAAACAGTATCCCGCTTACAAACACTCTAACAGACTCGCACACCCTGCTACCGCCTATAGAGTTTTGCAAACTCTCAAACCCTGCTCATTGAACTAATTCTAACTAGACAATCTGACACTACCTAAACCCTAGGTGGTGATTTACCCTGATTTAATTTGAAAAGTACAAACTTAAAAACAGAAAATAAGAGCAAAATTAAATCTAAACTTGAAAACTATTTTGCTCTTTAAAATAACCCGGCCCAAAATAATAGACAAAAAAAAACTAAAGCCCTTAATTAAAATGCCGGCCCCTTTATGTTTTTTCTTTTACACCGGCCCACTTTCTTTTTGCTTGAGATAATGGCTGTTCGTCTGGAATTAGGGCTTCGGCCTCGTCGTTGTTCCTCTGTAATTTGAAGCTTCTGATTGATGTCGATTGTGATTGATTGATCTATTTTGCGCCTCACTCTATTGATCGATTTCTCTGTGAGTTGCGCTCTGTCGATTGATGGATGCTTGCCTCGAGATGATTCGATCGTTGCTATTTCAGCTTGGCCTTGGTATGTGATTTCTGCTCTGTTTGCTTGAATTCGATTATTCTTGCTTTTGTGTTCTTTGTTTGTCAATGATGATTTGGATTCTCTTTTTTCTGCACACTTTCGATGATGATATCGGGTCTTTATATAGGGTTTTCGAAACCCTTAAACTTGCCTGATTTGATTTACGTGATCTCCACGCCATTAAAACTTTCCTTTAATTAGCTTTGATATTTTTGGTATTTACGTTGAACTCACGACTTTTATTTTGTGACGTTCGATTCGTTCTTTGATTTATATCTCAGAATCTTTCCTAATTTATACTTCTGACTTTTTCAACTTGATTTAATTTGATTTTTGAAATTGCTTTCTGACTACATCTCTGATTTGTTCACTGTTGATCACGGCTTTGACTTGTTCACTGTTGATCTTGATTTTGACTTTTCTGGCCCTTGTGAACTTCGTCTCTGATCATCTTCTCTGTCCAATTGTTTTTGTGATTTTCTGTTGTTCATCACTTGACTTCGATCTTTTCAATGTTGTGATAATATGTGACTTTGGCCACTTGAATCATATTCATTTTGATTTCTCTGGTCTAATATGCATACTGCCTGTACATGTTTTCTGACATCACTGACTTTGATCTTCACTGCTGACTTGTTCATGCAATACTGTTGCACCTGTAACCTTTAGAGGCAGTTGGCATTTGAACTTGTTATTCACTGTCCTGTACATGCTCTGTTGCACTGTCATGCTACTTTCTGGTCATGATGTATTTGGTTTGTGCAGTTGCTTCTGTGTTTGTTCCTTCCTATACTTGTTTAACCTTGAGTTTGTTGTGCTTCATTTGTGCATTTGTCACTTTGCAGTATGGACTTGTTTGAATCTGTAGACTTGAGCCTTATGATATTGAGCTATGCTTGTGCACTTCTCTGGTTGTATTGTTGCAGTTGCCATATTGTTATCTGTTGTTCATTTGAGTTACAGTTGAACATGTTGCTCTGTCCAGTTTTGGTCGAACTGCTTGTAGATGTGTTTTTGTCTTTGTGTATCACCATACATCTGTTGTATCCATTGTGTCATGTTGCTGTTTACTTGATGCACTTGATCATATGGTCTTCAGTGTTGTAATTTTGGTCATGTTGATGATGAGGCTTGCAATTAGTTGTAGCTGCTGTCCATTTTGGTTTTGCTAGATGTACTTGTGTTCACTTGAACTTGAGCGACTATCTCTGTTTGTCTGGCATTGCTATTGGGTTGCTTCACCTGTGCATGTCCTATTGTCACTGCATATGTAGCTGTGCATCTTGAACTTGTTGCATTCCATTGTCATGTGTTTTCATTGTGTGTTTGCACATGCTACTTGTATCACTGGTCCTTGAATCGGTGCTTGTTGACATGTTTGAGTCTTCGAGTATGTGAACACTTCATATTAGCATTGTTATGATGCAGTCTGACTATGTAGTCTATGTTGTGCGTGATGACTGCGCACACGAGTTGGCGAGGCAGTGCACACGTCTATAGATATACACACGTGTACTGCATCCACTCATGATTACCTGTCCCTGATATGAATACTGATATGCACAGATATTACACAATCAAAAATGATGACAGTAACCCATATATCTGAGACAACAATAAAAACAAATTTTATATTTTTGCAAATTCAAATTTGTTTATTTTCAGATTACTACTGTAGTTGTTAATTATACAGGTACACAGGAGACATGACAAGAACTGGAGCTGGACAATGCAGATAGTTATAGCTGAGTGTTAAGTGATGTAGTGAGGAAACAAATGTAAATATGAAATGTATTAAATCAGTGTATGAGCTGAAAACTTTGTAAAATATTATATTGAAATAAAAATATTGATTGAATTTGTTAAATTCTGTGCAATAGTATTATTACTCAATATGAATATTTATTCCTGTATGTGTATAGTATAATCTGCAAACACATCTATAAATTGATATATATTTTGTTATCATCAAACAAGAAACACACATCAAACAAACCTATGGATCCCTTCCAACACAGGACCGGCCTACCCCTTACTGGATAGTACCAAATATGTTATCATCCTAGGTGTTCCCACCCTATCGAGCGCTCACTTTTCCATGCACAACCATATCCATAATTATAATATATTCGAGGGTATCTAGAAAAGTGATTACATACCCTACTTGGGTGCGACCCACTTAGCCCTGCTGCATCTCCCATGATTTTCAGTCATTCCCATTTGATGAGGCTTGAGGCTATGTATTACCTTAGATTTGGCATTCATATACTTGGAATGCTAACACCGCCTTTTAGGAAACAATGCAATGATAGCATTCATCCATACATGTTGTTCTGGGTCTAAACAAACCGAATCTCCGAAATCGCTGTCTTCACTATCTTCACGATATCACCATTCGTAATGCTCAAATCGGATCAAAGTGGTTTCCGGATAATTAAATCGAATCGAATTTTTTTTCGTAACGCTCAAAATTAATTAAACATTCAAATTGCAAATCACTAAAATTCTGGGTCGTTTAATTCTTCTCCCCTTAAAAGAATTTCGTCCTCGAAATTGCCAAGATAGAAAAAATGCGCAAACCCGTTCTTTTTCTAAAACAAATTAGTTGAAATAACTTCCCAAATCCAGTTAAGTCTTTAACTCTCCAAAATCAATTTGTTGAAACATTGTTATTATTTTCACTAATTTCTCGAATTCATTCATAGATTCCACCTAATATTAACCACTCAATCATTTCAAATTATAACTCAAAATCAAATTTTAGTTATAAAAAATTCCTTCAAAATTTCTAACTTTTTTAATTTTCGAAAAATTTAGCCAGCGTCTCATTTGCGCGGTTGGATCAAAACAACTACAAATCGCCACTACGGGCCCAAAGAAAACAAAAGCCAAGTGGCTCAATCATAAAACCATCAAATTCAAACAACAATTTAAACATGTACCTTTTCGTTGGACAACCCAATTTTCTTATGATATCAAAGACATCAATTAGCTATTGCTTTTTATATACCTGCATTTTATTTACTAATGATATCCAATCATATAATTTAAAATCATATTATCCTGCATTTTCAATTTCCAACATTTGCTTTACTAAAACCGTATGATGTACATATATCATCCGTACGCAATATCAAATCTGATCGCTCGCTCGATCACACAATTTCCATTTTCGAACTAGTATCGTTCACACGACCACTCTAGTGCGGACTCAGATCTGGTTTCTTGATCAGAAACCGTTATTCTCCTTGCATAGCCATATACTATGATAGAGAATTTCAGAATCAACCAAAAATCCATATCCAGTGTTCCCGGTCGAGAATCGAGTGAAAAATCCTAACTCGGATCAATATAAATTATCTCGAAATTCTATGCTCGAATCTGGATCAAACCGTTATGTGAATAAAATAATATACGTACAACTTACATTTTAATTTCAATTGCTTTTTTAGCTACACCAATTTTCTTTTATTCACATTCATTTCATTTACAATCCATTATTCACAATTATCATCCACATTGTATTATTCACATTCCCTTATTTACTTAGTATATTCTTTTCAATACTAATTATCTCTTAAAAATTATTCCATCAAATTTTTCTTAAGTCTATTATAAACTTTTTATACAAACTTCTTATGGTTATTACCACTTCATAACTCAAGTTTATATTCGTTTTAAATCAAATCCAATTTCAATTTCAATATTTCAACCATATCAAAAATCATATCCAACTCGCTAATTTATCCTATTAGTTTATTCCTAATTCATTTCCAAAAATTACTTCATTTAACCTAACCCAGGTCAAATCCCTTTTTAAAATTCATTTTTGTTTAACTTATCTTAAGTTAAATTTCATTCCCAAGTTCAATTCCAAATTTACTTTCCTTGCATTCATATTCAAATATTTAAAACATTGCTTTAACTTGCAAATTTCAAATTTTCTAAGTTATCAAACTTATTTTCCCATATTTTCAATAAAACATTTAAATGAAAATCCCAGAGTTTAAACACCTTGCTCTAAAATACTTCAAATCATTTTGGAAACCCTATATATACACACAAAATTCCATTGGTATATCAAATCATTCTTTTGAATTTTCAAAATTAAATCTAATTTTACCAAAACAAAATTCCAATTGGTAGCAATTCCTCCATTGTAAACTCGAAAATGATCGTCGAGGATGCTGTAGTCATCACCGAAATTATTTTCCAGCGACCGAAGTAAGTTTAGTGCTTTTATTTCCTTTAAAACCCTTTAAAAATATTTCAAAAATATTTTCCAATTAATATCCCTATTATTTTCCCAAAATCTTTTGAAAACAATTTTCAAAACCAACAGGATCTAAATTTCCAAATTTTCAGCCTTTAAAACCTTTTTATAAATCATATTTATAATACAGGAAATTTTGCTCAAGGACTCTTTTTAGGGCTTTTTTTAGATGTAGGACAGCCCACTAAAAATTTTCTCTAAAGGACAAATTATCGTTTTTTCTTTCTAGCCCACTATCGCGCGCTTCTTCTTCTTCCTTTCGATCAAAATTTTCAGTCGCGATCAAATATCTCTCTCGCAATAAAAATATCGATCTACTTCATTCAGTTATTTCATTTTGTCCTTCTGAAAATTGTAGTTCATCGATCAATTTTTTCTTACGCGCGTTTTGTTGATTTCGTTCTTTTCATATTTGTACCGTGATCTTGTTTTTCTTCAAATTGTATTAATTAGGTATGCTTATCTTACTCTATTTTTTGTTGTTTCTCTGTTCGAGTTAAAAAATTTGACCGTGATTTCTAATTGTGTTCATTTTTACAAATGATATGCAGTGTTGTTGTTCTCATTGTTTGTTCGTTCGTCTACGACAAATTGTGGAAGTAGCAGCAGGTTTTTTATTAGTTTTATTATTCGTTTCTTTATGCAATTTTTCTCAGTGTTGTATTTAGGTTCAGTTTCTGTAACGACCCAGAATTTTGAACAAATTAAATTGAGAATATTTAATTAATTTTAAATATTTGAACGATGATTTAATTTGAATCCCGAATATAACTTTGAATTTGGCGATTAAATTATAAAATT
The DNA here is from genome assembly GCA_030737815.1 of Allium fistulosum. Taxonomy (NCBI): domain Eukaryota; kingdom Viridiplantae; phylum Streptophyta; class Magnoliopsida; order Asparagales; family Amaryllidaceae; genus Allium; species Allium fistulosum. The sequence continues at coordinate 1,017,550,003 of CM060902.1, forward strand.
TGATCGATTGGAAGTTGAATAAAAAGTTAAATCTTCAATCATAAGCTGAAGAAAAATATGTCAAAGGCTTTGAAAATTCATATTGATAATACGGAAGATAATAGAACTCTCAGAATTGAATTTGAAATTGAATTGCTCAGTTTGGAAATTAATTGTTCGAATCGATATTTAAAAATAGCGTTCCGAGGCACAGTCTCGGAATTCGACGAAACCAGTTCCATTGGGTCCGTAATATTGAATTATTATCGGATTTCAAATTTCGTATTGATCGGAGTTGTTTTGTGACCGTACGGTGGATAAACGCATTGAAATTTAATCAAATTTAATTTAAATTTTTAATTTAAAAATTTGTCAACGCAGCAGAGATTCTTTCTCCAGCCTGCCTTCTTTCAACATCGATGCTTTTTCTCTGCAATGTCGCGTACCTTTGTCTCCCATTTCTTCTCTGATAAATCACGTTCCTCCTTTCTATTCAAAATCAGAAATAAAGAAAATAAAATGGCGTTCATTCCAAATTCTCGTTCGAACGAAAATTCAAAATGAAATCAAAATTTATGGCCACGAAATCATGGCCGCTACCTCTCGTTCCAGTTCAAAGTAATTCAAAAACCCCTCCCCTTTCGTTCACAAGCAATCGAAACAATCTTCGTTCGAAACCAACAGTTCCCACTTCTCAAACAAATTAAATTCGTTTCGTAAGAAAAAAAAATGGCCGAAGCCTGGGAGGTCGGAACGAAATCGCGATTGGTCGCGAGTGGACAAGGGTGATCGAATCGCTGTCGAAGGGATCGACTTCATCGATCAAATTCAGGGGCGCGTCGTTGTGGGTTTTGCGAGTTGGATCGCGTTCGATTCAATGATTGCGTTTGTGGCAAAGCAGTTAGGGTTTCGACGACTTTGTCTTCGACATCGCGAAGGAAGGCGACGTTTCTGATGGGGGAAGGAGGAGGCTGGGGTGTCAGCGTTAGGGTGATCGAGGCATTCGTGAGGAGGCTGGAACGCGTGGCTCTCGATGATGTGTGTGTACAGTCGCGATGGTGAGCAGGTTGGAGTCGATCATGAGTTCGATTAAGTGGTAGTGAGGTAAAAAATTTTATTTGCGCAGTTCGATTTAAAATTTAAATTTGTTGATAAACTGAAATTTGTTTTTGTAAACATATTGCAACTATAAACTGATTTAAGCGAATTTTTCCAGTAAAGTATAAACCTGTTAGTTTTAATTCTATATATGTATAAAATAAAATAATATTACCTCTAAGATTGTTGAACATGAAGTATAATAAAAATAAATATCAGTAGAAATAAATATGCAGTAAGATAATTATTTATTTGGTTTTGAATTGATAAATGTGTATATGTATTGGGAAAAAACTAATTTAAACAGTAAAGCGAAAAGTTTATACAGATAAGATTTTGAAAGAATAAAGTGGGATTTTTAAAATGTTAAGTTTATAAAAAAAATTTGATTTCTATACCTATATAATTTATTTTGGAAATGAGGGAAAATATATACATACGTATTTATTTACTAGTATAATTTTAAAAGTAATTTTTTGTTAGAAAATGATTAAAGAAGAAAATTTATATTTTTAAACTAAAAACTTTAGTTGAATAAATTTGTTAAGGAGAATTAGTTTGAAAAGAGATTATTGAATCATTAAAATTACAAAATGAAAATTGTTATTCGATTTATTTCGAATATTAATAAATTGAATAAAATGTTTATACAAGGTATAAATCAAGGAAACAAGTCAAGATGGAAAATGGATGGCAAATAAAAGCTAAGGTGAGATTATTTTTCTCACTCAAAATAAATTTGTATGACAGTTGTTTATTGACTGATTGTTGCTATTTGATGTGATATTAGATATGATAGGATATATCTATATATATAGCAATATATACATATTGGCATATGTATATATTGGATTGATGATTTCCCGCCTCGTATAGCGGATGAGACCCTATTGCGCCGTTAGTAAGCGGATTTTTATAAAACCTATATACCGCGATATTCCACCTCGAAGTGGAATTGGTATTGTGCTAACGTCTTTGGATGCAGGGAAACAGGTTGGAGGGATCCAACTGGACCCCTCACATTGGTTGAATTTATTTTTACTGTGATGTGATAATCTGTGAATGATTATTGAGGTTATTGAATTGATGTCTGGAAATTGTTTGAAAGCTAAAAATTTAGCTGAATGGATGTTTGATATCCTTGGATTCCAAAAATAAATGAAATTGAATTTTTGAAATCGAAATAGAAATTTTCAAGTAAATGAATTTTTAGAAGTTGAATAAATTTGAAGAAAAGAATTTAAAAGTATAAAAGCTGATTTTTATAATCTTATTGAATAAATCCCAGAATAAGTGAAAATGCTAAATAAATGGATTTCATAAAACAGTGATTATAAATTGAAGAATTCAATTTAAATTTGGATTTTTAAATAGATTGAAAGAGACAAAGAAATTTATTTTCTTAAAAAGGAATTTATTTAAAAAGAAACAAGTGAGAAGTCCAATTAGAAATTTAATTGGCAAATTGAAACGAATTTGGAAAATTGATATGAAATTTATAGATTTATAAATTTTGAAGTTAAATTGATATGAAATTTATAGATTTATAAATTTTGAAGTTAAATTGATATGAAATTTATAGATGTATAAATTGTGAAGTTAAAAAGGATGGAATTTATAGATGTATAAATCGGGAAGTTAAAATGAATGAAATTGAAGAATAGAAGATTTATAAGAAATTAACTTATAGATTGGATTTTTGCCTTCAAATGAAATATTGAACAAATTTGTTAATAAAGGAGATTTACAAATCGAAGTGGTTATAAGGTAGGAATAGAATTTATAAACGTTGTTTTATAAATTCGAAATCAATTGAATTTGATAAATTTAAATATAGAAGGTTATTAAAGTAGATATATTCGCGATTTTGGATAGCGAATTTCTATTGAAATGAAAATGTGTAAAAATGATTGGAATTGGGTTAAATGAAGTATATTCACGATTTTGGACAGTGAATATATTTTTAAGTAAAAATGGTTATGTTTGGGAAAGCGATATTATAAATGAAGTTAATTGTTTTAAAAGATGTTTTAAAACGTGTTAAATATCGAAATCATAGATTTCAACATTTATTGTTGAAATAGACGTTTTCGAGAAATAAGGAAATGTTGGACTATAACACACTGTTGTTATAGTAGATGATTTCCGAAAGGAAAATGTTTTATGTAGTATTGGGATTTATATATCTATCTTAAATCCGAATCCCTATACTAGTGATTTTGAGTCGGCGTAACGATGTTTTACGCAACATTCGTTTTGACTCAAATAGATGTTAAAATTAATGATTTCCTTAAAGAATGAATATATACTTAATATTGATTTAAGTATATTGAATATTTTCAAATGTTGAAAATAAATAGATTTGCGAAATACTTATTTTTGAATAAGTATGGAAATACTTTTCCAAAATGAAATTAACGTTTTTGAGATTTATCTTCTTAAAGATAAATCGAAAGTGAATACTGAAATCGATTTGGAAATCAAATATCAGTAGATATTTTTGAAAATATAAATTCACTATGGAATTTATAAAAGGAATGATAATTCTGTTTAAAAATAAACATTGATTTATTTTTGAAGTGTGGAAATTTTATATCTAATAAAGATATTTTGGAAGATTAAATAATTTGGAAAATTATTTGGAATCTGATGATGTGTTGCGCATCTTTATTGATAGTTAAATAACTGACTATCAATAATTACCTTTAGATAGGTATTTGTTGTGAATTGGATGAATTTGAATGCCACACTTATTTTTGAATAATCGCGCACTATTCGGGTTAGCCGGGAAAGGACCATGGGGTCGTATAACCCATTCTGAATATGTGATACGTCGTTATGAATTGCATTCGAAGACCGGTGTTGAAGACCAGATATTTTTGAAAACGGAAGGATTACCGTCGAGTTACTCTACATCGGCTGATCTCCGATTTAGAGGTTTTATCACCCTTAGTGACGGGAAGTCTAGACGTGATTAGAAATTTATCCGGATGTCCAAGGGCTTCATGAGAAGTGCCTTCGGTTCTGTTCGATCCCGGAACAGACTTGTATGGATTATGTGTCTGACGTTACAATTTGAGATATAAAGCTGATTTCTTTCAAATACATTTCTGTTGGTGGCGGAGAATTTATTCTCTTAGCTTAACACCCTTCTCTGAGACGTACGAGCTCAGAGGTTATGTAGTTGAAATTTATCAGCGATATACTCCCAATTTGGTAACGTGGCATACTGAGTGTTGCTGTGAAATGATCAGTGTTTGATCATTTGTGATATGATCATTTGTTTGATCTTATATCTTTGTGATCATAGGTTGATCATTTTTTGACCCGAAGCAGGGCTTTGTAGAAAGCGTAGCTTTGTGGACGAGACTTCATCGAGCCTCACACCCCGGAAATGGTCGAAACAGGAAGGATGCAGCAAGGTTCTAGGGAGTAGCGCCCCTTAGTGTATGTCATTCCTTCTGGATAAAGGTGGTATCATGGTATGGAGCCCAGATACAAAACCTCTGTGGTTGCTGCATTATTATCTATGTGGTTTGTTGGAAATCGAGGATCCTCGGGAAGATCGGTTACGATCGGGGGATGGCATACGCGTGTCAGTAGTTACCTATTTTTGCAGAGGTAACCCGGCCTTGTGTTGGCAGAGATCCGGTTAGGTTCTCGGGTCGTCTATTCCAGGGACGTACCCATCGTGGATAGGAAGTTCCTTAGCCTGACCATTTGTTGGAAATCCAAAGAAACAATACGCGACTTGTACGGTTTTAGTTGTATTACCTGCTATGGAATGTGGCGGTAACCTGCTATTGAACATAGTAGCTATAGTAGGCATAAGTGCGGAATGCCTATGCTGGCTAAGATTAATATTATACTTTCGAAATGATTTCTACACTATGCACTAATAATAATATCAAAAAGAATTTGATTTTTGCGTAGTAAGCATCTTTGACTATCATAAGAAGAAATCTCCTCCAATTCTGCGTTTGCATTGTGTGTGTGGTGGGAGGTCTTATGGTAGTTTCATTTTCCAAAAGCATTTCGAATTGACATTAAAGTTTTCCTGTGGTTTATTTTAAAGATAAACTGTTTTACGATCTCACACCAGTCACCATGACTGACTCGGAGTTTATTGTTTCCCTTCTAAACTCTGGGTGCCCACCAATTTCCACACGGGCAGTCTAGAGTTAGATTATCAGGATACTCTGGATATTCTGGAGCTTTGGAGATGAGCTGGATGACGAGACGTAGTATTTGTATCTGATAGTATTTATTCCGCTGTGTATTCTGTATGAGGACAAGTTATATAACTGTCCATTGTTGTATATGACTCTGATTGATGTATGTATAAAACGATATAGTTCTTTGTTTAAAGATTATTCATTTACCTATTATATATTGTTCCGCTGCGATATGTGAGATTCTGATTTTGTTCTGTTGTTCTGTTGTTCTTTTCTTCTTCTTCTACTCTTTTCTTCTTCTTCTGCCTTTTTCTTCTTTCTTAAACCCTCACTATTGGAGTTTCCGGCACTCGATTGCTCGGCAGTCGATAAAGTGAGTATCGATGTCGAATTTTCGAAAGTCGAAAATTCCCGTACGTGACAGCGTGGTATCAGAGCATATGGTTAAGCGACAACCCTGCTCTGTTTGGTGTTACTCATTAGAGATAGAGTCAGTAGTACTCTAGAATGAGTTGAGTGTAATAATAGATACGAGCGCGTATTTGTTAGTGAATATAAAATTGTTTTGTATTGTGATGATTGGTTTATTGAGTGGTATATGAACCTTCGTCGGCACAGTCTGCAAAACTGTATCGAAGGGGTTTCTAAACACTCGAATAGAACAGTTCGGCACAATATTGTTTTTGAATAGGGTGAATGAGATAATTTTACCCAAAACTATTTTTGTATAGAAAAGAAATGATTTTTTGTAAATTATTACAGTATATGGTTGCATGGTTGTTGGAAGTGATAATATTAAACTATTATCATTGAAATTGAATAAGAAATTGAAATCGTAACTCCAAAGTAAGAAATAAATTCATACAAATGAAATGTGAGGATGTAAATTTTAAAAAGTGATTTGTAATTTAAAACGGAATTCCAGAGAAGTATTTGGAAATGTTTTGAAAAGAATTTGAAAATTTTGGAGATTTGGAAAGTTTAAATTCCTTTTTGATTTGAAAATGAATTTCAAAGGTTTTGAAAAGCATTTTGGAAGGATAAAAGCTCTAAACTCTTTTCGGTCGCTGGAAAATAATTCCGATGATGATCGCGACATCACCGGTGTTCATTTTCGGGTTTCCAAAAGAGGAATTGCTGCCGATTGTTTTAAATGGAAGTTGTTTAGAAAATTTTGGATTTTGTTTTAGAAAATTCAAAAGATAATTTCAATTGTTTTCAAAAATGATTTTGAAAAGGTTGAAAAGACTCTGGAATTGAGTATTGAATTATGAAAATAAAATGTGATTTTGATTAAGTGATGAAACTTCACCTTGGTAAAGTTAAATAAAATAGAGAATCTGAATTGGATTGATAAATGAATTAAGCTATTGAACTAATTGAATGTTGAATCAGTCTTATGTAAATGAATTAGTGAATGAGTTTCAGAATGAATAAATAAAAAATTGCAATTGTAAGTGCAAGAGAATAAACTTGAAATGTTAAAATTCATTTTGAATTTGTAAGAAAGTAAGACTGAATTTGAATTTGATTGTGAAGGATTAAACTAAAATTAGTAAGTGAAGCTAATTGAATGAAGAAAAATAGAATCCAACTTGAATTGAATGATGAATTTAACTCAGATAGGAAATTGAAATGTGAAATTTAATCCAAATTTAGTTGAAATGGTAAACTAAATACAAATGAATGTGAAGTGTAAAATGGAATGAAAATGAATATGTGTAACTTCAATTGAAAATGTATAAGAAGTATATATTGAAAATTTTGTAATAGAATTTGCAAAATGATTTGAATGTGTAACTAGATATTATGGCTAGTAGGACATACAGGTGTTATAAAAGGAATTGGAAAATTTATTTCAAAGATGAATTTGAATTGCTCGAAAAAGGTATGTATTTAAATTTGAATATGAGATTTGATGACTTATTTCTCTAGCCGCTTGGCTTTTTCTTTTTCTTTTTGAAATCTGAGAGTCCGTAGGGACGTTTTGTAGTCGTGCCGTATTAGCCGCGCAAAGGAGACGTTGGCGAAATTTTTCGAAAATTTCGAGTGTTAGAAAATTTTTAAGAAAATTTTGAAAGTTTAAATTTGAATTTAAATTTAAATTTGAATAGAGGAGTAAAACAATGAAGTTGTTAAAACTTATAATTAGAGTTGGAAAGTTAGTTGAATTAATAACAAATCTTTAGTAGAAAGATTTGTTTTGAGAATTTGATAAAACTATTGGATGTTGAAAAATAAAAACAGTAGACGAGTTAAGGACCACTTTTCCTAACTTGTAATTTCGAGGACGAAATTCTTTTAAGGGGGGAAGTCTGTAACGACCCAGAATTTTGAACAAATTAAATTGAGAATATTTAATTAATTTTAAATATTTGAACGATGATTTAATTTGAATCCCGAATATAACTTTGAATTTGGCGATTAAATTATAAAATTTAATCGATTGGAAGTTGAATAAAAATTTAAATCTTCAATCATAAGTTGAAGAAAAATATTTCAAAGGCTTTGAAAATTCATATTGATAATACGGAAGATAATAGAACTCTCAGAATTGAATTTGAAATTGAATTGCTCAGTTTGGAAATTAATTGTTCGAATCGATATTTAAAAATAGCGTTCCGAGGCACAGTCTCGGAATTCGACGAAACCAGTTCCATTGGGTCCGTAATATTGAATTATTATTGGATTTCAAATTTCGTATTGATCGGAGTTGTTTTGTGACCGTACGGTGGATAAACGCATTGAAATTTAATCAAATTCAATTTAAATTTTTAATTTAAAAATTTGTCAACGCAGCAGAGATTCTTTCTCCAGCCTGCCTTCTTTCAACATCGATGCTTTTTCTCTGCAATGTCGCGTACCTTTGTCTCCCATTTCTTCTCTGATAAATCACGTTCCTCCTTTCTATTCAAAATCAGAAACAAAGAAAATAAAATGGCGTTCATTCCAAATTCTCGTTCGAACGAAAATTCAAAATGAAATCAAAATTTATGGCCACGAAATCATGGCCGCTACCTCTCGTTCCAGTTCAAAGTAATTCAAAAACCCCTCCCCTTTCGTTCACAAGCAATCGAAACAATCTTCGTTCGAAACCAACAGTTCCCACTTCTCAAACGAATTAAATTCGTTTCGTAAGAAAAAAAAATGGCCGAAGCCTGGGAGGTCGGAACGAAATCGCGATTGGTCGCGAGTGGACAAGGGCGATCGAATCGCTGTCGAAGGGATCGACTTCATCGATCAAATTCAGGGGCGCGTCGTTGTGGGTTTTGCGAGTTGGATCGCGTTCGATTCAATGATTGCGTTTGTGGCAAAGCAGTTAGGGTTTCGACGACTTTGTCTTCGACATCGCGAAGGGAGGCGACGTTTCTGATGGGGGAAGGAGGAGGCCGGGGTGTCAGCGTTAGGGTGATCGAGGCATTCGTGAGGAGGCCGGAACGCGTGGCTCTCGATGATGTGTGTGTACAGTCGCGATGGTGAGCAGGTTGGAGTCGATCACGAGTTCGATTAAGTGGTAGTGAGGTAAAAATTTTTATTTGCGTAGTTCGATTTAAAATTTAAATTTGTTGATAAACTGAAATTTGTTTTTGTAAACATATTGCAACTATAAACTGATTTAAGCGAATTTTTCCAGTAAAGTATAAACCTGTTAGTTTTAATTCTATATATGTATAAAAAGAAATAATATTACCTCTAAGATTGTTGAACAGGAAGTATAATAAAAATAAATATCAGTAGAAATAAATATGCAGTAAGATAATTATTTATTTGGTTTTGAATTGATAAATGTGTATATGTATTGGGAAAAAACTAATTTAAACAGTAAAGCGAAAAGTTTATACAGATAAGATTTTGAAAGAATAAAGTGGGATTTTTAAAATGTTAAGTTTATAAAAAAAATTTGATTTCTATACCTATATAATTTATTTTGGAAATGAGGGAAAATATATACATACGTATTTATTTACTAGTATAATTTTAAAAGTAATTTTTTGTTAGAAAATGATTAAAGAAGAAAATTTATATTTTTAAACTAAAAACTTTAGTTGAATAAATTTGTTAAGGAGAATTAGTTTGAAAAGAGATTATTGAATCATTAAAATTACAAAATGAAAATTGTTATTCGATTTATTTCGAATATTAATAAATTGAATAAAATGTTTATACAAGGTATAAATCAAGGAAACAAGTCAAGATGGAAAATGGATGGCAAATAAAAGCTAAGGTGAGATTATTTTTCTCACTCAAAATAAATTTGTATGACAGTTGTTTATTGACTGATTGTTGCTATTTGATGTGATATTAGATATGATAGGATATATCTATATATATAGCAATATATACATATTGGCATATGTATATATTGGATTGATGATTTCCCGCCTCGTATAGCGGATGAGACCCTATTGCGCCGTTAGTAAGCGGATTTTTATAAAACCTATATACCGCGATATTCCACCTCGAAGTGGAATTGGTATTGTGCTAACGTCTTTGGATGCAGGGAAACAGGTTGGAGGGATCCAACTGGACCCCTCACATTGGTTGAATTTATTTTTACTGTGATGTGATAATCTGTGAATGATTATTGAGGTTATTGAATTGATGTCTGGAAATTGTTTGAAAGCTAAAAATTTAGCTGAATGGATGTTTGGTATCATTGGATTCCAAAAATAAATGAAATTGAATTTTTGAAATCGAAATAGAAATTTTTAAGTAAATGAATTTTTAGAAGTTGAATAAATTTGAAGAAAAGAATTTAAAAGTATAAAAGCTGATTTTTATAATCTTATTGAATAAATCCCAGAATAAGTGAAAATGTTAAATAAATGGATTTCATAAAACAGTGATTATAAATTGAAGAATTCAATTTAAATTTGGATTTTTAAATAGATTGAAAGAGACAAAGAAATTTATTTTCTTAAAAAGGAATTTATTTAAAAAGAAACAAGTGAGAAGTCCAATTAGAAATTTAATTGGCAAATTGAAACGAATTTGGAAAATTGATATGAAATTTATAGATTTATAAATTTTGAAGTTAAATTGATATGAAATTTATAGATTTATAAATTTTGAAGTTAAATTGATATGAAATTTATAGATGTATAAATTGTGAAGTTAAAAAGGATGGAATTTATAGATGTATAAATCGGGAAGTTAAAATGAATGAAATTGAAGAATAGAAGATTTATAAGAAATTAACTTATAGATTGGATTTTTGCCTTCAAATGAAATATTGAACAAATTTGTTAATAAAGGAGATTTACAAATCGAAGTGGTTATAAGGTAGGAATAGAATTTATAAACGTTGTTTTATAAATTCGAAATCAATTGAATTTGATAAATTTAAATATAGAAGGTTATTAAAGTAGATATATTCGCGATTTTGGATAGCGAATTTCTATTGAAATGAAAATGTGTAAAAATGATTGGAATTGGGTTAAATGAAGTATATTCACGATTTTGGACAGTGAATATTTTTAAGTAAAAATGGTTATGTTTGGGAAAGCGATATTATAAATGAAGTTAATTGTTTTAAAAGATGTTTTAAAACGTGTTAAATATCGAAATCATAGATTTCAACATTTATTGTTGAAATAGACGTTTTCGAGAAATAAGGAAATGTTGGACTATAACACACTGTTGTTATAGTAGATGATTTCCGAAAGGAAAATGTTTTATGTAGTATTGGGATTTATATATCTATCTTAAATCCGAATCCCTATACTAGTGATTTTGAGTCGTCGTAACGATGTTTTACGCAACATTCGTTTTGACTCAAATAGATGTTAAAATTAATGATTTCCTTAAAGAATGAATATATACTTAATATTGATTTAAGTATATTGAATATTTTCAAATGTTGAAAATAAATAGATTTGCGAAATACTTATTTTTGAATAAGTATGGAAATACTTTTCCAAAATGAAATGAACGTTTTTGAGATTTATCTTCTTAAAGATAAATCGAAAGTGAATACTGAAATCGATTTGGAAATCGTATATCAGTAGATATTTTTGAAAATATAAATTCACTATGGAATTTATAAAAGGAATGATAATTATGTTTAAAAATAAACATTGATTTATTTTTGAAGTGTGGAAATTTTATATCTAATAAAGATATTTTGGAAGATTAAATAATTTGGAAAATTATTTGGAATCTGATGATGTGTTGCGCATCTTTATTGATAGTTAAATAACCGACTATCAATAATTACCTTTAGATAGGTATTTGTTGTGAATTGGATGAATTTGAATGCCACACTTATTTTTGAATAATCGCGCACTATTCGGGTTAGCCGGGAAAGGACCATGGGGTCGTATAACCCATTCCGAATATGTGATACGTCGTTATGAATTGCATTCGAAGACCGGTGTTGAAGACCGGATATTTTTGAAAACGGAAGGATTACCGTCGAGTTACTCTACATCGGCTGATCTCCGATTTAGAGGTTTTATCACCCTTAGTGACGGGAAGTCTGGACGTGATTAGAAATTTATCCGGATGTGCAAGGGCTTCGTGAGAAGTGCCTTCGGTTCTGTTCGATCCCAGAACAGACTTGTATGGATTGTGTGTCTGACGTTACAATTTGAGATATAAAGCTGATTTCTTTCAAATACATTTCTGTTGGTGGCGGAGAATTTATTCTCTTAGCTTAACACCCTTCTCTGAGACGTACGAGCTCAGAGGTTATGTAGTTGAAATTTATCAGCGATATACTCCCAATTTGGTAACGTGGCATACTGAGTGTTGCTGTGAAATGATCAGTGTTTGATCATTTGTGATATGATCATTTGTTTGATCTTATATCTTTGTGATCATAGGTTGATCATTTTTTGACCCGAAGCAGGGCTTTGTAGAAAGCGTAGCTTTGTGGACGAGACTTCATCGAGCCTCACACACCGGAAATGGTCGAAACAGGAAGGATGCAGCAAGGTTCTAGGGAGTAGCGCCCCTTAGTGTATGTCATTCCTTCTGGATAAAGGTGGTATCATGGTATGGAGCCCAGATACTTAACCTCTGTGGTTGCTGCATTATTATCTATGTGGTTTGTTGGAAATCGGGGATCCTCGGGAAGATCGGTTACGATCGGGGGATGGCATACGCGTGTCAGTAGTTACCTATTTTTGCAGAGGTAACCCGGCCTTGTGTTGGCAGAGATCCGGTTAGGTTCTCGGGTCGTCTATTCCAGGGACGTACCCATCGTGGATAGGAAGTTCCTTAGCCTGACCATTTGTTGGAAATCCAAAGAAACAATACGCGACTTGTACGGTTTTAGTTGTATTACCTGCTATGGAATGTGGCGGTAACCTGCTATTGAACATAGTAGCTATAGTAGGCATAAGTGCGGAATGCCTATGCTGGCTAAGATTAATATTATACTTTCGAAATGATTTCTACACTATGCACTAATAATAATATAAAAAAGAATTTGATTTTTGCGTAGTAAGCATCTTTGACTATCATAAGAAGAAATCTCCTCTAATTCTGCGTTTGCATTGTGTGTGTGGTGGGAGGTCTTATGGTAGTTTCATTTTCCAAAAGCATTTCGAATTGACATTAAAGTTTTCCTGTGGTTTATTTTAAAGATAAACTGTTTTACGATCTCACACCAGTCACCATGACTGACTCGGAGTTTATTGTTTCCCTTCTAAACTCTGGGTGCCCACCAATTTCCACACGGGCAGTCTAGAGTTAGATTATCAGGATACTCTGGATATTCTGGAGCTTTGGGGATGAGCTGGATGACGAGACGTAGTATTTGTATCTGACAGTATTTATTCTGCTGTGTATTCTGTATGAGGACAAGTTATATAACTGTCCATTGTTGTATATGACTCTGATTGATGTATGTATAAAACGATATAGTTCTTTGTTTAAAGATTATTCATTTACCTATTATATATTGTTCCGCTGCGATATGTGAGATTCTGATTTTGTTCTGTTGTTCTTTTCTTCTTCTTCTACTCTTTTCTTCTTCTTCTGCCTTTTTCTTCTTTCTTAAACCCTCACTATTGGAGTTTCCGGCACTCGATTGCTCGGCAGTCGATAAAGTGAGTATCGATGTCGAATTTTCGAAAGTCGAAAATTCCCATACGTGACAGTTTTTGGGTATCATTTTTATTTTTGCTTAGTATCATTTTTTTATTATCAGTAACTAGGTATCAGTTTTGTATACGGTATGTATCAGTTTTGTGAAATTGAATAATTAATCTTCTAAATTGAACATATTTTTACTAATGTTTATTTTTTATTTTTTTTGGCAGTGGGGATAACAGTCTTCCTTGTCTATTTGTGTTGAATAATAACACTTTTACCACTCGATTGTCTATCGATTGCTCTTTGTATGATTTGAAGAATGAGATATAAGCTTGTTATGATTGGAAAAGTATCATTGATTGGGTTGTATATAAGCTTGTGATAAAGTGGAAAAGTATCATATCTTAGGTTCAGTTTTCTGGTATCATTTTTATTTTTTCTTAGTATCAATTTTTTTGATTATCAGTAACTAGGTATCAGTTTTTTATACCTTAGGTATCAGTTTTCTGAAATGGAACAACTAATGTTCTAAATTGAATATGTTTTTACTACTGTTTTTTTTGGCAGTGCTGATAATGTGGTGCAGGTAGACCATCAGTTAAGCCTAAAGGAGGATTTTCATATTTTCAGAACAAGCAAAACAGATGTGGCGAGTGCAAAGCAGCTTGGTCATAATAAATGGAATTGTCAAGCTTCGAAGAAGATATGATTTGATTTTTCATTTTGAATTTGTTCAGATTAATAAGTGGATGTGTGACTTGTTTTGGTGGTTTATTGTAATTGAACCTTTTGTTATTAATTTGTATTCAGTATAGCATATTATCAAATTGATTTTAATTTCAAGTATTTAGTATAAGTGATAGTATCAGTTTTAGTATCAGTTAAATGTTTTTACGGTATCAGTTCTAGTGTTTGTTTTTACAAGTAAGAGCAACTTTGTTTTAAGAACATAACATCATTACTTCATAAGTATCAAATTGCAACATAACATTATTACTTCACAAGTACATATTTTAACAGAAATACATTACTTTACAAGTATCAAATTTAATTGTGAAACATCACAATGTGAATTAAGTTCTTTCATTTTCTTTCATTTTCTAAGCTTGATATGTATTTAGATAGACTCCAGGAATGTTCACCATTTGTCAATATTGCATGTACAATCTTTGCTCTTGTGGATAATATTTCCTTCTTTTCAAGTTTTATTGGTATTCTGTTTTTGTTCAGTGAAACGATGAATATCATTACAAATATTCCACAGTCAAGCCTGTCGAAACCAAAATGTAATGTTAGTATCAATTTGCATAAGTTGTATTATCAGGTTTACAATTGATACAAAACATTGAATTTCAAGGATAATGGTACAAGCATATAGTATGCTTTGAATTAAAATATTTAATTGAATTTTAGGGATAATGGTACAAGCATATAATATGCTTTGAATTAAAATATTTAATAGTTTTACTAGCACAGTTAGTATCGATTTGTGCATGAATTGCGTTTGTAGTTATTACTTTAAGATATATTTGCTAAATATTTTGTTTTATTTTTTATTATGTAGTTATCTTTTTTGTTTTTGTAGGTGTCAGTTTTGTTTCTGTAGGTATCAGTTTCTTTTATGTAGGTATCAGTTTTGTTTCTTTAGGTATCGGTTTCTTTTATGTAGGTATCAGTTTTCTTCCTGTAGGTATCAGTTTCTTTTATGTAGGTATCAGTTTTCTTCCTGTAGTAACTGTTTATTTCTGAACTAACTGTTTTTGAAATTGAGAGATAATATTTTTCAATATTTTGTTTTGAATCACAGTTTCTGTTTGTATTTTGTTCTTAATCGTTTTTTTATTTCTTCTTTTTGTTCTTTGTTCTCATTTTTGCATATTTTCTTCAACTGTTTTCTCTGTAGGTATTTGTTGCTGCATGTTCTCTTCTTTGTTCTATGCTAAAAAATTCAATGTTACTATAACAAAACTATACTAACTTTGTTATATTTTATTTCATAGTATCAGTTACCTTCTCTGGTATACTTTCACTTATTTCTGGTCTGCTTTCAATTTCTGTATTATTTTCATGTCTTCTTTTTGTTCTTTTTTTCTATTTTGATTTTCCTCTTCTACTGATGTAGATTTTTAAGTTTTAACTTGCTGCATCTTCCCTTTACTGTCTTTGGTATCATTTCCAGTAGAGGTAGGTTTCCCTCTTGTATCATTGCATTTTCTCTTTTAATATCTACTGTTGGAAGTGATTCGACATTTTCATTTTCACTTTATTGCTCCACTTTCGATGTAGCTAGGGTTTCTCCGACTGTCGACTATTGTGCTTGTTGTTCATCGACTGTCGATTGTTGTGGCTGTGTTGGAGATGTAGATTTGTTTCTGGTCTGCGGTCCCATTTTTTTTCGAGCAAAGTTTCGTCAATTTCTAAGTGAAAGCGAGGAGGAGGAGACGAATAGAATTCTTTATTTTGTTTTAATTTGTATCTGGGCTTTGGGCTTTGTCCTTATGGTAAAAGTTTTTTGCGCGTGTCCTTGTGAGCAATTATTTACTTTAATTTGTCCTTTAAAATTATTTACCCTTTATAATATACTTCTGAATTTCATTTCCTTTCAATTTATAAATCACATTTACAAATCATATTTACAAAATTCTATTTTGTTATATGAAATTATTTCTTAAATTTTTAATCTTGCTTACATTATAATATCAACCTTTATAAAACACAACAACAAGTGATAATCAAATATTATCATTCTCTGACATCCAAGCACAACATATAATAATAATTTCTGAAAAATTATTCCTTTATATATAAAATATAATCAAGATAAAATTATTTCATTTACCCAATTTTAAAATAATACTATATCGAATTACTCTGTTCAAGTGTTTAGAGATCCCTATCAATAACGTTGATTACTCGTATTGACCAGAATCCATAAGCCACTCAATAGACCAATCAACACTATATAAAAAACATTTATATCACCAACAAATACGCGCTCATATATATGTATACATTCAAACTCATTCTAGGGTGCTACTGTCCCTATCTCTAATGAGTTACCCCATCAAAGCCAAGGTTCTCGCTTAAACTTCAGCTCTGATACCAACTGTAACGTTCGGGATTTTCGACCCTCGAAAATCGACACTAATACGTCCACTATATTACATGCTGAGAAATCGAATGCCGTGAAAACCCGATTGTTAGGGGAAAGAAAAAGAAAGAAGATAAGAAGAAAACTAAACAATAACATAGAATCTCACAATCGCAGCGGAACAATATATAATAGATAATAACATATCTTTATACAAAAAGAACTATAACTGTTATTATACATACCATCATCAGAGTACAACAATCAACAATCAATCTGGACAGTTATAATAACTAGTCCTCACAAGTGCTGAATATACAACCTACACACACATCAGAATATAATCAGGTACGTGAAATACGCCTGAGAATCCTCCAGCTCATCTCCTGAGCTCCATAGCATCCTAACCTGAATCTGTAATACTTGGTCTGACCCGAGCATTATAATAAAATAACACCCGATTCAGTCTGGAAAACCAGCGTGAGAAACACACTCAATTTGAATTATTACTGTTATCAAAATCCTTTGAAAATAAAGGTATCTCTTAAGACCACGCCACACATAAATACGATGGGATTTTACCTTACGATAACCAAAACATTTTATATCAAAATCATCTTATATTATAATATTGTCTAGAGAAAATAAACTATAAAATAGCTAAAATGCTTGCATCTCACGTTTCAGCATATTTGGTATACAACTAAAACCGTACAGGCTCATAGTGGATATTGGATTCCATACAATGACCGGGCACTGGGATACCACCCACCACAGTACACGTCTAGAAAAATGTACCGAGATCGAACCTATCAATCCCTACCAACACAGGACTGGCCTACCCCTTACTGGATAGTATCGAATATGTTATCACCCCGGGTGTTCCCACCCTATCGAGCGCTCTCTTTTCCATGCATAACCATATTCATAATTATAATATATCCGAGGGTATCTAGAAAAGTGATAACATACCCTACTTCAGTGCGACCCACTTAGCTCTGCTGCATCTCCCCTAGTTTTCAGTCATTCCCGGTTGATGAGGCTTGAGGCTACGTATTACCTTAGATTTGGCATTCATATACTTGAAATGCTAACACCGCCTTCCAGGCAACAATGCAATGATAGCATTCATCCATACAAGTTGTTCGTGGTCTGAACAAACCGAATCTCCAAAATCACCGCCTTCACTATCTTCACGATATCATAATTCGTAACGCTCAAATCAGATCGAAGTGGTTTCTGGATAATTAAATCTGATCCCGGTCTCTTCGAAACGATCAACGAAATTGGCCAGTTTTGATTTTCGGTTATTTAACTATCAAATTACACACATAAGCACTCACTAGGCCATATTATAAATCTTCCAAACATTTATTTCAAATATCTTTACAAAGGTATATATTCAATCTCTTCCAATATTTCAATATTTGAAAACACTTTTGAATACTTATATCCATAACAAGATATTTCAATCCATATCAACACTTAGAAATATTTCCAAATCCAACTTATAATTCGTTACCTAAAAAATATTTATATATAAATCATTTTGTCATTAAAATATCTCCAAAACCTTTAATTCCAATACTTAGGGAAAATATTATAAGTCTATTTCCCAAAATCATTTCTAATATCCATACTTAGGAAATATTCCGTACTTATCTCATAAATTTCCGAAATTTTTATTTAATCCCCTTTTACAATTTCCAAAAATTATCGATTATGCTTATTTATAATCCAACCAACAATTTATAACTTCCTTAATGAATTCAAATTCATTTCCGAAGTTCCCGTATCTAAACAATTTGGAAGTTTTCTTTTCTCAAATTTCCCTAAGTTCCCGAATTCCATTATAAGATTTTCTCTTATAAAAATCATATCCATTAAATAAAATCCCATTTACAATCTCGAGAGTATTTATAAATAAATTCCGGTCATTTCAAACTCTATATATATAATAAAGAATTTTTTAAAGAATAATAATTTATTTTTAAAACACGTTTAAGTAATTATTTAAAATATCAAAATACTTTTAAAATAAACATCGATAACTCATTTCCAATTTATTTTTAAATAAAACTAATCGATTTACAAAGCTTATTATAAAAATTAAAATTAATTTTAATAAAAATTAAATATTAAATATCTGAATAATCCACTTTCTGAAATATTTAAATACTAAAACAGCTTTACTATATAGTTTAATAAATAAAAACCCCATTTTAAAACAAACTTAATTTCTCGACAAAAATCTATTTTTTTAAAATCCAATATTACAAATTTCAATTAATAAATAACTCTCGATTCATATTACATCGATTATGTTCAAATTCATAACCATTCCCACATTTCGAAAATAGAATCCACTATTTCTTTCAATAACCGATTTTCACCTCTCGTTATAAATTCACACCGTGAATTTATATTTCCCATTATCAAATGATAATCATTCCATTTTATTTATAAACATCATTTATAAATTTACAAACTCATTCGAGTTTCACTTGTTTTATATAATATTCTCATTTATAAAATTTCATTTATAAATCCATCCCTTTATAAATTTCATTATATTTTCCAAACTATTTTAAATCTCGACTTCAACTCCTTTTCCATATTTTCAGAAATATCACTTAAAATTCATTATACAAATACTTTAAACGTCACCTAAAAATCTCCATTTGAAACCATTTTACGAAATAGCTAAACAAATATCTAAAATCAAATTATCTATTTTATCCAAATCAATTCCTTTTAAATAATCCCAAATTTCCAATATAAATATTTTCATTTCCAAAACTGCCTTTGAATTTTCTTTTTAAATTCAAAAATATTGTTTATGTATTTAAATTTCAAAATTAAGGCTAGTGCTATTACAACATCCAATAAATTCAAATCACATCATAATCTATCACAGATTATTCAAACACATCATATATCACTATATATGAAATTAAATTCAACATTTTGAGGAATCCAGTTGGATCCTCCCAACCTGTTTTCCCTGCATCCATAGATATTATATAACATAAAATACCAATCCCGCTCCGAGGCGGGATATCGCGGTAATATAGGGTCATCCGCTATTATCCGGGGCACATAGTGTCTCATCCGCTCTAATAGGCGGGAGTATATATATATATATATATATATATATATATATATATCCAACTACTAATAATATAGTAAATAACCAAACAAGCAATCACAGGCAACAAACAACATAAATAAATTTATTTCCACTTATATAAAAATATAAGTGGCCAGAGAGGTGAGTTTAACTCACCTTGGTTCCAGTCATCGCTGAAGCCTTCCAGTTTGAATTAAAATCGAATAGCCGTTTGATTTTAACATTAATTTCTGCTGTCTCCAAATGATTTAAATCCAATTCCTATGCGTAGATATTTCAGATACGAATGCAACACAACTTGTTTCGTTCAATTCTGACATCGTATGAAAAAGATTCAATATCTATAAGAATGAGGATTTATATAAATTAATTAACTAACTTAATCACACCTTAAAAACTAAAATAACCTTAATATTCTAATCCCGGCCCGCTACTGTTCCTCTTCTCCCCTCTTTTCTTCTTTCCCTCTCCAGTAACCCATTATGCACGACATGAAGGTGCACGAGTCTCCAGAGCCACCGGCGACCAATTCGACAACACCCACAGGACCGCCTCGTCGTTCTCGTCCCAACCATCACCTCAATTTTCCCTCCGATCAACCCCCTTCCATCGCGTGCGAGCAGCCACGAGTCCAACCCCCATCATGACGCAATCCACCATCCTCCACCGCGAGCCATGAAACGTCATCTCCTGGTGCCAATCACCACACCGAACCCAAAACCTACCACCATAACTCCGATCGAAGCTTCAATTTTATCAAAACGCAAACCATAGCTCAAAAGCTGCTTGTGACCTTACTGTCGAACCCCAAAACATGACGTCACACCCATCAATACGCATATCAGGTCGAAGCTCTCGCCAAACTAGGATTTTTAGAGCTTGTTTCATAATTTTCTATTTAGTAGATTTTTAGAAATTTATTTTTGAATTCAACATTTTTTTCTTTTTCTTTTTTTTTCTTCCTCTTTTTTATTTTTGTAGTTGTGTGTTTAAATAAGGTCTGGAAAGAACAAGCAATGTAGGGTGGCTGAAATGGCTGATATAAAGGTTGACTTTTAAAATTTATAATATTTTAATTCCAAAATATCTCGTTTAAGTAGCTTAAAATCCCGAACTCCTATCGAGGCATGCCGCCTGGCGTTCCTAATGTTGTTCCCCTATTCCGAACGAAATGGAACAAGTTTTGGAACCTAATTTGATCATATGGAGAAGACAGCCTTTTAAACCCAATAATAATATTAAATTTTCGATACTAAATTCAATGCGTTTCTATCCCTTATGACCAAATGGTAACTCCAAATGCTACGTAATTTGAAATTCAATAATAATACACTATTACGGATCTAATGGAACTAGTTTCATTGAAATATGAGACTGTGCCCCGGAAGGCTATTTTTTAAATTCAAAAATATTATTTATATATATATTTAAATTTCAAAATTAAGGCCAGTGATACTATAACATCCAATAAATTCAAATCTCATCATAATCTATCACAAATTATTCAAAAAAATTATATATCACTATATATGAAATTAAATTCAACATTTTGAGGAATCTAGTTGGATCCCTCCAACCTATTTTCCCTACATCCACAGATGTTATATAACATAAAATACCAATCCGCTTCGAGGCGGGATATTGCAGTAATATAGGGTCATCCGCTATTATGCGGGGAGCATAGTGTCTCATCCGCTCCAATAGGCGGGAATATATATATCCAACTACTAATAATATAGTAAACAAACAAACAAGCAATCACATGCAATAAACAACATAAATAAAATTATTTCCACTTATATAAAAATATAAGTAGCCAGAGAGGTGAGTTTAACTCACCTTGATTCCAGTCGTCGCTGAAGCCTTCTAGTTTGAATTAAAATCGAACAGCCATTCGATTTTGCATTAATTTCTGCTAGCTCCAAACGATTCCAATCCAATTCCTATGTGTAGATATTTCAGATACGAATGCAACACGACTTGTTTCATTTAATTCTAACATCGTATGAAGAAGATTCAATATCTATAAGAATGGCGATTTATATAAATTAATTAACTAACTTAATCACAACTTAAAAACTAAAATAACCTTAATATTCTAAGCCCGTCCCGCTATTGTTCCTCTTCTCCCTCCTTTTCTTCTTTCCCTCTCCAGTAACCCATTATGCACAACACGAACGTGCACGTGCACGAGTCTCCAGAGCCACCGGCGACCAATTCGACAATACCCACATGACCGCCTCGTCGTTCTTGTCCCAGCCATCACATTAATTTTCTTTCCGATCAACCCCTTCCATCTCGTGCGACCAGCCACGAGTCCAACCCCTGTCATGATGCGATCCACCATCCTCCACCACGAGCCACAGAACTTCATCTCCTGGTGCCAATCACCATGCCGAACCCAAATCCTACCACCATAACTCCGATCGAAGCTTCAATTTTATCAAAACGCAAACCCTAGCTTAAAAACTGCTTGCGACCTTACTGTCGAACCCCAAAACATGACGTCACACCCATCAATACGCATATCAGGTCGAAGCTCTCGCTAAACTAGGATTTTTAGAGCTTGTTTCATATTTTTCTATTTAGTAGATTTTTAGAAATTTATTTTTGAATTCAACATTTTTTTTCCTTTTCTTCCTCTGTTTTATTTTTATAGCTTTGCGTTTAAATAAGGTTTGGAAAGAACAAGCGACGTAGGGTGGTTGAAACGGCTGATATAAAGGTTGACTTTAAAATTTATAATATTTTAATTCCAAAATATCTCGTTTAAGCAAATTAAAATCTCGAACTCCTATCGAGGCGTGCCGCTTGGAGTTCCTAATGTTGTTCCCCTATTCCGAATGAAATGGAACAAGTTTCGGAACCTAATTTGATCGTATGGAGAAGACAGCTTTTTAAACCCAATAATAATATTTAATTTTCGATATTAAATTCAATGTGTTTCTTCCTCTATTTTATTTTTATATCTTTGCGTTTAAATAAGGTCTGGAAAGAAGAAGCAACGTAGGGTGGATGAAACGGCTGATATGAAGGGTTAACTTTTAAATTTTATAATATTTTAATTCCAAAATATCTCGTTTAAGCAGCTTAAAATACCAAACTCCTATTGAGGCAAGCCGCCTGGTGTTCCTAATGTTGTACCCCTATTCCAAATGAAATGGAACAAGTTTCGGAACCTAATTTGATCGTATGGAGAAGATAGCTTTTTGAAACCAATAATAATATTAAATTCAACACATTTCTATCCCGTACGACCAAATGGTAACTCCAAACGCTACGAAATTTGAAATCCGATAATAATACACTTTTACAGATCCAATGAAACTGGTTTCGTCGAAATCCAAGACTGTGCTTTTAAAAAAAATTATTTAACTTAAAACTCAAAATTTAAGTTATTTAACCAATTTCAATTTTTAAATTTAACCATTAAATTACCCAATAAATCATAATATTTGAAATTCAAGTTATAAATCTATAAAATTAATTTTAAATATCGAAATCCAAGCTTTAATTTTTTATTTATTTAACTTAAAACTCAAAATTCCATTATTTAACCAATTTCAATTATTAAATTTAACCATTAAATTACCCAATAAATCGTAATATTTGATATTCAAGTTATAAATCTATAAAATTAACTTTTCGATATTTAAAATTAATTAAACATTCCAATTTCAAATCACTAAAATTCCAGGTCGTTACAAAATACTTGAATCAAAATCCTTATACAAATATATATATATATATATATATATATATATCTCCACAAATCCCGATATTTCAATACTTGGAAAAATATCAATATATTTATCACAATGGTGTAAGTATATTCATCAAACATTGAGGAAGATTTCCTTTTTATACAATTCTAAAATCATTTATAAACTCCATTATAAATCCACAAATCCATTTATAAAACTCCTTTTATAAATCTATAAACCCATTACCAAAATTCTTTTATAAATATCTAAAACCATATATAAAACTTTTTTATCTTGTAGATAATCTTCCTTTAAGTTTTCTAAACCATGTTATAAGATTCCTCTTATAAAACCCACATCAGTTTATAAAAATCCTATTTATAAACCTCGAAAACCTTTATAAATAAAATTTAATCATTTACTTTAAAACACTATTAAATAATAATAAATAATAATTAATCTTCAAAAACATCTTAAAAATAATAATTAAAAGTTCTATAACATTCTTAAAAAAACAATAATAATTTATCTTCCACATCATTATAAATAATAATAATTAATTTCCAGAATCTTATTGATAAATAATTATAATTAATTTCAAACCATATTAATAATTTAAATAATTATCTTCTCAAAATATTAAAATATTTATAAACAACTTCTAAACAATATCAATATCTATAAACAACCATTTAAAACATTTATATATTTTATTGACAAAAATCCATACTTAACTTTCAACATAATCCTTTCCATATTAATAAAACTATATTTATAAATCTCTTTCTATTTTATAACATATCGTTTAACATCTGCAAATCTATCATCACTTTCAATTCCAAAATATAATCAACTATTTTTCTTAACAGCATCCTACATATTATCATAAATCCACAATCGTGATTTATTTTATCCAATTTATCCAATGATAAAAGTTTCCCTATATTTATAAAGACCGTTGATAAATTTATCATTTTATTAATTAAATTAATAAAATACTATTTTACAAATCTTCACTTTATTTGTAAAATGACACATTGATACATTATCACGTCTATAATATCCACATTTATAAATAAATCTTAATATATGTATATATATATATATATTATAAATATCACTTTATACAAAATGGTTAATAAATATTTATACCAAAATATTCCAATTTCTTTTTAAAACCATATCCCTTTGTTATAAAACACGAACTTGTTTTTTTTAAGATTTTAAAAACCTTTAACCACAGTTCAAAATCTCTATTTAATATATTTCATAAAACTATAAATTTAAAATCTCTAAAATCGTACTTTTTATTTTAAAATAAATTTCTTCTTTAAATAATTCAAGAAAAATTATTAAAACATATATAATTCCCAAACTCAGTTTGAAATCCCTTTTTAAACCAAATCATTAGTTTATAATATTTTAAAATACCAAAAATAAGGCCCAATGCTACTAAAGTACTAAATAAGCAAAATCATATCCGTGTCATAAAATATAGTATCCAACATGTCATATATTAAATTATATGAAAAATAAAATGAATGGTGTGAGGAATCCTGTTGGATCCCTTCAACCTGTCCCCCTGCATTACATATAGTATATAACCAAATAATATAAATCAACCGCTTTGAGGCGGGATCGTATACAAAGGGTCATCCGCTCTTACACGGGAACATAAGAGGTCTCATCCGCTCCAGGAGCGGGAATATATCCAAACCAACTAATAAAATAGTAAATCATCCGAACAGTCAATAAAAATCAACAATAAAATATCCACACATTCAATCAATAATTTTTATCGACTAAAATATATTTTTGGTTAGCCAAAAAGATGAGTTGAACTCACATTGATTCCAGTTGTAGTCAAAGCATTCCGGTTTGAATTAAAATTGAACAGATGTTCAATTTTATCCAAATTTCTACGATCTCCAAATCCATTCAATCCAACTCCATAGCGTAGAATTCCCTGCTACGATCACAATGCAACTTGTCACATTCAATATGGACCTCGTATGGAAAATTTATGAATTAATTAACTTTTGAAATAATTAAATGATAATTAACTTACAATTAATAAACTTTTAAAATTAATTAATCTTCCCTCTCAAAATCTCGTTCCAGGCACGCACGCAAACCCAACTTGTACGCGAGTTCCATAGCCACCGCCACCTTTGTGCTCGATCGCACACCGTCGCGCCTTTACCAAGGCTCGCCCAGACCGAGCTCTACCCGATGCTGGTGGTCGCGACCCTCCAGTTGTCGTCATCGATTAGAAATCAGAAAAAGACTGTCGCAACTTCGCCTTGAGATCCATGCTGCCTCAGGCGATCGCACGTCCTGTCCAGTCATCACTTCCAACTCCCCATGCCGCATCTTTTTGCAATTGATGCCAAAGTCCAGTGTTGTCTCGAATAACGTCGATGAATAAGGACCATTGGATATGGCCATATGTTTAAATTTGAAAAAGGAAATGGCAAAGTTCTTTTGATATTTGGAGGCGTGATTTTATACAGGGAGAAGTATGGTGAGAATGTGGTTGGGTATGGGCACATAGATATGGGTATGGCTGATAATATATATATATATATATATGTATATATATATGTATATATATATATATAAAATTAGAAAATATCCAGCTTCAAACGTCTAAAAATCTCGTACTCCTAATGAGGCGTGCCATCTGACATTCTATATGTTATACCCTCATTCCAAAGACAGTGGAACTAGTCTTGAAACCTAATTCGATCATATACAGAAGATAGCTTTTCAAACTCAATTATTATATAAATCTCTGAAATTAATTTCTACACATTTTGATCTCGCACGTCCAAACGATACATCCAATTGCCACGAAATTCAATGGCATATAATAATCTACTATTACGGATCCAATGGAACTGATTTCATCCAATTCTGAGACAGTTCCTTAGAAGGCTATTTTTACACGTTAATTAAAACGAATTATTATAAAAACCAATTTAATCAGTTTTAATTCTAAATTAAAAGTTTATTATCTCCATTCTTATTTTAATAGAATTTAAATCTACCTTTGAAATCATTGTTATTCACATTAACTTCAGGATTTAATTATTTAAACAATTCCAAATATTAAATTCAATAATTTAATTACCCAATAAATCTCTATATTTGAAATTCAAGTTATTAAACTTATAAAATTAACTTTCCAACATTTAAACTCAATTAAATATTTCAAATCTAATTGACTAAAATCTAGGTCGTTACATTCTTCCACCTTAAAAGAATTTTGTCCCCGTATTTAGCAAGGTAAGAAAAATGCTCAAACCTATTAACTTTCCAAAATCAATTAGCCGAAATAGATTTTAAAATTTCTAAGTCTTTTAAATTCACTACCTATACCAAATAATTACCTTCCATTCATTCATTTCAAGTTATAACTCAAAATTAAATTTTAGTTATCAAAACTTTTTTTCTTCTAAATTCTCAAAAATTTTCTAACGTCTTAAATTTGTGGAAAATTTCGTCAGCGTCTCCTTTGCACGGTTCGATCGTAAAAATTTACGATATATATATATATATATATAATCACAAATATACATCTCATCTTCTAGGATGAGGCATCTCGTAGAGAAAAATATGAAAATACGATATGTAACCTGAGATGTGTAACTTTTATTAATATTAGCAAGCATATACAACCAATATAATGTAAAACCGAACTCCAAATGCGAAGCATACGCCCTCCACACCTACTAATCACTCAACAACCAATGAGAACAAGTATAGGGAAGTAATATCAATATATAACATGTACTAATACTAGCAAATGTAGCAAGAGAAACCATCAAACAAATAATATTTATCCAATTTATATATCATCATATCAATTTGCATAGTCAAATGTCAACATTATATTTATACACTTTCATTTCTTATTAACATTCCATTGATTCATTTTCAATTTATTTACATTCAATTAATTTATATTCAATTTATTCCCATTCGATTGATTTACATTTAATTATTCACATTCAATTATCACTTAGTATATTTCTTTCAATACTAGTATCACTTAAGAACCATTCCATCAAATTATTTACTTAAGTTCATTTTAAACATTATTATACAACACTTCTTATTTTAATTATCATTTCAACACTTAAATTCATATGCAATTCTATCAAACAACACCAAACCATATTCAATTCATTTTGCAACTCAAATTGAATTCCATTTATAACTCATATTCATATTCATTCCATTACTTTGTTTCATTAATTCACTTTATTAATCCATCTAACTCATTTTATTAACCCAATTTATTTAACTTTACTTAAGTTAAATTTAATTTCATATCATAATTTTCAATTTTCTTTTCTTATCTATACCATTTTCAAGTTATAAGTTCAACAACTTATTTTCATATATTTATCAATCATACTTTGGTTTTAAAATCAAAACATGCTTTACCAAAACACAACTTCACTGGAAAATCACTAAGGTAGCAATTCATCACATAAAAACTCGAAAATGAATACTGATGATGCTGCAGTCATCACCAGAATTATTTTCCAGCGATTGAAGTGAGTTTAGTGCTTTCTATTTCTTTCAAATCTCATTTAAAAATATTTCTAACTAAAATATTTTCAAAATAATGCTATTATTATCTTTCCAAAACCTTTGAAAAACAATTTTTCAAAATCAATGGGTTTTTAATTCTCAAATTTCGCATTTTAAGTCCATTTTTATTTACAGATCATATTTATGAATATACTTAGGCAATTTCATTTCCTTTCCATTTATAAATCATATTTATATAATCTCACTTCTTATGAAATATCATTTCACAAATGTTGATTATTTTAATTATAATCAATATTCTATAATCCATATTTATAAATTCGCTTTCTTATATAACTCATTTTGCAGATGTTTTTCTTTGTTTAAATTATACTAACAACAACTTTTATTAGAATAACATCAAAAAATGATAATAATCAAATATTATTATTCACTAACAACCAAACACACCATATATAACTATAATAATTTCTGAAAAATTATTCATTTATATATATTATATAATGTTGGTAAAATTATTTCATTTACCAATTTCAAAACAATACGGTGTCGGTTTGCCTTGTTTATGTGTTTAGAAATCCCTATCGATATCGTAGTGTCTCATGTACCGACCAGAATTCATAAGTCACTCAACGGATAAATTAACACAATATAAAACATTTTTATATCACTAACAAACACGCTCTTATATATATAATAAACTCAAAACCCATAAAAAGCATTCCATTACCTTATCTCTTAATGAGTTGCCCCACCAAAGCCAAGGTTCTCGCTTAACCTTGCACTCTGATACCAAGTGTAACAACTGGGGATTTTTGACCCGGAAAATCGACACTAATACGTCCACATATTGCCTATCGAGCAATCAAATGTCAGAAAACCCGATTGTTAGGGGAAAAGAACGAATAAGAAGAGAAGAGAAGAAGAAGAAAAAGAACTAAAAACAATACAAAATCTCATAATCATAGTGGAACAATACATAATATAATATCAACCATGTTTACAAGGAGAAACTGTTATATACATACATCCATCTGAGTACAACAACAAATCACAATCATCAGCCTAGACAGTTATAACAACCTGTCCTTACAAATGCTGACGATTTTAAGAACAAAGCAGCAAAAAATTAACATATACGTGAATACGACTTGAAGACCTCCAACCCATCTCCTGAGCTCTATTGCATCTAAAGAAATTTGTAAATATGCTCGATCTGACCCGAGCATTATAATAGAATAACACCCGAGTCAGTCTGGAAAACCAGTGTGAGAAAAACACACCCAACTGGATTTTAAAGTCATTGAAAACCTTTGAAAATCAAAAGTATCTCGTAAGACCACGTGGTACATAAACATGGATGGGTTTTTACCTTACAATAACCAAAACATTTTAAATGAAATTCTCTTATATTATAATAGTTTCTAAGATACAAATACTTATTAATCATAGCTGAAGTTGTTACATTAATTAAATTCAAGCATAATAGGTATACAACTAAAACCATAAAGGCTCATATTGGATAATGGATTCCATAAAATGACTGAGCTACTGGGTACAGCCCATCATGGTGCATCTCTAGATAAAATAACACCGAGGTCGAACCTATCGACCCCTGCCAACATAGAATCAGCCTACCCTTTACTGGATAGTACCGAATATGATCACTCCTTGTTTAATGGGCCCCTAAGCATACAAATGAGAGAAAATTTCGACTCTAGATAGGTATGATCATACCTTACTTAGGAGCGACCCACTTAGCCCTACTGCATCTCCCATATTTTAGTCATTCCCGATTGATGAGGCTTGAGGCTATGTTTTACATTTTATATAGAACTTCCTTACTTGGAATGCTAACACTACCCTCCAGGCAATAATGCAATGCCAACATTCATCCACACAAGTTTGTTCTGGAACTGAATGGAACGCTTGAGAGCTCCGTCTTCAATTCCGTCATCTTCAATATATCTTCACTTTGAAATGCTTGAGTTGGATCAAAGTGGTTTTACGAAAACATATCCGATCTCGGTCTCTTCGAAACAACATTCGATAATTTCAGGTAAACTCAATCCCGGTATGAAATAAACCATCAAAAATAAGAGCGAAGATTACCTCCTAACCGTTAGTGGATGGATTTCCTTATCGTTTGTCCTGGGAGAATGAAACGAGATTTATACGCACAGTACATCATCATCGGAGATGACTGTGCTATATAACTCACGTGTTTCTCCTAGATATTTCCAAAGTTACATTTTGGGTCCAAATTCGATAGTCTTTTTTTAACTATCCACAAACAAACATCAAAATCAGGGATTTATTTCATAGGGAAACCAACATTGGTTAAGCACATAAGTTACCACTAGCCTCCTTAATTAATATTTTATTAATTAAATTCACTTTGTAAATACTTGAATCAAAATCCTTTACAAAGATATATATCTCCATAAATCCTTGTAATTCAATACTTGGAAAAATATCCATATACTTATCTCAAAGTTGCAAGTATATTCATCAAACATTGGGGAAGATATCCTTTTTATACAATTCTAAAATCATTTATAAACTATATTATAAATCCACAAAACCATTTATGAAACTCCTTTTATAAATATATAAACCCATTTCTAAAATTCTTTTATAAATATCTAAAACCATACATAAAACTCTTTTATCTTGTAGATAATCTTCCTTTAAGTTTTCCAAACAATATTATAAGGTTCCTCTTATAAAACCCACATCAGTTTATAAAAATCCTATTTATAAACCTCGAAAACCTTTATAAGTAAAATTCTAACCATTTATTTAAAACACTATTATAATAATAAATAATAATTTATCTTCAAAAACATCTTAAAAATAATAATTAAAAATTCCATAACATTCTTAATAAAACAATAATAATTTATCTTCAACATTATTTTAAGTAATAATAATTTATTTCTAAAACCTTGTTGATAAATAATTATAATTAATTTCAAACCATATTAATAATTTAAATAATTACCTTTTCAAAATATTAAAATATTTACTAATTTATAAATAACTTTAAAACAATATCAATATAAATAAACAACCTTTAAATATATATATATTTCCTCAATAAAAATCCATACTTAACTTTCAACACAATCCTTTCCATATTTATAAAACTATATTTATAAATCTCTTTCTGTTTTATAACATATCATTTAACATCTCCAAATCTTTCCTCACTTTCAATTCCCAAATAGAATCAACTATTTTTCTAAACAACATCCCATAAATTATCATAAATCCACAATCGTGATTTATTTTTTTCAGTTTATCCAATGATAAAAGTTTCCTTTTATTTGTAAACTTATAAATCTATCCTTTTATTAATTAAATTAATAAAATACGATTTTACAAATCTTCACTTTATTTGTAAAATGACACATTGATACATCATCGAATCTATAATATTTACATTTACAAATAAATCTTAATATATGTATATATATTATAAATATCACTTTATACAAAATGGTTAATAAATACCGGAAAATAGGCATAAGGACAAACTTAGAAAAAAATTTAGGCTGAAGGACAACAAGTTTGTTTTTTAAGCTGAAGGACAATGCTAGTTATAACTAGCATTTTATATAGTGTAAAACTGAATATAATGCTAGATAAAACCAGCATTTTGTATAGTATAAAAGTTGAATATAATGGTAACTATAACCAGCATTTGTTCTTCAGCCTAATGTTTTTTCAAAATTTGTCCTTTCCCTAATTCCCTCTAATAAATTTTTATACCAAAATATTCCTATTTCTTTTTAAAGCCATACCCCTTTGTTATAAAATGCGGACTTATTTTCTTAAGATTTCAAAAATCTTTAATCACAGTTCAAATTGAACAGTCGTTCAATTTTAACATTCCGGTTTGAATTAAAATTGATCAGACATTCAATTTTAACCCAAACTTCTACGATCTCCAAATCCAACCAATCCAACTCCATAGCGTAGAATCCACTAATACGATCGCAATGCAACTTGTCGCGTTCAATTTGGACCCCGTATGGAAAAGTTATGAATTAATTAACTTTTGAACTAATTAAATGATAATTAACTTATAATTAATAAACTTTTAAAATTAATTAATCTTCCCTCTCAAAATCTCGTTCCAGGCATGCACGCGAACCCAATTTATACGCGACTTCCGATCGTCGCCGCCGCCTCCGTGCTCGATCGCACGCCGTCGCACCTTCACCTAGGCTCGCCCAGACCGAGCTCTACCAAATGCTGGTGGTCGTGACCCTCCAGTCGCCGTCATCGATGATAAATTGGAAAAAGACTGTCGCAACTTCGCCCCGAGATCCATACTACCTCCGGCAATCGCACGTCAATCCATCTGGTCATCACTACCATCTCCCTAAGATGTATCTTTTTGCGATTGACGCTGAAGTCCGATGTTGTCTCGGGTGGCGTCGATGAATAAGGACCATTGGATTTGGCCATATGTTTAAAGTTGAGAAAAGGAAATGGCGAACTTCTTCTAATTTTTGGAGATGCGATTTTATACAAGGAGAAGTATGGTGAGAATGTGGATGGGTATGGGCACTTAGATATGGGTATGGCTGATAAAAAATATATATATTTTTTAATTAGAAAATATTCAACTTCAAACTTCCGAAAATATCGAACTCCAAATGAGGCGTTCAGCCTGGCGTTCTATATGTCATACCCCTATTGCGAACACAATGGAACTAGTCTCGAGACCTAATTCGATCATATACAGAAGGTAGCTTTTGAAATCCAATTATTATATAAATTTCTAAAATTAACTTCTACGCATTTCGATCTCGCACGTCCAAACCATATGTCCAATCGCCACGAAATTTGACGGCATACTCTAATCCACTATTACAAATCCAATGGAACTAGTTTCATCCAATTCTGAGACAGTGCCCCAGAAGGCTATTTTTACACATTAATTAAAACAAATTATTATAAAAACCAAATTAATCACTTTTAATTCTATTAAAAGTTTACTATCTCGATTCTTATTTAAATAGAATTTAAATCAACTTTTGAAATCATTTTTATTCACATTAACTTCGGGATTTAATCATTTACACAATTCCAAATATTAAATTCAAGAATTGTTTTACCCAATAAATCGCTATATTTGAAATTCAAGTTATTTAACTTATAAAATTAACTTTCCAATATTTAAAATCAATTAAATATTTCAAATGTAATTGATTAAAATTCTGGGTCATTATATTTTCCCATGCAATCCTCTTAAAAATTTGGTTATCTTCTTTTGGTGATTGATGTACACCTTCTTATGGAAGCTTGTCCTTTTTTTACCTCACTTCCAGATTTTTACCAGTATTATGCCTTAGATATTTAATTAGTACCTAACATTTTTATTTATTATTTCCATAAATGTAACTTTGTCCGTATTATCTTAACGGGAGTTTCCTAAAGACATTATGTACTTATTCAAACTTTACCTTAATGATCTCATTAATCTATTTAATTTCTTGTAACTCCTCAATTATTCCAGATTCATTGCCTATTAAATTTTGGTGTTACAACCATTCCATCTACTTCTCTTATCCCTATCATTTATTACACTTATAGGGTCCACAATTATAAGGAAGTCAACAAAGGAGACAAGTACTATTTGGCTTTTGGGGTGCTTCTATATGTCGTGGTCATGCTCTTCTCAGTCCACTTCTTGCGATATGATCTCCGCTCTGTAAGTAATCAGAGTAGGAGCATAAATTTAACTCTATTTATTTTTCCAACCCATAGTCACTATGCCTTTCTTTTGGAATATGGTCACAACTACTTCTATAGTCGGAATTTATAGAGTTAGGCGTATATTCAAAATAAGTGCATATATTTATGGTAAAACCTTTTGAAAACCCTTTCCAAAAATAACAAGTACGCCACTCATACGTATATTTTCCCCGTTAATTGGTTAACATAAGCTCTACTACCAAATATAACAACGCTCCCCGGAATAGTCCCACATTCCGATCCAGAAAAAGTCCATCGAAACTTAGACCTATTCCAGAGCTTTCCATGAGAGCCCCTATTATGCAAGCATCAACATGCAACCAGGTCCGGTGAATAAAATCCATGAGCCTTACTATTTCAGTACTTGGGCAGTATATTTCAAAATAAGAATATGTCTTACGTATTTAAAACTATTTAATACTTTATATAGGAAAGGAGGTTAGCCCTTAATCAACCACTTAATACCTTCCATGCTCGAAGCATTTTTCCCAATCCCATAACTTATAACCTACGTCATAAATGTCCAACAATGCGACAGATAAACCCAAGCCACTTAATACCCTTTAATGGAAAATAGGCAGACTCTGACCATTTAAGAACTCAATTGAGGTAGGCACCCATCATTTAATAAATATTCCCAAGACGGACTCCAAATATGTATCTATCTATCTAGCTGACATTGCACCAAAAGGTCTTCGGATACTTAATACTTCCAATTGAAGCAGACCTTTTCGAGATATCCTTAACCGTGCCTAAACCCAATCCCGACCATTTAATACTTCATGTAGGGAGAAAGGCTTTCTCTCAAACAACCGCTTAATACCTTCCAAAACCCCAAAGCAGGTCCTTCATCTTATGACCCATACCTTAGGTGACGTCTCACATTAGTCCGACTATTCGTAGCTACTGGTAGCCAGATTAACTAGACATATTATCCTACAGAATTGGGATTAACCTCACGTCATCGTAGTTACTTATCATAGATGATGTCTCATATCAGTAACAATGTCACATTCCTTGTAATGATCCTCCTTTCTTATTCCTAAAGACGACACTTAATACATCCATGATATTCATGTGTTGATCATCTAGGTGTCTAAAAGACAAGCTGTTGGGATAAAAAGAAAAGACAAGACAAGAAGAAAGAAACACAAAATCTCACAATGCAAGAAAATCATATATAACAGAACATAAAATATTATGTATGGTCATTTCCAAAATGAAACATCAAAGTTACAACATATACTAACTTCAGCCAGGGACAATTATAACTGCCTGCCCCCACAATACTGATATATAATATACATACATGGCGGAAATAAAATAGTTAACCAGCTAACGCTGAAGCCTCCTGCTCCATGCTCCTCCAAATGTATCTATTAGAACTTAAACTACCTAGCTACTCATATAAATTTGAGTATCCAAGAGTTTTAGGGAAAGAAAGAAAAAATCTGGGTCAAACATGGGTCTGGTGTGAGTAAACTCCAAACAACTGAATTTTTATACTTATAAACTCTTTAAAAATAAAGGTAACTCATAAGACCATGCTGCACATAATCACGAATGGGTTTTTACGTTACGATAACCAAATCTTTATATAAGAAAATCTAGCAATATTAGAATAATGTCTAGGGTTTAAAATAAATATTGAACATAGCCGAAATGGTTACATTAATTACATTTCAACATAATAGTTATACAATGAAGTCCGTAAAGGCACTTATTGGAGAATGGATTCCATACAATGACAAGGCTACTGGGGCACCGTCTGCCTCAGACACCTCTTGAAAAATGTATCGAGGGCCTCGCATGAACCCTCTGCTAATCAGGACTGGCCTACCCCATACTGGATAGTACCAAATATATTACTACCCCAGTTGTAATCAACAACCGTACCCGATTCACTAGCATACATAATTGGAAATATCGATCTAGATCGGGTGATGACCATACCTTAATGGGTGCAACCGACATTGCCCTGCTGCATATCCCCTGTTTTAGTCATTCCCGGTTATGAGGCTTGAGGCTATATTTACCTTTTTGTATAGTAATCCCACTTGGAATGCTAACACTGCCGTCCAGGCGACAATGCAATGCTAGCATTCCTCCATACAAGTTGTTCAAGATATGAACAAACCAAAGGAACTACTTCTACTACATCTATTTTGGAATCACCCTCAGGATTAGTAGCAATTAGCCCTTGCACTTCAAAGATCTTCATCTTCATTTCCATCCTCTTCAAAATGTTTCCAATTCGAACACATACGTTGTTTCGAAGTGGTTTTCAAATAACTCATGTTACCCGATCCCGGTCTCTTGGAACCGACATCCGATAATCTTAAAACTAGTCAAGTCATCGATATTGGACAAATCCACCATCTGGGGTATGTATATATTTGCATACAAAAAATAGGACATCACATACTTATCCTCACTTTTTGATTTTAAATAGTACTATCCCTTGGTTAATAATGAAGTTAGACAAGTTAGAAAACTAACTATGACTCGACATACATTCTTACTTCTCGAGATAGAGACGAGTTTCCATACCTTGCAATTTATTGTTACGCATACAATGAAGTATCTTCCGTATACTTAATTTATTGTGACCCATTTATACAAATTAACTATCTTATATTTATCATGTTTTTTACTTTTCGTCTTCTCTATCCCTCGCCTAGAAAATTAAGTTCTAGATCTCATAGATGGAGGGAAGTATACTCATCAGCTTTTAGTGCTAAGTACAACATGACTTACTTCTAATAAAACGTGTCATCGTTTTAGCATAACTTATCATATTTGTTTGGCTGCTTAATGACATAGACAAAGAAATCCCTTGTATTTAAACCCAACGTTTGTAAAAGAAAGTTGTTTTTAAACAAACCTATCCATGGAAATAAAGTGATAAAAAAATTAAAAACCTTTATTTAATTAATTAACAATAAGTTTAAACCTTTTATTTAATAATAATTAAATCTTAATTGAATTAATAAATAAGTAACAATTAAACCTTACTTGTTTAATAATTGATTAATATTAAACCTTATTAAATTAATAATTAATTTAAATAATTATACCTTTTACTTAATTAATAATTAAGTACTAATTATACTTAATTAATTAATTAAATAATCATTTACTCCTTACTCAATTAATTAATTAAATAATAAGTAAACCTTTCTAATACTTAAAATATAGTTTTAAAGACTTCAAAAATATCTAAAGTGAAAACCCATTTTAGTTTACACAAAAATTATTGTTTTACGAACTGTATCCATAGTGACTAGATACAATAACTTTAAAACTTGTTTTATACATCAAATAGCTTTTAAACCTTTACCTTTTATATTTAAATTACTTTATAAACTTTATATAAAGGTTTGGAAACAAAAGTAAAGTTTTGAAAACTTTATAAAACATTTCTAGAAAATAAATAAACAAGTTTAAAACACACAGGATCTCGATGTCACAACAGAAACAAATCCAAGTGCTAACTTTCCCTTTAGCATACAACATCCTTATACATAAGCTCACACACTTATACAAATGCTACAACATCCATACAACAAGCAAAGATCATCACTTGCAAACCATTGCTTAACATTACAACTACACTTCGAAGTCCACACAAACCACCACATATAAACACATATATGAATAAATATAAGCAACATCACTTTCCACAACAAACAACTAGCAACAATTATTACTCCTAATAATATAGTTTAAAACTTTGATTTCAAAGGTGAGATTTACTAACCAAAATCACACAAAAATAAACCAAACTACCACCACACTTTGCATCGATGGTCGAACTTGGTTTTCCTTTGTGTGTGAACATGAGTTTCCATCATTTTCTATGTGTGTGAAGATTACACCCTAACTGTAGCGACCCACCATCCTGTACCCTTTGAGCTGACATTAAATCACACTTGTCCACACAAATTGTACGAAAAGACGAATAACTATGAGAAAGAAGAAGAAACAACAACATAGAATCTCACAATCGCAACGGAACAATATAAAATATATAATAACCGATCTTTATACAAAAGAAACTGTAACTGTTAATATGCATACCATCATTAGAGTACAACAAGCAACAAATCAAACTAGACAGTTATAATAACTAGTCCACACAAGTGCTGAATATACAACCTACATAACACAGTGGAATATAATCAAGTACGTGGAATATGCCTGAGAATCCTCTAGCTCATCTCCTGAGCTCCATACCATCCTAACCTGAATCTGTAATACTCGGTCTGACCCGAGCATTATAATACAATAACACCCGAGTCAGTCTGGAAAACCAGCGTGAGAAAACACACTCAATTTGAATTATTATTGTTATCAAAATCCTTTGAAAACTAAGGTATCTCATAAGACCATGCCACACATAAATACGACGGGTTTTTACCTTCTGATAGCCAAACCACTTTTATATAAAAATCCGGTGATATTATAATAGTGTCTAAGTACAAATACTTATTAGAATAGCTGAAATGCTTGCATCTCACATTTCAACATAGTTAGGCACAATCAAAATCATACGGCGCTTATTGGAGAATGAATTCCATACAATGACTAGGCACTGGGGTACCACCTATCATGGTACACGTCTAGAAAATGTACCGAGATCAAACCTATCAATCCCTGCCAACACAATACCGGCCTACCCCTTACTGGATAAAACCGAATATGTCATCACCCCGGTTGCTTTGCAACCCTTTTTGTGACGTCCTAGGCTTCCTATGCCCAAAAAGACGCATCATTATGAAGAAAGAAAGGGATAGAAGAAGAAAAGAAAAGAAGAAAGAACAACAACACATCAGAAATCTCACAGCGGAACGAGAAATATATTATATCACATAAGATATTACATAGTATCATATACATCAGAGTACACAACTTATACATCACAGAATAGACAGTTATAAACTTCTGTCTATTATACAACACAAGTACATAAATACAATACATCATCACAGTGGAAACTCTATATATCTACACGCTGAAGCCTCCTGCTCCACAGCTCCTCCAGTATTCGTCAAGACTAACCTGAATCCCCTTGACTACTCATACAAATTTGAGTACCCAAGAGTTTAATAAAACAGAAAATAAACACTTGGGTCAGACATGGGTCTGGTGTGAGTAAACGGTTAAATTGCTTAACTTTGAAAACCTTTGGAAACAAAAGTGTCACGTAAGACTCCCCACAAATAAACATGGGTAAGTTTTTACCTTACGCTAACTAAAACATTTGATAGGAAATCTGATTGTATTATAATAGGGTCTAGGGTTTTCAAGTAAATATGAAATAGCTGAAATTGTTACATTATTAAATTCCAGCATACTAGCCACAAAGTGGGTTATACAATCAAAACCGTAAGGGCACGTAGGAAGAATGGGTTTCCATACAATGGCAGGGCTACTGGGGTACCGCCCGTCACAGTACGTGGCCTAGATCACCGTACCGAGGAGTACGCCCGCTCCCCTGCAACACAAAGCCGGAACCATCCCTTACTGGATAATTCCGAACAAGATAACCCCGTAGTTGGCGCGACCAACCACACACTAAGCCGAATAAAAAGAAAAGGGACCTCTAGACAGGGATCTATCTTGCTCTCAGTGGGTGCTACCCACGAAGCCTTGCTGCACCTCCCCTGTTTTAGCCATTCCCGGTTGATGAGGCTTGAGGTTACGATTACCTTTAATCAGAACATATCACTTAGAATGCTCATCGTCCGCCTGACGATGTGTTGAAAGCATTCAATCCATACAAGTTCGTTCCGGGTTCGAACGAAACCGAAGGCATTATCTCGTTACACTCATTTTGGAATCACCCTCAGAGTTAACGACAATAACCCTTGCACTCTGAATATTCATCTTCACTTGAGATTCACGACCTGTCGTTAATTTGGATCGATGTGGTATTCGGGTCTCCAGACCTGGAATACCGGTATACAGAAACCCGATCCCGGTCTCATCGAAATCCAAAACGTATCTTTTAAGGCCAAGTTGTTTAAAGGTTTAAACAATTTAACTTATCTATACAGATAGATAATTCACAAGTCACAATTGATAATCACATTATCATTTAAACAGATGATTCATAACCAAATAGGTAATCCATATCAACATCACAATAGTTAATCTATATTACCATCATAATACAACCAAGCATTCATACCACACAACATTACTTATCTCATTTCTGAGATTACATCCATTCAAGACAAATCAATGTCATCCATTCTTATATAAGCAATGATTTACTTAATCATAACATAATTAATTTAAAATTGATTTAAATTAACTATCTCTATCTTTAATTAATTTAAAGTGAATTAAATTAATCACTTCATCTCTTAATTAATTTAAAATAAATTAAATTAATTACTTCATTATAAATCTTACTTATATAATCATTAATTAATTACAAATAAATTAATTAATCTTTCTCTAATTATCCACTTTAATTAATCACCTTGATTAATCATTCTTTAATTACATTTAAGTAATTATCTTAATTAATTTCACAAATTAATTATCCTTAACCAAATACAGTAATTAACCTTTAATTACTTCATTAATTAATTAATTATAATTAATTACTTTAAGCCTTAATTAATTACAATTAATCACTTATCATTTGATTAATTAATCTTAATTAATTAACTCTTAATTACATCATTAATTAATTATAAACTAATGATTCCTAATTACAATCTTTAATTATTTATTTATATTTAAATTAATTAAATAATTAATCTTAATTAAACCATAATTATTAATCATGTTTGATTAATCTAATCCAGTAATTAACTTCCCTTAATTACTTCCCTTAATTAATTACCTTTAATTAATTACCTTAACAAATAATTAATTACCTTATTAATTAATCTTAATCCTTTAATTAACTTTACCTTATTAATTAATCTTAATCCTTTAATTAACTTAATTAAATAATTTATTTAATTAATAACACTAAGTAATTAACTCTTAATCACTTCTTATTTAATTACTTTCATAAAATAATTATCCTCTAATTACTTTATTAAATATTTTATCTTTACTAAATTACATCCAGTAATTATTTCTTAATTACTTCATCAAGTAATTATACTTAATTAATTTATAAGTGATTATCTTTAATTAATCATTAATTAATTACTTAGTTAATTATTTAACTAAATTAAATAATTTCTTAACTATAAAAGATCTTGATTAAGAAAACCATTATCTTAATTAAATTATTATCTATTCTTAAATCATTTTATATAAATGAATTATCCTTATTAATTTCACATATTAATTTCCTTTAATAAATCAAAACTCTTAATTACTTAAGATAACTCCTTATTTAAAATTAAACAATTACAACATTTAAATTTTAACCTTTAAAATCTTTGAAACCTTTCAAAGTTATTAAATAAATTTTAATACAAAGATTATTTTCAAATCCACTTCCTTAATCTTTTAAAACTTATATATTTAAATTATTTAAAACTGGTTTAAATGATTTTTCTAGAAATCAATTTAGTTTAAATGGTTACAATTTTGTTTGCCTTTGTTTTTAAAGCTCAGAACATCACAAAACAAAACTTCTTTTGTTTAAAACTTTTAAAAAAACATTCCCTTTAAAAACTTAATGCCTGCTCTCACCAGAACCCGAGTAAAACGATCCAAAACTCGAAGAAACTCACGAGTTCATTCCCATTCTACCATACTTCGAGTCAAACCCAGATATCCCCGAATGAAACCCGTGAAACCCCTTCTTCCCCAAAACAAAACTTCCAGATGCACACAGACTTGCTCGTGCACGTGCACCGTCACGCTGGACGTCGATGAACTTCACGATGGCCTCCACCAAGTCGCCTTCAACCTCGGTACCACGATCGACCACTTCGATTGTCTCGATACGAAAGAGAAACGAAACGAGCTATTTAACCCATCAGTTCAAAACCACCATCACCAGAAAAACCATCCTCCACGGCAACCAAAGCTTCGAAACTCCTCGCCGTCTTAACCCCAGCTCCGCCTCACTGCCCCGAGCCTCCAGAACCATATGCGATCAACTCCGTTTGTCCATCGGTGCCGCGAAACCCATATGACCTTCGTTGACTAAAAACAAAAACGCAGCCCTAACTTGATCAATTCCGATCAACACACCTAACTATAAATTCTCGAGTGATTTTTCCCGAGATCTCCACCTTCCCCTCCACCTTCGAGTTCACCCACGGCACCCAGATCGTCGCCGTTCACCTCCGATTGGTCGAAATGACGAAAACATAAATTTCGAAATTTCTCATCGATTACTAATCTAAAAATCATGATTCCAGTTTCAAAAATCATGTTTATCTATATGCAATTCAATGATGAAATCGAAATTGAAAATTAAAATTATAAAATTTTTGATCCAAATTAGGATTTTACTGTAAACTCAAAATTTCAGAGCCAATTATTCACTTTTAAAACCTGTAATTATTTTTAGGTGATAGATTACTTGATTGCAAACAACTTCTATTTATAAATCATTAGCCAATTCACAATCAACTTCGAGTTATTGATTTTATTATGAAATGAATCCAACTATTATCACACAGAGACTATGAAAACTTTACAGGAATTCAAATGTAACTATACAGGCATGCATACAGGCATTTCAAACACTAATATACAAACATGCATACATTACAACATTTCAAATAATGAATCATCACATAAACAAAACATAAATCTATTTTTAAAATAATATTTACTCACTGTTATTTTAAACAGAGACATATGTAAACTACAGACATTCAAAAATGTATAATTCAAGCATGCATCCAATTTTAATTCAAGTATTCAGATAACATGAAGATGTTCATTCACAAGAACAAGTAGAAATCCAAGATTTAAAACTGTTTTTAAAACTTAGGTTTACTCACCAGGCAATAATGCAGAGAACAGAGACAGAGAACAGTTTTGGTTTCTAGGCTTGTTTGATTTTAAACTTGCTTTTCTTTTGCTTTGTTGAATTTTAATCTTGCTGTTTAATTTCCTTATCTGATTGCATGACTTCAGGTTGCATTTGAAGATCTGAAACTTCTTATTGAATTTTCCTTGATCTTTCTTTTTTTCTGATTTGCATTTCCAGATTTATTCTTCTTTCTTTGATTCCCAGGTTTTACTTTTTCTTTAAATTTTGATTTCCAGTCTTTTATTTCTTAGATCTATTTTGTTTTAGTCGAAAATGAGAAGAAGGATTTAGAACTGAAAATGCAGACAACTTTCTTCTTATTATTAAAATTTAAAAATTATAATCATCTTTCTTAAATAATTAAACATTAATTAACCATTATTAATTTACAACTTAATTAATTCTAATTATCAATAAATTTATCTCTAATTACTTAATTAATTAAGTACTTAACTATAACTTAATTTATCCTTAATTATTTGATTAATTTATTCCTAACCAAAAATTAATAATTCCAAATTAATGATTCTTAACTTCAAATTAATTAACATTTAATTAATTTAATTAAACCTTAATTAATCAATTTAAACCCTTAATTACTAAATTTATTAATCCAAATCATAATTTAATTAAATTGATTAATTATCTTTCAATTACCTTAATAATTTAATTTATCCTAAATTATTAAATCTTAATTATCTTTAAGATAACACTTTATTCTTATTAATGATTAAAATATTATTAATAAAGTATTTAAACCAATTTATCTTTATATTTACTTTTAAATTTCATTTTAAATTTAAGATTTTAAATGAAGACAAATTTAACTATAACAAAGCTTTAAAACTATTTAAATCCTTTTTAAATTACATGTTAAAGAAATATTTATTTAATTAAAAGAAATTTAAAACTAAATTCATTTTAAATTCAAATCAATTTAAAATATACCTTAACATTCAAATTTGTTTAAAACAAATTTTAAATTTAAAAACTTCTTTTTTTTTTCAAAATTGAAATGCATATTAACTTTGACTCCAGATTAATCTTTAGATTTTGAAACCTATCTACAATTTAAAACTTTATCTTTAAAATTCAAACTTCTTAACCCTTTTAAAAGAAGTTAAGTCAATTCAAAATTTAAAAACTTTATCTTATTTAAAACTGAGATTTTAAATTAAACTCCAGATAATAACTAGATTTAAAACTTATTTAAACTTTACTTTAAGATTTAAACATCAGTTTTAAATTTTATTTTAAAATTTAAAAACTGGAAACAGGTTCTGTTAAAACCTGTTATACAAACATTTACCCGAGTACCTTCCTTAATGCTTCGAGTCAAACCCCTAATCACCCGAGTAAAAAC
Source organism: Allium fistulosum (assembly GCA_030737815.1). Taxonomy (NCBI): domain Eukaryota; kingdom Viridiplantae; phylum Streptophyta; class Magnoliopsida; order Asparagales; family Amaryllidaceae; genus Allium; species Allium fistulosum. The sequence goes on from CM060902.1 coordinate 1,017,593,883, forward strand.
CCAATTGACACGAGAAACCCTGAGTTTCCCACTCCTTCTTTCCCAAACACCACAGCAAATACCCAGACATATACGTGCACGTGCACCAACTCCGCCGTCAACTTCGACCACTCGTGCAAGTCGGCGATCATCCCTCATCTCGATTCCGACCATCAAATAAACTGCAGAGCCCCAAAATCAAAATCGAGCTTATGAGCTCAAATCTGGAAAAATGTCGAACTGGAAATCACCAAGATCTCTCGCCTCTGATCACCAGAGTGGCTTCACCTCCGGCCACGAACTCCATCCATACTCCAGCTACCATTTCCCTAAGTATAGTGGCACTCGATTAATCCTAGGCCTCGAGATGATCAATCTTCCAACCATCGTCAAAACTAGGTCTACAAACAAAACCGAACAACCCCCGCCACCACCGATCTCTGACCATCTTCCTGGAAAATTTCCTGGCCTCACCATTCGCTCCTCTTCCTCCAGAATAAACTTCAACACCCCAGAACCCCGAGATCACCAGAACTTCTCAAAAATCCAAAAACAGTGCAACCCAGAAATGCACTTACATTTCTAATCTAAAAATTGTTAATTTAGTTTTAAAAAAACATGATTTAGTTTAAGGATTTGATTCATAATCCTGAATCCCTGAATTACTAAATTTGAATTTTGATTTATCTTAAGCATTCCAGCACTTATGGTTTCCAGAGCCAAATGAATATTATTTTGACTTAACTTAAAATTCTAAACCAAAGTTTGAAATGAAACAATCAATTTTGGTTCTAATCTTAAATCCTAAATAAGATCGGATCAAGTGATAATATAATTTTGTACCAAATTCCTAATTTTAAACTCAAAACAGTCAAGAGCAGATACACATCAAACACACATATATACATTCATATACACACAGAGGATTCAACAATATATATACATGTAAAGCATACTTATTCCAGAAATCAACATGCAAACAAATAACCCATACTTATGCTTTTAAAAATAATGTTACTCACCTTATATGTATTGAAACAGAGCCTATCCTTGAACTGTTTAAAACTGAAATTGCCTTGCTTTTGAAAACTGTAAACTTGCATGCCCTTTTTTTTTTAAAAAACTTGAGTTATAGAAGCTTTAAACTTGATTAAACTACATGCATGTTGGCTTCCAGGTTTGAGAAGAATGTAGACAGGTTGCTTAGATTCCAGACTTGAAAAGAAAACAGGCTTTTGTTTCCAGGGTTTTGAAAAATGCATTACAGGTCTTTGATTCCAGGTTTTAGATGATGAGAATGAATTGCAGATTTGATGAAGAAGCATTTTAGAGGAGTTGATCTACGGATTGTTTTTGAGAGGAGAGTTTTGTTACAGATTTGTTTTTCTGGGAATTTTGATTACAGGCTGAAAGTTTCTTAAGTTTTTGAAAAGAAAATAAAGGAAATGAAGATGAGAGGTAATTGTTTATATAAGTAAAAATGATTTATTCAAATAAAAGAAAAACAAAAATTCACAATTTTTTCCACAGAAAGTCGGGTCGTCACACTTTTGAGATCTCATGCACAACCAATCCATAAATATGTAGATGTAGGATATCTAGAAAGGTGACAACATACCCTAATGAGTGCAACCTTCTTAGCCTTGCTGCATTTCCCCTGATTTTAAGTCATTCCCGGTTGATGAGGCTTGAGGCTACGATTACCTTTCAAGAAATCTACACTTAGAATGCTCATCTACACTAATAATTTTTAAATGAAGCATTTGATGTTTAAAGGTTGTATATTTAAATAAAAAGGTGAAATTTGGTTTAAAAATGTGTTTTGGTTATAAAATTGAGTTTGAAATGGTTTGTCATATTTTTCTATGCAAGAAAATAATTTTTGTATAATTTTTGAAGTTAAAAATAAGGTTTTATGCATTTAATTGTGTAAATTGTGTATTTTTGTAAAACGAGAGATTTCAAAGCCAAATTCTCCAAGTGCCACTTTTGGGAGAATAAGGTGAAGTTCTTAGGCCACGTTGTTTCTTCTGAGGGAATTTCGGTCGATCCATCGAAGATCGAAGCCATCCAGAATTGGAAGAGGCCCGAGAATGTTACTGAGATTCATAGCTTCCTTGGATTGGCTGGTTATTACCGTCGATTCATTAAGAAAATTTCCCGCATCGTGCTTCCTCTGACTAGCCTTACCAGAAAAGGCATTTTATTTATTTAGTCTGATAAGTATGAAGCTTCTTTTCAGCAGTTGAAGGAGCTTCTCACTAATGCTCCTATTCTAGTGGTTCCCAAAGGGAATCATGATCTTGTTTGTCTACACCAATGCTAGCAGATGTGGCCTCGGTGTCGTGCTTATGCAGAAGGATCGGGTAGTTGCTTATGCTTCTAGGCAACTGCGACCGAATGAAGTTCACCATGCCACCCACGACCTCGAGTTAGCCGCGATAGTCTTCGCCTTGAAGATTTGGCGGCATTATCTTTTAGGCGAGCGCTTCATTCTCTATACCGATCACAAATCTTTGAAGTATCTGTTCACCCAGAAGGAGCTCAATATGCGGCAACAGCGTTGGCTCGAGTTCCTTGCCTCTTATGACTTCGATATCCAGTACACTCCTGGAAAGGGGAACCAAGTCGCTGATGCGCTTAGTCACAAGCACTCGGCCATTGTTTCTATAATGCTAGCCGAGTGGGATGTCTTAGAGACCTTATATTTTTGTGATATTCGTGATCGTGCTCCAGCTTCTAATGCTCCTATTTTATTATTCAGATTCGAAGCTCGACCCAGCTTATTGGATCGTATTGCCGATGCTCAGTGGCAAGATCCAGATCTTGTGCATCTCATTCAGATTTGTGAGTCTGAATCCCATGACGAGGAGTTGAGGGATTTCAGCATTGATTCTCTTGGGTGTCTTCGTAAGAACCGTTTAGTCGTGCCTTCTGATTCTGGAATTTGGTGGGAAATTCTCGATGATTGTCACCGTTCTAAGTATACCATTCATCCTGACAGTAGCAAGATGTATGCCGACATGAGACATCTTTATTATTGGGAAGGCATGAAACGTGATGTGGTAAGTTATGTGAGTAATTGCATGACTTTTCAACTCATCAAAGCCGAGCATCAGCGCCCTTCTGGTCTTCTTCAGCCTCTTGAGGTCCCGTTGTAGAAATGGGATCAGTTTCCATGGATTTCATTGATGGCCTACCTCATCCGAGATCGGGCCATTGCTGTATTTGGGTTATTGTTGATCGCTTCATTAAGTATGCCCACTTCATTCCTATTATGTCTAATATGACCGCTTCTCATTTGGCCAAGTTATATATCAAGGAAATCATGAGACTTCACGGTATTCCTAGTTCAGTTGTTTGTGACCGGGATCCGCTTTTCACGAGTCATTTATAGCAGAATCTTCAGCAAGCTTTGGGAACAAAGCTTAATTTCAACACAGCATATCATCCACAGCCTGATGGACAGACTAAACGAGTGAATCGTATCTTAGAGGATCTTCTTCGTGCTTGTATTCTAGATTTCAGTGGTAGTTGGGAGGACCACTTACCTCTTGTGGAGTTCTCCTGCAACAACAGCTTTCAGTCTAGTATCGGTATGGCTCCTTTCGAAGCCCTATACAGAAGGCCATGTCGATCACCTTCTTGTTGGTTGGAATCTGGGGAGAAGCTTATTTTAGGCTCTGATTCTATTCGTGATTCTTCTAAGAAGATTATTCTTATTCGACATAGAATGAAAGAGGCATAGAGCCTTCAGAAATCCTACATGGACAAACATAGGAAGGCTCTCGATTTCTCTATCGGTGATCTCGTCTTTATTCATGTATCTCCTTTGAAGGGGGTTATGCGTTTCAGTATGACTGGGAAATTGGCTCCTTGCTTTACATGACCATTTCTTATTACTGAACGTATTGGCCCTGTGGCTTATAGAGTTTCACTTCTTGCTCATCTATCTGGCATTCATGACGTGTTTCACGTCTCCCAGCTTCGGAAGTGTCTTCGAGAGTCGGATTCTATTATCGATTCTCCTGATTTGCAAGGGCTTGAGATCTCACCAGACCTATCTATTGTGCAGCAGCCTATTCGCGTACTTGCTTCGGAGGTGAGATGCCTTCGGAACAAGGACGTGCCGCTCGTTAAAGTTCAATGGTCCGAAAATCCCAATAACTGCACTCGGGAAACCAAAGAGTTTATCGAGCGATTCTACCCTGGCTTTCTTTCTTCTCATAGTGATGGTGAGAATATTTTTATCTCAAGCTTATTCCTTTTATTTTGATTGATGAAATAAATATGTTGAAAACAAACTCTTCTCTAGAAATTGCAAGGGCGCAATTTTTATAAGGAGGGGAGTCTATAAAAACCCTGGTTTTGGAGATTACCTATAAATATTAAATTATAACGGTAAGTTATAATTTAATATTGTGAATTAAAATAAAATTGGAGATTTTAAATTGTTTATTTGGAATAAACAATGAGTTTTGGAAATAAAATGTGAAAATAAAGTTTGGAAACTTTATTTTATTTGTTTGGGTTAACAATGTATGGAAAATGATTTTAATTAGTGAAAAAATGCAATAATTGTATTAATTATTGCCAAATACTTCTTTTAATAATTTTTAAAGGAAGTATTTGATTTTTAAAGGTTGTTTATTTAAATAAAAAGGTGAAATTTGGTTTAAAAATGTGTTTTGGTTATAAAATGGTGTTTGAAATGGTTTGTCATATTTTTCTATGCAAGAAAATAATTTTTGAAGTTAAAAATAAGGTTTTATGCATTTAATTGTGTAAATTGTGTATTTTTGTAAAATAAGAGATTTTAATAATAAAAATGTTTTTAAAACTAAAACTTTCTTTTTATGTGATCAAAAATATTTTATTTCACATGTATGTAAGTTTACATAAATTGTTTGAATGGAAATTTGAAGAAAATGTAATTTGTTTTATAAAATAGTGTATATATGTGCATTTTGGTTTAAATGTTAAATAAATTCACTTAGCCTAATTAGTTTTCTTTTAATTTTTGGGTCCAAAAGCCCACTTAGCCTTAACCTGAAAATGAGAAAAGAGGAAAACACTCTACTGTACGTACATAAACTTATCTCACCTTCTCCCTCAAACCAGTAAAGAGAAATTCACCAATTTTCAAATTCCAAGCTTTCAAAGCTCAAAATTTCCTCAAGCAAGTTGAGATTTTTATCAAACTAAAGTGAATTCAAAGGTAATCTAATCCCAAAGCCTAAATAATTTCATCAAATCCTATTTTGAGTTGAGAGTTGTCTGTTAATTTGTTTCTACTTTTTGCATGTTGTTGTTTATTCTTCTACAGGTTCCTGAAGGCTAAAATCAAGCCAAAGCTCCAATCTTTCAACTCCAATTTGAGATTTTTGCACTGTAAAAGCAAGCTGAGTTGAATAACTCACAAAAACTAGCTAAGTTAAGCTTTAAAATTGCAAAAGCAGTAAGAAATAACTCTCGGTATATTGATTTTTGAAGTGTTTATATCTCTGTTCAAAACTGATTTGTACCGCCTCTTTGCATGCTGATATCTTTCAATTCCGGCAACGAAATGCTACCAGATTTCTTTCAGTTGTTAGTTCAGATGTAGTTGTACATGCCTGTAAAATTTAATTGCAAAACATATTCGTTTGATTCTTGAAAACTGCACTGCAAAATCAATACGAGCATTGTAATTCACCTGTACATATTTCCATTTTCTGAGCTTTTGCAAACATGGCCTGAGCCCATGTTTGAGACAGCGTATCATTTTCATTTCCTGTTAGAATTCAATGATTCTTTTTTCATTTAAAATTTGAAGTTTTCTACTATGTGAAAACCAATTTTTAGTTCAATCAGAGGTCGTTTGGTCCTCTGTTTCATGCCTGTAAGTTGAAACCGAGATGGTTTTCAGACCTGGGCATATTTCCGAATTCTAAGCTGTTGCAAACATGGCCTGAGTCCATGTTTGAGACAACGTATCATTTTCATTTCCTATTGGAATTCATTTATTCTTTTTTTATTTGAAAGTTGAAGTTTTCTACTATATGCATACCAATTTTTAGTTCAATCAGAGGTCGTTTGGTCACCTGTTTCATTTCTGAAAGTTGAACCCGATGGAGTTTTCAGACCTATGCAGAATTCAACATGGTTCGAGTCCATGTTTGGAATTCCATATCTTTACCATTTCTTGTCGGAATTCAATGAATATTTTTCAAGTTTATAGATAAATTTTTCTACTTTGTGTATGTCAAATTTCAGACCATTCAGAGGTCACTAATCCAATCAAATTATGTCCGACAGTTGAACCTGGAGAAGATTTCAGACCTGGGTGTTGTTTTTGCCTATGCATTTTTTTGGTGTTCCGCCTTCTTTTTCCGTCCAACTTTTGACTTCTACTTCATGTTTTTATGATATTTCTGAACTATTTTGAGGGCTATGATGCCTATCAATAGGCTAGCCAAGATTTTGGAGAATTTGAGATTCAAATTGAATCGTTTTTTAAATGAATTCGAGTGTCGATTTTGAGTATTTTTCGATTTTTTTTCTTTGATTTCGAGCACGGGTTTTTCCAAACGAATTTGAAATAACTTTTATAATAAATTGGCTTTTAAAATAATTATTATATAATAATTTTCAATTATTTCCAAGTTATAAAATCTATATATTCTCTATAATAAGGGAATTTTCAAAGATTGTTTTCAAAATCGATTTCGGAAAATTGTTTTAAAAGCTTGTTTTCTCAAATAAATTTTATATATAAAATACATGTTTTTGCACTATTCGAGCAAATGAGAAGGAGAATTAAACGGTTCGGTAAAACACATGGTATGGGACACGTACGTTTATCTTGTCGGTTAATTTCTGACTTGTCCGTTTGATCGTTTTTACTTTTAGGTCGTGTTTACCAATGAGATGAGGTAAAAATTTTAATGTTTTCTAGTATGGCATTTACTAGCAGTTAGTAAACCGTTGAGTGCGAACATGTGGTATGGGATGCACATTAACACTTTTTGGGTTCCTATTTGGGAGTTTGTGACACATTTGTCATTGTGACGTATTGCCAGTACTGGACCTTCGGGTCATTGCCATTGCGGCGTATTTGCCATTGCGGTGTATTTGTCCTTAAGGCATTTGCCATTGTGGCGTATTTGTCCTTCGAGACGTTTGTCATTGTGACGTATTTTCCTTCGGGCGTGGCGCCTTATTTGTGAGAGCAGTACTTGGCAGGCTTCGGCCATATGCACGTGCAAAATTCTTTGAGATGTTTTCATTGATTATTGTGATTTCCCAAGTGTATCGCCTTTTTCATGGTTGGCCATTCGAGCAGTTTGATATTATATATATATGGTGATTACCTTTTGGGAATTTGAACTCTTTTGAGTTCTATATTGAGATTTGAGTTGCCTACACTTGGCGTTTATTGAGATTTCCGTATGGCGTTTATTAGGGATTTATATTCTCATATTTGGAGATATATGTATTTGCCTTTATGGCGTATTTTTGATTAAGATTTCTCTTTGAGAATGCTTTTGAGATTGTCGATATGGCAGGTTTGGGATTTCTCCTTTTTGGAGTTATGATTTTCCCTAAACCATATTGGTTGATTTTGTGATATGCCGATGGTATGAAGCTTTCTATATTTAGCGCTTTTGTTGAATATTGTTTATCTCTTTTGAGATTATTCACTTGTTTAGTGGTACACTATATCACTTGAAGTAACCACTCATACTTAGATATGTCACTTGGAGTAACCACTTATACTTAGAATTATTTCTTCTCATTCGAGAAGAATATCACCCTTGTCCTTATACTCTTATTATTGTCTATCCTTTTAAACTGATTGTTTTAGATAGACTGACCCGTGTATTTTATACTCGGGTTAGACCGAGATGCTTCAGGTTAGGTACCCTTTTGGACTTAGCCTTTCTACTTTCGCTTGGATATATCTGCTAGCACCTTTTTGTTATAGTCTTTTGTGTTGACTCTGATATATGTATATTTTTTACTCATGTATATATTGTGGTCGTCATACCACATGTGCTGTATCATTTTGTATTACTCTGGTGGTGTATGTGTATATATATGATTATCTGCTGTTCTGTGATGTGATATGCATTTGGTTGTTGTATTTTGTTCTGATAGATCCGTTAGCCACCTATAGTTTTGTATTAAGCATTTATTGGATATGTCGATCCACTTGAGTTAAAAAAAATTTAGAGGATTTATCGACATATTCAGTAGATGTTTAAGACAAGACTATAGATGGACGCTCATAACCAGCCCCATTCTTTGCATTAGCAGACAGTATTACCCAGTAATACTCTTTGTTAATGTGGATCTCGGGATGGGGCGTCACAGTACTTATCCCATAAATCTCCGGAATTTTATTAATTCCCTTTACAATTCTCAAAAATTATCGATTATACTTATTTATAATCCAGCTAACAATTTATAACTCCTTTAATGAATTCGGATTCATTTTTGAAATTCCCATATCTAAACAATTTGGAAATTTCCTTTTCTCAAATTTCTTAAGTTCCCCAATTCCATTATAAGAATTTCCCTTATAAAATAACATCCATTAAATAAAACCCGATTCGCAAATCTCGAGAGCATTTATAAATAAATTGCAATCACTTACTTTAAAACTATATATATATATATAATAAATTTCAAAAACATGGTTAAATAATTTTTAAAATATCAAAGCCCTTTGAAATAAACATCAATAACTAATTCCAATTCATTTATAAAATTTCTAATCGATTTACAAAACTTGCTTATAAAATTTAGACTTCATGTTAACAAATTTAAATATTTAAATAACTAACTTTCCAAAATATTTTAATCCAATTAATAGGTTTTAAAACTACATAGTTTAATAAATAAAAATCCTTTTCTAAACACAAAACTTAACTTCTTGTCAAAACCATTTTTAAAATTCAACAAACCCATTTTATACTTATAAATCTCTCTCGATTTATCACCAATCGATTTCATTTCCAATTTCCTAACTATCCCCAAATTCCAAAATAGAATTTACTATTTCTTTCTAAACTGATTTCCATACCTCATTTTAAATTCACACCATGAATTTATATTTCCAATTTATCAAATGATAATCATTCCACTTTATTTATAAACATTGTTTAAAAATTTCATATATTCATTTCAAGTTTTATAACAGGTTCATATTACTAAAATCCATTTATAAATCGATTTCTAATTAAAATTCCATTTATAAAATAATCCAAAACTGTATTCCAAAACTATTCAAATTTCAATTTCGACTTCCATTTCGTATTTTAAGAATCTCATTTAAAAATCCATTATTTTAAAATCCTAAATTTTAAATTCCCTATTTGAAACCATTTTTGCAATAGCTAAATAAATATCCAACATAAAATAATTTATTTTATCCAATTCAATTCCCTTTTAAATAATCCCAAAATTCAATATAAATATTTTCATTTCCAAAATCGCCCTTGAATTTTCCTTTTAAATTCAAATATATTATTTATGGTATTTATAATACCCAAATTAAGACCAGTGATACTATAGCAACCAATAAATCAAAACATATCATAATCTATCACAGATTATTCAAACACATCATATATCACTATATATGAAATTAAAATCAATAATTTCGAGGAATCTAGTTGGATCCCTCCAACCTGTTTTCCTGCAACCACATATGTTACATAACATTAAAAACCAATCCCGCTTCGTGGTAGGATATCGCGGTAATATAGGTTCATCTGCTATTATGCGGGGCGCATAGTGTCTCATCCGCTCCACTCGGTAGGAAATATATCCAACTACTAATATATATATATATTATAACATCGAACTGATAATATTTTATCAATTCATCCAATCAACCAATAAATAATTTTTAACATTTTTAAATTAAACTAGTAATCCAAGTGAGTTAGATTTACTCACCTTGATTTTTAATTCACCAAAAAGTTTCGTTTTTGAATTAAAATTAAACTGGCATTCAAATTTTAACCCAAAATTCATACAAGTTCCAAATCCATCCAAACCAGCTCCATCACGAAGCTCTTAGCGACACGAGTCCAAAGCAATAAACGGAGTTCGAATCCGACCTCATACGAGCGAGATACAAATTTTATAAGTCATTGATAATTTTTAAATTAAAATTAAATAATCTTTACAAATTTACAACTTTGCCCCTCTTTCTTACCCTTCTTCTTCTTCCTCCTGATACCCATCCGTGCACAGACACCCACCATTCACGCGTGCATGCACACTCCCATCACCTCCATACTGTGCGAAACTCAAATCTGTTTGCACCTATGAACCTCTCTTCGAACAAGCTACCAGATGGACACCACGACTTCAACTCCGGTGCCATAAATCAAAATGCGACTGCTGCTACTTAAAACGCGACCGTACAATGTCGCGATGACCCCAATGGTGGCCGGACCTCCCCAAACTCCGGCTACAGCTGCGCCTTTCTTTGCTGAACCCAAATCCATCCACCAATCAATCCCTAATTCGAGCTCAACCCTAAACCCTAGTTCATATGCTTGCTAACGTCCACTGTCTCTTTACCAGAATTCGCTCTCAACCCTCGAAAAGAATTTCAGGTCGAAACTCTTGTTAAAACAAGATGTTTAAAGCTTCTTCCATAATTTATCGTTTTGTATTTCAAGCGAATTTGATTTTTAAAATTTTCATTTGTCTTTTATTTACTCTATGCTTGAAATTGATGAAAGGAGAGCACGTTTAAAAGGAAAGAGGCAGGTAGATCAAAGGTGTAGGGTGGTTGTAGGTCGTCTGATGTGAAGGGGATATATTGTGTAGTCAAATCAAATTTTATATATATAACAGGAAAATAGGCACAAGGAAGAAGTTGCAAAAAAATTTAGTCTCAAGGACAACAAGTTTGTTTTTTAGTCTAAAAGACACTTTTTAATGTGAACAGAAAATGATACATTCTGTGATTTACACTAAAAAGTGACTTTCAGCCTAAAAAACAAACTTCTTGTCCTTGAAACTAAATTTTTCTCCAACTTTTTCCCTAAGCCTAAAACCCCTTTATAAAATCCTAAAATATCTAGATATTTTGTTCCGAACCCTGATCGAGGCATGCCGCCTGGCGTTTCTAATGTTGTACCCCTATTCCGAACACAATGAAACAAGTTTCGAGACCTAATTCGATCGTATGCAGAAGATAGCTTTTTGAACCCAATTATAATATTAAATTTTTAATATTAATTTCTACGCGTTTCTATACCGTACGACCAAATGATGCATCTAATCACTACGAAATTGGACGGCGTATTACAATCTATTATTACAGACCCAATGACACTGGTTTCGTCAAAATCCGAGACTGTGTCCCTGAAGACTATTTTATAAGTCAATTAAAACGAGAAAAATCCAAAATTAGTTAAATCATTTTTAAAATCAATTTAAAAGTTTTATTATCTTCATTCTTGTTAATAGAAATTAAATAAGCCTTTAAATCATTTTTATCCAAATAAAATCCAAGATTTAAATTATTTAAACGATTTCCATTTATTAAATTCAACAATTAAACTATCCAATAAAACGCTATATTTGAAATTCAAGTTATTAAATCTACAAAATTAACTTTCTAATATTTAAAATTAATTAAATATTCCAATTTCAATTAACTAAAATTTTGGGTCCTTACATTCTTCCCCGAAATTGCCAAGATAGGAAATATGCCTAAACCCATTCTTTTTCTAAAACGAATTATTGCTTTTACTAAGTTCCAAGATTCATTCATATATTCTAAATAATATTATCCATTCAATCATTTCAAATTATAATTCAAAATCAGATTCTAGTTATCAAAAATTTCTAACACTTTAAATTTTCGAAAAATTTCACCAGCTTCTCCTTTGCGCGGCTAGATTAGAACAACTACAAATCGCCACTACGGGCCCAAACCAGCAAAAGAAAACAAAAGCCAAGTGGCTCAACCATAAAACCATCAGATCAAACAACAATTTTAACGCATACCTTTTTGTCGGGCAATCAAATTTTTACTTATGAAACCAAGGCATCAAATTTACTCTTGCTTTTATATGCCTGCATCTTATTTACTAACGATATCCAATCATATTATTCAAAATCATTCTATTTTGCAATTTCCATTTTTCAACACTTGCTTTACTAAAGGCCGTACGATGTACATATATCATCTGTACGCAACATCCCATCTAATCGCTCACTCGATCACACAATTTCACTTTCGAACTAGTATCACTTACACAACTCTCTAGTGCGGACTCAGATCCGGTTCCTTGATTAGAAACTGTCATTCTCCTTGCATAGCCATATACTATGATAGAGAATTCCAGAATCAATAAAAAATCCATATCCAGTGTTCGCCGTTGAAAATCGAGTGAAAAATCCTAACTTGGATCGATATAAATTATCTCGAAATTATGTGCTCGAATATGGATCAAACCGTTATGCGAATAAAATAATATACGTACAACCCACGTATTTATTTCAATTGATTCTTAGCTACACCCAATTCCTTTTTATTCACATTCATTTCATTTACATTCACTTATCCACAATCACAATTCACGTTGCTTTATTTACATTCCCTTATTTATTTAGTATATCCTTTCCATACTGATATCATTTAAGAATTATTCCCCCAAATTCAATGTTTAACCCATTTCACTTCATACTTACTTCATTTATTGTAACGACCCGTATTTTTACGGATCGAAAAGTTTGTCAAAATCTGGAATTTTAGCATTTTTGAGCCATTTCAGATTTTAGGCAAAAATATGGCCAAGTCCTAAGTCGTTCACGACTTAGTATAAGTCATAAGTCGTATACGACTTAGGGGATTGGAGATACCCAGGTGGATGGCGAGTTAAGGTAGTTAGGTCGGCAACGACTTAGAGCGTAGAGAAGTTAGGTCGGTTGGACGAGTTAGCGAGTTGATCGACTTATGGTTGTAGGCGACTTAAGGATAGAGGTGAGTTAAGTTGTTACCAAGTTAAGGGATCAGCGAGTTAGCGAGTTAAGGTGGTAAGTCGTAGACGACCTAAGAGATAAGTCGTGACCGACTTATAGAGGCTAGCGACTTAGGAGATAGGCAGCCTTATAGTTAAGTCGTAGCCTATGTGCTAAGTCGTAGACGACTTAGGTGTTTGTTGTTAAGTCATAGAGTAGCTGAAATCTTTAAGTCGTATCCTCTTAAGTGTTAGGTCGTAACACTGTTAAGTCGTAGGATGGGTTATCTCGTTAAGTCGTCTGACCAGTTAAGTCGTAACCTAGCTAAGTCGTGAGGTTGATGAGTTGTAGAGCTGTTAAGTCGCTAAGGCGTATCCCGGTTAAGTCGCGCGTATGTGTTAACTCGCGCAAGTGGTTGAGTCGTTAAGTCGTATAGACGTAGTTGTTAAGTCGCAACCGACTTAGAGGATAGCTACTAAGTCTTAAGTCGAGAGATCACTGAGTCGTAGTCTGTTAGGTTGAAGGCTTTGTTAAGTCGAAGGTTATAAGTCGGAGACGAGTTATAGAGGCGGACGAGTTACGACTTAAGGAATTTTCTGCTATAAATAGGAAGGGTTTTTCTCACTTTTTGGGATCCGGATTTTGAAGCAACGAAGTGCTGCCATTTTGAGAGCTCGACTTCTACACTTCTTTACTTCTTTTCTCTACTCTAATCTAGTGATTCCATCCATCCAAATCGAAGATCAAGATTGAAGATTCAAGAGCTTAGATTGGAGATCTTCATCTTTTCAAGAGAGATTTCTTCGTTTGAAGCGGATTCGTGATAGATCAAGCTTGATCCCTCGCTGTCCAGATCTGAAGCGTGTTGATTAGGGTTTGTTTTGGTGATTTGGTGAGTGGTGATTATCTCTCACACGGATCCAAAGGAGTAGATCGGATTGTTGGCTTGATTTGGTGTTAAAATAGTGATTTCTATGCATTTTTGTAAACCTAAGTGTAGATCCATTGTTCATGATGACTCGACAACCATTTTTGTATATGATTAACCTATGCAAGTTCATTCATCAAGTTGTAGAGATAATTCTCATGTTTTCATGCTTGTTAGACTTTCAACTCCTTAATTACGAAATTGCCATTATTGTTCATTTTGCTTATATTTGAATGCTTGGTTACTTGGATTGATGTTTGACATGATTGATTGCTGTGAATTAGATGATTGTTGATTGGTTTTAGACAAGGTGGTCGAAGATGATTCAAAAGCTAAGGGAAAGGCTCTTGAATTGGGAAAGCTGCTCGTGGCATATGTAGCGGGATGATGAAGCTCTTATGCATAGATTTGATGATGTGATGTTGAGATGAGGCTTTGCGAGGATGTGATGAAGCGAGGCAATCATGTGATGAAGACTTGGTCTAATCCAGACGGGATCATTCCAAGCATGTTGATAACTCGGTGATATGATTCGAGTTGAGGATAATGAATGGATATGAGAATAGTCGTCGAGGAGGATGACTAGGAGGCTTGGATAGCATCGTTGTTGAAGGTTCTAGCATGCTCTAAGCAAGAGTACGTTTGGGCAGATTCGATAGTCCCAACGGCCAACTGTTGATGGTCGAGTACTCTGGGCAGATTCGATAGTCCTAGGCACGGGCTGCGACGACGTGCGGGAGTTATGTCTAGAACTGGGGTTTCCATTAGCCCTTGACGGACGGCTGAAAGAATGTGCTGGTCATTCAATTAACGGTGATATCGAAGCAATGATAACAGTGATAGCCAAGAGTCATGGATGTTTGGTTGTATCATCATTCGGACTCAAGAGCGGTATTTTCTGGGTGCTTATCTGATTTAGGCCTTGGTACTTGGAAAACATCACCCTTGGCTCGAGTGATAGTAGCTTTACTTTAAATTGTATGCTCTGCTATGTTTGCTTCTGCTTAGTGTGTGTCTGGTGGCTATCACTGTAGAATGAGGTTGGAGTGGGAGGGTTGTATTCCTATTCCTTTTTCTTTATGCTCTTTTGGTATGTTGTTAGTTAATTTACTGCTCACTAAGACTGTTGTCTGACTCAAGGCTTTATGTTTTAATTCTTATTGCCTTGGGCTGTTCGTCCATTTTTGGGACGGGCAGACTAGGTAGCAGGTGACAGGTGCTGTTCTCTTCTCACGATGCTGATATCGAAGACGAGCTGGAGGGTTGCATATTATCTTCTTATTATATGTACTGGATGTTCCGCTGTTTTGTATTCTCTGAGTGTTATGTAGTGAGGCTTGATGTATTGGCTATTTGGATGCTTGTATTCAACTATTATGGAGTTTTATATGATGTCATTTTGTTCTGTAAAGCTTCACTATACATATGTTCTATTGTATTTTGTCTATGCGCTGTGAGTAATACGATAGATTCTGTTGTTTTAATCTACCCTGACAATCGTCCATGGTCGCCTGGCACACTTTACAGCGCACTATCTCTAGATTCGGTGCAGGGGTCATGGGCGGTCGTCACATTTATGAATTATTCCATAAAAATTTTCTTAAATTTATGAACATTTTATACAACTTCTTATTGTTATTACCACTTCATACTTAAGTCCTTATCCATTTTATATCAAATCAAATTTTAATTCCATTTTCAACATTTGATTTTATCAATCAACATTCCAAACCATATCCAATTCACTAATTAATTTAATTAGCCTATTTCATTAATTTATTTCAATCTCAATAAATCCCACTTCCAAAAATTATTTTATTTAGTCCAACTTGGCTAAATTTTCAAATTTCACTTTATTTAACTTAATTTAAGTCAAATTTCATTCCACGGTTAAATTTCAAATTTTCCTTTCTTGCATTCACATTCAACAATTTTAAAACATTTCTTTAACTTGCAATTTTTCAAATTTATAAGTTATCACACTTATTTCCTCATATTTTCAATAAAACATTTAAAAAATTTGTAGAGTTTAAATACCTTTTTCTAAAGTTTTTCAAATCATTTTTGAATTCATATATATACACTCACCATGTAAAGACTTGCCTTTTGGACGTTTTAAGCAGACACACACGTCAGATTCAAACCATTCAAAAGGGCAGATTATTATGGGCTAAATAAGAAAAAAAAGACAAAGAAAGAAAACAAATACAGAATCTCGTAACGGAATGACAAAATATAATAATCAACTAAACAGTTCATGAAGCTGTTTACAAATAACATTGATTAAACCTTTATAATACAGGTCAGAGTTACATACAACAAGAATAAATAATAAATAAATGCAGCGGACCAACATGATGCAGTGGAATAAATATAATAAATAATACTAGTAAAAAATCTTCGTCTTCATCCTCTAGAAGGCCGTCTTCGATAAACTAAAAAGCTCAGGCTGACCTGAGCGAATTGAAAAGACAAAACACTCGAGTTAGAACTAAAAGATCTTATTTAAGTTAAATCAACAGTAAATAAATATGAGTGTAACGGCATTAGAGATGTTTACGGGATTTGACATCTCCTATCCAGTGTCTAACGTGAGTGCAATAACTTAAGAGATGTTCGGGATTTAAACCTCCTAAGGATCCGTTAAACTATCTACTATGTAGTACAATACGCTATTATAATAGTGTCTACAGTAAAGTAAAGTATTAAAATAGCGTTAAGGTGTTACCCATATTCCCCTTAACACATTTTATATATTACCATAGTCTATACAGTACCGTAATTCCTTCGTAAACTAGATGGCTATTAGAGGGCACATCATAGGTATGGTACAAACCAAACTCGTAGAAGGCACGATAAGGCATGCGACAAGGCACTCGAGGCAATGCCCAGGGTAGATATACCAATTGCACTACCGGACTGGTGGTAATGCATAGTAGCTACTACCGCCCACCGCGGACACACTCCCATAATTAAAATCAAGGGGTGGCCACCAAAAAAATCACAAAGTCAAAATATAGTATCGAAGAAATGTGCCCGATAGGAGGAATGACCTCACTTAGCCTAGTATAGCTCCTGTTTTAACCACATCAAGCTGACTCACGGGAGTTAGGGTCACATAAATACCTCATACAGAATCGTTCACCAAACCATCCTACTTCATTTCTGAAATCTCCACCATGTACACAGTTGTTAAAGTGGTTTTCGGTATTGGCAGAGAGTATGACAATACCCGATCCCAGTCTCTTTAACAACCAAACGCTTATTTCACACCGGATGGTTCTTTTATATTTCAAAAAGTCAATTCACAATTTATATCAAAATATCATATTCGATTTCAAATCATACCTCTTTCGAAATCATATTCACTTTCAAAAGTATGTTCACATTCAAAGTCATATTCACTTTTGAATTTATCGTAAGATAGGTTAATTAAATCCTAGTTCATAAAATCATCATATTAACTCAAATATGTCAATTCATAAAAGGTATCAATTCCAAATTTCAACTTAGGTTGTATCATCATCAAGGATTTAAATATAAATACTTCAACTTTACATAGTCTAAAATTTTAGAAAATAGTTTAGATAGTCATAAATAGTTTTAATAGTTTGAAAATAATACAAAATAGATTAAAATAGTTTTAAAATATTAAAATAGTTTAAATAGATTTAAATTTGATTAATTATATTTTTTAAAATGATTTAAATAGGTTAAATATAGATTTAATTAGATGTAAAATGTTTTAAATAAATTAAATATAGGTTAAATAGATTCAAATTATATTAAGTAGGTTTTAAATAGATTAAATATATTTAATATAGATTAAATAGATTTAAATTATTTTAAATAAATTTAAAATAGATTAAATAAATTTAATTAGTTTAAAATACGTAAAATAGATTAAATTGGATTAAATAGGTTATAATAGATTAAAATAAATTAATTAGTTTTAAATTGATTAATAGTTTAAATTAATTAAAATAGTTTAAATTAGTTTAAAATAAATTTCAAAGTTATATCCAAATATTTTCAGTAACTCAATTTCGATAAATTCATTTATATTTGACACTTCAAGTTTGAAATTCAAATTTAAATCCTTTGAACAATTCATTAAATCAATTCTAATTTCAACAATAACACTTGGATTATCAAAAATAATTCAGTTTATATAAATCAAGTTTTCGTCAAAATAACATTTAACTAAATTCAAAATTTAAGGATTTAAAATCGTTTAATTTAACCAATCCGGTGTCCGTATATAATTCTCTACCCTATGGTCAAGTGATACGGATACTTATCATTTCAATTCGCAATTTAAAATTTTACGGGTATATATTATTTCAACCCGAAATCCTAAAATTTAATTTCAATACATGAAATCGCTCGAGTCTATCATTTCAACCCATAACGATTTCACCCTAATCTATCAGATCGTTCGGGTATGTATCATTTCAACCCATAGGGAACTTGTAGTGTTACAATAATATAAAATATAACATCCAGTCATCCAATATCAACAATCAAACATCCATCAAAATCATCATCCAAATCAATCAATAAACATCAATAGCTAACTGATTATCAATAACAAGTATAAACTGATGAATTGAAATTTAATATTAAATTAAATGATGATTAAATGCAATAAAAGTCATATTTAACTGGAATGACAATTTAAATATACCAAACATCAATCAATCAATTTCTATTTACAACATAAATTTAATTTAACCAACATAAGATAATTTGGTAGTTGTGAGTGGGTTAAAACACTCACCTTTGATTTTAGCCCATAAAAATCCAAACAGAAGCGCAAAAACTCAACAGTCTCCAAATTCAACTAAATTAATTTCATGTTGTCCGGAATTTAGATATGAATCCAACAGAAGAAATCGCGCGTGAATCAAAGTTTATATGCAAAAGATATTCATGTTATAAGAAATCGCGCGTGAATCAAAGTTTATTTGCATTGTGTGTGTGGTGGGAGGTCTTATGGTAGTTTCATTTTCCAAAAGCATTGCGAATTGACTTTAGAAATCTTTTGTTGATTGTTTTTAAAGATAAACTGTTTTTGTTGCTCACACCAGTCCCACGACTGACTCGGAGTTTATTGTTCATTTCCTAAACTCTGGGTGCTCATAATTTTCTACACGAGCAGTCTAGAGTTTGGTTTTTCAGATAGTCAGGTCTAGTAGATTTTCTGGAGTTAGTTCAGTCTTTGGATATGGACTGCACTTGCTTATTCTTGGTGTATCGTTATTGGGAGTTCGAGGTACTGCTGGAGTTCTCTCTTGAAGACTATCTTAGAGTTATTTGTTCCGCTACTGATATTAGTTATCTATTTTTTTCTTTCCGCTGCTATTTGTTGTATCATATCTCTGATGTATATTGATATTCATTGTATCACTCTGTTGTATCAGATATTGTATATCAATGTATTATTCTTTTATTCCGCTGTGTTATTTACTTAATGTTGTTATAAGCTCCGGCGACTCGGATTTGAACGGTCGAATCTACGGCATTCGAATACGATGTAAAGTATGGATGTTGATTTTCGAGCGGGCAAAATCCGTATCGTTACACTTACCGTAAAAATGAAAACGTTCAATTTGGTTTTCCCAAAATGATCTTTTATTTCCATTAAAACATCCTTTTTGTTTAACAAAAAACGTGCGTTTCTTTTATTAAATCTATTAATTGCAATCAACGTTTTCTTTCCTTTTAATTGAAATATTTGAATTACATTAATTGCAATCACTTACAAAGTTAAATTTCAAAACAGACAACTAAAATGGGTGAAAAATAGAACAATTGTTTATTTAAACACGTTTCTAAATTTGTTGTTTATACACAAGAGTAATAATTAACTTTGAAATATATTATTTTCCTATTCTTGTAATCAATCTGTAAGCTAAAACACAGTTCAATAAACATATATTTCTTCCTTTAAAATCAATCATTCTATTCATTATTTTAATGAAATTAAACCTACATTCACAAATGAAACATTCATTTTATTTGATGTAAATGTTCTTTTCATTAAATCAAACTTTTCTTATATTTTCTCAAAACGTAAGGTACTTTTAATTACACCTATTAATTTACAATTTAGCATTCTCTCTCTTATTAATTGAAAATTTTCAATTACATTAATTTCAGTTGATTAAGTTTCAAAATGGACTAAATGAATGTAATGAGAAGTAGAATAATTATTTCCTATATAATAGTAATTTAAACATATTTATACACTATTGGATACAAACGGTAATTACACATTTCTTACGAAATAATAGTTTCTCATCTCTACAATCAATCTTTCAACTACCAAACATTTCAAATAAATAAACATATGTTTACTCATTTACTAAACTTATTCATTTTTGTTCTTTTATTTAGATTTACACTCCTACTATTAAATCAACCAATGCCTTATGAAATTGTTAACATAGGCTTCTTTCTTGTTACCCTCATTTTCTACAATTGCCGCCTTTTCTTACATTAACCACAATATTTAATTACATTAAATTCTAATTAATTATATTCTAATTCCAATAAATTGGTTTAATTAGATGTAACGATATACACTACAAGAAAACTGGTTATTTGTTGCGTTAATTAGCAGCGTTTCAAAGCTTAATGCAACTATTGATCATTTGTAAGAACAAAAATAAATACATAAACGCCGCCAATTTTCCCTCCAACATTTGGTAGAATGAAGTTTTGTTTGCCACTCATATCTCTTTCTTCCACTAAGCACCAAAACAGTATCAAAAGCGAAAATAAAAACAATGGGATGCCCAGTTTTCAACCGCCAGCCTCTACGCTCTGTTCTCGTCCTTCTCTCAAACTTTCCCTCTCATCTAACCTGCCATCATCTCATCCACACCTTTATCTCCTCTAAATTCCAGGCTAGTCATGTCGCATCTCCACTCATTGCAAACCCTAGATTACTTTATCATTATAATCCTAAACACCAAAACCATATAAGAAATTCTCTCCACCTTAGAGTCAGGCAGCCTCCAACTACCAACATCAATCATTGTGCCACAATAACATCACACTCTCCCTCTTCGGTGTTCCAGCATCCAAATCTTAATTCCAGCTCATAGCATCCATCATCCTGAGCCCATAAATGCAGGGAAAGGTATTTTTTTTATTATTATTTTTGTTAAAATTAAATATCAAATTTTGCGTGGACTGCATTGTTAGTTTTGAATGTGAAACTAGATTTGAAATTGTTTTTTTAGCAAGGAAGAAATTAAAACCAAACTGTTTTGGTTGGATCTTGTTAAACTGTGTATTTTGAGTGTGCTTTTCTATCTAGTGAGCTTAAGGAAAAAAAATATGCAGTATAAAATTAGATATTTTTTCCTTTATCCAGATTGATAGACTGAATTATCCATAAACTTTTGAGAAAATATGCATTCTATTTTTTTGTTGCCGCCAATGATCAGCAGTATTCTAGAAAAATTAGGACTAAATTTTGTTGTTAACATCTCTATATTTTGCTCAAATGAGATACCATTTGCAGATAGAAAGATATATTGTTGCTGAAGAATACATCTTAAGTTTGTTTAATGTATTGTGTATTACTGTCATAACCTATAGTAAGGTTGTATTACTATTATACTACTACTAGGATTATATTAGGATTATAAATTATAATCCTTTTTATGAAGTTTTGCTTTTGTTCTATATATGCATGTATAGTTCGACTACCTAGATCCTTTCTACTTGTAATTTGCTTAACTAGCCAATCAAGTCAATGAAATATACATATCTTGAATTCTCTTTCTATCAAGTAACGTTGAAATGCAACATTGCAATAATAGGCCTAATGTAAATTTTTACATCTATTTAACTATGTTAAGTACATATTTCAAGAAGAAAGTGAAGAACAGAAAGGTACAAGTAAAGATCAGAAAGCTCTGGTTTTATCTCTTGGTCATTGATTTTATCTTTTGGTCTCGCCGTGGGCATTTTCATAGTGGGTGAAAATATGAGCATGGGTAGAGGAGAGAATGGTTATTTGTTTCATAGTTTGTGTTCCAGAAATCAGCATGCCATGAGAAGTTTGAAAGTATGCTGAAAACTACTTTAAGGAACAACATTAGGAAGAATTCTCAACAACTTATAAGTTTTTTGTTTCTCTTCAATTTTTTATTTTTCAAATTGTCATGAGCTATAAAATACGTTTCATTCATGATATCTATCTGCTTATATTACTACTCGTAATATCAAGCTACCAAGAAATACTCTGGGCGGTAGATAATCAAGAAAATTAGAAAGATACCCTATTTTCTTTAAAATCTTAGTTTATGAGATATTGTGATTAACAGTTGTGCATAAGTCCATTTTTTTTAGTTAAGCCTATAGCCAATAATGGCCTGTTTACTTGAAAAAATGTACTAAATAAACCAAAGGGCGCTATGCATATACATCAATCATTTTTTCGTTTCAATGCATATGCATTTCATATTAGTTCATTTGTTCTATATTTTGATGAATAATTGTTTGTTTAAAAACTGATTTTGTGGTTGGTTTAGGTGTTTTTGGGTGTAGACATTGTTTTTTCAGTTTTTCCAATACAAAAAATGAATTGTACAAAACAGCTATTAGGAATGGTGGAGACTAAATTTGTTATATATATTTAAATAGTACGCCTATGATCTCAAGATTACTACAGGATAATGAAACACTATATGAGATATCACATGTACAACTCTGCATTTTTGGAATTTAATTAGAATCATATTGCATATAGGGAACAAGTTTACATGGAAATGTCCATCTAAACTGCAGTATGTCTACTTAGCATAACATCATAACACACTAAAATGTTATGGATCCCAAAATATGGAGAAGCCCCAAAATAAAGGTTGTCATCGATGCATTGTAGATGATAAAATCAGTGAGCATCATTTCTCTCTATATTTCCTCGTACCTTTCCTGCTGCAGTATTAGCTATGGTGCTGGCTATACTTACTGGATTATACAGCTTTGGTAAAAACATAGTTAGATTGGTGATAACTGGATCAGAAAATGAGATTGGTTTTGCAGTTCGTGGAACAATCAAGTAATTAATAATACTTCCTAGCTGCTTGTTTTTTCTGGTAAAATAAAAAATAATATACCGTACATTTTGGTGTCCATCTTATTCTTGTATACAATATGTCTGCTAAATATATTTGTTCCGAAACAATACAACTGAATATTTGGTTTTGTATTGTCACAGACTAACAATCATTTCCTAATGTTGCTGTTGTTAATCATTCTGAGGTCAGAATAAACATCATGCTTCAGGAAGCATATACTCTTTAGAAAACAAAAAAAATTGTATTGAAGTAGATTTAAATGAGAATCATATTGCTCATTCAAAGATGGAAACCTCCACTCTGATTTCTTTGCAATGAATCAAACTTCTATTGTAAGGGGAACTTCTGTTACATAGTAACGGTCGATATCTGAAATAGATAACATGGCTTCCGAATCACATGGGCAGTGGTTGAAGCCAAATGATTACAGCGGTAGCAGCAATCAGATGAACACTAAACATGAATAATTGTAATTGATGAAGGCATAATCAGTGTATCAACTTCATACTCGCAAAAGTAAGTATTTTTACTAATGGATACTTTTATGTTGTACTGCTAAGTGGTGAACTTAACTTAAGATGTTGCTTTAAATATATTTTTTGTTTACCTTAGCATTAAAATACATAGAATTATATTAGATAAATGTGGTGAACATGTTGCTTTAGATTTTTTTGGTTTTGTCTTGAAATTAACTTAAGATGAATTTAGTGACTGAATTAGGTTGTTTGATCATAAATCACAGAACCAAAGAGCACTTTATAATTAATGTTTGCTGTGAAGGTTTTACTTATTTTCCTTTATTACATCTCATGCTGATTTTCTTCCTCTAATGCACCAAAAATATGTTTCAT
Organism: Allium fistulosum; assembly: GCA_030737815.1. Taxonomy (NCBI): domain Eukaryota; kingdom Viridiplantae; phylum Streptophyta; class Magnoliopsida; order Asparagales; family Amaryllidaceae; genus Allium; species Allium fistulosum. Next base: position 1,017,617,714 of record CM060902.1, read on the forward strand.
TTTTATTTATTAAACTCGGTTTGTTTGTTAATATTGTTTTTATTATTTTATGTTAATATTCGCTAAGGCCACTTTATGAACTTGCATTTAGTCCATTGTCACATAGAAATGTCCTTGGTGTCATAACAGCCATGCAGAGGAAGGAATTTTGGTATATACAAAAAAATAACATGATTTTGAGTGTTGGGTTACATGCTTTAACAATTGTAGACCGATCGATGTTATATTTCTTGATATTGCATGATGTAGATACTATAACATTCTGCTTTTTTAATGACTGTGGTCTATGGGGCTGTATTATTTTCAATAAAAGTATTAATGCCAACTTAACTAAAATTCAAACTTCAAATAACTATATTTAAAAGCTTTTTTATACTCACCATGACGAATCCAACAAATAGTCTTGTAGATTTATTTTAAAATTATGTTAAGCAGACTATATGCATGAGTGTAACACTTATTTTTCTCTTTTACGGTGAATCAAGTGACTCCGAAGATGAGTATGCACCTACTTCTTTGTACTTTAATGCAACAAATTTTCCTATGCATGAATATCATAGAAACATCTCATATTGTAACAGATTTAGCTTAAAGGAGGGTGGAAGTTATATGACCATAAAACGTGCAATTTGTAGATTTGTTCATAGTTGCTACAGTAGTGAAGAAGATCAAAGATCTTCATACTCGTGCGATGGTCATAACCATTCTCTTCAATGTGAGACTTCCTCTTATTTAGGTTTCCCTTATTTATTTTTTCTATAGAAAGTTATGATTATTTCTAAAAGCCTGTAAAGGTTTGATTTCAGATAATTTTGACTATATTTTGGCCTCAGTTATTGGTTTCGTACAGTTAAACATGAAGCTTGAATTACTGACAAAGATATATTGAATTCTTCTCTGATTGTATAGCTATGTGGATCAGTTGTAAGTGATTTATTTTGGAACATTTGATATTTGTTAATTATGATACTGTTATAACTTTTAAATTGCAATTTTATTTTTTCCGTATTGAAAAAATTGGGGAAATCCCTTAGTAATAAAATGTTATGATTTCAAAACAATGGCAAGCATGAACTGATGGGGTGATGAGTTTGACTTTGTTAGATGAACGAGTTACAAATGTTTGCATGCTTGTAATGTTATTTTATTTCAACATATGCAGAAAATTGTGAAGTCACTTGCACAACTAGAAAAACTGCACCAAACTAGAGGCGTTGAACATTTATTTTTTCTAGCAACTCCCAAACAAAGGCAACCAAACAAGGTCAGGCTTAAATTTCAAAAGTTTCTTGACAACTCAAAGCTTATCGACTTACAATTGTAGAAGTGATCAAACTTAATATGGTCTACGGTCACTATTCTTTTGAGCTAGTTGTTTTAAAAACTGAATTTGATGCTTGACAATTATAATTATTTATTTATCCACACTATCTCCATTTTAATGAATGATATTTTCTGTTATGGATTGTTTTACTAGCTAAATTGCTTCTTGTTAATCGTCATTTCCTTCTTTTGCAGCACTTTGAATGGGAAACTCGTGATGCATTTACCTTCAGCCGTGTGTTTTTTGACTTGTTGTTGTAGTGAAATTGCCACTGTTACTTCAAGCGATGGTGGTGGTTTTGGAGCAAGCTTTGCAAGAATACTTCTACACGCAATCATGCCATTAAAGCCAGGTGAAAGAGTAGTGCCTAAGTTTATATATTTATAAATTTACAAATGAAATCAAAGAAACACAAAAGTTAGTTCAACAAGAAAAATTAGTTTAGTTATGCCACCATCTAGCATTTACAATAGCTAGTGATGCTAGGTTGATCAGGGTGGAGTGAGCGACAGTATCGAGCAGCAAATAGGTGAGTTTAACGTCACAAATCTTTGTTTAATACTTGAAATTGCGTATATAAATTCATGAACAAGTTGTTTTACTGATATGTATGTGTAGCTGTATGCAAAGCTCTATGTGTTACTGAAACCTGTATTGTTTTTTCATAACAAATTTTAGTATAATTAGGAGAACCTCGAACCTCTGGAATTTTTGTTTACTCTGCATATGGAGGCTTGTTTCTTCCCATCATGGACTTCTTCGTTTTTTTGGAGAACTATCCTCAACATCGAGGTGCAATGCAATATAACTTTTTTATCGGTTTGATTTTTGAAATGGTAATTCAATAAAATCGTGAAAAATTTGTACTTTGGATGATGATAAGTTTAGCATGGTCAGATAGTGTGTTCTATGAAGTGTTTAGCATTATATTAGATATGAAAAATTACCGGTTTATGTAGTTTAGGCTATTTAAATTTCTAATCATATGTGAGTTTGCTGCCAAAAGCATGCAAAATCCACAATGAATTTGGATTCCTGACGGGACGTAGGTAGTAACTTTAAATTTGACATTTTTGTTCCTTATTAATTAACAAAGAATTATATCATGCCAGTTTTTAGTTAGCTGCATAATAAATTAAGGATAATGCTCAGTCCTTTTGAACAACTTTCATTTTTTGATATGTAGTAAGATGATATAATTCCCTACTCTGTTAGTTGTGGAGAAAAATGAAACCACACCAGCATTTTATTATAATAATTTTGCATATATTTTATCTGTCCTATATTAATTCCCTACTCTGTTACTTTTTGTCTATCTTCTGGTTAGCACTTCTTATATTTTGTCATCTCATTATGTCAACTAGCAAGTTATTATATTGATTATTGTTATATAATTATTTTTAGAAAGAAAAAATGAAAGAAAAATATATTTACAAATATAAAGTACATATATGTTTGGAAAGTATGTACTTAAACGAGCAAGGAACAACTATGTTAGAGCAAAGAAAAAATATTCATGAATTATTATGTTTGTATAAACTATAAAGCCTCACAATTCGGCACAAGAGAGGATATTTTAAAGAAAGCAATCGAGCTATCAAGAATGCAGTTGTAAATTTGTATGAAAGAATTAGAGCCAACAACTGCTAGCTAGATTAGTAAAATATGCATTGATGGACCCATGATCATAAAATAATATCATGGTATCATGCAAAGAAATACCTAGACCAATGCAAAGAAACTACTTGGTACATTCAGTTGTGATGAGAGGTCTTTTTGTATACACGTTATACACTTGTTATTTAGGTTGGCAGTCACGTAGAGTTTGAACAATCTAAGAGGAAATAAACGAGCTTAAGAAGCAAGTCAAGACACCTATCGCTACCACAGTGGCTGCAGGCTCTAAGGGTTTTCCTTCTGCGCCTCTATCCTCGCCTTCTCCTATAAAACAAAAGATTCAGCTGCGTACTGAGGTATGAACAAGAAACTGTCAATAAACTTCTTAGAAAATACTGATCATTTCTTAATACGCGTACTGTAATTATGAACCAACTGTGATTATAGGAAAGGAACGCATTACTGAAAGGGTAGGGACAAACATTTCAATGCTGGATCAATACCTTTGGGATTCGGAGTGCAGGAAGCAGTTGGTAGTGGAGTGAACACTTGTTTGATGTTACAAAAGCTTTTTCCTGGTCTGCATCAGTATGTTGGAGCAGGTATATACTATGAGCTATATGAATATCATGTGTTGTATAAGACATATATTTACTATTGTACTGGTTGATTCATTAAGATTAAGGAAGTATGATAATTTATACAATTATATCTACTGATCTAATGTAGTTATCCATATATGCAGCTGACTTATAAGCTTAAGGTTTAAGCTCTGTGAATTATTTATATTTTTCTGGATATAAGTGTATTTATATATATGTATATGAATTTGTATTGATATTAGCTAAATCTTTATATGAACTAAGGATAGTTTTGGACCTAGTTGTCAGTTAATACTTTGAGTAAGACGGTGAGAGTATACACACACACCCATAAATATGTGTGTGTACATATAAATATTTATATACAAATACCTGTATTTAAACCTTTACGTGTGTGTGTATCAATTTTTATTTACATATATACTATATGTTTGTGTACTTGTGTAGCCAGAGATGTCAACTGAATATTTACCCGGTAGTTTCACATATGCCCATTTGCATATCATGTAGCAAATACTTTTTTAGCTTATAGTCTGGAGATAATAATAATAAAATATAGGGTATAATAATAATAATAATAATAATAATAATAAACAACTAAGCCCGTAATAATAATAGTAGTAGTAGTAATAATAAACTATAATTTGACAAGGGTAAAGAAAATTGTACATTTCAATTAGTGGATGGATGCATCATCGATGGATTACGGACGTTCCAGATACTTTTTCATATTTTATAAGATTTAACTTGACCATAGTACTGAATACACAATCTGCCCATAGTACTGAATACACAATTTGCACATAGAATGAAATCCAGTCAGACTTCTAACCCAGTTTTGATTTGAATATCTGTGTAAATTGAAAATTGTGTATTCGTTGGGGAGCTATATAGGATGCATATAAAAATAGAACAATTTTTGTTAATATGTGTTAATATAGAATATCGAGTTATAGATTACATGATTTTCATATATACATACATACATATATATATACACACATATATACATACATATATATACATACATATATATATATATACATACATACATACATACATACATACATACATACATATATATTATTGATTATTAAACTCGTTTGCAGGTAATTAGCTATTTTGAAGCGAAGACTGTCGACAACAAAGAACTATTGGTAATCAAGCAACGAACATGAATTTAATTGTTATATATGTTATCGTATTTTGTTAGTACCATTTGTGGAAACTTGTCTGTGAATGCTTGTAGTATGTGACTTATTTTGTTGAAAAACTACTATCGAATTGATTATGGATATTATATTTGATTGTGAGATTAGCATGTTTTTGCAATTATTTGAATATGATGATCATATGATTGATTGTTTGTATATGCTAATTATGTGATTTAATTGTTTGTTTGAATATATGAAAATTATGCGATTGATCGTTCGTTTTAATATGAATAGTATATAAGCGATTGCTGGAAATGGTATAAACCTACAGAAAAAAATGAAGACTTATGGTAGCGTTTTTTTTAACTCTACAAAAAAACCTATAGCTGCATTTAAAAGTGACTTTTGATAGCGTTTTTTAAATCCTACAGAAAATACCTATAGTTGCATTTAAAAGTGACTTTTGGTAGCGTTTACTACAACGCAACAAAAATTTTTGGCCTTTTAGTTGCATGTCGTATAGCAGCGTTCTCTAAAACGCTACAATAAGTTATGGTAGCGTTTTTTCAACGCTACCAAAAGTCTTTTCTGGTGTAGGTCGCGACCCGCCTTTTTGGACGGTTTAATTCGACAATAAACCACATATGTCAAACATAAACCATTCAAAAGGGAGGATTGTTATGGGGTAAATAAGAAAAAGCAGAGAAAGAAAGAAAAACAAACACAGAATCTCGCAGAGGGATGACTGTGAGAAATGCGGATTAAGGATCTTAAGGCTAGAATTAACACTAGAGGGGGGGTGAATAGTGTTTTAAGAAATTTGTTAATCTTTTTGAGTTTATCTTAATTTGTTAACAATGTATGCACTAATTAGACACAGATATGAACACAGAATCAAACACAGATGCAAATATAAAGTAAAAGCAGTAAAGGAAAGAACACACCGGATTTTATACTGTTTCGGAGTTACCCTACATCCAGTCCCGCACAACTAAGTACGGATTTCCTTTCAAAACCAATTCAACAATTACAACCCTCGGTTTCAAGGCTACGAGGTACACCCTCCAGAATAACAATCCTCTGGGTAGAGATACTTGATTTCCGGGGCAAAAAGTTCACCCAATTGATTTCCAGGGCTACAATCACACATTCTCTCGCTTGATTGATTTCCAAGGCTACAATCACACCTTCTCTCGCTCGATTGATTACAAAAAGTCTATAACTCAGATTATCACTTGGATCTTGTAGAGATAGTGATGGAGAATCACACTAGAAGTAATCGAGTATGATTCGATGATGATTTCGGCAGAGTAATGGTATGATTTTGTATTAAGAAATGTGGAAGAAGAAGAGGAGCGAAAACTAGAAAAAAGTGATTAAAAATTCGTTGAAACTGACCCCTATTTATAGAAGAGCAACAGCCATGACCATTCATGAAGAGTTATGGCGAATAGACACTTCTTTTGAAATTTTAATTTTGAAACCAACTGACACTATGTGGACATGGGGTACTTGGGCATGTCGACATCCCAAAGAGATTTTTGGTGTTTTGATTTTCTTTGAAAATAACCTCTATCTTATATTAAAATTATTTTAAACTTTATAAATATACTTAACTATAGTTAAAATACATAAGTAAATATAAAGAACAATATATACATAATTTAACTATAATTTTATATTTAAATCTAAGTATAAATATTAAAAGTTAAATATATTATTTGAAAAGATAGTTTAAAATCAAGAGTAATTTGACTTTGAAATTAAAGATGTTTTTGAGGATAAAATTATTTAAAATCAGGATAGAGAGTTTTGAATCTTTTAAAAGGAAGTTTTGAAATCATTTTGAAAACAAGATAATTTTGTAAAATCATTTGAATTAAAATTAGTGGATACAAAACAATGTCCTACTAGATTTTCGTAGATTCCATCCTACTTAGGGTTCCATCCCTTTAACGGGCTCGAAGTGGATTCCATTCCACGAATAAATTGGATATTAAGATGTCAGTGCCTTTCTATGAGTTTTAACAATATTCCTAATAAAACAAACTTAACCTTGAAATCTTGAACTCTTGATAATCTTGATACTCATGAGTCTTCTATCTCTATATCTTGAATCTTTATACTGTACAGTCTTCATTCTTGATACCTGCATGGTTAGATCCTGCATATACATATATATCTAAACTTGTAATGTTAGTATTTATATTTTATAATCTATTCTAAGATTGTTGTCATCAAAACCAACTCCTCAGGGACTAACAATCTCCCCCCTTTTGATGATGACAACCTTTGTTTATAAAATATTCCTTCTATCCTAATAACTCCCCCTAAAACTAACAACTCCCCCTTAATCTATGCCTAACTATCCTATTTTATATTTCTCCCCCTTTGTCATCAACAAAAAAACTTACTCCCTCTTATTCTTGGACTTCAGTACCTGCATTGATAAACTATACAACGGAATATATATAATATATAGATTAAGAAATAATGGTACTTATAAGCATAGTAACTTAATTAAAGACTATATTCATTTCAGTGTATATATATATGTTTCACACACCAAGCTTCAAATACAATCAATCCACACAAAGTATCAAATCAAACCAAATCAAACAAATTAATTCAAACAAATCAAACAAAGAAAGAAAATTAAACGTTTCGAGGAACATCTACCCATCCATCTTCTCCAAATATAGGGTCTGCTTTAATTGTTTCCCAATTCTCATTGTCATTGGTGAGAGAGACAGGAGGATGTTCTTCATTATCATCCTTGTGTAGAGAGGAGATCATCCATCGTATTGCATCGAAATGCCTTTCTTGCTCCTTGATCATCTGCATTTGACTTAACTCTAAGTGACGCTGGTTTCGTAGAATAAAAGAGAGAATGTTCTTCAATGAATTGAGTGTTTCTTTAAGATTTTCAGATAGATTGTGAATAGGATTGTCCATAATTGAAATAGAGAAAGAAATGAAGGATATAGATAATGAGGAATAAATTTCAATGAAAATTTCTGGAAGAAAAAGGTATATATAGGTGTAGAAATTCGTTTGAAATGAATAGACATTTGGTAGTTATTCAATTTTCAAATTCAAAATCAATAATCACTTCTGACCAGTACATGTCGACATGGTCTTCTAGGGGATGTCGACATGGGTTAGTGTGAATTTATGACAATTTTGATTTTGTGAATAATTGTGTATATGTATATATTTATATAATATACTAACATTTATTCTAGAGATAAGATAAGATAGATAACAGAAAGGAAATTTCATTTCATTACGATAATACAAAGATTAAGCATAATGAACTACACGAACATTCGAAAAAAAAACTAAGACAAATACAATAAGATACTAAAAGATAAAACTAGTTAGAAGATGAAGATGATGAAGATAGTCCAAGTTTCTTGCTGACTTTTGAAAATAACTTGTTCATCTTCAAAGAAATGTTATCCAATTTCTTACTAACGGATCGTTTTAAAATCCGTTGATTCTCCACAATTATCTTTTGGTTTTTGAGAAGGGTTTTGTTGGAAGGATTGGATGGATATTCAATACTTTCTAGAGATGTTTCACCTTCTTCTTCTTCTTCTATTTCCATTTCATCCCTTTCTTCTTCTTCCTCTTCCATTTCTTCATGAGCCAAACGCTCTTCCTTTTCGGTAAGGGTTTCATAAGATTGAAAAACATATGGGATTTTCATGAGAGAAATGTTTGAGATATTAAAAACTTTTCTTGAAATAAATTCTTCTCCTTTGAAATTTACTCCAAAATAGTTGAAAATCTGAGTAAGGTAAATTCCATGATATAAAGTGTTTTCTCTCATTTCAAATTTTTTAGGACGAAGTTCATCCAAAATAACTTGCGCCCAATTGATATCATAATTTCCGAAAATAGCAAAAAGTGCTTTGCACACTTTTGAAGTAGGATTGTTAAAATTTCCCGATCTTGGGTTCAAAGTATGTTGTAAAAGAAGATTGACAATTCTTGCTTTAGGACGAAAGTTTCGATTCTTAAATTCAAAGTTTTCATCTCCTTCAAAAATATGATGAAATGTCTCACAATCATGTTCATCGATTTGAAAACTAGAAAGATGCATTCCCATGCTTTTGCAATTGAGAATGGTACCCAAAAGGTGATATTACTCCAAATTTCATTCTCATTTCCAATATAAAAACCACGGTTTAAATTAGCATAGAAGATTTTGACAAGATTAGGATAGCAAACAAAATCATTTTGAGACGAGTCAATAAGACTTAAAACACCATTGTTTGCAAAAAGAGAGTCAATTTCATAAGAAGAAAAATCTTGAAAAATAGCAAATTTTCCGGGATGGACTTTGGCATAATTAGCATAATTGATGTATGCTTTAATTGCCTCCGGATCATTGAATAATTGCTCTTTGGTTTTTCTAGAAATTCTCATGGTTGAGGGGTTGCTTGAAGAAGCCATTTGAGTAGAGAGTAGAGAGCTTGAAGGTATGAAGAGAGAGTTTGAATTTGAAAATGAAAGTGAAAAGATATGATAAAAGATAGTGAATAAATAGACTTTCAAAGGACATATTCTCTGGTCAAAAGGTATCTTTTCAGAGAAATAAATGAAGTGAAAAGGTGGAGGGAAATCCAAACATTTGAATTCAAAATTTGAAATTCAAATTCAGGTAGGCATGTCGACATCATGGTAGAGGTCATGTCGACATGTGGCTTTGAATTTTCATGACATGATTTTTCCTAAGTTATCTAATATACATATATATAAATATTATTATTAATGTCTATATTTCTGAAATATTATTGTACTTATAATATATTTCAGAATGTGTTAATAATAATAATAATAATAATAATATAATAAAATAATAATAAAAAATAGAAAATAAATTTTATAATTCAAACAACATATCAATTCAAAATCAATCAATCAATTCAAAAACAACCAATCAATCAATCAAGCATGCAATTTCAGCCAATGTATTATAAATGTGTACCTTTTTCAGGGTCCATGTCTTTGGTATCGACTAAATCGAGAATTGCTGTGAAACACATATTTGAATTATCTTTCTTCTGTTCATCGTCGCTGGAGGATAAGTCAGAGTCATCTAGAGTAGCAGTGAATGCACGTTTCCGTTTCTTTGCAGAATCATTGTTTGTAGGAGAGTTTTGCTTATCTGGATGCGGACAGTCTCTTTTGATGTGACCTGGTTCGTCACAATTGAAGCATTTGATAAATTTTGGTACTGTAGTCTGATTACCGGAATTCTTAAAGTTGTTTCTCTTGGAACTATTCAATTTTCTGTACTTCAGGAATTTCCAAAAATTCCTGGTCATAAATGATATCTCTTCATCATTATCACTGTTTGAATCTGATCCGTTGGTTAATGCATTGAATGCCATTGATTTCTTTTCAGATGCTTTGCTTTCTCTTCTCCCGATCATTTGAACTTCAAACGACATTAGATTTCCAATCAATTCTTCTATCTTTAAAGTGCTAATGTCATTTGCCTCTTCAATTGCAAGTGTCTTTTGATCCCATTCTGGAGTGAGAGAATTTAAAATTTTTCTGACTTGATCTTCTTCCGAAAATTCCTTTCCCAAAGATATTAAAGAATGCACAATATCTTGAAATCGACTTTACATATCTGATATAGACTCATTAGTATTCATTTTAAATAACTTAAACTGATTTGTGAGCATGGAAATTTTGGTCTGTTTAACTTTGCTTGTTCCTTCATGAGTTACTTGCAAAGTTTTTCAGATTTCATATGTAGACTTACAAACTGACACTCTATTAAATTCATTTCTTTCAAGTGAACAAAACAGAATATTCATTGCTTTAGAATTATTTTGTGCAACAGTCTTTTGCTCAGTGGTCCACTGTGCAAAATTAGTTGTGGGTTCAGAATATTCAGTTTGTGTGATATTCCAAGTATCTAATCCTACAGATTGTAAATATATTTTCATCCTACATGCCCAATATGCATAGTTATTGCCATTAAAAAGTGGTGGTCTGGCAGTAGACTGACCTTCTACAAATGAACTAGTGTTGGTGGAAATAGCAGTACTAGTGTTAGTAGCCATTTTGAATCTTTTCAAAATTCAGATAATGAAACTTTTGAAAACAAAGCTCTGATACCAAATGTTAGAAATGCGGATTAAGGATCCTAAGGCTAGAATTAACACTAGAGGGGGGTGAATAGTGTTTTAAGAAATTTGTTAATCTTTTTGAGTTTATCTTAATTTGTTAACAATGTATGCACTAATTAGACACAGATATGAACACAGAATCAAACACAGATGCAAATATAAAGTAAAAGCAGTAAAGGAAAGAACACACCAGATTTTATACTGGTTCGGAGTTACCCTACATCCAGTCCCGCACAAATAAGTACGGATTTCCTTTCAAAACCAATTCAACAATTACAACCCTCGGTTTCAAGGCTACGAGGTACACCCTCCAGAATAACAATCCTCTGGGTAGAGATACTTGATTTCCGGGGCAACAAGTTCACCCAATTGATTTCCAGGGCTACAATCACACTTTCTCTCGCTTGATTGATTTCCAAGGCTACAATCACACCTTCTCTCGCTCGATTGATTACAAAAAGTCTATAACTCAGATTATCACTTGGATCTTGTAGAGATAGTGATGGAGAATCACACTAGAAGTAATCGAGTATGATTCGATGATGATTTCGGCAGAGTAATGGTATGATTTTGTATTAAGAAATGTGGAAGAAGAAGAGGAGTGAAAACCAGAAAAAAGTGATTAAAAATTCGTTGAAACTGACCCCTATTTATAGAAGAGCAACAACCATGACCATTCATGAAGAGTTATGGCGAATAGATACTTCTTTTGAAATTTGAATTTTGAAACCAACTGACACTATGTCGACATGAGGTACTTGGGCATGTCGACATCCCAAAGAGATTTTTGGTGTTTTGATTTTCTTTGAAAATAACCTCTATCTTATATTAAAATTATTTTAAACTTTATAAATATACTTAACTATAGTTAAAATACATAAGTAAATATAAAGAACAATATATACATAATTTAACTATAATTTTATATTTAAATCTAAGTATAAATATTAAAAGTTAAATATATTATTTGAAAAGATAGTTTAAAATCAGGAGTAATTTGACTTTGAAATTAAAGATGTTTTTGAGGCTAAAATTATTTAAAATCAGGATAGAGAGTTTTGAATCTTTTAAAAGGAAGCTTTGAAAACAAGATAATTTTGTAAAATCATTTGAATTAAAATTAGTGGATATAAAACAATGTCCCACTAGATTTTCGTAGGTTCCATCCTACTTAGGGTTCCATCCCTTTAACGGGCTCGAAGTGGATTCCATTCCACGAATAAATTGGATATTAAGATGTCAGTGCCTTTCTATGAGTTTTAACAATATTCCTAATAAAACAAACTTAACCTTGAAATCTTGAACTCATGATAATCTTGATACTCATGAGTCTTCTATCTCTATATCTTGAATCTTTATACTGTACAATCTTCATTCTTGATACCTGCATGGTTAGATCATGCATATACATATATATATATATATATATATCTAAACTTGTAATGTTAGTATTTATATTTTATAATCTATTCTAAGGTTGTTGTCATCAAAACCAACTCCTCAGGGACTAACAATGACAAAATATAATAATCAAATAAATAGTTCATGAAGCTGTTTACAATTAACATTTGATTACACTTTTAAAATACAGATCAGAGTAACATACAATAGGAATAAATAAATGCAGTAGAATAACATGATGCAGTGGAATAGATATAACAAATAATAATAGTACAAAATCTTCGTCTTCATCCTCCAGAAAGTAGTCTTCGATAAACTGAAAGCCCAGGCTGACCCGAGCGAATTGAAAATACAAAACACTTGAGTCAGAACTAAAAGATCTTATGTAAGTTAAATCAATAGTAAATAAATATGAGTGTAACGGCATCAGAAATGTTTATGAGGTTTGACATCTCCTATCCAGTGTCTAACGTGAGTGCAATAACTTAAGAGATGTTCGGGATTCCCATCTCCTAAGGATCCGTTAAACAATCTACTATGTAGTAAAATACGCTACTATAATAGTGACTATAGTAAAGTAAAGTATTAAAATAGCGTTAAGGCGTTACCCATATCCCCCTTAACACATTTTAAATAATGTTGTAGTCTATACAGATACCGTAAACTCCACCCGCATGTGGGCTATCAGGGAGCACTCCATAGGTACTACACAAAACAAACTCCTAGAAGGCGCGATAGGGCATGTGAACACGACACTCGAGGCAATGCCAAGGTTGATATACCAATTGCGGATCCGGACTGTTGGTAACGCATAGCAGCTACTACCACCCACCTCGGAACACACTCCCATAATCAAAATCGAGGGGTGGCCACCAAATCATCACAAAGTCATAATATGGTATCGAAGAAATGTGTCCGATCGGAGGAATGACCTCACTTGGCCCAGCGTGGCTCCTGTTTTAGTCACATCTAAGCTGACTCACGGGAGTCAGGGTCACGTAAATACCTCATACAAAATCGTTCACCAAACCATCCTACTTCATTTCTGGAATCTCCACCACGTACACAGTTGTTAAAGTGGTTTTCAGTATTGGTAGAGAGTATGACAATATCTGATCCCGATCTCTTTAACAACCAAACGCTTATTTCACACCGGATGGTTCCTTTACATTTCAAAAGTCAATTCACAATTGATATCAAAATATCATATTCTCAAAACCATATCATTTTCGAAATCACATTTACTTCCGAAATTATATCACATTTGAAATCATATCACTTTCGAATTCATATTTCCAAAAATATATTAAATCCTCATTTGAAATCATCATATTCCTCAAATATGTCATTTAAATCCCTACTTATGTTATAACATCATTAAACCTTATTCGCTTAAAAATAAAGGCTTTAATTATAAACATTTCCACTTTACACCATCTGAAATTTAGAAAATAATTTAGATAGTTATAAATAGTTTAATTAGTTTACATAGTTTTAAATGGAGATAAATTCGGTTGAATATGTTTAAAAATAGATTAAAATACTTTAATTAGATTTAAAATAGTTTAAATGGTTTAAAATATATTAAATAGGTTTATTATGGATTAATTACATTTAAAATAGATTAAATGAATTTAAAATAGATTAAATAGAATTAAAATAGATTAAATAGTTTAAAATAAATTAAAATAGTTTAAAATAGATTAAAATAGTTTAATATAGTTCAATAAAGTTTAAATGATTTAAAATAGATTAAAATATATTAAATAAATTAAAATAGATTAAGATAGGTTAAATAGGTTAATTAATTTAAAATAGGTTAAATTAGATTAAATAAATCAAATAGTTTAAATTGATTAAGTTGGTTTAAAACATATTAAATTTTTTTAATAGTTGAAAATCTTAAAATTAGAATTTAAAAGAACATTTACAGTTTATATTGAGATAATAAATTTTGAAACTAACCTCATATTTAACCATTTCTTCCATTCCAACATTTCAATAACTTAATTTCGATAAATGTCGTTTATACTTCAATTACAACTTCAACATTTCAATTGAAACCAATTCCAATTTCAACATTTAAAACTCGGATTTCCAAAAATAATTCAGTTTATATAAATCAAATTTTTTCAAAATATCATTTAACTAAATTCAAATTTTAAGGATTTAAAATCGTTTAATTTAACCAATCCCGTGTTCGTATATAATTCTCTACCATATGGTCAAGTGATATGGATATTTATCATTTCAATCCACAATTTAAAATTTTACGGGTATATATCATTTCAATCCGAAATCCCAAAATTTAATTTCAATACATGAAATCGCTCGAGTTTATCATTTCAACCCATAATGATTTCTCCCTAATTTATCAGATCGTTCGGATATGTATCATTTCAACCCATAGGGAACTTGCAGTGTTACAACAATATGAAATATAACATCCAGTCATCCAATATCAACAATCAAATATCCATCAAAATCATCATCCAAATCAATCAATAAACATCAATAGCTAATTGATTATCAATAACAAGTATAAACCGATGAATTAAAATTTAATATTAAATTAAATGATGATTAAATGCAATAAAAGTCATATTTAACTTGAATGACAATTTAAATATACCAAACATCAATCAATCAATTTCTATTCACATCATAAATTTAACTTAACCAACATAAGATAATTCAGTAGTTGTGAGTGGGTTAAAACACTCACCTTTGATTTTAGCCCATAAAAATCCAAACAGAAGCGCAAAAACTCAACAGTCTCCAAATTCAACTAAATTAATTTCATGTTGTTTGGAATTTAAATATGAATCCAACAGAAGAAATCGCGCGTGAGTCAAATTTTATACGCTGCAGGTTATTTATAAGCAAAATGCAAATGCAAATGAAGAAATAAGCTGCAGGTTATTTATAATTAGGAAATGAAGGTGGAGGGACAAAATAAATGTCACGGTTTATTTTGAAAGCTCCAGGCATTAATAATGCATAAGAAAATGTACGTAGGAATGGAAAAGTTTGCAAACCAAAGAAAAGTAAAACTTTGTAGACGTGAAATGAGGTCGCAAGAATTAAATACAACCTAAAAGTCTAGGCTCGGGTATTAAATAGAAGGAGAAATGAACGGATCAAGTATTAATAATAAGGTAACTATTTTAAAACGTTAATGCAACAATTAATAACAAAAGAAATGAAGGGATCATGTACATCGCCTAACCCTTTGAAATTCAATTTTTTTGAAACGTAACCAAATTAACTTTATTAACTCAAATAATATTCAAATTTGTACGCATTTAGGTTTTTATCTACGCATAATAATTTTTTTATACCTACCTTAAAATGAAAACGTTCAATTTGATTTTCCTAAAATGATCTTTTATTTCCATTAAAACACCCTTTATGTTTAACACAAAACGTGTGTTTCTTTTATTAAATCTATTAATTGCAATCAACGTTTTCTTTCCTTTTAATTGAAATATTTGAATTACAATAATTGCAATTACTTATAAAGTTAAATTTCAAAACAGACAACTAAAATGGTTGAAAAATAGAACAATTGTTTATTTAAACACGTTTATAAATTTGTTGTTTATACACAAGAGTAATAAATAACTTTGAAATAGACTATTTTCCTATTCCTGTAATCAATCTGTAAGCTAAAACACAGTTCAATAAGCATATATTTCTTCCTTTAAAATCTATCATTCTATTCTTTATTTTAATGAAATTAAACCTACATTAACAAATGAAACATTCATTTTATTTGATGTAAATGTTCTTTTCATTAAATCAAACTTTCCTTATATTTTCACAAAACATAAGCTACTTTTTATTACACCATTAATTTATAATTTAGTATTCTCTCTCTTATTAATTGAAAATTTTCAATTACATTAATTTTAGTTGATTAATTTTCAAAATGGACTAAATGAATGTTATGAGAAGTAGAATAATTATTTCCTATCTAATAGTAATTTAAACATATTTATACACTATTGGATACAAACGGTAATTACACATTTCTTACTAAATAATAGTTTCTCATCTCTACAATCAATTTTTCAGCTACTCTATGGACTTAGTTGTTAGAACCTCAATTGTTGGATTTTAATGACAACAACTATACAATTATGTCAAAGAACGTCTAAGCTAATTTGCAGGTACATGAGCATCAAAAAGAGATAATCAAATACGTTCAAAATGAAGATACACTGTACAAAAGTATGAAAGAATGTATATGGAGATACAAGAAGTGATATATACGATAGAGACAAGACAAAGGTAACAAACAAAGTATTATTAGTCATAGAGTGTCATGTCTAGAGTTTATAAATATTAAAATCTTCTCAAAATGATATACACACATATACATTCATATTTTAAATGAAAAATCAAGTTTTCAAAAATTGCATGGAGCGGGACTCAAACCCGGGTCACTAGTTTAGAAGGCAAGTGCTCTAACCATTTGTGCTATGGTATTTTTTAGTTACATTAAGACGTCTGGATGTACCAAATCAGACGTCTGAATCTGGAAAAATGAGTATTGTTAGTACAATATTCAGACGTCTGACTTGGTAATTTCAGAAGTCTGAAAATGGTTGTTTTTAGCCTATTTTCTTTCTGGTTTGAGCCCGTGCAATTTCAGAAGTCTGAATTATTCAATTCAGAAGTCTGAATTTCTATAACGGCTATTTTTTTTCAAAAGGCACTTCCATTCGTGAAGAGTTGCAATCTTTAATCCAACATATATGATCATAACTCTTGATGATAACTCTTTACGAACAATTGCAACTATTTATTATCTATATAAACACATTAGAATCAAGTTTTCACATAACAATTCAATTGATTATTATTCTACTCTCTGAATTCTTGATTCAAATACACTTGTGCTTTCAACATCATTCAAATTCACTTTCTTACTTCCTTATTCTTCACGCATTCACATATATATCATAAAGGAGAAGATTATAGGAAGGGTGTACTATAATTGATAAATTCGTGTTACTCAAGAACACATAGTGTCAAGAAATATTGTTTTGTAAAAGTCCCGTTCTGCTGCTCGGGCAAAGTTGAAGTCTTATTCTGCTGCTCAGGCTTGTGAAGTCCTCTTTGGCTGTTGAGGCGAAATCCTCTTCTGTTGCTCAGGTCCCTGTTCGGCTGCTCAGGGGTGTATAGACCTGTTCCTCCGGGTTAAGTGAGGGTTGTTGTTTTTAGTGAAATTCCAGAAGGAGTCTGGGACTGGACGTAGAACGGGAAGTTCGAACCAGTATAAAAATTCCTAGTGTGCTCGTTTATTATTTACTATTATCTGCTAATTGTTCTATTATTCCGCACTTCTTTTATACTATTCCATATTACTCGATCCTATAGTTACTTTCATTTGGTATCAAAGCCTGGATTCTATAGATCGTAACAACATCCTAGAATAAATGGCTATAAAGAGATATAGTCAAGGCAATAGGAAGATGAAGAACAATAAAGAAGAATCAAAGGAGAAAACAAGCAAATGCTTCATGGCTACAAGTGATGACGTAAGTGAACTATGTTTTGAAGATTTGGTTGAAATTAATTCAGAACTAGTGGAATTTGTTAAACAAATTAAAAAGCAAAAAAAGGAGTTACAAGGAAAATTAAATAGATCCGAATTAGAAATTAGTATGCTAAGAGATGAAAAGAAAATCCTAGAAGAAGAACTTGAAATATCTCAAGAATCTAATTCTAATTTAACATCTCAACAATCTATGATCACTCAGGAATTAGAAATTCAGAAGAATAAAAATGATGATTTATCAATAGAAATTAATGATTTAAAATCTAACACTAAAGTATTAGAGTTAGAAAAATCTAGTCTCAAAACTAAGTTAGAAGATATTAATAAAAATGATTTATTACAATCATCTTTAGATAATTCAGAATCTCGAAATTTTCTTCTCGAAAATGAGAACTGTGCGTTAAAAAGGGAGAATTCTGAATTAAACAAGCAAATTGATATTTTGAAAAACAGTAATATTTCTTTTGAAAATAATAATTGTGACTTTAAAGCTAAATTTGATAAACTTAACACCGAAGTCACAAAATTTAATAAAGGTCAAAACGATTTAAACATGATTTAAACAGGATATAATAAAACTAATAGTAGAACTAGCACTAGATACGCTTGCATGTATAGTAAAAATGTCAGTGCTAGTACTAAATTTCGAGTAAAATCTAAATCCAATTTTTATAGAAATTCAAATACTGCTATGACCAATAATGTTTATAATTTCTCTAGAAGTACAAAATCATTGACCAAAAATATAAATAAAAATTATCTAAGTATTTGAGTTCCTATTAATTGGAAAAATAGAGAAAAATACATTGATGATTATTTTGATATGGTAGTTAATAATGAAAATTATATTTATAAAGGTTCAACCACACCCAAATGGGTATGGTTTCCTAAGATCTAACCCCCCGGACCCTATCATAATAAGTGGGTACCGAAAATGATTATTATTTTTTGCAGGTGCTCGGAGAAACAAAAGGAGAAGGATAGATTTTGGAATTTTAAAGAATGTTCCATACGTTTAATAGAATTACGTGCTTACAATGAAATATGGACTTCAGCAAATATGGTAAAATCTATTTTATTTTTCCTTCATAATTAATAATGAGTTTATCTCGTTATTTACAAGATATTTTATATAATTTATTATATTCCCTCATTCTTTTTGATAATGACAAAGGGGGAGAAATTCTATACATATTAATAGAGGGAGATATTATACTTAGGGGGAGATGTTATACTTAGGGGGAGCTTTAAACATATTAATATTATTTTTTATATAGAATGAATATATCTTTTAAAATTGTATAGTTGTCATCATCAAAAAGGGGGAGAATGTTAGAACCTCAATTGTTGGATTTTAATGACAACAACTATACAATTATGTCAAAGAACCTCTAAGCTAATTTGCAGGTACATGAGCATCAAAAAGAGATAATCAAATACGTTCAAAATGAAGATACACTGTACAAAAGTATGAAAGAATGTATATGGAGATACAAGAAGAGATATATACGATAGAGACAAGACAAAGGTGACAAACAAAGTATTATTAGTCATAGAGTGTCATGTCTAGAGTTTATAAATATTAAAATCTTCTCAAAATGATATACACACATATACATTCATATTTTAAATGAAAAATCAAGTTTTCAAAAATTGCATGGAGCGGGACTCGAACCTGGGTCACTAGTTTAGAAGGCAAGTGCTCTAACCATTTGTGCTATGGTATTTTTTAGTTACATTCAGACGTCTGAATGTACCAAATCAGACGTCTGAATCTGGAAAAATGAGTATTGTTAGTACAATATTCAGACGTCTGACTTGGTAATTTCAGACGTCTGAAAATGGTTGTTTTTAGCCTATTTTCTTTCTGGTTTGAGCCCGTGCAATTTCAGAAGTCTGAATTATTCAATTCAGAAGTCTGAATTTCTATAACGGCTATTTTTTTTTCAAAAGGCACTTCCATTCGTGAAGAGTTGCAATCTTTAATCCAACATATATGATCATAACTCTTGATGATAACTCTTCACGAACAATTGCAACTATTTATTATCTATATAAACACATTAGAATCAAGTTTTCACATAAGAATTCAATTGATTATTATTCTACTCTCTGAATTCTTAATTCAAATACACTTGTGCTTTCAACATCATTCAAATTCACTTTCTTACTTCCTTATTCTTCACGCATTCACATATATATCATAAAGGAGAAGATTATAGGAAGGGTGTACTATAATTGACAAATTCGTGTTACTCAAGAACACATAGTGTCAAGAAATATTGTTTTTTAAAAGTCCCGTTCTGCTGCTCGGGCAAAGTTGAAGTCCTGGTCTGCTGCTCAGGCGTGTGAAGTCCTCTTCGGTTGTTGAGGCGAAACCCTATTCTGTTGCTCAGGTCCCTGTTCGGCTGCTCAGGGGTGTATAGACCTGTTCCTCCGGGTTAAGTGAGGGTTGTTGTTTTTAGTGAAATTCCAGAAGGAGTCTGGGACTGGACGTAGAACGGGAAGTTCGAACCAGTATAAAAATTCCTGGTGTGCTCGTTTATTATTTACTATTATCTGCTAATTGTTCTATTATTCCGCACTTCTTTTATACTATTCCATATTACTCGATCTTATAGTTACTTTCAATAGTTAACCTTGGTTTGTATCTTATTACGTACAATTATCATCTTTACCATATTAGTTGCAGTATTCCAATAATATTGAACCTTTGTTGATTTTGACATTAATTATAATTTAAAATCCAACAACTTCATTTATCTTGGTTTCATTTTTATTATTAAATCAATTTATTACCTTATGAGTGTAATTGACATTTCTGTACATTTTATTACATTCCCAATTTGCAGTTATTGTATTAACTCACATTAATGTAACTTTTATTCACATTTATTTGTAATTGATTAATTAAATTGGTAACAAATAACAATTGTCACCATGTCCACATTTAATAACATTTGTAAGTTTATTAATTACAAGCAAATGTTTTAACAACTCTCATTGCACAAATTTTATTCAATTTCCATTTGTTACACATTATTTTATTAATTAATCAACATTTTAAATTATCAATTGCTCTTTTAATTCAATTATCAATTAATATACACCTTATTGCAATTAATTTAAAATCTATAACCAATTATAACTTTTTAATCCTTTTAATTAATTGGAAATACATTTAAAGTCGTTATCAGTTACCTTAAATTAATACTATTTCATTTTACTCCAGTTATATTCTTATTATTAAATCACAAAATTTTTATTTCCTCTAACATTAAGTCACAAAACCTTATTAAATTTACAATTTTTAATTATCGAAAATTATGGGTCGTTACACACCATCCCATGGTATATCAAATCATTCCTTTTGATTTTAAAAATCAAAACTAGTTTTTCCAAAACCAAAATCCAATGGTAGCAACTCCTGTCACGACCCACTTTTTCGTACAGATTAAACTGACAATTTACCACACTTGTCTAGCCTAAATTGCACGGGAAGGCGGATAGTTAAGAAAAAGAAAGTAGAAAGAAGATAGAAAGAAGACTAAACAACACAGAATCTCACAGCGGAAACGAATAATCTATAATATAGAACAGTCTTTACACAGAAACAATACTGTAATTTACATATACAGATATCAATCAGAGTACACTAACCTATTTATCACAGACAGTTATAACAACATATCCTCACAATTGCTGATAAACACAACTATAATGCAATGGAAATATAATCACCTACGTGAATACGTCTCTGGGCCTCCAGCTTCTCTCCTAAAGCTCCAATATCCATCTAACTTGGAAATATGCTCGGTCTGACCCGAGCATTTAGGAAAAACCACGCCCGGGTCAGTCTGGTAAAACCAACGTGAGAATTTAAATCACAATCAACTTGATTCTTAAAGTTTAGTAGCCTTTTCAAAACAAAGGTATCTCGTAAGACCTTACCGCAAATAAACACGGATGGGTTTTTACCTTACGATAACCAAAACATTTTTTTATCAAATCATCTGATATTATAATAGTGTCTAATTGCCAAAGAAATAATAACAAGTAGCTGTGATGCATGTGATGTTTACATCACAATGATACTAGTCATAAAATCAAAATCCGATAAGGCTCGTTCACTAATTGTGTAGGATTTCCATGGAGGTGCCCTCAGTACTTCGAGAACGGTCCTCCTGCACAAGGATTAGAGTTATCCTTCCAAAGCATCATACCCGTCTAGCCGGGATATCATAGGAAAAACATAACTGGTCCCGCTAAGACCGAGTGCATCGCTCCGGCATGCCAAAACAATTGAAGGTGTCTGTATTGCTAGAAAAGGAGCCGAGTACACCCTATGGGTTTGCCAATCCTACTGGCAATGCCTCCTATCTGGTTTTAGTCATTTCCACTGATGAGGCTACGTCCGGCGCTCCAGCTTACGCACCGCTCCAAAAATAGATCATGGAATGCCATATGGATTCCCACACCACAATGGCCTCGGAATCATATACCGATTTCCACATCTCAACAGATCTTGGAATCTCACACAGATCCCACACTCCAACGAGTCACGGAACCACATATGGATCTCAACATCCCAAATTATAACTCATTTTCTTCATTTAACCGTATATGGTTTCGGAGTAGGTCATGGGTTCCAAGTTATCTCTTAAGAGTACACTCTCCATTTCCTGGTGCTTCAAAAACCATTCGTCGATTTCCGAAATGCTCAAGACCGGTTCTTTAGGAAATACTCTGACAATACATAAGATCTGGGATCACCCCCAACCATTTAAGTGGATGGATCTCCTTATCATTTGTCCTAGAAGATCCACAAGTTTATATGTACCGTATAGTAACCCGATGGTAACAGTACCATATAATTCTCGCATTTCTCCTAGACATTTCCAGAGTTAAAATCCTTCGGTGTTAAGTAGGGAATAATTCCGTACCACCAAAATTAAGAAGGATTACATATTTAGGTCAAGATTTGATAGTCGGTTATTTAACTATCAAATAAACAAACATTCAACCAAAGATTTAATTTCTCATTGAAATCAGTAAGCCTTATTTAATTTAATATCAATAAATTAAATCTCTTTATCAAAACAGTCATATACTTATCTCACAGGAATAAGTATATTAACAAATCATATCTTCCAAAAATACTTGAAACCTTTTAAAATAAACATGGAAAGCACCATTCGGTATAGACCCTGGATCGCAGCTCGATGGTTGCATCTCTATCCTAGAAAAACCAAACTTAACTTAGGCAATCTCTGCCTCCCGATTTCCGCCATGCAATAAATCATAGATCGTAGTTTGCACAATGGTTACGTCGTTATCCCAACAAAAACATCCCAAAATGTAGGCAATCTATGCCCTCGAATTATGCTATGAAATTATACCATTACTTCCCGAAATCTTTTATTTCAACAATCATCTCAAATAATACTTATAAAGTTTCTATAATAATTTCGAAGTTAATTTAGGAAATACTCTTTTATAACGGTTTACCATATAATATATTATTTTTAAATACAATATTAATATTAAACAAATTATCTTTGAAATAATAATATTTTATTACTGATTAATTCTTAGAAAATAATTACTTTAAATCAAATCATTATAGGATAACTTTAACTAATAATTAAAATATGCTTTAAACATTTTAAATAATTAAATAACTTTGAAAACCATAATTAAATATTTTAAATTACTTTTAAGAATCACAAAATAATTAACCTCAAAACAACCTGAATTCAAAATCAACTTCCAAATTTGGAAAGAGGCTTATTAATTCCAGTGGTACTTAATCAAGTCACCATTTATTCCGTAACAATCAAGAACAAAAGATTTAAATATTCACATCCATCCATTTTAACAATCAATTCAACATCACATTTTCCCAATATAATTATCAGGATAATAAATAGATGTCTTTATAAATATGATGGCAGAACAGGGTTTTATTTCTGCTAGTCAATGTCCAAAAACACACATATTCAGGTATAGCGGTAGAACGATGATTTATTCTGCCAACAGGGGTCCAATTTAATATAATTAGCGGAACAATGTTTTATTTCGCTAAAAAGATGTCAAATCATCATAATTAACTTGAATTTACTCATCGTTATTTTTATCTGGCAAATAACTTCAATAGACAGGTCATATAAATTTAAACGACGATATTTGTTTAAATCGGGTAATTAAATTTCTATCTGTTTTAATATACCATAATTTATTACTTGGTCAAATCTATCAACAAACTTTACGACAACGAAGTACTCGATGATACGAATCCATCGCAAAAAGAATCAGGTTGATTGGGTCTCATACAAACGAGTTATACCCTTTTAGAAATTTTATCTATAAATATATAATTTAAACAAATTTAAATTCTACACCTACCTACTTTTTGGGCCGAAGCCCATACCCCAACCTGTTAAACCTTTCTTCCCCTAATCCTTCCCATTCCCACTTCGTGACCCAGGCAAATGAAAATAAAAAACGTGCACCACTCCTTCTTTCCACCAACGAGCCACCTGAACTCGAACCCTAGAATAACGATGACCGGAGATCCTCGACCCAAGGTCGAACCCCAAAACCAATACACGACCACGGTACTCCTTCTCCTTTTCTTCCTGAAGCCCGAAAAAAACATCGCCGTGCGCGTGTGCACATGCACGTGCATGACAAACTCCACCGCCGTTCGACCACTCGAAGCCACCCACAAACTTCTCCACTCCACCCCATTGCATGTCACCTCCGCTAGGACTCACGGTCATTCCCCTTCCCATTTTCAATAACAAACCCAACTATAGGATATGGACACACGGCCAAAATCAACTACCCCCATCGCCTCTGGCCACGCAAGTGCCTGCCACCACTTTCAAAAGAACCGCCGCTCCTTGTGCTACCCTCTGGCCCATCGTGACTTTGAACGCCACCTCCATCTCCCCGCAGTTCAGCCGCGTTTGACCGCCACTCCCAAACCCCCTTAAACCCTAAAAAGCCCTCGCCACTCCAAATCAAAGCTTGATTCGAAATTCGGTCACGGTGAACCTCACGCCTATGCTACAACGCTCCTCCTCGACCAAACCTCCCCGCCTCTCGTCGATTATATCGCCAGAAATTATCTTTTTAGTGGATTTTGACCATCTCTCGATTTCTCTACATCTATGCTATTTAAAATCAAGATTTCTTCACTAAATTTCCTATCTTAATATGACAATCATGATTATGATCTTGATTCAATGTTTTAAGCATGTTGAAATTCATTAAAAACTTGGTTGCTTACTGACATTTTGCAATTTCACACAAAATATAAATTAAACAAGCTTCAAACTATTTTTAGGGTGATCTATACTCAAGATCAAACACTTCAATAGTTTACATCATCGGCAAGCTCGAGATGAATTGAGAGATAATGATTTTTGAAATCAGAAATATATATAAATTTTTCCTCTGTTGAACATGATAGAGTAATGTTATAACATTTCTGTTATCCCGCCTTTTGGCAAGGCCGTGACACCAAAAAGTTGATCGGAAAGCTAAAGGCAGTTCGTCATAAAAGTTCGTTATACACTGTTTCACCACAAATATTGATGAATTTTAATCGAGTCCGGATCGGGTGCTAAGGCATGTCAAGCAAGGTCACGAAAGGCAACGTTCCAAATTTCAAGTCAAGGCGAGGTCGTACGCTCAAGATATCATCGATGCAAGTGGAGCACATGGTCTTAGGTTCGAATCCATAGGCAGAAACGTGCGTTCGAATCCATCAGCCTTCCCCTGCTTCGAATCGATGAAACCCCTTTTACTTCGTATCCATCTAGCCTCAGTGCTTCATATCCATCGGTGAGTACTCTGTTCGAATCCATCGATTCGACTCCACATGGTTCGCATCCATCAAACAGACATTTCCTCGAATCGATCCAGATGAGTCGCTTCGAAACAACAAAGCTACAGGCTGGTGTCCTTCAGGTCCATCGAGATGAATTCCTTCGAAACCACGAAGGCTAATAACTTCGTATCCATCCGAAACCATTGCTTCGAATCCACCCTGTCAAGACAACTTCGTATCGATCAACTATTGTATGCCTTGATCGATACGAACGAGCATGCTTTCGAATCCATTGCCTCGAAGCCACCAGGTCAAAACGGCTAAAACCATGGATTCAACCCAGTCAACTCGGAGCAAAAATAGGATCGATACGAAGAAAGTGCGCCACATCAACAATGCCACTCGCGAAGCCATCAAGTCGACCCTATCGATTCGAAGGGATCGATTCGAACCAAGCTAGTCAACCAGAAATGCAATCTTGAATCGATCATAACTTGAGATCTATAAGTCCAAATGCTACGAAATTTTCACAGAAGCTTAAGCGAATGATGAAGAATGTTCACACCAAATTTCAGCTCGATTGGATGATTTCTTGATCGATTCGAACCAAGGGTCGAATCGATCCCAAAGTGGGCCCAGATCTCCAGATTTCGGCCATGTGGGCCCCCTGACGTACCAGAACTGGTCTCCCCTCATTTTAGGCGAAATACCAGCCTCCTACACCTATAAATAGAGCCCCTAGTCATTCAGAAAAGGGGTCGGATAATTCTAAGTACTAAAGAGCGCCCAGATTCTGCCAGATTTACTCCAGAACACCACCGCTATCTTAGATTGAGACTTAGCATATAATTTCAGTTGTACTACATTAGAAGAGATTGTAATCATCGAGTGAACATCAATAAAATCATCAACTTCAGAGTGGACGTAGGCAAGATCGCCGAACCACTATAAATCTCGTGTTTTTGTTCATTATTTCTGAATTGTGATACTCTGTTTGCTTAGATTTGAGATTTGTGTGTGAATATTGTTGATTCATATTCATACACTGGTGCTTTCACAACATTCGGGGTTTGTGACCAATTTTGGCGCAAACACTTTGGTGCTTTCACTGAGAACTGAACTCAGGAGTTCTATCATTTGAAAGTTGAATCAGAAGGCTAAGAGATTCAGATCCGAAGAATCATGACAAGACAAACAAGTAAAAGGCAGAGGCCAGAGCGAAGTCAGCACGAAGGGAGTCAAGAGGCTTCCTCAGGAGCAAACCAAGCTTCAGTTTTCATCACTAGGGAAGAGATGGAGACAATGATGAAGAGACAAGAGGAAATGATCCAGAATTTGCTTCAACGGATCGGACAACTTGGAGCGCAAAATCAAGGAACAACCAGAATCCAGAACGGAGCAGGCCAATCTGGCGCAGCACCGGAGCTAGGGGGCATACACTTAGGACATGTTGATCCGAACCTGGGAAGAGAGACAAGGACATCCGAGCAACCTGGCGGCAATAGAGGGATGAACGCTCAGCCAGGGGGGCAGACACCCGAAAGCTCACACGGACTCGGGGGGCAGATCGAAGGTAGCGAACGAGGACTACAGCTTGGAGACAATGATAGATTGGTAGAGATGGTCAGGCGAGCCATGAGAGGCGGATTAGTAAACAGAGATCTTGAAGACGTGAACAGGAGTCCCTTTTCTCCTGCAATTAGGTTGGCTAGGAACCCACCAGAATTCAAACTGCCAACAGTGGAAAGATATGATGGAAGGACGGACCCTGCGGTCCATCTAACGAGGTATATAAGGCACATGGAAGTGCTGGGGGCATCACAGGAAGTCATGGCCCGGTGCTTTCCATTGTATTTGACAGACATAGCAGCTTTATGGTTCAGACAGTTAGAGAGCGGCTCCATTGGGACATGGACCGATTTGATTGAGAAATTTATGAGGCAATTCAGGGTTCACATTTCAA
Organism: Allium fistulosum; assembly: GCA_030737815.1. Taxonomy (NCBI): domain Eukaryota; kingdom Viridiplantae; phylum Streptophyta; class Magnoliopsida; order Asparagales; family Amaryllidaceae; genus Allium; species Allium fistulosum. The sequence goes on from CM060902.1 coordinate 1,017,645,330, forward strand.
GACCCAAGAATGTGATGAGTTTAGCAACGCTAAAGCAGAAAGCTGGAGAGTCTTTGAGGAATTTCCTGACGCGATTCAATGCGGCAGCAGCATCGGTGTATCGGCCAGATCCATCCATGGTTATGATGGCAGCTGTGTCCGAAATAGCTGACGGCACAGAGTTCAAAAATTCATTAACTAAGGATACGCCTATGGATCTAGGGGAATTCTATCACGAGGCAGAAAAGTTTTTGCGATTGGAAGACGCTAATGCTGAAAGAGAAGAAGGAGAGGGAATAGAAGTTTATGCACTCAAAGACAAAAAGCCACTCGAAAATGATTCAGGCAAGGATAAAGGAAAACGAAAGGCTGAGGATAGTGGTAATGGGCCAAAGCGACTGCGGAGAGAGCCACGATTCACCACCTACTCAGAACTGAATGAGAGTTTGGTGCGAATCTACCGAGATACACGAGAGCAAGTTCCCTACCGAAGGCCAATACGAAGGGACCCCACTGTTGACGAAAGAAAATCAGACAGATATTGCTTATTCCACGAACTAAATGGTCATAACACTAACGACTGGAGACATCTGAAGGATGAGGTGGAAGGGCACATCATGAACGGTATGCTACATCAGTATGTGAGGAGGCGAGCTCCAGCGGTGGAGCCAGAGCGACCACCGTCTACATCAGCCAGGGGTGCCCCCGAGCCAGGACATCGTATGATTATCAATTAGTTGAAATAACGATGGACAAGTTGTAAACCTCTCACCAACACGGGTAAGTCATTTACGCATGTGCGAGATCACGAACGGTCCATAGGCATGCTGTGAATGACTACTAACCCTATCGTTGTGGGAGTTTACACTTTGACATCCTTGCTTTGCTTTTGTTTCATCTTGATTTGAATATTTGAACTTGACTTTGTTTAACATTTCTGCTAAAGACTTATTTTCAATGAAAAAATGCTACTTGTGATTTCATAACGGCTAAGCCACTTACACATGTACGGGATCACGAACGGTCCCTAGGCATGCTCTGAGATGGCGATAAACCGTTGCAAGAAACAATCCGGGAATTCACCCGAACGTGAAACCTGGTATTGATGATACTAAGTCCCTCCCCGGGCACACTCAATTCGCCTCGAACGGCACCTGACCACGAACGGTCACAATTCGCCTCGAACGGCATCCGACCGCGAGCGGTCACAATTCGATCGCGAACGATCACACCATTTGCCTCGAACGGCACCCGACCTCGAACGGTCACCATTAGCCTCGAACGGCACCCGACCTCGAACGGTCACCATTAGCCTCGAATGGCACCCGACCTCGAATGGTCACCATTTGCCTCGAACGGCACCTGACCGCGAACGGTCACACTTCATCTAGTATGACATTCGATCGCGAACGATCACACATTTTGCCCCGAACGGCACGCGGTCGCGAACGATCACATTCCTCATTCCACGTCACCTGACTACGAACGGTCATAACTCGTCTAGAACGACGTCCGACCGCGAACGGTCCCATTTCATTACTTTCCATGAACGACAACTGACCTCGAACTGTCACACATCATCTCAAATGACATACGGTCGTGAACGATCGTCATTCATGATCAGATAAAACTATAATTTCTTTACAGGTCATCATCAGGATACGAACATCCAGCTTATGGCATTACAAAACACACCTTCCTATCGCAAGGCATGTTTTGGGGGGCAAATGTTATCCCGCCTTTTGGCAAGGCCGTGACACCAAAAAGTTGATCGGAAAGCTAAAGGCAGTTCGTCATAAAAGTTCGTTATACACTGTTTCACCACAAATATTGATGAATTTTAATCGAGTCCGGATCGGGCTACAATTGCTAAGACATGTCAAGCAAGGTCACGAAAGGCAACGTTCCAAATTTCAAGTCAAGGCGAGGTCGTACGCTCAAGATATCATCGATGCAAGTGGAGCACATGGTCTTAGGTTCGAATCCATAGGCAGAAACGTGCGTTCGAATCCATCAGCCTTCCCCTGCTTCGAATCGATGAAACCCCTTTTACTTCGTATCCATCTAGCCTCAGTGCTTCGTATCCATCGGTGAGTACTCTGTTCGAATCCATCGATTCGACTCCACATGGTTCGCATCCATCAAACAGACATTTCCTCGAATCGATCCAGATGAGTCGCTTCGAAACAACAAAGCTACAGGCTGGTGTCCTTCGGGTCCATCGAGATGAATTCCTTCGGAACCACGAAGGCTAATAACTTCGTATCCATCTGAAACCATTGCTTCGAATCCACCCTGTCAAGACAACTTCGTATCGATCAACTATTGTATGCCTTGATCGATACGAACGAGCATGCTTTCGAATCCATTGCCTCGAAGCCACCAGGTCAAAGCGGCTAAAACCATGGATTCAACCCAGTCAACTCGGAGCGAAAATAGGATCGATACGAAGAAAGCGCGCCACGTCAACAATGCCACTCGCGAAGCCATCGAGTCGACCCTATCGATTCGAGGGGATCGATTCGAACCAAGCTAGTCAACCAGAAATGCAATCTTGAATCGATCATAACTTGAGATCTATGAGTCCAAATGCTACGAAATTTTCACAGAAGCTTAAGCGAATGATGAAGAATGTTCACACCAAATTTCAGCTCGATTGGATGATTTCTTGATCGATTCGAACCAAGGGTCGAATCGATCCCAAAGTGGGCCCGGATCTCTAGATTTCGGCCATGTGGGCCCCCTGACGTACCAGAACTGGTCTCCCCTCATTTTAGGCGAAATACCAGCCTCCTACACCTATAAATAGAGCCCCTAGTCATTCAGAAAAGGGGTCGGATAATTCTAAGTACTAAAGAGCGCCCAGATTCTGCCAGATTTACTCCAGAACATCACCGCTATCTTAGATTGAGACTTAGCATATAATTTTAGTTGTACTACATTAGAAGAGATTGTAATCATCGAGTGAACATCAATAAAATCATCAACTTCAGAGTGGACGTAGGCAAGATCGCCGAACCACTATAAATCTCGTGTTTTTGTTCATTATTTCTGAATTGTGATACTCTGTTTGCTTAGATTTGAGATTTGTGTGTGAATATTGTTGATTCATATTCATACACTGGTGCTTTCACAACATTCGGGGTTTGTGACCAATTTTGGCGCAAACAATTTCAGGCATCCAAATTAAATTCTCACCTTGATCATGTTGCTCCTTTGAAACCTTCTAGTTTGAACTCTAATCTATGATTTGATTCCTTGAAATCTTACCTTACTCTTTGAATTCTTGAAAGAACATGATGCTTCTTCCTTTTTTCTCTTTTCAGATTTACAGGCTTTTGTTTACAGGTTGCTTGTTTTTTTACAGTGTTTTAAGAACTGAAGCATACATGCATACATGCATACATACCTCTATATATACATGCTTATATAATTTGTAATGATGAATATGGTACATATTTGTGGAGCTCAAGATAGGTTTTGATCTGTACAAGGTTTGTGATGGATTGAAAAGGAATTTTGGTAGATGAGTTGAAAACTTTGTGGCTGAGATGAAATTTGAAATGAAATCATATTTCAGTTTTCACATTTTTCTATTGACCACGCAATGCATATTTTTTTTTCTCTCATGTTTAATTGCACATTTTTGACTAGGAAATGTTATCTATTTGACTAGTAAATTTACTTGTTCTTCATTTTTACTTGTACATTTGTTGTCAGGCAATGTTTACATTTTTACTTGAAATGTTGTTTTTACTTTTTACTTCCATTGATCCTAAAACATGATTTCATATATATTTTGAAAACAATTTGTAAAGTGGTTTTGATTAAAACAATTTTAAGTCTTCATATTTATATGTATTCCTATTTAAAAATATATAACTCAAAGCAATAAAAGTTTTGCTATTCTATTTTTATAAAAATAACATTTTTGTTAACACTTCTTGTAAAAGATTTCTTATTAAAATGGTTAAAAATGATTTTATTAATTTTCTCGTATTCATCATGTAATATATTTTCATATATTTACTTCTTTTCACTTACCATTTATATATTGTTTTTAGCATACTATTTTTATTTAGTTTATATATATTTGATATTCCTCTTTCTTGAACTTATATGTATATAAGAAAAATCCAAATTTTAAACTCTTTCTATTTACACACCATTATATTTTCATATGCCATATTCATTTCTATTTTTCATGGATTTATTTTTATTCATTTTTATTTGTTATGCATTTATTTTTAATTTACATATAAATTCTTATGTTGTAATAAATATATAAGAAATTCCATTTTAATTAATTTTCTATTTTATAAAAAAAATTGGAACATTCAAAATATTATATTGGTTTAAAACTATCCATTATTACCAATTTTTATTTAACGGGGATTTTTATTTTGATTAAAAGACCGTATTATTGAATATTAAAAATAAATATTCATCACTCAAGACAATAAACATCCCGGGTCGTTACAATTCCTCTCTTAGAGACTCGAAAATGAACGTCGATGATGCTGCAGTCATCACCGAAATTATTTTCCAACGACCGAAGTGAGTTCAGTGCTTTCTATTTCCTTCAAAATCCTTTTAAATATATCTCTTGTAACAACCCGCATATTTATCGATTTTATATTTAAATATTTTATCGACAGTCGAATTTTAGTTCGAAAAGCTACGTTTTGCATACGGTCAAATTAAGACTCGAAACCACTTCCATTGAGTTCAAAATGATGTTTGCGATCTTTTTAAGTATAAACTTTGATATGTTTGGAGATAGTGGAATTTTTGCCACTTTTTCGTTTATGGCTTTGGTTTGGGCTGAACTCTTTTGCCCTTAACTCATTCCAACACCCCCCCTTCTCTTCATAACTTCATTCTATTTGCTTAAACATTCAAGCTTCATCAAAAATGGAGGAGGGAATGGGAAATTAAAAATCCAAGCTCAAGCTCTCTTGCAAATCCATCATTCAACTCCAAATTCAAAGAGAAGACATTGGATTCAAGCTTCTTGTGTTAAGATTGAAGAGGGATTGATTCTTGCTTTGCTTCAAGCTTCATCTTCATTGATTTTTGGTGCAAAGGTGTGATTTTTATCTCACATTCTTGTCTATAACTATCTTGGATTGTTGAGAAAGAATTCCTATCATTTGTGCATGTGCATTTGCATTTTTGTTTGGATTGAATTGATGAAAAACCCCAATTTTTAGTGTCTTTGGCAAGAAATCTGGCCTTAGGTCGTTCTGCCTTGCTAGCTCGCTCGCGTGGAAAAGTCTCTGCCTGCATACAGTTCGTTATGGGCTTAGGTCGTTCGCCATCAATAGCTCGTTCTGGGCTTAGGTCGTTCGCCCCTTAGCTCGTTTATCCCTTAGGTCGTTCGGCACCGATAGGTCGCTCCACGTGCTAGTTCGACCATGTTAGGTCGCTCGCCTCGATAGGTCGCTCGGCCTTGTTGAAGACCTTAGGTCGCTCGACCCTTTTTCCCATTGGGTCGCGATTCGTTAGGTCGCTTGACTCCATTTCCACTTTAGGTCGCCGGCCTCTAGGTCGCTAGCACTTAGGTCGTTAGGTCGCTCGGCCTTGTTTCAGGCGTTAGCTCGCTCAATTCCTTAGGTCGTTCGCTCATGTCACTTGGCCTCACTTCCACTAGGTCGCTTGACCTGTCTTACCTTAGGTCGCTTGACCTATAGGTCGTTCCAATGCTTTACTCGACCGTGTTAGGTCGTTCACCCCCTTAGGTCGCGTCGTGTTAGGTCGCGCCAATTTCTTGTGTTAAATTATGCTATGTTGCAGGAGTATTTCTACTTTGATGGTTTTGGAACTGGTTTCCTTGGATTTTATTCACGTCTTCGAATGTGAATTTTAGTGAATTGAATTGTTTCTACAATCAATTTTGTGACTTGTCACTTTAAAAATATAAAGGTTTCAATACTAGTAGTAAATATCAAAACTCTTTCATCAAAACGATTTCAATACTATTTTATTACAAAGCTCTTTTCCTAAACCGTTTCCAATCTATTAGTATATACAAGCCTTTACCTCACTCGGATGAGAAATCTAATTAAACGGCTTAGTAAAACAAGTGGTATGAAACGCTTGCGTTTACTTCGTCGGTTAATTCTTGGACTTGTTCGATTGAACCTCTTGTGACAATTTTCTAGTGAAGATCTACAGTTTGTTCGTAAATATTTAAGTTAAGCAAGTGGTTATGGGACATGAAGCTAAACTCATATATTTACTAGCTTGGTGTGATTGACACTTCTTGGTGATCATGACGATCATTTTTGTGATTTAGACTAGCAATTGTGCGATGTCTCTTTGTCTACGAGGGAGACTAAACCCCGTTTGTGTGATGTTTCTACATCACATATGTGGGGTAGCGCCCCACGGTCTTCAGGCCATTCTTGTGGAGCTTCGGCTCAAAAATTAATGGTTAGCTACCATGAGATAGCATCTCGTTTTGTGTTTCACGTGTTGGTGAGTTTTCATACTCCCATTTTGTGATAGGCCTCCCCCTTCTTGTGATTTTTGGATTTCTTGTGATGATTTCTGGAATTTTGTGCTTCACCAATTTTCGTGATTTCCATTGATAAGTTTTATCAATTTTTGTGCATTGGTGAATTTGTGTGTCATTGACTTGTTATGAATACAAGTTTAGGGTATGATACCCCATTTTATCTTTGAGAAGATTCTTGTGATATTGATTAATCTCTTGTTGATTTTCAATTACATACTTATAGTAGTATGCCATTATGGTTATTATATGTTCATGCCATGTCTTTTATTCTATACCATATCATCTGATATTTATAGCTAGACTGATCCGTTTATTATTTTCTTAGAAATAATACCCGGGTCAGACCGAGATGTTACAGGTGCTTCTGCTTGACTTCTCTTCTGGGATTATTCTGACTTTTGGCTAACTACTTAGATTAGTAGTTTTTGTTGTATACATTTGAGATATAGACTCCGTGATGTATACTTGTTCTTTTGTGTAGCTTGTAGCTACTCTTTTGTATTATCGTGGATCTTTCAGACCACTACTCTGATGTACACTTTCATGTGTTATATGTATATTCATATCTTTTTCCGCTTTTTTGATATGGATGTCTGTGACTGATTTGTGTTATGTTTATTTCTATGTTTGTTTCTGAAGATTATATATAGCCACCGCGTAGTAGCTTTGAGTTTGTATCGGTATGTCGGATTTCCTCCTTAAATGAAATGCATGCTATACTAACTAACATATCGGTGCTCGCACAAAGAAATTACACGGATGGTCGCTCCTCAACAGCCTTATTCTCCGTGCTAGTTGACAGCATTACTCCGTAGTGTTCTTGGCTAGCGTGGGTATAAAGGTGGGGCGTCACAGCTTGGTATCAGAGCCAAACTTCGGAACAATGTAGAATAACTTAACAAGGATCATAGTCCTAAGTCCATCTTAGGAGTCGTGCCTTAGGATTAATTCGAGTCTTCGTACCGTCATATCCTATTTTCTTTTGTGGTTCCTTGTTTTATCAATCAAGATTTCTTGATATCTATTTTGAGAATAACTATTTCTTCTTTCTTCCTTTCTTAAAGAAGGAAAATGGTTGGACCTGGTCGTCCTAGAGCCGGACCATCTACTGTTACTCCCCAGGATGGAGTTTTTATGACCGCTCAGTAGCTACTTGATTTAGTAAAGAATGCTCAAGCAGCTGGTCCTAATCAGGAACCTACTCATCCTAAGTCTGGATTTGCACGCTTGTGCAACGATTATACCAACTTGGGTGGGAATCCTTTCAAAGGTTCCGAAACTATTATTGAGGTCCAGGCTTGGCTAAGAACAAGCGATCGAATCTTTTCTCGGATGAATCTTATCGATCTTCACTGTGTTCAGGTGGACTCCAGTATGCTCCAAGAAAGAGCATTGGACTGGTACGAACTTCTCATTTCTGAAATCAATGAAGCGGATCTCACCTGGGAACAATTCCGGGAACGCTTCGAATTGAAATTTGTACTAGAAGCTGAGAAAGTGACATTGGCTCGACGTTTCATAGACCTTGTTCAAGGTGAATCCTCTGTGATAGATTATATCGCATCATTCGAGTCACTTTCTAAATATGGGGTTGAATACATCAACACCCCATTAAAGAAGAACCAGAGATTCGTCTATGGCTTAAACAAAAATCTCAAGAAGCCATTACTTCTAAAATTAGAAGTTTCTTTCGATCAACTCATTGATATCGCTCTTCGTCTTGAAGAGGCTGATAGGGAAAGTGATGTTGAAGTGGTAGGGGTTAAACCAAACTTCAACAACAAGAAGAGGCCAAACAAATTCAAAGGTCCTTATCCCAACAAAAAGGGGAAACCTGCACTTCCGGCAGCAAAGACTTCTACCCCAAGTAGTGGGCAATGTATTAACTGTGGTTCTAAGGACCATTTTGCGAACAAGTGTTCAAAGCCCCTTTCTTGTCGCTATTATAAGAGCCCGGATCATTATATATATTTATGCCCCACACTTCAAGGCAAGAAGGAGGGAAAGCTTAATGTGGCTCAAGCCCCTAGCAACACATCTCGCGGTCAAGGTATGTCTCATTCTGTCCTTGATGGCATTATTATATTTCATGATCAACCTATTCGAGTTCTTTTTGATACGGGTGCATCCCATTCTTTTATATCAAAGGAACTTGTTGATAGCTTTTCTTTAAGTGTTGTCGATTTAATGACTTCTCTGAGAATTGCGAATCCCGTTGGTGGATCCGCAACACTCAGTTTGCTTTGTAAAGATGTCGAGATTATTTTGTGTGATTTTTCTTTCCTAGCCGATTTGCATGTCATGCGTTACTTAGGCTTTGGAATGATTTTGGGTATGGATTGGCTTAACCGTTATGAAGCTCATATCCTATGTCCTGAGCGGACTATTTATCTTCAACATCCACTATCTGTTAAGCAGATTTCAATTATTCTTAAAGATTCAGATTCCACTTTGGCTGCATCCTTATATTCTTTAAATCCTTGTGATGATGATAATGATAATGAGGAAGATGTCATTTCTCTTATTCACGTCGTTCGTGAATTTTCCGACATATTTGAGCCCGTTTTGGGACGACCACCTAAGCGAGCAATTAAGTTCAGAATTAATCTCACCCCTGGAGCTCAACCTATTACTCGTCCTCCTTATCGCATGTCCAATAAGGAAAATGAGGAGATGCGCAAACAATTATCCGAATTAGAGACGAAGCAATTTATTCGCTCTAGTTCCTCGCCTTGGGGAGCTTCGGCAATTTTCGTGAAGAAATCCGATGGTACATGTGACGACCCGGAATTTTTGAGCATTTGAAATTGGAATATTTAATTGATTTTTAAATATTTAAATGTTAATTTCTAACATGAATTTCAAATGCCACTATTTATTGAGTAATTTAATTTTTTTAAAATTAAATTATTTGAAGTTGGATAAAATAGTAAATCTGGTATTCTAAGCTAATTGAAAATATTTTGAAACCTCGTAAAATTCGTAATGATAATACTAAAGATAATAGAAGCTTCAGAATGTAATTTCAAACTGTTTTATTCAGTTTTGAAATTATATCGTTTGAATCGATATTTAAAAATAGCCTTACGAGGCACAGTCTCGGAATTCGACGAAACCAGTTCCATTGGGTCCGTAATATTGTATTATTACCGGATTTCAAGTTTCGTAGTAATCAGAGTTGTTGTGTGAGCGTACGATATACAAACGCGTTGAAATCAAATCGAAAATTTAATATAAATAATTTAAGCAAAACACTGTAGCTAGATATTTTTCCAACCCATTCCTTTGCCTTCTCGAACACGCTACCCTTATCTTCCATCGTACACTTCTCGTTCCTTCTAAAATTTGCCTGTTCCTTCCTCGTTTATTCAATTCAATTCCAGTCGTTATAAAAAAAACAGAGAAAATCGCTACCTTCAAATCATTACAGCGAATCCCTTTTTCCTTTTAAATCGAAATCGTGTCCTCATAATAAAATTCGAATTCAAGATCGATTTAAAATCAATTTCTTTCCCTCTTCAGACGATTCGTGAATCGATTAATGAATTCGTTCGAAAAATTAATGGCTGAGAATTCGCGTGCATTCTTTCTTTCCCTGTTCGAGGCCGTGTGTACTCGAGCCTCCCTCCTCTTATTCGAAACAGTTGACGAGCCTCCCCTCTTTCGTTCTTGGCCCCGAGGAAAAAAAAAAGAGGCTGTTCAAATCGATCGATTCATCAATTTTAAGGCTTCGATTCTCGCTTCGGTGGATCGGGGCAATAGAGGGTTCGTTGCGTTGTCGATCTGGGTTATTATCGCAAGTGACGGTGGAGGGCAGAGTTGATAATGAGTTGGGGTTCTCACCTCGCGATGGTGGCCGGAGTTGAGCTCGACTTAGGCATAGGGTCGCAGCGAACGCGTTTAGGTCAGCGATGTTTAAGGCGAGGCACTGGAGGTGGGTCGATCTCGATTTGGAGATTGATGGAGGTCGCCGCGCACGTGCTGGTGATGTCGATGTTAGCTTGAGTTCGATCATAGGTGGAGACGCATTCGAGAGATCTGGTTCACCTTCGCTGTAAGATATTTGGCTTTTGTTTTTAAATTTTAATTAAATATAATTTAAATGTATATATGTATGTATAGTGTAGATAAATAGTAATTATTTTGTCAGTAAGATTTAGAAATGAAATACTGGTTAATATAAGTATAAAACTCTGGGAAAATAGTGATTGTAAGAGCTGAACAGTTTAAAATAAATTTGCTTGGTTAAAAATGAAATCACTGGTTAATTAAATCGATTGGAATAATATTTTATCTAATGGAAATGAATTGTTCAATTTATTTCAAATATTAATAAAATCATATAAATTGTTTATACAAGGTTTAAAATCATGGAATCAAGCTGGTCTGGAATGGATTGCAGATAAATGCAAAGGTGAGTTAATCTCACTCAGCTGAATTTAAATTTAAATTTAAATGGATAAATTTAAATAATTGGTTGGATGATTGAACTGGTGTGATATGCTATATATATATAGTAGTAGTATATAGCAATATACACATATTGGCATATGTGTGTATTGGAGTTGTTGATATTCCCGCATTTTATAGCGGATGAGGCCCTATGCGCCGCATAATAGCGGATGATTTTATATTAAAACCCATATACCGCGATATTCCACTTTGAAGTGAAATTTGTATTGTGCTAACATCTGTGGATGCAGGGAAACAGGTTGGAGGGATCCAACTGGATTCCTCAAAATATTTAATTTTGTTTAAATATTCTGTGATATGATTGTTGATATCATGTGATGAATTATATGGATAATTGGATGTTATGGTTTGGTTGGACCGATTTGGATATGCTGAGTTATCAAAATCTCTAGTATGGAAATTTTGAAAGGAAATAAAAGAGTAAATTTTTAAGTAAAATAATTATAAGAGTTTGGAATAAATTTGAGAATGAATCTGATTAAGAATAAAAGTGATTTCCAACATTCTAATAAATATGGAAAAGAGGAATTTTGAATAAACCGAGAAATATTGAATTTAAAAACTTATGGGATATTATTTAAAAGAATAAATAATTTATTTTAATTCAATGATTAAATGTAATTAAAAAGGAAGAAGGAAATTTGGAAATCAGAAACTTGTGTTTCGGTTTAAAGATTTTAAATCATAATGAGAAATAAAATCTGGAAGTTAATGAATTTGGAAATAAATGGATTAAGTAAAGAAATTTATTTCAAAGTAAAATAAATTAGGAAATCAATTATAAATTGATTTAAATACTTTGGGATTTGAAATTTAAAGAGAAATGAGATTTTGGAGAGATAAACTGGGTTTATAAAGTGAAATGAAATATCAGTGGATATTTGAAAATATAAATTCAAGGTGGGAATTTATAAAAGAATATGAATTGGTTTAAAAATAAATGTTGATTTATTTTTAAAGGATGTGAAGAGAAGTGTATTTCCTTGGATTGCCAAGTACGTTTTTCAAAGCAATTTTAAATATAAGTTAAAAGTTCTAATTTGTTTAAAAAGGCATGTTTTAGGAAATTGATTATTTCTAAAGGTTAATTTCTAAAGTAAGTATTTTCAAAAATCTATTATTGTAGTAATTATATAAAAGTGATTTGCTATTATGTTTTAAAGGGAGAAATTTAGTTTATATTATAAAGTGGTTTATTTTAAAGTATATATTTTTAATAAAGTATTAAAGTAGTTTGATTTCAATGTTATAAAGTATATTTAAATAAAGTGTTTTTAAATTATTTTAAATTTAAAAGTATTTTGTACTTGGTGATTCAGTGGAAATAATTATTTGGGAAATGTATTCCGTAAGCGGAAACTGTTTTGAATTTGTTTTCAAATGAGTTTTGAAAATTTGGAAATATATCTTGGAAAGATATTTGGGCAAATAAATAATGTAGGAAATTATTTATTGTGTGATGGTTGCTTGTGGATGTTAATTGATAGTTAAACAACCGACTATCAATATTGGCCAAATGCGTTGATCGTTTCGAAGAGACCGGGATCGGGTTTCCGTATACTGGGATTCTAGGTCTGGAGACTCGAATACCACTTCGATCCGATTTGTACGTTTCGTGTAACGTGTTCAGAGTCGAAGATGGAGCTGTGAAGTGCAAGGGCTAGTCGCTACTAATCCTGAGGATATTTCCAAAATGGATGTAGTAGGAGTAGTGCCATCGGTTCCGTTCGGACCCGGGACGGACTTGTATGGACGAATGCTTTCGTGACATCGTCAGGTGGACGATGGGCATTCTAAGGGATATGTTCTGAAAAGGTATCGTTTAGCCTCGAGCCTCATCAACCGGGAATGACTGAAAATCAGGGGTTATGCAGCAAGGCTTCGTGGGTAGCCCCCACTTGAGAGTAAGGTCATCCCTGTCTAGATGTCCCTTTTATTTCGGCTTAGTGGTGTGGTTGCTGATCCCAACCGTGGGGTGATTTTATTTGGAATTATCCAGTAAGGGATGATTCCGGACTTGTGTTGCAGGGGAGCGGGCGTACTCCTCGGTACTGTGATCTAGGCCACGTACTGTGACAGGTGGTACCCCAGTGCCTAGTCATTCGTTGGAAATCCATTCTCCCTACGTGCCTTGTACGAGTTTTGTTTGTATTACCACTTTGTGGCTAGTATGCCGGAATTTAATAGATGTAACAATTTCGGCTATTTTAATAAGTATTTGTGAATAGACACTATTATAATATCAGAGGATTTTGATAAAAAAGTGTTTTAGCTATCGTAAGGTAAAAACCCGACATGTTTATTTGTGGCGTGGTCTTACGAGATGCTTTTGTTTTCAAAAGATTTTGAAACTTTAATAACCAAATTGAGTGTGATTTTCTCACGCTGGTATTCCAGACTGACTCGGGTATTGTTTTATATGATGCTCGGGTCAGACCGAGATAAACAGGTTCAGGATATGATGCTGTGGAGCTCAGGAGACGAGCTGGATGACAATACGTACTCTCGTACTTGCTATTATTTTTCCGCTGTGTATTCAGTTGTATGTTATGGATGTTGATGTACTCTGATGATGTATTCTGATGATATATTGTATAAACAGATATATTTTTCTGTTTGAGTAAAGATCTGTTTTGTATATATTATATTTTATTCCGCTGCGATGTGAGATTCTGTTGTTGATTTTCTGTTTCTTCTTCTTCTACCTCTTCTTCTTTAACACAAATGGTTCGATTTTCCGGGACTGGAAAGTCGGGTCGTTACAGTGGTATCAGAGCTTAGGCTGGCGACAACCTTGGCTCTGGTGGGAATTTTGAGAGTATTAATAGATATGAGCGCGTATTTGTTAGTGAATATAAAGTGGTTTTATATTGTGTTGATTTATCGGTTCAGTGTTTATGGATTCTGGTCGATGTGTGAGACGCCACAATATCGATAGGGGTTTCTAAACTCTTAAACAAGATAAACCGACACAGTATTGTTTTAAAGAAGGGTAAATGAAATAATTTTACCCAAATTATTTTTGTATAAAAAGGAAAGTTTTGTAAACTATTCTAGTTAATATATATATGGTTGTTTGGATGTTAGAAGTGGTAATAGGGAATTATTATCATTATTATATGGAAACTTAACTAGAAATTGAAATTTATAACCAAAGTAAAGAATAAAATTTTATAATAAAATAAAATTTGAAATATAGATTATAAATGTAATTTATAAATTGGAATAAACTCCATATCCAAATGAGATAGTAATTTAAAATAGAATTCCAGAGAAATGTGGAAAATAAATCGGAATGGATTTTAAGTTTGGAATTTTGGGAAAGGTTTGAAATTCCTTGAGATTTGGAGATAGTTTTCAAAGAGTTTGAGGAAATAATAAGTGGTATTATTTCAGGAATATTTTGAGTTGAGTTTGGAATCTGGAAAGATTTGAAATTTAAAAATATTTGAAATGGTTTAAAGAGATAAAAGCATTTAATTCTCTTCCGGTCGCTGGGAAATAATTTCGGTGATGACTGCAGCATCATCGATGTTCATTTTCGAGTTTCCAAAGAGAAATTGCTACCAAACCGTGTTAAATTGGGATTGTTTGCAAAACTGGATTTGGTTTTGAAAATTTCAAAGAGATAGCTGAATATACAAAAGGAGTTTGGATGTGATTGATTTCAAAAGTGATTTTGAAATTTTGGGAAATTGTTAAAAACTCTGGAATCTTATTTTAATTGTTTATAGAAAAACAAATAAAAAGAAATAAATATACTTGGCTAAATTTAATGTATAATCCGGAATAAAGAGTAAAATGTGAATGGGATTGCTTTTAATGGATTGAAGTGAGGAAATAAACCAAATATTAGGTATAAATTGGAATAAATTACCTAATGGAGTAATGGATTATGGAAATAGAACCTTAATTGGCTGAAAGAAAGTTGATTTTGTAATTTGGATATGAAATGGGAAATGAACTTAGATTAAGTAGAAATTATTAATTGCAATCCGAGATAAAATACTAACAAATCGAATGTGGATGATATAAATAAAGCTCGACACATATATTTTGGACGCTGTTAAGTGAAATAAATTGGAACAAAATTAACTTAAGTGTAAATGAACTCAAGTATAAATAAATGGAATATGACCTTGAAATATTATCCAAATGAGTTTGGGTTATGAAATTTAAATTGGTTAAATAGAAATTGAATTGTGAATTAATAAAATCGGGTAGTGAATTAAAAATGAATAGTAGAATCAGAATTTGAGTTATTAATTAAAATTCGACTTGGAGTATCAACACATTAAATATAAGTGGAAATGTGTTAAACAAAAATGAAAATTTGAATTAAAATAGTGATGGCTTGTATTTCAAACGAAAATTCAAGTGGGTATGAATGAAAATGGCCTTGGATATTATTCAATGAACGGAATATTGAATTTAGAATTAAAAAGGGACAAATTGAATAAATTGGTGCAAACTGCAATGAAAATGAACTTAAGTTGTTAACTTAAGTAAATGTTGGATGAAGACTGTACTCAATTCGAGGTTGTTGAAATCAATTGAGAATTAATTATTGAATGAAATAGCCTGGATTGTTTTCGAGCTAAATAAATGGATGTGAATAAATTAAATGGAATGGGTTGAGTATTGTTTGGGAAAAAAAAATGGGAATAAGGGTCGAAACATTTCATATGTGCTTATGGAAGTATATAACATGCATTGTTTGTAGGATCCATGTTTTAGCAATTTAAATTTTAGTGAAATGTAAATAAACTTTGTATATTTGGCACTTACATGTTGTAATTGAGTTAGTACAGGTTCAGGGAAGTCGGTTGGCTGAATCTGATGGCACAACATGCTAAAATAAATAACCGCTTTGCTTTAAAAATGCTAAAATAAGGTACGCTTACACAAAAATTCAAAATAGGAGATATGAACTGCATATATTGATATATATTATGATTTTCGGCCTGAGGCCGATGTATATATATATTTGTGCATCCTGCGATATCGCAGAAGTCCCTCTGTACAAGGGAGACTCTGCCAAAATTTTCCGTAAATTTTGGGAGTTAGAAAATTTTTGAAAATTTTGAAAATTTTCATTAACGATAAATGATTTAAATTTGCTAAGCAAATAAAATTGAAACTGGATAATGAAATCTAATCCAAATGTGAAGGTAAAGTGAAGTGAAATCGAAGGAACGAAGGAAAGTAAGGTTTGTAAATAAATTTTAGTTGAGATTTAAATTAATTAGTAAGTGTAACTGATTGAATATTCAAAGTGGGAACCAAATTGTATTTAAATGAAATTGTAAAGACAAAAGTGAATAAAATTGAATATAAACTTCAAGAATGAAGTGAAATAAATCCAAGAAGTATATAAAATGTTTATCTTGAACTTAAGAAATGGATGGGGAGATTCTTAAGTAAATTTGGTATTGGAAAATTTTATTCTAGGTGAATAATTGAATAAAGATTTAAAATTGGAAGTTGTGAAATGGGATAAATTGTGGAAAGTGAATAACAATCAAAATGAATGTGAATAAAAAGGAAATTGATATAGCTGATAATCAATTGAAATTAATACGTAGGATGTACGTATATTATTTTATTCGCATAGCTATTTGGTTCAGATGTCGAACACAGAATTTCGAGATAGTTTTATCGATACGAATCAGGATTTTTCACTCGATTTTCAACGGCGAGCCTGGATATGGATTATTGATTGATTCTGGTAATTCTCTATCATAGTTTGTGGCTATGCAAGGAGAATGACGGTTTCTGATCAAGAAACCAAATCTGAGTCCGCACTAGGAAGTCGGGTGGACGATACTAGTTCGGAAGTGAAATTGTGTGATCGATTGAGCGATCGAATGTGATATTACGTACGGATGATATATGTGCATCGTACGGGCTTAAGTAAAACAAATATTGGAAATTTGTAAAGGAAAGTATAAAATGACTTTGGAATTGTGATTGAATATTATTGCTTAGTAGGATATACAGGTGTATAAAAGCAATGGATAAATTGGGATTTTGATTTTAGAAGATAAAATTTAATGGCCCGACAAAAGGTATGTATTTGAATTTCTATATGAAATTTGATTGGGTTTTTGATATTTGAATTTCTATATGAAATTTGATTGGGTTTTTGATCTTTGAATTTCTATATGAAATTTGATTGGGTTTTTGATCCAGCCACTTGGCTTTTTGTTTTCTTTTTGAGATTGGGAGGCCGTAGAGCCATTTTGTAGTTGTACCGAGCTAGCCGCGCAAAGGAGACGCTGGCGAAATTTTTCGGAAATTTAGGGAGTTAGAAAAATTTTGAGAAAATTGTGATAATTCAAAATTTGAATTCAAATTTAAATTTGAATGGATAAGTAGGTGGTATGGGTTGAACTTATGAATAAGTTTGGGAAGTTAAAAGATGATTAGTGTATCATTAATAAAAGATTGTTTGGGTATTGTTAAAACTGTTTGAATTTGGGAAATAGTTAACGGGGATTGAATCATTCTTCCTAACTAGTAATTTCGGGGACGAAATTCTTTTAAGGCGGGAGGAATGTGACGACCCGGAATTTTTGAGCATTTGAAATTGGAATATTTAATTGATTTTTAAATATTTAAATGTTAATTTCTAACATGAATTTCAAATGCCACTATTTATTGAGTAATTTAATTTTTTTAAAATTAAATTATTTGAAGTTGGATAAAATAGTAAATCTGGTATTCTAAGCTAATTGAAAATATTTTGAAAGCTCGTAAAATTCGTAATGATAATACTAAAGATAATAGAAGCTTCAGAATGTAATTTCAAACTGTTTTATTCAGTTTTGAAATTATATCGTTTGAATCGATATTTAAAAATAGCCTTCCGAGGCACAGTCTCGGAATTCGACGAAACCAGTTCCATTGGGTCCGTAATATTGTATTATTACCGGATTTCAAGTTTCGTAGTAATCAGAGTTGTTGTGTGAGCGTACGATATACAAACGCGTTGAAATCAAATCGAAAATTTAATATAAATAATTTAAGCAAAACACTGTAGCTAGATATTTTTCCAACCCGTTCCTTTGCCTTCTCGAACACGCTACCCTTATCTTCCATCGTACACTTCTCGTTCCTTCTAAAATTTGCCTGTTCCTTCCTCGTTTATTCAATTCAATTCCAGTCATTATAAAAAAAAACAGAGAGAATCGCTACCTTCAAATCATTACAGCGAATCCCTTTTTCCTTTTAAATCGAAATCGTGTCCTCATAATAAAATTCGAATTCAAGATCGATTTAAAATCAATTTCTTTCCCTCTTCAGACGATTCGTGAATCGATTAATGAATTCGTTCGAAAAATTAATGGCTGAGAATTCGCGTGCATTCTTTCTTTCCCTGTTCGAGGCCGTGTGTACTCGAGCCTCCCTCCTCTTATTCGAAACAGTTGACGAGCCTCCCCTCTTTCGTTCTTGGCCCCGAGGAAAAAAAAAAAGAGGCTGTTCAAATCGATCGATTCATCAATTTTAAGGCTTCGATTCTCGCTTCGGTGGATCGGGGCAATAGAGGGTTCGTTGCGTTGTCGATCTGGGTTATTATCGCAAGTGACGGTGGAGGGCAGAGTTGATAATGAGTTGGGGTTCTCACCTCGCGATGGTGGCCGGAGTTGAGCTCGACTTAGGCATAGGGTCGCAGCGAACGCGTTTAGGTCAGCGATGTTTAAGGCGAGGCACTGGAGGTGGGTCGATCTCGATTTGGAGATTGATGGAGGTCGCCGCGCACGTGCTGGTGATGTCGATGTTAGCTCGAGTTCGATCATAGGTGGAGACGCATTCGAGAGATCTTGTTCACCTTCGCTGTAAGATATTTGGCTTTTGTTTTTAAATTTTAATTAAATATAATTTAAATGTATATATGTAAGTATAGTGTAGATAAACAGTAATTATTTTGTCAGTAAGATTTAGAAATGAAATACTGGTTAATATAAGTATAAAACTCTGGGAAAATAGTGATTGTAAGAGCTGAACAGTTTAAAATAAATTTGCTTGGTTAAAAATGAAATCACTGGTTAATTAAATCGATTGGAATAATATTTTATCTAATGGAAATGAATTGTTCTATTTATTTCAAATATTAATAAAATCATATAAATTGTTTATACAAGGTTTAAAATCATGGAATCAAGCTGGTCTGGAATGGATTGCAGATAAATGCAAAGGTGAGTTAATCTCACTCAGCTGAATTTAAATTTAAATTTAAATGGATAAATTTAAATAATTGGTTGGATGATTGAACTGGTGTGATATGCTATATATATAGTAGTAGTATATAGCAATATACACATATTGGCATATGTGTGTATTGGAGTTGTTGATATTCCCGCATTTTATAGCGGATGAGGCCCTATGCGCCGCATAATAGCGGATGATTTTATATTAAAACCCATATACCGCGATATTCCACTTTGAAGTGAAATTTGTATTGTGCTAACATCTGTGGATGCAGGGAAACAGGTTGGAGGGATCCAACTGGATTCCTCAAAATATTTAATTTTGTTTAAATATTCTGTGATATGATTGTTGATATCATGTGATGAATTATATGGATAATTGGATGTTATGGTTTGGTTGGACCGATTTGGATATGCTGAGTTATCAAAATCTCTAGTATGGAAATTTTGAAAAGAAATAAAAGAGTAAATTTTTAAGTAAAATAATTATAAGAGTTTGGAATAAATTTGAGAATGAATCTGATTAAGAATAAAAGTGATTTCCAACATTCTAATAAATATGGAAAAGAGGAATTTTGAATAAACCGAGAAATATTGAATTTAAAAACTTATGGGATATTATTTAAAAGAATAAATAATTTATTTTAATTCAATGATTAAATGTAATTAAAAAGGAAGAACGAAATTTGGAAATCAGAAACTTGTGTTTCGGTTTAAAGATTTTAAATCATAATGAGAAATAAAATCTGGAAGTTAATGAATTTGGAAATAAATGGATTAAGTAAAGAAATTTATTTCAAAGTAAAATAAATTGGGAAATCAATTATAAATCTATTTAAATACTTTGGGATTTGAAATTTAAAGAGAAATGAGATTTTGGAGAGATAAACTGGGTTTATAAAGTGAAATGAAATATCAGTGGATATTTGAAAATATAAATTCAAGGTGGGAATTTATAAAAGAATATGAATTGGTTTAAAAATAAATGTTGATTTATTTTTAAAGGATGTAAAGAGAAGTGTATTTCCTTGGATTGCCAAGTACGTTTTTCAAAGCAATTTTAAATATAAGTTAAAAGTTCTAATTTGTTTAAAAAGGCATGTTTTAGGAAATTGATTATTTCTAAAGGTTAATTTCTAAAGTAAGTATTTTCAAAAATCTATTATTGTAGTAATTATATAAAAGTGATTTGCTATTATGTTTTAAAGGGAGAAATTTAGTTTATATTATAAAGTGGTTTATTTTAAAGTATATATTTTTAATAAAGTATTAAAGTAGTTTGATTTCAATGTTATAAAGTATATTTAAATAAAGTGTTTTTAAATTATTTTAAATTTAAAAGTATTTTGTACTTGGTGATTCAGTGGAAATAATTATTTGGGAAATGTATTCCGTAAGCGGAAACTGTTTTGAATTTGTTTTCAAATGAGTTTTGAAAATTTGGAAATATATCTTGGAAAGATATTTGGGCAAATAAATAATGTGGGAAATTATTTATTGTGTGATGGTTGCTTGTGGATGTTAATTGATAGTTAAACAACCGACTATCAATATTGGCCAAATGCGTTGATCGTTTCGAAGAGACCGGGATCGGGTTTCCGTATACCGAGATTCTAGGTCTGGAGACTCGAATACCACTTCGATCCGATTTGTACGTTTCGTGTAACGTGTTCAGAGTCGAAGATGGAGCTGTGAAGTGCAAGGGCTAGTCGCTACTAATCCTGAGGATATTTCCAAAATGGATGTAGTAGGAGTAGTGCCTTCGGTTCCGTTCGGACCCGGGACGGACTTGTATGGACGAATGCTTTCGTGACATCGTCAGGTGGACGATGGGCATTCTAAGGGATATGTTCTGAAAAGGTATCGTTTAGCCTCGAGCCTCATCAACCGGGAATGACTGAAAATCAGGGGTTATGTAGCAAGGCTTCGTGGGTAGCCCCCACTTGAGAGTAAGGTCATCCCTGTCTAGATGTCCCTTTTATTTCGGCTTAGTGGTGCGGTTGCTGATCCCAACCGTGGGGTGATTTTATTTGGAATTATCCAGTAAGGGATGATTCCGGCCTTGTGTTGCAGGGGAGCGGGCGTACTCCTCGGTACTGTGATCTAGGCCACGTACTGTGACAGGTGGTACCCCAGTGCCTAGTCATTCGTTGGAAATCCATTCTCCCTACGTGCCTTGTACGAGTTTTGTTTGTATTACCACTTTGTGGCTAGTATGCCGGAATTTAATAGATGTAACAATTTCGGCTATTTTAATAAGTATTTGTGAATAGACACTATTATAATATCAGAGGATTTTGATAAAAAGTGTTTTAGCTATCGTAAGGTAAAAACCCGACATGTTTATTTGTGGCGTGGTCTTACGAGATGCTTTTGTTTTCAAAAGATTTTGAAACTTTAATAACCAAATTGAGTGTGATTTTCTCACGCTGGTATTCCAGACTGACTCGGGTATTGTTTTATATGATGCTCGGGTCAGACCGAGATAAACAGGTTCAGGATATGATGCTGTGGAGCTCAGGAGACGAGCTGGATGACAATACGTACTCTCGTACTTGCTATTATTTTTCCGCTGTGTATTCAGTTGTATGTTATGGATGTTGATGTACTCTGATGATGTATTCTGATGATATATTGTATAAACAGATATATTTTTCTGTTTGAGTAAAGATCTGTTTTGTATATATTATATTTTATTCCGCTGCGATGTGAGATTCTGTTGTTGATTTTCTGTTTCTTCTTCTTCTACCTCTTCTTCTTTAACACAAATGGTTCGATTTTCCGGGATTGGAAAGTCGGGTCGTTACAGTACACTTAGGCTTTGCGTTGACTATCGCAAGCTTAATGAACTTACTATTAAAAATAAATATCCTTTACCTCGGATTGATGATCTATTTGATCAACTTAGCAGTGCTAGGGTCTTTTCACAATTGGACTTGGCTACCGGTTTTCACCAGCTTCGTATTGCAGAGGATAGCATTCCTTTGACATCGTTCCATACTCGTTATGGATCTTATGAATGGCTAGTTATGCCATTTGGTTTAACGAATGCTCCGGCTTATTTCGTTGACCTCATAAATCAAGTTTTCAAAGACTTTCTCGATCGATTTGTTCTCATCTTTATTGATGATATTCTGGTGTATTCTAAAACCAAGGAGGAGCATGAAAAGCATCTTCGGATTGTATTGGAAACTATTAGGAGTAATCAGTTAAAAGCAAAATTTTCTAAATGCCACTTTTGGCAATCTAGTGTGAAGTTTCTCGGTCATATTATTTCTGAATCCGGAATATCAGTGGATCCTTCAAAGATTGAAGCGATTCAAAATTGGAAGAGACCGGAGAGCGTGACTGAAATCCGTAGCTTTCTCGGATTGGCAGGTTATTACCGTCGTTTCATAAAAGACTTTTCTAAAATTGCCGTGCCTCTTACTGGCTTAACAAAGAAAGGTGTTAAATACATTTGGTCAGACAAATGTGAAACTTCTTTTCAGAAATTAAAAGAACTCCTTTCTGATGCTGCTATTCTTGTTATTCCCGAAGGGAATCAAGATTTTGTTATTTATACCGATGCTAGTCGCGTTGGTTTGGGTGCCGTTCTTATGCAAAAAGAACGTGTTATTGCTTATGCTTCTAGGCAATTGAAGCTGGCTGAGACTAGATATGCCACACATGATTTAGAACTCGTGGCTATCATTTTCGCTCTTCAAATTTGGTGACATTATCTTTTGGGAGAGAAATTTATACTTTATACTGATCATAAGTCTTTGAAATATTTATTTTCTCAAAAGGAACTTAATTTGCGTCAACAGCGTTGTCTCGAATTCCTTGCCTCTTATGATCTTGATATTCTTTATACTCCCGGAAAGGGAAATCGAGTCGCTGATGCTCTTAGTCGTAAGCAAAAAGCGGTTGTTTCTATGATGATATCCGAATGGCATGATCTCGAGGTTTTATCCACTTGTGAGATTAGAGATCGTGTATCCGATTTATGTTCATCTTTTGTTTTATGTAGCCTTGAGGCTCGTCCTTCTCTTTTTGACTGCATTCTTGAAGCTCAAAAGCTAGATCCTGAATTGGCTTTGCTTGGCCAAAATTTTAAGGATAAAACCGATATTGAAGGTTTGAAAGACTTTGAAATTGATTCTCCTGGCGGCATTCGAAAATTTGGTAGACTTATAGTGCCAAATATTAGTGATCTTCGTAGAGATATTTTAGAAGATTCTCATCGTTCTAAATTTACCATTCATCCCGGTAGTAGTAAAATATACGCGGATATGAAGCGACTTTATTATTAGGAGGGAATGAAATCTGATATTGCAAACTTTGTTAAGTGTTGCATGACTTGCCAACTTGTCAAGGCTGAACATCAAAGGCCCAAGGAGTTATTGCAACCTTTGGAAATTCCAGTTTGGAAGTGAGATTAAATTTCCATGGATTTTATTGATGGCCTTCCCCGTTCTCGTTCGGGTCATGATAGCTTATGGGTGATCATTGATAGACTTACAAAATCAGCCCATTATATTCCCGTTCGGTCAAACCGAACCGTTCCTCTTCTGGCCAAACTCTTTATCGAAGAAATTGTTAAATTGCATGGAGTTCCTACTTCCATTGTTAGTGATCGTGATCCATTGTTTACTAGTGGATTTTGGAAGAGGCTTCAAAAAGCTTTAGGAACGAAGCTTAATTTTAGCACCGCTTATCACCCCCAGTCCGATGGACAAACCGAGCGTGTGAATCAAACTCTTGAAGATCTTCTTCGTTCTTGTGTGCTTGATTTCGGTGGAAGTTGGGAAGATCATATTTCTCTTGTTGAATTTTCCTATAATAATAGCTTCCAGTCTAGTATTGGTATGGCACCTTTCGAGGCACTTTATGGAAGGCCATGTCGATCTCCTTCTTGTTGGCTTGAGGCCGGTGAGAAGCTGGTTTTAGGTCTAGATTTTGTTCGTGATTCCACAGAGAAGATTGACCTTATTCGATATAGGATGAAAGAAGCCCAGAGTAGACAAAAATCCTATGCCGATAACCGAAGAAGGAAATTAGAATTTTCTGTTGGAGATCTTGTATTTGTTCGTGTTTCACCTATGAAGGGTGTGGTACGTTTCAGTCGATCGAGAAAGTTAGCGCCTCGATATATTGGGCCATTTCCTATCACCGAACATATTGGTTCCATGGCTTATCACCTAATATTACCGGCTTAGTTTTCTGCCATTCATGACGTGTTTCACGTTTCTCAATTATGGAAATGCCTTCGAGATTCCGATTCTGTTCTTGAGCCTGGTATTGTGGAAGAAATTGAAGTTTCGCCTAATTTAACATATGAGCAACATCCTATTCTGATTATTGCTTCGGAGGTCAAACTACTTCTAAATAAAGATGTTCCGCTTGTTAAAGTTCAATGGTCCTCAAATCCTAAGGATTGCTCTTGGGAATCTAGAGAGTTCATCGAGCATACACATTCGGACTTACTTTCTCATGCTCTTTAAGGTAAACTTCTTATTTCAAATTTCTTTTGTGTTAATATGCTTTTATGGTTGTTACTTTTTATTTCCATCTTATATATTGCGAGGACGCAATTTCTTTAAGGAGGGGAGTCTGTAACAACCCGCATATTTATCGATTTTATATTTAAATATTTTATCGTTAGTCGGATTTTAGTCCGAAAAACTACTTTTTGCATACGGTCAAATTAGGACTCGAAACCACTTCCATTGAGTTCAAAATGACATTTGCGATCTTTTTAAGTATAAACTTTGATATGTTTGGAGATAGTGGAATTTTTGCCACTTTTTCGTTTATGGCTTTGGTTTGGGCTGAACTCTTTTGCCCCTTACTAACTCAGCCTAACCCCCCCCTTCTCTTTATAACTTCATTCTATTTGCTTAAACATTCAAGCTTCATCAAAAATGGAGGAGGGAATGGGAAATTAAAACTCCAAGCTCAAGCTCTCTTGCAAATCCATCATTCAACTCCAAATTCAAAGAGAAGACATTGGATTCAAGCTTCTTGTGTTGAGATTGAAGAGGGATTGATTCTTGCTTTGCTTCAAGCTTCATCTTCGTTGATTTTTGGTGCAAAGGTGAGATTTTTATCTCACATTCTTGTCTATAACTATCTTGGATTGTTGAGAAAGAATTCCTATCATTTGTGCATGTGCATTTGCATTTTTGTTTGGATTGAATTGGTGAAAAACCCCAATTTTTAGTGTCTTTGGCAAGAAATCTGGCCTTAGGTCGTTTTGCCTTGCTAGCTCGCTCGCGTGGAAAAGTCTCTGCCTGCATACAGTTCGTTATGGGCTTAGGTCGTTCGCAATCAATAGCTCGTTCTGGGCTTAGGTCGTTCGCCCCTTAGCTCGTTTATCCCTTAGGTCGTTTGGCACCGATAGGTCACTCCACGTGCTAGTTCGACCATGTTAGGTCGCTCGCCTCGATAGGTCGCTCGGCCTTGTTGAAGACCTTAGGTCGCTCGACCCTTTTTCCCATTAGGTCGCGATTCGTTAGGTCGCTTGACCCCATTTCCACTTTAGGTCGTCGGCCTCTAGGTCGCTAGCACTTAGGTCGTTAGGTCGCTCGGCCTTGTTTCAGGCGTTAGCTCGCTCAATTCCTTAGGTCGTTCGCTCATGTCACTTGGCCTCACTTCCACTAGGTCGCTTGACCTATCTTACCATAGGTCGCTTGACCTATAGGTCGTTCCAATGCTTTACTCGACTGTGTTAGGTCGTTCACCCCCTTACCGTGTTAGGTCGCTCCAATTTCTTGTGTTAAATTATGCTATGTTGCAGGAGTATTTCTACTTTGATGGTTTTGGAACTGGTTTCCTTGGATTTTATTCACGTCTTCGAATGTGAATTTTAGTGAATTGATTTGTTTCTACAATCAATTTTGTGACTTCTCACTTTAAAAATATAAAGGTTTCAATACTAGTAGTAAATATCAAAACTCTTTCATCAAAACGATTTCAATACTATTTTATTACAAAGCTCTTTTCCTAAACCGTTTTCCAATCTATTAGTATATACAAGCCTTTACCTCACTCGGATGAGAAATCTAATTAAACGGCTTAGTAAAACAAGTGGTATGAAACGCTTGCGTTTACTTCGTTGGTTAATTCTTGGACTTGTTCGATTAAACCTCTTGTGACAATTTTCTAGTGAAGATCTACAGTTTGTTCGTAAATATTTAAGTTAAGCAAGTGGTTATGGGACATGAAGCTAAACTCATATATTTACTAGCTTGGTGTGATTGACACTTCTTGGTGATAATGACGATCATTTTTGTGATTTAGACTAGCAATTGTGCGATGTCTCTTTGTCTACGAGGGAGACTAAACCCCGTTTGTGTGATGTTTCTACATCACATATGTGGGGGTAGCCCCCCACGGTCTTCGGGCCATTCTTGTGGAGCTTCGGCTCAAAAATTAATGGTTAGCTACCATGAGATAGCGTCTCGTTTTGTTTTGTACGTGTTGGTGAGTTTTCATACTCCCGTTTTGTGATAGGCCTCCCCCTTCTTGTGATTTCTGGATTTCTTGTGATGATTTCTGGAATTTTCTGCTTCACCAATTTTCGTGATTTCCATTGATAAGTTTTATCAATTTTTGTGCATTGGTGAATTTGTGTGTCATTGACTTGTTATGAATACAAGTTTAGGGTATGATACCCTATTTTATCTTTGAGAAGATTCTTGTGATATTGATTAATCTCTTGTTGATTTTCAATTACATACTTATAGTAGTATGCCATTATGGTTATTATATGTTCATGCCATGTCTTTTATTCTATACCATATCATCTGATATTTATAACTAGACTGATCCGTTTATTATTTTCTTATAAATAATACTCGGGTCAGACCGAGATGTTACAGGTGCTTCTGCTTGACTTCTCTTCTGGGATTATTCTGACTTTTGGCTAACTACTTAGATTAGTAGTTTTTGTTGTATACATTTGAGATATAGACTCCGTGATGTATACTTGTTCTTTTGTGTAGCTTGTAGCTATTCTTTTGTATTATCGTGGATCTTTCAGACCACTACTCTGATGTACACTTTCATGTGTTATATGTATATTCATATCTCCGCCTTTGTGATATGGATGTATGTGACTGATTTGTGTTATGTTTATTTCTATGTTTGTTTCCGAAGATTATATATAGCCACCGCGTAGTAGCTTTGAGTTTGTATCGGTATGTCGGATTTCCTCCTTAAATGAAATGCATGCTATACTAACTGACATATCGGTGCTCGCACAAAGAAATTACACGGATGGTCGCTCCTCAACAGCCTTATTCTCCGTGCTAGTTGACAGCATTACTCCGTAGTGTTCTTGGCTAGCGTGGGTATAGAGGTGGGGCGTCACATTTCTATTCGAATTTGTTTTCCAAATAATACTATTATTATTCTCCATAACTTTTAAAAACATTTCCCAAAACCAACGAAATTTGAATTTCCAAATTCCGAGCTTTTAAATCCTTTCCAATTTATAAATCACTTTTATAAATCATATTTACATAATTCTATTTTGTTATATGAAATTATTTCTTAACCTTTAATCTTGCTTACATTATATATAACTTTTATTCGATCACCAACAACAACCAACAAATGATAATAGTAAAGCATTATCATTTCCTAACAGCCAGTACACCATATATACTATAATAATTTATGAAAACCGTTCCTTTATATATATAAAAATAATCAAGGTAAAATTATTTCATTTACCTAACTTTAAAAAAATACAATGTCGAATTGCTCTGTTCAAGTGTTTAGAGATCCTTATCAATAACGTCAATTACTCGTATTGACCAGAATCCATAAGCCACTAAATAGATCAACCAACACAATATAAAATAATTTTTATATCACTAACAAATACGCGCTCATATATATACACACTCAAACTTATTCTAGGGTGCTACTAACCCTATCTCTAATGAGTTGCCCCACCAAAGCCAAGGTTCTCGCTTAACCATCAGCTCTGATACCAAATGTAGCAACTCGTCGTCCCGTACCCTTTGAGCTGACATTAAATCACACTTGTCCACACAAAATTGTACGAAAAGATGAATAACTATGAGAAAGAAGAAAGAAAGAAGAAGAAATAGAAACAACAACACAGAATCTCACAATCGCAGTGGAACATTATATAATATATAATAACTGATCTTTATACAAAAAACTGCAACTGTTAATATACATACCATCATCAGAGTACAACAATCAATAAATCAAACTGGACAGTTATAATAACTAGCCCTCACAAGTGCTAAATATATTGCCTACACAACACAGCAGAATACAATCAAGTATATGGAATATGCCTGAGAATCTTCTAGCTCATTTCCTGAGCTCCATAGCATCCTAACCTGAATCTGTAATACTCGGTCTGACCCGAGAATTATAATACAATAACACCCGAGTCAGTCTGGAAAACTAGCGTGAGAAAACACACTCAATTTGAATTATTACTGTTATCAAAATCCTTTGAAAACAAAGGTATCTCGTAAGACCATGCCACACATAAATACGACGGGTTTTTACCTTACGATAGCCAAACCACTTTTATATAAAAATCCCGTGATATTGTAACATCCTGATATTTTCAACCATTTGCATCCATACATGTCGGATTTGAATTGCTCAATATACCAGATTGTTCAAGTGTTTTGGAAATAATATTATGTCAGTTTGTTCTGTTCAAGTGTTTTGGAAATCCTATCGATAGCGTTGATCAGACGAATCGATTGAAAACCCAAATCGACATCAACAACTCAAACAACACAATATATAAAACAATTTTATATTAATTACAAATACAAAATACACTCCCTCCCTCAAAGATTAAATATTGGATTTTAAATCAAAGATAGGGATAGAGATTCAAATATAAAGGGATCCTAACCAAAAGAATTCAATTAGAAGATAGGCTCGATAGGGAGATAAAAAGATTTCAAAGAGAGAAAAGAATGGATAGACTTATATAAATCGCGAGCAACCTTAACCGGGTCAACCGTGACTTCAAAATAAGATCGAGGTAGAATTCTGGAGCAAATCGACATTCGATCGCCAGAGATAGAATTCGGGTATAGCAAAAGATAGCAGCATCATAAAACGAGGATACAGGAATCTCCGGTGAATCAATACCGATTGTAAAGGAGTTTCACTCTTTTACAAATCATTCTAAGATTGGCGGAATCGCGGATTAGTATAGAAATCAATCGAAGTGGAATTATGTGATGCTCCAGAGTCAAAAGAATAAGAATAAGGAGAGACAAGAATGGATTTTGGAACCGAGGGGAACGTTCCAAAATTCAAAGAAAACCAAATCGAAGGAGAAGGAATTCAAACTCGAACAAAAGTGATTCTGTAATTAAATCTACACCATATGCTGAGTTTTGCCTAAAACCGGAGCTCTAATACCACATGTAACAACCCGATATTTTCAAATATTCACATCCATACATGTCGGATTTGAATTGCTCAAAATATCATATTGTTAATTTAAATTTGGCAAAACTCAGCATATACAGTAAATAAATAATCACAGAATCACAAACACAGAGTAATATAACAATAATGCAGCGGAAACAAAAGAATAGTAGTTCATGAAGCTACTATATATAACAGAGTTAAACAAGATACAACAGAAGTCACGAATACATAGATGTCTCAATACAATAGTCAAATACAAAATTTGAATACATCGCCGGAATCAACTAAATAACTAAAAGCAGAATAGATATGGCTGGATCTCCAAGCGAAGCTCCAACTCCAAAGGTGAGTCTCGAATACTGGCACACTCAGTCTGACCCGAGCGTATAGCAAAACACAAAACACTCGAGTGAGGATTAACATTCTTATATCAATAAATCCAACTCAAGTGAAATATCAACTGAAATACAAGTAACTCAAAGGATGTTTGGGATAACCATCCTCTAAGGATCCGTTAAACTATCTACTATGTAGTACAATACGCTATTATATTATGTCTATAGTAAAGTAAACTATTAAAATAGCGTTAAGGCTTTATATTTTCCACCTTAACACATTTTATATATTCCCATAGTCTATACAGTACCGTAATCTCCCATATAATGGTACAAAACAAACTCGTAGTAAAGCACGCTAGGGTAGGAGACACGGCACAACAAGGCAATGCCAGGGTAGATATACTGTGATGACCCGGAATTTTTGAGAATTTGAAATTGAAATATTTAATTGATTTTAAATACTTGAAAGGTAGTTTAACTTGAATTTCAAATATTATTATTTATTTAACAATTAAGTTATTGGATTTAATAAACTGAAATTGGGTAAATTATTGAACCTGGAGTTTTAAGCTTGTTAAAAATAATTTGAATTTTAAGCTTGTTAAAAATAATTTGAAGGCTTGTAAAATCTATATTGATAATACTGAAGGTAATAGAACTGTTAAAATTGAAATTAAAGGTGTTTTGTTCAGTTTTGAAAATAAATCGTTTAAATTGATATTTAAAAATAGCCTTCCGAGGCACAGTCTTGGATTTCGATGAAACCAGTTCCATTGGATCCGTAATATTGTAGTATTAACGGATTTAAGTTTTCATAGTGATTGGAGTTGTTGTGTGAGCGTACAACATATAAACGCGCTGAAATCTATATCGAAATTTAATATAATAACTGGGTCCAAAAAGCTATCTTCTCCATACGATCGAATTAGGACTCGAAACCTTTTCCATTGCATTCAGAATAGGGGTATAACATTATGAACGCCTGGCGTCACGCCTTAATAGGAGATCGAGATTTTTAGTTGCGGATTCGAGACAATTTGTATTTGAATTAATATATATATTTAGTCAGCCATCAGCTGAAATTATCTCACATCAGAGCTTTTTCATTCAATCACTGTAGCTAACTTCTACAAACACGCTACCTTCATTATTTCAGTTGTTAAATCATGTTTTGCCTCCCTCAACCGGCAAAAGGAAAATAAAGTGTATATATATATATATATATATATATCAACGAACGAACCTTCCTCCCCTCAGCTTCATTTTCAAAATCGAAATCATTTCCTTTCTCTGTAGAAATGGATCCACTTCAAAAATAAAATAAAAATAAAGGGGCAGATTTAATTAGAAATCAAATTTGTTCGTATAAAAAAAAAGAGATTGAAGTCGCGTTCACATCGGCAGAGAGCTCGTCGACGGCAAGTCGCGATTAGGGGGCATTAAGGGTGGCGATTCTGATTGGGGCCGGGCGTGCAGTGGCTCAAGGTGGAGTGGGGTAGGGCGTTCGAGCAGGTCGCGACTTGGCGATTTCGTGACCAGGGGTTGCGCCTTTGCGATGATGATTGGGAGTCGAGATCTGGGTTCGCAATCTCGATTTTTGGTTGGTTGGGAAGGATAGGGAAACTGCGGTGGAGTGTGTCGCGTTGTGCTGTAGCAAATGAAGGATGGTAATGGCGGCGGCATACATAGCGGGGCGTGGAAGAATGTCAATGTAGCGACGGGTGCACGGGGATGCCTTATGCGAATTGTTGGCAGTAGCAGGTCAATGGGTAGATGTCGATCGAGTGGGAGGATATTTGGCTATCTGCATTTCTCGATTGGGGGAGAGGTATATAACTGTTAGTTTAAGTCAAGTTTAATTAAGGTTCAGATTGGCAAGTATAATAACAGTCTGTTTCTAAATTAAATATATATATATATATATATATGTGTGTGTGTGTGTGTGTGTGTGTGTGTGTGTGTCAGTTAGGAAGTAGAGCAGAAAAAAAGAAGGGGCAGGAATTTTAAATGTGAGAGTTTATATAAAAAAATTAGATCTTTAATTTTAAATATAGATTATAAACTTACTGTTTAAATTTTAAAGTATGTATTAAGGCGATTAACGTGTTAATTAGCTTATTTAATTTAGTCACTAAAAATATGTTTTTAAAGGAAAATTAGTTAAACTAAATAAATAAATGGTAATTAATTGTTTGGTCAATTCAAATATTAATAAACCGTATAAATGTTCATACAAGGTCTAAAATCGTGGAGAAAACATGCCGGATTGGTGTGGATTGCAAACGAAAGTTAAAGGTGAGTTAATCTCACTCATCTGGGTTTAAGTTAAATTTAAATGGTTAAATTTAAATAATTGGTTGAATGATTGAATTGATTGGATGTGATATATATTATATAGTGATTCCTGCATTATATAGCGGATGAGACCCTATGCGCCGCATAATAGCGGATGATATTATATAAACCCATATACCGCGATATTCCACCTCGAAGTGGAATTGGTATTGTGCTGACATCTGTGGATGCAGGGAAACAGGTTGGAGGGATCCAACTGGATTCCTCAAAATTATTTAGATTGTTTAATATTCTGTGTTATGAATATTTGATTTTCTGTGATGGATTATATGGACAATTGAGATTGAATGCTATGGTTTGCTTGAATATATTTTGATACTCTGAGCTATCAAAATATATAGAATTGGATTTTTGAAAAGAAAATAAAAGAGTAAATTTTCAAGTAAAATAATTATAGAGAATTTGAATAAATTTAAGAATGAATTGGAAAAGAATATAAGTGATTTTAAAATCCTAATAAATAAATTCCGAGTATGGGAAAAGAGGATTTTGAGCAAACAGAGAAATAATGGAAATTTAAACTTAAGTGATATTATTTAAAGTAATAAAGAATTTACTTTAAAATTCAAGGTTTTAAATTTATTTAAAAAGGATAAAGAAGGAATTTGGAAAAAAAATATGAAATTGGTTTTTTCAGATAAAAAGGGTTTTAAATCATAATAAAGAAATAAAATCGGAAGTTAATGGGTTTTGAAATAAATTGAGTAAGTAAAGGGATTTATTTCAAAATGGATAAATTTGGAAATCAATTTGAAATTGATTTAAGTGTATAAAAGTGGGATTTTAAAAGAGAAGTGAGACTATGGAATTTATAAACTGGGTTTATAAAGGTGAAGTAATATATCAGTGGATATTTGGAAAAATAAATTCACGGTGGGAATTTATTAAGGGAATGAGTAAATTTGGATAAAAATAAATAGTGATTTATTTTTAAAAGATGTGAAAGAGGGGTGTATTTCCCTGGATAGCCAAGTACGTTTTCAAAGTAAATTTTTAAGTACAAGTGATATGTGTTAAAAGTTGTTGTAAAAATATGTTTTAGAAAATTTATTATTTTTAAATGTTTAAGTTTAAAGTGAGTATTATTTTCAAATTTATTTTAGTAGTAATTATTTAAAGGTGACTTGGTATTATGTTTTGAAAAGATGAAAATTTAGTTTTATAAAGTAGCTTTATTTAAAATATTCTTAAAGTATAAATTTTTGAATAGAGTATTAAAGTAGTTTTTAATTTAAAGTATATTTTATAATAAAGTGTTTCTAAATTATTTTTAAAATCTAAAGTGTTTGTACTTGGTGATTTCAGTGGAAATAGAAATATTTGGGAAATTTATTCCATGAGAGAAGGACGGTTTGAAACTGTTTTCATAGGGTTGAAAAGTGGAAATATATCTTGCGAAGATATTTTGAGATAAATAAATAATTTGGAAAATTATTTATGTGTCTGATGGTTGTTGTGAATGTTATTTGATAGTTAAACAACCGACTATCAATATTGGCCAATGCGCGGATCGTTTCGAAGATACCGGGATCGGGATTTATCTCCCGAAAACCACTTCGATCCGATTTGTACGTTTTCGTGTGGAAAACGAGTTTGGGAGTCGAAGATGGAGCAGTGAAGTGCAAGGACTAATCGCTACTAATCCTGAGGGTGATCCCAAAACGGATGTAGTAGGAGTAGTGCCTTCGGTTCCGTTCGAACCCGGAACAGACTTGTATGGATGAATGCTTTCAGAACATCGTCAGGAGGACGGTGAGCATTCTAAGTGAAATGTTCTAAAAAGGTAACGCTTAGCCTCGAGCCTCATCAACCGGGAATGACTGAAAATCAGGGGTTATGCAGCAAGGCTAAGTGGGTAGCACCCATTCGGGTGAGATCATCCCTGTCTAGATGTTCCTTTTTATTCAGCTTAGTAGGGCAGTTGCTGATCCCAACCGTGGGGTGATCTTGCTCGGAATTATCTAGTAAGGGATAGTTCCGGCCTTGTGTTGCAGGAGATCAGGCGTGGTCCTCG
Source organism: Allium fistulosum (assembly GCA_030737815.1). NCBI lineage: Eukaryota > Viridiplantae > Streptophyta > Magnoliopsida > Asparagales > Amaryllidaceae > Allium > Allium fistulosum. Next base: position 1,017,679,650 of record CM060902.1, read on the forward strand.
GTACGCTGATCTAGACCAGGTACTATGACAGGTGGTACCCCAGTGTCTAGTCATTAGTTGGAAATCCATTCTCCCTACGTGTCTTTTACGGTTTTTGTTTGTAGAACCCACTTTGTGGCTAGTATGCTGGAATTTAATCATGTAACGACCCTGAATTTCCGACCCAATTTAAAATTGAATCCATTATTTTAACATAAAAATTTGAAATTTATGTACGTTCTCAGTTAACGTCCAAACTTCGTTTATAAGATGCGTCTAGTTAGTTATCAATATAGGAAAAGTTTCGTCGCAAAATATCGCAGTAAATTCCGTTCGTGTTTTATTGTATATTAGTTCATCTTAAAGTGCGTAAATTTTCATCTTCAAAATCTAAATATTTTTACACAGTAATGTTGTTAAAATTTATCTGATCAAGACGTCGCATTTCGTTTCGTCAAATTCCGTCGTCGCCTGCTTCATTTAAATTGTTTTGTCAAACGAACAATTTAATCGGCGTAAAATTTTGAGTTTTGACAGAACTGTCGTATCGTCAATATCTGTGTACCGTTGAAAGTGCATCGTCGCGCCGATCAGAATGGTATATTCATTTGTACATATCGGAGTTCGGCATAAATCGTCGCAATGATTTAATCGTTCCAAACGGATCGGTTAAAGGAATATTCAGCCCAAAATTTGACAGCCTATTTGCATTCAAAATTAAAAAAACAAAAAAATCTTCAGCTGAAGTAAAATTTATTTGGGTGGTTAGCTGCTGGTTGGTAGCATAGAAAATATGTAAAATATCTCGTAACTCACAAAATTTATATTCCCTATCTAATGGTTACTGACCATTGGTATACTCAGCTGAATATAAAAAAAAGGAAAGAAAACTTCGTTGTTTCAATAGCCACGTTTCCCTTCATCTGCTTCAGGTACAAACACATACCTCTCTCTTTCCTCTCCTCTTTCATTTTTATTTCTTCCTCAGCCACTGTTTAAAAAAAAATTATAAGAAACCAAGCCCAGTTCCCCCACCTGTGCCAGTCCCTACCTGCGCCAGTCCCCGCCTGCGCTAGTCCCCGCCTGCGCCAATCCCTGCTTGTTCCCGCCTGCACCCTGTTTCCCCCGCCTGCGCCCTGTTCCCCCGCCTGCGCCCAGTCCCTACCTTCACCAGTCCCTGCCTGCGCCAGTCCCCCTGTGTGACGCCCCACCTCTATACCCACGCTAACCAAGAACACTACGGTGTAGTGCTGTCAATTAGCACGGAGAATAAGGCTGTTGAGGAGCGACCATCCATGTAACTTCTTTGTGCGAGTACCGATATGTCAGATAGAATAGAATGCATATCTTTAAGGAGGAAATCCGACATACCGACACAAACACAAAGCTATCACACGGTGGCTATATATATATAGTCTTCGGAAACAAATATAGAAATAAACGTAACATAAATCAGTCACAGACAATTCATATCACAGAGGCGGAAATAGATATGAATAAATATACAACACATGAAAGTGTACATCAGAGTAGTGGTCAAATAAGATCCACAATAACACAAAATAAAAGATACAAGTGCAAGACAACAGAATATGTATACATCAAGGAGTCTCAATCTCAAATGTATACGACAAAAACTACTAAACTAGAGTAGTTAGCCAAAAAGTCGGATGATGGCTCCAGATAGGAAGTCATGAGGAAGCACCTGTATAATCTCAGTCTGACCCGAGTATTATTTATAAGAAAATAATAAACGGATCAGTCTAGCTATAAATATCAGATAAAGTGATATAGAATAAGAGATATGACAAAAACGTATCATAACCATAATAGCGTACTGTGATAAGTACGTAATTTGAAAATCAACAAGAGATTAATCAATACCACAAGAATCTTCTCAAAGATTAAAAATAATGTCATACTCTTTATTTAATTCATCAAGCCACAATAAATGACATACATATTAATGCCAATTGTAAAAGTTGGTGAAACATTAAATTCAGAAATCAACACACGAAATCTAGAAATCACAAAAAGGGGGAAGTCCGAGCACACGGACGAGAAGCTATCTCATGGAAGCTATCCATTTAATTTTCCGAACACACGGATGGCCCGAAGGCAAGTCCGAACACACGGACGAGAAAGGCAAGTCCGAACACACGGACGAGAAAGGCAAGTCCGAACACACGGACGAGAAAGGCAAGTCCGAACCCACGGACGAGAAAGGCAAGTCCGAACACACGGACGAGGAAGGCAAGTCCGAACACACGGACGAGAAAGGCAAGTCCGAACCCACGGATGAGAAAGGCAAGTCCGAACCCACGGACGAGGAAGGCAAGTCCGAACACACGGACGAGGAAGGCAAGTCCAAACACACGGACGAGAAAGGCAAGTCCGAACACACGGACGAGAGACATCGCACATTGCTAGTCTAAATCATAAAAATGATCATCATGATCATAAGGAAGTGTCGATTACACTAAGCTAGTAAATATAAGAGTTTAGCTTCATGTCCCATAACCACTTGCTTAACTCAAATATTTACGAACAAATTGTAGATCTGCACTAGAAAATTGTCACAAGAGATTCAATCGAACAAGTCCATAAATTAACCGACGAAGTAAACGCAAGCGTTTCATACCACTTGTTTTGCTAAGCCGTTTAATTATATTTTCTCATACGAATGAGGTAAAGGTTTGTATATACTAGTAGATTAGAAAACAGTTTTATAAACGAGTTTGATATTGAAAATAGAGTTGAAATCGTTTTAATGAAAGAGTTTTGATATTTAATACTAGTATAGAAAACCTTTATATTTTGAAATGACAAATCATAGAAGTGATTGTAGAAACAATCAATTATAAAAGTTCACGTTCGAAGACATGAATAAAATCCAAAGAAATCAATTCCCAAAACCATCAAAGTAGGAAGTTCTGATAAATGTTTTTCAGATAAGATTGCCTACGCAGAGTAATACGGGGTTCGACCTAAGTTTAAAAGGGTGGGCGACTTAACAAAGTGGCCGATAATAAATGATAACAACAAAGAGGGAATCAACCCGACTTGATTAGAGTTGGATATTCAAGCTAAAAAGGCAAATAGGCAAAACACAGCAGATTCAGACGTCTGAGATCAAGAATTCAGACGTCTGAATCTGGAAAATAAACTATTTTCCAGAACAGAATTCAGACGTCTGAATCCTAGATTTCAGACGTCTGAAATAGGCACTTTTTAGCCTATTTCTTTTCTGGTTCAAAACGAACCAATTCAGACGTCTGGAATTTTGATTCAGACGTCTGAATGCTGGGAGAAGAAAATTCCCAGTATTCCATTCAGACGTCTGAACCATACGTTCAGACGGCTGAAACTGTTATTCAGGGCATTCCCTGAACCTAGGCCAAAAAATGGCCAAACGACATCGATAACGATCGGTCGAGCAACAACGACTAAGGAATTGCACAAGGATAAGTGTTAGGAATTCATACCTAACAATTGAAGATAATTATTGACTTAGATGTGAGATAAAAATCTCACCTTTTCACAAAAACAATGAAGAAGGAGCTTGAAAGCAAAGGGAGAATCAACCACTCTTCAACACAACCCAAATGAGCTTGAATCTATGCTCAAAAAGAAGAACATTCCTAAAGTTAGGTTTAGGATTTCTGAAATTGAAAGGAGAACGGGTTGGAGAAGATGAAGGAGATGCTTACCAATGGGTTCTCTTAGAATTTGGAGCTAGAACTTGATTTGAAGATGAAACTAGGGTTTGGGAGTTTTAATTTCCCATCTCTCCCACCATTTTTGCTTTAGAACTGAGCAAGAGGAGGAAGTGAGAGTGAATGGGGAGGGATGATTCAGTTTGGGGTTTAAGTTGGCAAAGGGGCTGAACCCAAAACCAAACCCAAAGTGCAAATGGTCAAATTTTTGACTAGCTCCAAACATATCGAAGCTTACACTCAAAAAGATCGCAAACGACATTTTGAACTCAATGGAGGTGGTCTCGAGTCCTAATTCGACTGTTTGCAAAAAGTAGCTTTTCGGACTAAAATCCGACTAACGATGAAATATTTAAATAAAATATTTAAATATAAAATCGACAAATATGCGGGTTGTTACACCCTGCCTGCGCTAGTCCCTGCCTGCACCAGTCCCTACCTATTCAAGCCTGCGCCCTGTTCCCCGCTTGCGCCCAGTCCCCGCCTGCGCCCAGTCCCGCTTGCACCCAGTCCCGCCTGCGCCAGTCCCTGCCTGCGCCCAGTCCGCCTGCGCCAGTCCCCGCCTGCGCCCAGCTCCCCTCACCTGCGCCCTCTCCTTTCGCCTACCCCGCGGTTAGCCCACCTCCACATCACCACTGACTGGCCATCGCCGACTGACCTGAACCCCTCCAACCACCAGTCGCCGCCCAAACCCAAACCACCGCGCCACCACCCCTGCTGTCCTGCCGAGCCTGTACCCTGTTCCACGCAAGAATGATTGCAAAATGCACACACACACACACACACATATATATATATACATATAGGCTATATATATACATTTTTGAAACAGTTTCTAAAAAAAATGTTTTACTGTACAAACAGGCGAACCTTCACCGTTTGCTTCCATAGAAACTATATTCTTTTGCTGTTGCATGTATATAGTTATATATATGTGAATAGTAAATGTTGTCCTCTGATTTTGGTACAACAACTAGTTGAAGTTTCCCACCTTGCAGCAAGCACTCACTTCTCGGCTTTCCTTCTTTCTTCATTGTTTGGTAAGTGTATATATATGATTTTATAGATATATATATATATATATGAACGTCCATATTAAAATTAATACCAATTTTCTCTTGTCGATGGTTGCAGCTTGTTCTACTGTTCGTGTTGTGTTGCGTTAAATCAAGTCTATTCGTGCCTCTTCGTGCTTCGTCGTTCATTTTTCTCTAACCACGGAAGGTGAATAAATTTTCATGACTTATATTCTTATACGATGATAATCAAGTTAGTTGATAAATGATTGATTGTTTAATGTTGATATTGGACGTTAAATTTGTAAATGCATGAAGTGATAAATAATATACAATTAAATTTGACGTAGGGTAATTAACAAATTTGAAATTGACATATGTGTTCGAATTTGATTGGATAAAATTTGTATAATATGACCCTTTAAATGTTTAATTAATGTACACGTAGAAATAGAGTTAGTTACACCTTGAAACATCTAAATTTATGTTGTATAAATTAATATGAAATTGAATAGTAGATATCAAGTGTAGAACCGCATAAAATAATAGTGTAATAATCTTTAATCTACACGAAATGATAGTGTAGATTCTAGAAATAATTATATTAATTTGCATAAATAACAATGTAAATTAATACGATTATTTCGGGATTATTTAAATAAATTTTTGGATTGTTATTGATTGTTGGTATTGCTTGTTTATTTATTTTGACACTATCCTAGTTATCACACTACAAGTTCTCTTTGCTATGCTTTGGTTTTGAATTGAAATGGAATCGGGTTGAAATGATAAATACCCAAATGAAACAATTGACTTAGGATGGAGAATTAAATAAAAACCCAATTGGTCAAATAATTCGATTTTAAAATGAAAATATAAAGATTTTATTTGAATGAAATAATAAGGGTTTTAAATGAAGTTTGGAATTTGAATTCTAGTGAAATTTAAATGTTAATATTTAATAATTTGAAACAAAATAATAACAAAGTGTTTGATGAAAGAATGTTGTTTAAATTTAAGTAAATTATTGAATTAAGTTTTGGAATTATGTAATAATTAAATAAAGTTGAATTTCTTTCATAAGTGAAATTGAATTTCTTTAATAATTAAGTTTGAAATTTGTAAAACTAGATAAGTAAATAAGTGAAATTGAATTTCTTTAACAAGAAATAAAAGGGTGATTTAATGAAATTAATATAAGACTTGTAATTTAACGAATTTAATTTGACAAATTTAATTTAATTAAACTTGTAAGTTTTGATAATATAGGTAAACTTAAATTGATTTAATGAATTGGAAATTAAATTGAAATTGCTTTGAATGTTAAATTTACCTAAATTAAATGATTATGAAATGAAACCTTTATATGAATTTAAATCAATATTTGAAATGGTTTAAATTAAAATTGAAATTGAATTATAGAGTTTGGAAATTGAAAATTGAGAATTTGAAACATAAATTTTGGAAATTGATATAGAAAGGTAAATGAAATGATGGCTTTCGAATTCTAAGAGAAATTGAAATTGATTTGGTTTTGAAATTCATTAAACGACCAATCGGTGTAATAATTACGGAAGTTATTAAAGAAACCAGAATCGGTTAGGGACATACTCACTGTCTAAACTGAATACCACTTTAATAACTATACGCGGAGTGTGATCCAGAATGAAGTGGTTGGAATAATGTACGTTGATGATTGAAGAAAGAGAATGATAATGGATGACCTTGACACATGTGTCGAATTGGAAATGACTAAAACAGGAGCCGTGCGGGGCCAAATGGGGTTAGCTACCTCGAGCGAACACACTTCTTCATAAACTACTCATTACTTGTTATTGATTGGTGTGCACCCTTGAATTGGGAGTGTTGTTTCGCGGTGTTGCGATCGTTGCGGCGATGCATTCTCACTAGTCCGGATCAGGCAAACGGTAGTTTCACTACCTTGGGTATTGCCTCATGTGCCTTGTCATACTTGTATCCCTATACGCGACCACTACGAATTTGTTTTGTATTATACCTATGGAGTACTCCCTGATATCCCACTAGTTTACGGTGGAGTTTACAGTGTTGCATAGACTATGATGCTATATAAATGTGTTAAGGGGGATAATGGTAACGCCTTAACACTATTTTTGATACTTTATATTACTGTTAGACATTATCTACCTAGCGTACACTACTATATATAGATAGTTTAACGGATCTTGAAAGATGTTCATTTCTTTCATCTTTGAATTAGTATTATTTCAAAGTTTGTGCCATATTATCTTATATAAGAATATATGTCCTGACTCGAGTGTTTGTTGTGCATATGCTCGGGTCAGTCTGAGGATTTCTGTTGCCGTGCTGCTTGGAAGTTGAAGACTTTGAAGACTATCATTTATCTTTATCAGTATTGCTCTACTCTATTATGATACTAGTATCGGACATCTATGTATTTCTATTTCACCATTTGCTTGAGACATTGTTGTATTTACTTAGTAGCTTCATGAACTACTATTATGACATTGTTGTAATTTCCGCTGCGTTATTCTGTTATATTGTATCTGTCTGTGATTCTGTGATGATTCTCATTTATATACATATACTCCATTAATTATTCGTGTTTTGTACTATTTAAGTTGACAAGTGTGGATTATTGTCAATTTAAATGGTCCAAATATACGGGTTGTTACAGAGTAGTTCTGGCCTTGTGTTGCAGGGGATCGGGCATGGTCCTCGGTACACTGATCTAGACCAGGTACTATGACAGGTGGTACCCCAGTGCCTAGTCATTAGTTGGAAATCCATTCTCCCTACGCGCCTTTTATGGTTTTTGTTTGTAGAACCCACTTTGTGGCTAGTATGCTGGAATTTAATCATGTAACAATTTCAGCTATTTGAATAAGTATTTGTATATAGACACTATTATAATATTAGACGGATTTGATAAAAAGTGTTTTGGCTATCGTAAGGTAAAAACCCGACATGTTTATTTTTGGCGTGGTCTTACGAGATGCTTTTGATTTCAAAGGGTTTTGAAACTTTAATAATCCAATTGAGTGTGTTTTCTCACGCTGGTTTTCCAGACTGACTCGGGTGTTATTTTATTATAATGCTCGGGTCAGACCGAGTATTACAGATACAGGATAGGATGTTGTGGAGCTCAGGAGACGAGCTGGATGGCGAGACGTATCACCCATAATTGTTGTATTCCGCTATGCATCATAAGTGGTATAGTCATCTTGTGAGGACAAGTTATTATAACTGTCCTGAATTGTGATGTTGATTGTATTGTACTCTGATGTTGTATTCTGATGATGTATGTATAAATAGATATAGTTTCTTTCTGTAAAGATCAGTTATTATCTATTATATTTTATTCCGCTGTGATGTGAGATTCTGTTGTGTTGTTTTCTTTTCTTCTACCTCCTTCTTCTTTTAACCCTAATGGTTCATATTTCCGTTCACTTTGAGTCGATATGTTGAGAATAATGTCGATTCAAGAGGTACGGGTTTGTGGGCCATTTCATATACCAATTACGCATCCGGACTGGTGGTAACGCAGAGCCGCAGCAATCGCCCACCTCGAGCCACACTCCCGAATCAAAGGTGCGCACCAAATCAATCACAAAGTAATAGAATGGCATACGATGGAGTGTTTCCGATCAGAGGAGCTACCTCATTGGCTCGGAATCGCTCCTGTTTTAGCCACCTTATGCCGACTCATGGGAGTCGGGTCCACGTATATACCTCATATAGGATCGTCGCCACCATCCTACTTCATTCTGGAATCTCCACCGCGTACATAGTTGTTAAAGTGGTTTTCGGTGTCGACAGAGAGTATGCCCATATCTGATCCCGGTCCCTTTAACAACCAATCGTTATTATAACACCGTGGTCATTTAAAAATAGTTTATACTTCAAAACCAGAATATCATTTCCTTTTCAAACCAGATCAAAACGATATCATTTTCACTTCAAATAAATCCATTTCCAAAATCATATCGCTTTCCAAAGTTATATCGCTTTTGAAATCATAAGTCTTTTAAAATCAAAACACTTTGGAAATCAAAACCTTGAAATTCATAACACTTTGAAATCATAGCTTGAAATCATAACATTTTGGAATCCATAACACTTTCCTCTTAAATAGTTTAGATATTAAAATTAGTATATATAGCAAAATAGTTTATAAAATAAAAAAAGTTTATATAAAATAGTTATAAGTTAAAATAGTTTATAATAAAATAATTTATATTGAAAATGATTTATATTAAAATAGTTTATATTAAAATAATTTATAAAGTATAATATAAATAGTTTTAGATATAGTTTAAAAATACTTTATATAAAAATAGCTTCCTCAAATTTCACAAATCGATTCAAATCAACTCGAATTCCAAAATTAAAATTTAATCAAATCTCAAATCATCAATTTCAACTCGATTCAGCTTCTCAATAAACCATTTCAAATTATCAATTTTCAAATACATATTTGAACCATAAAATAATCCATTGAAATTTCAATATATATCAAAGTCAATATATTCAACATTTCAAAACTAAATTCGATAATTATATATATGTATATATATATATATATATATATCAAATTCACTTTACTACTATTTAGTTTTGAAATATTTACTTAATCATTTCAATATCATTTAAATAAAACTTCAATTTGCAAATTTAAATAAACAAAATACCCCATTTTGAATTATTTAAATTTGAAATATTCATCTAAGTCACTTTTAATCAAATCCAAGTTAAAAATCATATCATTAAATTTCAAATTTAATAATTTCAAATGAAACTTATTTAAGGAAAATTCTTAAATAAATAACATTTCAAATCAATTTCAAATTTATCTTTCCAACCTGAATCAATATAAATTCTATATTTGAAAATATATATTTTAAATAAATACTTAAACATATTATATATCAATTTTATTAAATCAACTTTAATAAATCTTTAAAATAAATATTTAATAAAACTATATATTTCTTTTCAAAACCATAGAAATCATTTTCAAAATATTTATAAATAGACCAACGGTGTCTGTATATAATTTTCTATCCTGTGGTCAAGTGATACGGATATTTATCATTTCAATCCGCAATTTAAATATATACGGGTATATATCATTTCAACCCGCAATCCCAAATTCAATTCAATGAAAATCGCTTGGGTTTATCATTTCAACCCATAACGATTTTCTCCTATTCTACAGATCGTTCGGGTATATATCATTTCAACCCATAGTGAATTCTATACTAACAGGGAACTTGTAGAGTGATAATAGATATGATAATAATATAACAACAGTAATAGGCATATATCATCAGTGATAAATAACAAATAATGGTGTCAGATGTCACAGGTTAACAGATACAGATAATGACATATATATAGCAATGTAAAAATCTAATAGCAGCATATTTCAATTGTCGTTTCAATTGAAATCAAATTTAATAAATATAAGAACATTAATTGTGACCGATTGCTCACCTTTCGGGGTTAGGGAAGATAGACAACACAACAAGCTGCGAATTCCAAATCAACACTAGATGGACATGATTCGATGAAGAAAACAGGCACAACGGACAAAGCTGATAAATGGGAAATCGATGAGAAATAATCAGAATCAGTTTTGATATAAGTTGAAACGAAATTATATATATATTATTTTCTTAAACCAAAATTAATTTAAAAACACAAAATAAGATCTTTATATACATATCTATATATATACAAATGTCTTATATACAACTCTCATATACGTTATAATATATAAACTGCTTGATGTATAACTGTATGACTTGAGTAAATGAATTAACATATTATATACATAACTAATATATATATAACTTAATATATATAGATAAATATACATACTCAAAACTATATTACAGTATTCCCATATACGATTGCACAATACTGGTAGGCTACAACACATAAAACTTATGTGAAATATACTATATCATAACTTATATAAAAACAACATTTGATAAGAACTTATACAGTATATATATTAATATATTATATAAAAATAGCTTCCTAACCCAAAATATAAATCTGATATATATGCAGACAAGTTTACTTTATATTATAAAAACTTAGAAATATATGAATAGATCTAATCAGGCAAACTTATAATATGACGTATAAAATGATACTTTAAAACGTATTATACAAAATCAAAATGTTGATATATCATAAATTAAAGTAGAACCTCATATATATATATAGTTATTATAAATTCTTAATAAAGTACTAGCATTAGTTTAAGTAAATACCCTTAACATATTATAAACTATATATATGTATATGTATTATATAGTTACAAACTTATATATACTTCATAAAACAACAAAACCAATATATTATAGAACTGTTTACTAAATTATATGTATATGTAAACTTGCCTTAAACAAAACTTAAACTAACATTTGTATATTTCATATATAACTCAGAATATGATTTTATAACTAGAAATCTTAAAACTGTAAGCATATAAATTAAATCAGATAAGACAAATCTTATATTCACACATATATATAATAATATAAATAGAACAATGCCAACTTAAAATGTATGAAACCCAACTCTTTTATTCATATAGGTGCAGACACCATTTAAATATTCACAACAAAGCTTATCTATAAACACCATTTAAACTTGTTCAAACTTTTATATGGTAACCATTCTATAGTCTATATACTTTTCATATTAGTAACACATAAGCTACTGTATAAATATATATATTATACAGAATGTACACATCTATATATTTACATACAGTAACCTAAATAGACTAATACATATATAAAATATGTACACAACATAAATATATATGACTAATAAACATATACGTACAGCACATACTATTATAAATATATATATTACCTATAAGAAAAGGAGAGATGTATGGATGGGCTGGGTTTGAGGCAGTGGGAGATCGGCTAGCAGGTGATGGAAAGAGGATGCGAGCTGGACGTGGAGGCAAGGTTGCTTGTTGCAGTTGAAGGCTGGAGGAGGCACGCTCAAGGCTAGGGGAGGCGGAGATGGGGAAGTTGAGGGATCAGACGATGGTTTTGGTGAGGAGGATGAAAGACACGCACATGCGTTGGGTAGAGGATGGATTAATAGAAAGGGGAAGGGACGTTGATTTTTGAGAGAGATTACAATGCAAATAGTATGTTTAATATTATATTTTTCCTTTTCAAATGAACTAGAGAAGAGAAAGAGGCTTGCACACGAACAGGCTCAAATAGTTTGAACTAGGGAAATGTTGAAAATTAGGCATTGAATTCAATGGAATATTTGTGGTTAGTGGCCATTGATTATCACGGTGGAAAATGAAAAGACAAAGAAAAACCAAAACCAACATACGAAACCGATACGGCTAACAGTTTGTCGGTTTCGTCGCATATCGGAGTCCGAAACACACGAACGAATATGCTGTAGAGATCAGTACGACGATACGATCAAAACGGTACACAGATATCAGTGGTACGACCATCGTATCAAAAGTCGATAATCGGTACCGAAAATGCTGCTAAAATGTCAGAAATAAGATGAACGGAGCAATAGATGTCTCAATTTGACGAAACGAAATATGATGTCTCACTCAGAAGATGGTTTACAAATTTATTATGTAAAAATATTCAAGTTTGGAAAATGATTTATTATCACCAATTATTAACTGATTTAAATTGAAATGAAATTACACAATAAAATTTACTTCAATATTATTTGATGAAAATTTACCATTTGCTATGTTTAAATAGACGCATTCCAAATATTAAATTTTTATTTCAAAATTTCATTGTTTAAAATTTCACAAAATTTCAATTAAATATATAAATAAAACAAATAAAAATTATTAATAATTTATGGGTCGTTACAGATATTATAATAGTGTCTAAGTACAAATACTTATTAAAATAGCTGAAATGCTTGATCTCGCATTTCAACATAGTTGGGCACAATCAAAACCATACGGTGCTTATTGGAGAATGAATTCCATACAATGACTAGGCACTGGGGTACCACCTATCACGGTACACGTCTAGAAAATGTACCGAGATCGAACCTATCGATCCCTGCCAACACAAGACCGGCCTACCCCTTACTGGATAGTACCGAATATGTCATTACCCCGGTTGCTTTGCAACCCTTTTGAGATCTCATGCACAACCAATCCATAAATATGTAGATGTAGGATATCTATAAAGGTGACAACATACCCTAATGGGTGCGACCCACTTAGCCTTGCTGCATTTCCCTTGATTTTCAGTCATTCCCGATTGATGAGGCTTGAGGCTACGATAACCTTTCAAGAAATCTACACTTAGAATGCTCATTGTCCTCTAATGACAATGTTCTGATAACATTCATCCATATAAGTTGTTCTGGGTTTGAACAAACCGAATCTCCAAAATCACCATCTTCACTATCTTCATGGTATCATAATTCGCAACGCTCAAATTAGATCGAAGTGGTTTTCGGGTAATCAAATCTGATCCCGGTCTCTTCGAAACGATCAACGAATTTGACCAGATTTTGATAGTTGGTTATTTAACTACCAAATTACACACAAGCAGTCACTAGGCAATATTATAAATCTTCAAACATTTATTTCAAAATATCTTTACAAAGATATATATTCAATTTCTTTCAATATTTCAATATTTGAAAACACTTCTTAATAATTATATCCATAACATGATATTTTCAAACCATATCAACACGTAGAAATATTTCAAATCCAACTTATATTCGTTACTTAGAAAAATATTTCTATATAAATCATTTCGTCGCTAAAATATCTCCAAAACCTTTAATTCCAATACTTAGGAAAATATTATAAGTCTATTTCCCAAAATCATTTCTAATATCTATACTTAGGAAATATTCCGTACATATCCCATAAATCTCTGGAATTTTATTAATTCCCTTTACAATTCCCAAAAATTACCTATTATACTTATTTATAATCCAACTAACAATTTATAACTCCTTTAATGAATTCAGATTCATTTTCGAAATTCTCGTATCTAAACAATTTGGAAATTTCCTTTCTCAAATTTTTTAAGTTCCCCAATTCCATTATAAGAATTTCCCTTATAAAATCACATCCATTAAATAAAACCCGGTTCACAAATCTCGAGAGAATTTATAAATAAATTGCAATCACTTGCTTTAAAACTATATATATATATAATAAATTTCAAAAACATGGTTAAATAATTTTTAAGATATCAAAGCACTTTGAAATAAACGCCATTGACGAATTCCAATTAATTTATAAAATTTCCAATCGATCTACAACACTTGCTTATAAAATTTAGACTTCGTTTCAACAAATTTAAATATTTAAATAACTAACTTTCCAAAATATTTTAATCCAATTAATAGTTTTTAAAACTACATAGTTTAATAAATAAAAATCCTTTTCTAAACACAAAACTTAACTTCTTGTGAAAATCATTTTTATAGTTCAACAAACCCATTTTATACTTATAAATCTCTCTCGATTTATCACCAATCAATTTACATTTCCAATTTCCTAACTATCCCCAAATTCCAAAATAGAATTTACTATTTCTTTCTAAACCGATTTCCATACCTCATTTTAAATTCACACTGTGAATTTATATTTCCAATTTATCAAATGATAATCATTCCACTTTATTTATAAACAATGTTTATAAATTTCATAAATTCATTTCCAGTTTTATAACAGGTTCATATTACTAAAATCTATTTATAAATTGATTTCTAATTAAAATTCCATTTATAAAATAATCCAAAACTATATTCCAAAAATATTCAAATTTTGATTTCGACTTCCATTTCATATTTTAAGAATCCCGTTTAAAAATCCATTATTTTAAAATCCTAAATTTTAAATTCTCTATTTGAAACCATTTTATGCATTAGCTAAATAAATATCCAACATCCAATCATTTATTTTATCCAATTCAATCCCCTTTTAAATAATCCCAAAATTCAATATAAATATTTTCATTTCCAAAATCGCCCTTGAATTTCCCTTTTAAATTCAAATATATTATTTATGGTATTTATAATACCAAAATTTAGGCCAGTGCTACTATAGCAACAAATAAATCAAATCATATCATAATCTATCACAAATTATTCAAACACATCATATATCACTATATATGAAATTAAAATCAACAATTCCGAGGAATCCAGTTGGATCCCTCCAACCTGTTTTCCTGCAACCACAGATGTTACATAACATAAAATACCAATCTCGCTTCAAGGCGGGATATTGCGTTAATATAGGGTCATCCGCTATTATGCAGGGCGCATAGTGTCTCATCCGCTCCAATCAGCGGGAAATATATCCAACTACTAATATACATACTAATATATATATATAACATCCAACTGATAATAATTTATCTATTCATCCATCAACCAATAAATAATTTTCAACATTTTTAAATTAAACCAGTAATCCAAATGAGTGAGATTTACTCACCTTGATTTTTAATTCGCCAAAAATTTTCGTTTTGAATTAAAATTGAACTGGCATTCAAATTTTGAACTAAAATTCAGACAAGCTCCAAATCCATCCAAATTAGCTCCATCGCAAAGTTCACAACGACACGAGTCCAACGCAACAAACGGCGTTCGAATCCGACCTCGTACGAGCGAGATACAAATTTTATATGTCATTGACAATTTTTAAATTAAAATTAAATAAACTTTACAAATTTACAACTTTGCCCCTATCTCTTACCCTTCTTCTTCCTCCTGATACCTATCCGTGTAAAGACACCCACCATACACGCGTGCACGCACACTCCCATCACCTCCACACTGTATGAAACTCGAATCCGTTTGCACCTACGAACCTCTCTTCGAACAAGCTACCAGATGACACCGTGACTTCAACTCCGGTGCCATAAATAAAAATGCAACTGCTGCTACTTCAAACGCGACCGTACAATGTCGCGATGACCCCAATGGTGGCCGGAATTCCCCAAACTCCGGCTACAGCTACGTTTGCTTCGTTGAACCCAAATCCATCCTCCAATCCACCAATCAATCCCTAAATCGAGCTGAACCCTAAACCCTAGTTCATATGCTTGCAAACGTCCACTGTCGCTTTGCCAGAATTCAATCACAGCCCTCGAAAAGCATTTTAGGTCGAAACTCTTGTTAAACCAAGATGTTTAAAGCTTGTTCCATAATTTATCGTTTTGTATTTTAAGCGAATTTGATTTTTAAACTTTTCATTTTGCTTTTATTTACTCTCTTCTTGAAATTGAAGAAAGGGGAGCACGTTTAAAAGGAAAAAGGCGGGTAGATCAAAGGTGTAGGGTGGCTATAGGTCATTTGATGTGAAGGGGATATTGTGTGTAGTCAAATCAAATTATACATACATACATACATACATACATACATACATATATATATATATATATATATATATATATATATAATCCCAAAATATCTATATATTTTTGTTTCGAACACCGATCGAGGCGTGCCGCCTGGTGTTTCTAATGTTGTACTCCTATTCCGAACTCAATGGAATAAGTTTCGAGACCTAATTCGATCGTATGCACAAGATAACTTTTTGAACCCAATTATAATATTAAATTTTTAATATTAATTTCTACGCGTTTCTATACCATACGACCAAACGATGCTTCTAATCGCTACGAAATTGGACGATGTATTATAATCCATTATTACGGACCCAATGACACTGGTTTCGTCGAAATCCGAGACTGTGCCCTGGAAGGATATTTTTATAAGTCGATTAAAACGAGAAAAATTCAAAATTAGTTAAATCATTTTTAAAATCAATTTAAAAGTTTTATTATCTTCATTCTTGTTAATAGAAATTAAATAAGCCTTTAAATCATTTTTATCCAAATAAAATCCAAGATTTAAATTATTTAAACGATTTCCAATTATTAAATTCAACAATTAAACTATCCAACAAAATCATTATATTTGAAATTCAAGTTATTAAATCTATAAAATTAACTTTCAAATATTTAAAATTAATTAAATATTCCAATTTCAATTAACTAAAATTTTGGGTCGTTACACTATCTAATGTTAAATATCAATTCCTTTCTAACAACAATAATACAAGTCATTCTTCCATGTTATCAATGGTGCATATTTCCAATATCCATGACAAGGGATTTCAATATCTTTAACAAAGGATTCAATATTCATATCCAAAAATTGTAATAACAGACTTGTACATAATAAAAATCTCAACCCAATCTATTACATCAAATCATAGAATAACCTCAAAAATAGAAATTGCAATTCTAGTTTCAATCTCTATTTAACCCCTCTTTTACAAAGAATTTAAATATTTCTCTTTTATTTTCATATGGAATAAATGGTGTAAACTATGGATAAATTCATACTTTACACCTTATTCCTTAATTGAAACTTCATATCAAATTAGAATTAAAGAGGAGTGGAATAGAAATTGAAGTCACCAAAAACTGCAAAAAAAAAATATTTCAACAATTTAATATAAGAAATTGAGAATTCCAAAAAGAATTGGCACTTCGAACTATAGGATTTTTAGGGGATTTCATTTTGTTTTACTTTCATCAACCCAATACCCCTAAGGCATATTTAAATCCATAATATATTAATCAATTACTGAACTAAAATGCTAAGATTTCTACTCACAGTTGGTCCTTAGCTTTGCTTCTCTTTGGATTTGAAGCGCCCATTATAATCTCCTTCAGATCTCTTCTTATTGATATTTACAACTAGGGATTTGAATACATACATACATATACATACATATACATACATACATACATATATGAGATTCAGAAAGGTTAGAGGGGAAGAGGATTAGAAATTAAATAATAAACGAAAGATAGGTATATAGGATTTCTTACTTGAAACCCTAATGGAGTTTTCTAAATCTAAGAAGAGATGAACTGGTAGAGCTTTGCTGATGTTTTCAAAATATTTGTAAATAAAGTGATGGTTCTAAGGTCTTATTTATAGAGATTGAAATGCACCAGAATTGTAGGATGATAATAGGTTAAAAATAGATAAATCTAGAATGTTCGTTGATAGGAAAACCCTAGCCGCCACCAACAGGAGCGAACGACCTCTCTATATGTACCAGTCGATCGCTAGCGGTTGACCGTTTGGAATCGACGGTCGACCTCTCCATCTATTTTGGGAACGTAATTATTTTTGTACCGTTGGTTTTATTTAATTCTTTTATTTTACTTTTAACGTTACTTGTAATGATCCGGAATTTTAGTGCTTTGATTTGCGAATATTTAATTAATTTTAAAAATTCAAATAATAGATATTATATTGAAAATAAAAATCTTTTAAATAATAATTAATGATGACGAAGTCATTTTCAAATTTTGTTTACAAAACTAATTAGTTCAAAGAAAGATTGAAAATCTGATCGGAATTCGTTTTCCGAATTTTCGACTTTTCGTCGGCTAAAAGTTGTCGAAATCATCATAACACATTAGTACACACACATACTCACATTTACAAATATTTTGACATGAAAATGCATATGTGTACATGTATGTACACTTAAGTATACATATAAAAGAAGATAAGTTGTATTTATAAAAGGACAAAAATATATTAATATACAAAGATGTTAAAGGAAACATTTTGGCAACTCAAAGTACAAGCCATAAATGGATGTTTGCTTTGACATGACGGGAAAGGAGGCTATGGGGCCAGAAATGACATGGTGAGGTACATGCTTGATGACGTGGCACTAAGTTTGTGGAGGGTGGGCATTTTAGTAATTTAGCATATCCATTTGTATATATACATTTTCCTAAATTTCTTTTCATACTTTTCTCATTTCATACTTCCATTTTCAAACTCCTCCAAGCTTCCATCTTCTTCATATCCACTTCCATGGTTTCTTCTTAATAGTCTTAAAATTTTTAAATTGTTGTCAAACTTGTTTTGAATACCTCCCTCTTCCATTTCAATACTCCACTTCCTCCATTTTTACTCATAATTCATCCTACCATAACTTCCTCTAAACTATACCAAATTAAGAAATTATTATTTTTAGATTGAAGAGAATTGAGATGGCTACAATTTTCATTTGCAGCACTTTTTCAAATTTCGAAAATTTGTGGGTCAAAAATACATTTCTTTCTGACTCATTTCCAGGCTCGTATTTTCAAGCCCAAAAATAACACTCTTTCTTTTGACCATATCTCCCTCAAAAAAAAATCGAAATTGAGTAATTATTTTTTTGAAATTGTAGAAAAATAAATTTCCAAGAACTTTTATTTTGACCATTTTTCCAAATTCTGAGTGTAACATGGCCAATTTCCAGTACACCATATCCTACCAAGGAGAAGATGACCCATTTTCGAATTGATTTTCGTGGTTTTCCAAGCTTAACAAGTTCTCAAGTATTTCAAGTTTCAAAGAGTTTGCTTTGAGTTAGTAAGTTCCGGTGAGTAAACTTCTAATTTTTGGAAAATAATTTACCTATATATAATATGATTGTTATGTGGTTGTATATATGATGTTGTTGTTTGGATTATGGTATGGTTTGGATGTATATGTATGTGCTAACGTGTGATTTAGCATTAGACTTTGAATCGATTGTTTAAGAGATGTTAAAGTTGTGATCTTTATTTTGTGTTTGGAAGTGAAATGGAAAGTCAGTTAGCAAACTAGTTAGCAAATGGAAACTAATTATTAAGTGAGAAGTAAACTAATTAGTAAGTTAGAAACTAAACCTGAGAAGTTAAGTTAGTAAGCAACTAGTAAGCAAAAGCTTAGTAAGCTAAAAGTTAGTGAACTAAACTAGTGAGTGAAGTCAGTAGTGAACTTGAGTTGTCAAGTTAGCAAGCTAAACAAGTTTGAAAGTTATGGTATCCATATCGATAGTCGTTATGGATGCAGTTTGATAAAAAGTCCAATTTTTAAAAAGTTAAGCTTTAATATTTTAAAGTGTTTTGAAATTTTCTTAAAACTTAATAATAATGATTAAGGAAAGTTAATTAAGAAGTTAATAATTAACAATTAATTAATTAGTTTTGATAATTAATGATTAACTAAGTATTAAACAAGGTTGGTTGATTTTAATTAATTAAATATTAGTACTAATTAATTATCTTTTAAAAGTAAGATTTATTTTAAATAAATTTTTTATTAAGCAAGATTATTCTTTAATTAATTATGGGTTAAGTATATTTTTTATTTTTAGTTAATTATTAATTAATTATTGGGTTAATAATTTTTAATTATAAATCAAGTGTTTGATTTATTTTTAATTATAAATTAATTAAGGGTTTAAATTTATAATTATTTATTTATTTAAGGTTTATTATTTCTTAATTATTAATTAAATTAAGTTAATATTTAATTAAGTTTAATTATGGTTTAATAAAGGGTTTAACTTGTAATTTATTATTCTAAAAGAGAGTTTTAAGTTTTAATCATTGTTTTTCAAGAATCAAATTGTTTTAAAGGTGCTTATTAATTTTGAACACAAAGGATTCAAATGTCGATACCATTAAGTAGACAAACAATTATGTATAAGTTATGTAAATGGTTTGATTATGTGGACATGTGTTAGCAGAATAAATCACCATTCTGCTAAAAGTTGATTGTTCGGACATCTGATAGAAGAATAAATCCCCGTTCTGCTATAATGTAATTGTTTATTGTGTGGACATATGTTTAGTAGAATAAATTCCCATTTTGCTATAAGTAGTGAATTGTATTGCATCTATTTAGCAGGACAAATCACCATCCTGCTATTATGTTATTTGGACATGCGTATGCTAGTTAAGTTGTATTGACATGTTATTCCCTGATTTGGATATAAATTGCATTTACATATATGTTGACTTATGTAAATAAATGGTTAAGTGATTTGAAAGTGAAATTGATGTTAAATGGTAACTTAAATTACTACCATTGGGATTGTTAAGCCTCTTTTTGAAATTATAAAGTATGTTTTTGAATTAACTTCAACTCTTTAATCAATTTGGGGTTTAAGGTTTATAAATGATTTTCAAATTATATTATTATTTTATAAAGGTATTTATAAATAATAACTCTTTTATAAAATGGGTTTTACTAAGTCAAAAGGATTATTTAAAGTGATTTAAAAGGATGAGTTGCAAAAGATATTTTGTAAAGGATTTTTCTTAAAGAAGATTTATCAATGGAGTTTTAAATAGGGAAATGCTTTATAAATGATTTTAGAGGTTTGTAAAGAGGTTTTTAAAATTGACTTATAGACTTATAAAAATGCTTTATAAATTGATTTTGGAAATTTATAAGGTATTTAAATATGAAGTGAGCTTTTAAAATGGAACTTTTTATAATGGATAAGTGGATCGGTTTATAGTAAGTAATGTTTTCATAAAGGAATTTTGAAGGAGGAATTTTCCAAATGTTTTGATAATATACTTATACCCCTAAGATAAGTATAAAAATTCTCCAAGTAAAAAGGGAAAGTAATGGTTTTGGAAATAGTGTTGCGTAAAAATCATTTGATCAAGTTTTATAAAGTGATTTTATTAATTAAAGATTAATAATAAAGGCTTTGTGGATCCCATATGGAATTGAATCAATGTTTGAATGATTGTTCATTTGATAGTTAAATACTCAACTATCAAAATCTGGACCTAAACGTAACTTTGGAAATATCTAGGAGAAACATGTGAGTTATTTGGCACGGTCATCTCCAATGATGTTGTATTATGCATATAAATCTTGTTTCATTCTTCTAGGGTAGATGATAAGGAAATCCGTCCACAAACGGTTAGGAGGTGAACTCTGCTCTTATCATTTGTCTGCTTATTTCCTAAAGAACCAGGGTTGAGTTTACCGAAAATTATCGAATGTTGTTTCAAAGAGACCGGGATCAGATATGTTATCCGAAAACCACTTCGATCCAACTCAAAGGTTTCGAACTGAAGACATCTTGAACAGTATGGAATCAAAGGCGAAGATTTGAAGTGCAAGGGCTATTTGCTACTAACCTTGAGGGTGATTCCAAAATGGGTGTAGTGGAGGTAGTGCTTTCGGTTTGTTCATTACCTGAATGACTTGTATGGATGAATGCTGACATTGCGTCAATGTTAGCATTCCAAGTGAGCAGTGCTATATGAAAGGTAAAATGTAGCCTCAGGCCTCATCACTCGGGAATGACTAAAATAGGAGAGATGCAACAAGGCCATGTGGGTCACACCGATTAGGGTATGTCATCACCAAATCTAGAATCGATATTTGACCCTTTTTTGTATGCTTTGGTATGGTTGCCGATTCCAACCGTGGTGGTGATGTATTCGGTACTATCCAGTAAGGGTTAGGCTAGTCCTATGTTGGCAGGGAATCTAGGCGAGGTTCTCGGTGTGTTTATCTAAAGATGCACCGTGACGGGCGGTACCCAAGTAGCCCAGTCATTGTATGGGAACCCAACTTCCAATAAGTGCCATCGATTTTATTTATATACCTATTATGCTAGAATCTAATATTGTAACAATTTCGATTATTTTATATATTTACTTGAACCGTTAGATATTATTATAATATCACTGGATTTCCTATAAAAGTGTTTTGGTTATTGTAAGGTAAAAACTCATCCGTGTTTATGTGCGGCGTGGTCTTACGAGATACCCTTGATGTTTAAAGAGTTTTTAAAAAGTAATAATTTATTTGTTTTGAGTTTACTCACACCAGACCCATGTCTGACCTAGAGTTTTATTTGCTTTCCCTAAAACTCTTGGTTGCTTAAATTTGTACAGGCAACCAAGTAGTTCAGGTTTCCCATGGATACATTTTGGAGGAGCTGGGAGCAGGAGGCTTCATCAATAGCTAGTTATTATCTTATTTCCGTTGTTTATATGTATATTGTATTAGTTAGGTAGGGACAAGCTGTTATAACTATCCTAGGGTAGAATTTGAATTAATATGACTCTGATGTGTCAATTTGGAAATGACTTTGTAAAGCATTATGTTGGTTAGTATAAATTATTCCGTTGCGTTGTGAGATTCTGTGTTTGTTTATTTTCTTCTTATCTTCTATCTTATTTCATTCCCATAACGTTTGGTCTTTCCAGCACTTGAATGCTCGGCACGTAATAGAGTGGACGTATTTTTATCGATTTTCGAGGGTCGAAAATTCCCGTTCGTTACATTAATTTTTAAGGTTTCTTAATCCTTACGTTTAATCTCGGTTAATTTTCAAATTTCAAATTCAAATTTAATTATTTATTTGAATTTTAATTCAACTAAATTTTTTTAAACCTGAAAACTTCAAATACTCATAACTTCTTTGTTCGGGCTCCATTTTCAGCATATTATATATGGAAATTAATCAGAATTTCACCACCAACGCAACGGTACAACCTGTGTAGCAAAATTCTAACTTTTACAAAATTTTCATTTTTGCCCCACTTAATTTAATATAATTTAGTTTACTTATTTAACTCTTACAGATTTTACGGGGTTTTATAGATATTGATGATTTGTAGAGACTAATGTACGTAATGCTCTCCAAACGTTAGACAGTGATTAACGCATGACCATTGGGGGCACCAAGCGGTTACATACTTGTTATAGGATAATTACAAAATGACTCGAATGAGAGACCTATGTAGGTTAAATATTTCTAGTTAAAACATAAGATCTCAACATAATGATGTTTAGTTTTCTCTATGCTTGAGAATACTAGGTAGCTTAAACAAAGAGGCCATACTTTGATCTTACTCAAATCATGGCACCACAACCATGTTACGACTTCTTTTGAGTATATGCCAAATCATTTAGAGTGAAACTCTATTCAATAGAGAATTCGCCTCCTTAATATAGGAGAAAAGAGTCAACGTAATTGGAAGTTAACTCAAATTCAAAATCTCTAGCTAGAGTGTTGATGAAGTCCTCACCCATAAGTCACACAACTTTGGATTGATTGAGGAATTTCCAAAGGAAAGTAATTTATAAATGTTATAAATTAAAATGATGAAATTAATATAATTCACTATATTAATTTGGTTGGAGAAATTTATATATTTAATAGAGATGAAATAATTTGCAATATGTGTGTATAAGTGTTGTATGCATATTTAATTAATAAAATAGTTTGAAAATAATATTTAATTAAATAGTAAATAGGAATTAAATTTGTTTAATTAAGGATGCATTTAATTAATGAACTTTAAGGCTGGCCTCATTTTAGTTTAACTATAGTTAGTTATATTTGAATTGTTATTTAATAGTAAGAGTTAGATAAAGGAGGGGCAAGGCCCATTAGGTGGGCACTCCTATTCTATAAACAAAAGAGCCCTATCATAATCCTGGCCGCCAAAAATAAGATTTCAAAAACTCAAAACCTTAGCCTTCACAATTGCTTTTGCTGCCTAAAAGAGAAGTAGAAACTTCATTTCATGGAAGAAGATGGTCCTCAAAAAGGAAAGCTAACAAAGTGTTAACAAGTGGCAGGATTTAGGTAAGTCATTTTGATCTCAAACTAATATACATCATCTCTTAATTAAATTATTCATGTTGTTCATGTAAATATTTGACCTTAATAAAAATAACATTTTGGAATTTTATTTCAATCCTAAAATTAAATTCATACTGTACATGCATATTGATATTTATAATAATATTGTACATATAATAATTGGGTTTTATTTTGCACAAAAGAAAAGATAAAAAATAATATTTTTGGTTTTTGGAAATTTATGTATATAAAATTCTTATATTCAAATTATATATAAACACACACACACACACACACACACACATACATACATGTGTGTGTGTGTAACTACAATCTTTAATATATATGCTATTTTACATAAATGCATAATATATAATACATATTATGTAACGACCCCGAATTTTATATGAATTTAAATTGATAATTAATTTAGTTTTGAATAAAAATTTATTAAATTAATTGATAAATTGATGCGAGTTTCCCCGAGAAAAATAAAATGTGTTAAATCAAATGGATTTAAATCTTAAATAAATGGTTTAAAGATAAAATATAAAATATAGATAATTGATACAAGTTTAAAAATAAATAATTTTAGAATTTAGAATTGATGGTTTGTGTTAGAAATAAATAATATATACATAGAAATATAAGTCAATAAGTACTAAAGTAAAATTTATAATAAATATTTAAATTAGAAATAGAAACGGATTTATATAAGATAAATTATGAAATATAAAGCAACGCGTTAGCTAAAATTTAAACAACATATTAAAATATAATTCATTTTTATTATAGAGAAATAAGACAAGACAAAAGAAAAGATATCTATATATACATATAGGAATGCAAGTGTAAGTAAGGCAAAGATAATAACTTGTTCATGGATATGCTCATAAAACAAAATGAATGCAAGAAGATAAGTATGTAAGCTTGTAGGAGAAGACACAAATTATCTTCATATATTTGTACAGCCGAAAGAAAAGAAAAGAAAAAAATGAATTTGTGCAATGCTAATTAATGCATGAAGCATTAGTACACTACACAAAATCACTTCAGCCACCACTTGAGAAAAATCTTTGACCAAACAAATATCACTTGTACAAAATATAATACCCTGTAAACTTATTTTCAAACATATTCCTGTATACTCATCAGCCCTTCTCATTTCAATTTCGTCCATCATTCAAAGAAAATCTAAAGTGAATATAATTTCAAACTTAAACAAAAACTTCAACTTAAACATCAAACAAATCAACTACAACCAGAGATCAAAATCAGGGAGGAGTTACGCGAGATTCAAACTGCGGTTTCCAAGAACAATTGCTCTCTGTTCATTTTTCTAGAAAACAACGGTGAGTAAACTTCTTTGATCTGATCTATAAAATGGATGTAGTGATTTATGTTGAAGTGAAGCTGTGAAATATGGTTGCGTTTATACAAAAATGAATATATACATGTGCATGTCTATTGAACATGCATATTGCCTCTGTTTTTACATTACAGGTTACAAAACCTGTTAAAAAATCAAAATCTCTCACTCTAATCCTCTTTAGGCTTTAAGGTTCAAACAAAACCTGTTTGTATAATCATGTTTTAAGTTTTCAAAATAATTTTAAGCATAATTAATCAAAGTATTTTCTGGAAATTAGGAAATACAATAAAATTTAAATGCATGTCAAAATTCAAGTATCTTAATTTCTTGATTCATTTATATAATATGATTTGCTTTCGGAAACTATGATTTTTAAAAGAAAAATCATGATTTTTTAGTTGAGTAAATGGTGAGAGCTTGCGGGTTGAACGGTTTTGGTACTTTTGGCATTTCCTGGTGATCGACAAGGTGAGGGAGGTCGTGGTCATGGCTGAAGGAAGATTGGAGGTCGGGGATCTCAGGAAAAATGGAGGGTGAATTTCCTGATCATCATGGTGGCCGGACGAGGTGGGTTTAGGGTTTTAGACCCAGTTTTGGTTAACGCGGGTTTCCAGGTTGCTGCGACGTCGTCAGTGGACCGGAGGTGATCCGAGCGGGGGAATCGATGCGTGGTTGGTCGGCGCGGCTCTTGACGTGATCGCGTGATTTTTTTTTTGCCGGAGGTGGCAATACGAGGCGATCTTGGGTGACCCAGTTTTGTTTCAGTGGGTTTCAAGTTGATCGATTTCGATTTTTAGGTGAGGTCGTTAAACTGGGTGGTCGGATGGTTAGGCGAGATGGTCGGCAACGTGCAGAAGGTCTCGGCGATGGTCGAAGGTGCGGCAGTGATGTGTACACGTGTACATGTGCATCAGTGTGTCAGGGTGTTGTTGAGTTGAGGAAGAAGAAGGGAACTCGAGTTGGCCTCGGGTTTGGCTCGAGAAAAGATGTGTTTGGCTCGAGTATTTTTAGTGAGTAGCTCGGGTTGCTTAAGTAGTAGGATTTTAAAATTTTGAATCAAACAAAGTTTAAAAAAAAAAAGAGCAGGGGAAAACTTGAAGTTTTCTCGGGTAATTCGAGTAGTTTACTCGAAGCAGAGGCTGGTTAGGCTCGGGTAGAATTTGTTTCAGGTTTTAAACCTGCTTTGTTTTGAAATTTAAAACTAAATTTAAATTTTATAAACCAAGGTCTAAACTGAATTTTAAGTCAAAGTATGAGTATTAATTCCAGTTCAGTTTGGAAATTTAGTTTGGGAAATAAAGTTTTAAAATTGGAATTTAAAAGGAAATTTGAAAATATGTTTCAAACATATTGTGAATAATAATTAAATTATAAATATGAATGAGCTTTACTTTAAGTAATGAAGATTTAATGATTTATAATTTCATTAGAGAATGAGTTCTTAATGGTTAATCAATGTATAATCAATAATGATTAATTTTAACAATAAATTTAGATTAATTAAATTGATAAGAACCATTTGTGGAATTGTTAAGTATAATTACTTAATATAAGCAATTAAGGAATTAATCATCCAGTATAATTAATTGAGCTAATTGGATTAGTTCAAGTTAACTAGTTAAGTTAATTAATCTAGGATAATCACTTGGTAATTTTAGAAATATAATTACTTAGAGAAGTAATTAATAGATAATTACTGAATGTAATAAATTGAATGATGGTTAGTAACTTGAGTATAAATATTTGTTAATAATTAAAGAATTAATTAAAGATTGTGATTAATTAAGATTAATTTAATAATTAAAGATTAATTGATTCATTAATTAAGAATGATTAGTTAATAATTAAAGCTTAACAAATAAATGGTGAAAGGGAAATTATTTCAAATAATTTGTAATTAACTTATGATAATTAACCAGGATTAATAATTAATACATTTGATTTAAATAAATCAGTTGATTAATAAGTTTATCTGTGAATGTTTGGACCTGATAGAATGCTTTGAATTGTTTGATATCCCTTATGTGTGATGCTGTGTGATATATTCTGATTTGTGTGTGATCTGTACTGTAGTTTATTTATCTGTAATTTATATATCTGTGATCTGTATATGAAAGATAAGCGTTATATTTATACCGCTTATCAACTATATTTCTGTATTCTGATTTGTGATGATTGAATGATGTTGCACTACTGTGAAACCCCTGGACTACACAGTTACACACACAAGTATGGATTTCACGAGGAAATCGGTTAAGTCACAGATGATTTAAATTTAATATTTTTGAAATTGAAATTTTAATTTCAATTGATTTTGGAAATGAATTTGGGTTAAATGTTAAAGCTTTTGAAAAGGAGTTTTTAACATAAAAGTTATTTTGAATAACTTGGTGAAGCTTCCAATTTAAATAATTTAATTTGAATTTGAATCCAAAATTTGGAATTAAATTCCATGATTCGGAATTTATGGTTAAAGATGTTATAAATGTGTTTATATGAATTTGAACCATTTTAAAGTATTGGTTTGGGAATTTGAATTTAACCCAAGGACTTTAACTCGTATGAATGAATCAGATTTTCCGAAATGAAAACTGTTGGTTTTCAAATGATAAAAGCTTTCATATAAGAAATGAAATTCCAATTTAATTAAAGGAATTTCAAGTTTGAATTGGAAATAGTTTTCCGAGTTATGAATAAACCTTTGTGAAAGATTGTTGAACTTCGTTTTGAAATTGGAAAGGTGTACCTTTTGTATAAAAGATTCAAAATGGAATTATTTTGAAAGCTATCAATTAAATCTTTGTTTTAAAGATTGGACGAGTTAATCCAATTGAAATGGAAATCGATTTGGAAATCTATGAATAAATCTTTGTGAAACTGAGTGAACTTTGTGAGATGAATCTTTTTGTGTAAAAGATAAAAATGGTAATTTGTTTAAACCATTTGAAGAAAAGTTTTGGGTAATAAGTTGTGACTTAACTGAAATCCCAATATCCATATGTTTTAAAATATTGCGCTTACTATTCGGTTTAGCGGGGAGAGGACCTATGTGTCATATAACCCATTCCGAATAAGTGATACGTCGTATATGGATAGCAATTGAAGACCGGTGGTGAAGACCGGGTATTTGCGAGAACGATAGGATAACCTATCGATTGTCTCTGCACTGTGTTGCTCCGGGATAGAGATTTCCTAAGTGATGGGAAGTCCGATCAGGATTGTGAATACCCGGATTGCAAGGGCTTCTTTGGAAGTGCCTTCGGTTTTGTTCGAACCCGGAACAGACTTGTATGGTTGTATGTCTGACACTACACTTTGAGATATAAAGCTGATTTCTTTCAAATACATTTCTGTTTGGTGGCGAAGAATTTATTCTCTTAGCTTAACACCCTTCTCTGAGACGTACGAGCTCAGAGGTTATGTAGTTGAAGGTTATTAGTGATATACTCCCAATTTGGTAGTGTGGCATGCTGAGTGCTGCTGTGTGTTGATCATTTGTTGAACAAAGCATGGCTTTGTGAAAAAGCGTAGCTTTGTGGACGAGACTGCATCAGGACCTCACACCCCGGAAATGGTCGAAACAGGAATGATGCGGCAAGGTTATGAGGGTCGCGCCCTTTAGGGTATGTCATTTCCTTCTGGAAAAGGGTGGTATCATGGTATGGAGCCCAGATACTTACTCATGTGGACACACTATATTTATTACTGTGTGATGTGTTGGTTATCGAGCGCTCGGATAAAGGTCCCAAAGGACTGGGGGGTGGCATAATCGAGTAGTAGTTACCTAGTGTATGGGGTAACGCGGCCTTGTGTTGGCAGAGGTCCGGTTAGGTTCTCGGGACGTCCCGCCAGAGGCGATCCCATTGACAATAGGAAGTTCCTTAGCCTGGCCATTTGTTGGCAATCCATCTTCCAATACGAACCTTGTACGATATTATTTGTAGAACCTGCCATTTACTTATGGTGGTCACCACTGTTTAGATGGTAGCTATAGTAGGCATACAATAATGATTGTATGCTGGCTAAGATTAATATTATATTTTCGAAATATTTCCTACACTATGCACTAGTAATAATATCAAAAGAGTTTTCTTGCATAGTAAGCATGTTTGACTATCATAAGAAGAAATCTCCTCCAATTCTGCGTTTGCATTGTGTGTGTGGCGGGAGGTCTTATGGTAGTTTCATTTTCCAAAAGCATTGCGGGTTTCAATGTTTAAAATTATATTGTTGTTTGTTTTAAAGATAAACTGTTTTTGTTACTCACACCAGTCCCACGACTGACCTGGAGTTTATTGTTCCTTTCCTAAACTCTGGGTGCCCACAATTTTCCACACGGGCAGTCTAGAGTTGGGTTTTTCAGATAGTCAGGTTTAGTAGACTAGTTGGAGCTAGTTCAGTTCATCGGAGATCAGGACTGACGTTGCTTATCTTGGTGCAACGTGATGGTGATTCGAGCTGATGTTGGAGTTATTTGAGTCATTCTCTTGTGTAGATCATTTGGAGTGATCTCTTCCATTATTGTTATTTCCGCTGTAGCATTGTATCATATCTCTGATATTGCTTTGTATTATTGATATCATTGTTGTATATCATTCTGGATATTGTATTCATTGGAGTTGTATATAATATTATCCATTTCTTTCTTCCGTCGTGTTGTTATACTTAATGGTGTTATAAGCTCCGGTGAACCAGATTCGGCGTTTGAATCTTCGGCATTTTGAGTACAAGTGAAGTACGGGTGCCGATTTTCGAAGGCCGATTTCAGGGTCATTACATTTGGTATCAGAGCTAAGGTTGAACTTTAGCTCAGGAGTATAACACATTAAGTAGCTCATTAGAGATAGGGTGAAGTATACCCTAGAATGAGTAATCTCTAAGATATCTGTCTGTATGCCTCAGTAAATTCTCTTACTATCCACTGATAGTGAGTATGAGTGCAAGAAGAGGATGAGATAAGGGACAAGGGAATACGACTATGAATGGTCAATACCCTGTAACAACAAGGAAACAATCTTTTCCCTATCAATCTCTTTTGTTCGTCATCTTTTCTCAATTCTTTGATAGTTCCTGGTAGATCCAGGAAGAAGATTTGATATATTTGTATGGGACATAAACTCCAAATAGGTCAGAATTGTTTTTTTGGATGAATTGTTTGCTTTGATTGCTATGGTTGATAGGTATGCTTTAGTTTCTTAACTAAAAGTTTTGGAATTGTATCCATATATCTATTCTTTGGGTCCCAATATATTCTACGAATGGTTAGTTATCCCTATGGACTAACCAATGCCACTGCACACTTCGTAGTTCTGGATAACCCGAGTATCTTGTGAAGTGGAAAAATTAAAAAGATTCGTTCTTGTATCTATTGTTGATATTCTGATTTGGTAAGCCAAATGCAGAATAGATATTCAGTTTGAGTTGATAAAATATTCTTCATCTATCCTTGTGTCTCCTTGGCAAATTTCGAGGACGAAATTCTTTTAAGGGGGGAAGTTTGTAACGACCCCGAATTTTATATGAATTTAAATTGATAATTAATTTAGTTTTGAATAAAAATTTGTTAAATTAATTCATAAATTGATGCGAGTTTCCCCGAGACAAAATAAAATGTGTTAAATCAAATGGATATAAATCTTAAATAAATGGTTTAAAGATAAAATATAAAATATAGATAATTGATACAAGTTTAAAAATAAATAATTTTAGAATTTAGAATTGATGGTTTGTGTTAGAAATAAATAATATATACATAGAAATATAAGTCAATAAGTACTAAAGTAAAATTTATAATAAATATTTAAATTAGAAATAGAAACAGATTTATATAAGATAAATTATGAAATATAAAGCAACGTGTTAGCTAAAATTTAAACAACATATTAAAATATAATTCATTTTTATTATAGAGAAATAAGACAAGATAAAAGAAAAGATATCTATATATACATATAGGAATGCAAGTGTAAGTAATACAAAGATAATAACATGTTCATGGATATGCTCATAAAACAAAATGAGTGCAAGAAGATAAGTATGTAAGCTTATAGGAGAAGACACAAATTATCTTCATGTATTTGTACAGCCGAAAGAAAAGAAAAGAAAAAAATGAATTTGTACAATGCTAATTAATGCATGAAGCATTAGTACACTACACAAAATCACTTCAGCCACCACTTGAGAAAAATCTCTGACCAAACAAATATCACTTGTACAAAATATAATACCCTGTAAACTTATTTTCAAACATATTCCTGTATACTCATCAGCCCTTCTCATTTCAATTTCAACCATCATTCAAAGCAAATCTGAAGTGAATATAATTTCAAACTTAAACAAAAACTTCAACTTAAACATCAAACAAATCAACTACAACCAGAGATCAAAAGCAGGGAGGAGTTACAGGAGATTCAAACTGCAGTTTCCAAGAACAATTGCTCTCTGTTCATTTTTCTGGAAAACAACGATGAGTAAACTTCTTTGATCTGATCTATAAAATGGATGTAGTGATTTATGTTGAAGTGAAGCTGTGAAATATGGTTGCGTTTATACAAAAATGAATATATACATATGCATGTCTGTTGAATAGGCATATTGCCTCTGTTTTTACATTACAGGTTACAAAACCTGTTAAAAATTCAAAATCTCTCACTCTAATCCTCTTTAGGCTTTAAGGTTCAAACAAAACCTGTTTGTATAATCATGTTTTAAGTTTTAAAAATAATTTTAAGCATAATTAATCAAAGTATTTTCTGGAAATTAGGAAATACAATAAAATTTAAATGCATGTCAAAATTCAAGTATCTTAATTTCTTGATTCATTTATATAATATGATTTGCTTTCGGAAACTATGATTTTTAAAAGAAAAATCATGATTTTTTAGTTGAGTAAATGGTGAGAGCTTGCGGGTTGAACGGTTTTGGTACTTTTGGCATTTCCTGGTGATCGACAAGGTGAGGGAGGTCGTGGTCATGGCTGAAGGAAGATTGGAGGTCGGGGATCTCAGGAAAAATGAAGGGTGAATTTCCTGATCATCATGGTGGCCGGACGAGGTGGGTTTAGGGTTTTAGACCCAGTTTTGGTTGATGCGGGTTTCCAGGTTGCTGCGACGTCGTCAGTGGACCGGGGGTGATCGGAGCAGGGGGAATCGATGCGTGGTTGGTCAGCGCGGCTCTGGACGTGATCGCGTGATTTTTTTTGGCCGAAGGTGGCAATACGAGGCGATCTTGGGTGACCCAGTTTTGTTTCAGTGGGTTTCAAGTTGCTCGATTTTGATTTTTAGGTGAGGTCGTTAAACTGGGTGGTCGGATGGTTAGGGGAGATGGTCGGCGACGTGCCGAAGGTCTCGGCGATGGTCGGAGGTGCGGCAGTGATGTGTACACGTGTACGTGTGCATCAGTGTGTCAGGGTGTTGTTGAGTTGAGGAAGAAGAAGGGAACTCGAGTTGGTCTCGGGTTTGGCTCGAGAAAAGATGTGTTTGGCTCGAGTATTTTTAGTGAGTAGCTCGGGTTGCTTAAGTAGCAGGATTTTAAAATTTTGAATCAAACAAAGTTTAAAAAAATAAGAAGAGCAGGGGAAAACTTGAAGTTTTCTCGGGTAATTCGAGTAGTTTACTCGAAGCAGAGGCTGGTTAGGCTCGGGTAGAATTTGTTTTAGGTTTTAAACCTGTTTTGTTTTGAAATTTAAAACTAAATTTAAATTTTATAAACCAAGGTCTAAACTGAATTTTAAGTCAAAGTATGAGTATTAATTCCAGTTCAGTTTGGAAATTTAGTTTGGGAAATAAAGTTTTAAAATTGGAATTTAAAAGGAAATTTGAAAATATATTTCAAACATATTGTGAATAATAATTAAATTATAAATATGAATGAGCTTTACTTTAAGTAATGAAGATTTAATGATTTATAATTTCATTAGAGAATGAGTTCTTAATGGTTAATCAATGTATAATCAATAATGATTAATTTTATCAATAAATTTAGATTAATTAAATTGATAAGAACCATTTGTGGAATTGTTAAGTATAATTACTTAATATAAGCAATTAAGGAATTAATCATCCAGTATAATTAATTGAGCTAATTGGATTAGTTCAAGTTAACTAGTTAAGTTAATTAATCTAGGATAATCACTTGGTAATTTTAGAAATATAATTACTTAGAGAAGTAATTAATAGATAATTACTGAATGTAATAAATTGAATGATGGTTAGTAACTTGAGTATAATTATTTGTTAATAATTAAAGAATTAATTAAAGATTGTGATTAATTAAGATTAATTTAATAATTAAAGATTAATTGATTCATTAATTAAGAATGATTAGTTAATAATTAAAGCTTAACAAATAAATGATGAAGGGAAATTATTTCAAATAATTTGTAATTAACTTATGATAATTAACCCGGATTAATAATTAATACATTTGATTTAAATAAATCAGTTAATTAATAAGTTTATTTGTGAATGTTTGGACCTGATAGAATGCTTTGAATTGTTTGATATCCCTTATGTGTGATGCTGTGTGATATATTCTGATTTGTGTGTAATCTGTACTGTAGTTTATTTATCTTTAATTTATATATCTGTGATCTGTGATCTGTATATGAAAGATAAGCGTTATAGTTATACCGCTTATCAACTATATTTCTGTATTCTGATCTATGATGATTGAATGATGTTGCACTACTGTAAAACCCCTGGACTACACTTTTACACACACAAGTATGGATTTCACGAGGAAATCGGTTAAGTCACAGATGATTTAAATTTAATATTTTTGAAATTGAAATTTTAATTTCAATTGATTTTGGAAATGAATTTGGGTAAATGTTAAAGCTTTTGAAAAGGAGTTTTTAAGATAAAAGTTATTTTGAATAACTTGGTGAAGCTTCCAATTTAAATAATTTAATTTGAATTTGAATCCAAAATTTGGTATTGAATTCCATGATTGGGAACTTATGGTTAAAGATGTTATAAATGTGTTTATATGAATTTGAACCATTTTAAAGTATTGGTTTGGGAATTTGAATTTAACCCAAGGACTTTAACTCGTATGAATGAATCAGATTTTCCAAAATGAAAACTGTTGGTTTTCAAATGATAAAAGCTTTCATATAAGAAATGAAATTCCAATTTAATTAAAGGAATTTCAAGTTTGAATTGGAAATAGTTTTCCGAGTTATGAATAAATCTTTGTAAAAGATTGTTGAACTTCGTTTTGAAATTGGAAAGGTGTACCTTTTGTATGAAAGATTCGAAATGGAATTATTTTGAAAGCTATCAATTAAATCTTTGTTTTAAAGATTGGACGAGTTAATCCAATTGAAATGGAAATCTATGAATAAATCTTTGTGAAACTGAGTGAACTTTGTGAGATGAATTTTTTTGTGTAAAAGATAAAAATAGTAATTTGTTTAAACCATTTGAAGAAAAGTTTTGGGTAATAAGTTGTGACTTAACTGAAATCTCAATATCCATATGTTTTAAAATATTGCGCTCACTATTCGGTTTAGCCGGGAGAGGACCTTTGTGTCATATAACCCATTCTGAATAAGTGATACGTCGTATATGGATAGCAATTGAAGACCGGTGGTGAAGACCGGGTATTTGCGAGAACGATAGGATAACCTATCGATTGTCTCTGCACTGAGTTGCTCCGGGATAGAGATTCCCTAAGTGATGGGAAGTCCGATCAGGATTGTGAATACCCGGATTGCAAGGGCTTCTTTGGAAGTGCCTTCGGTTCTGTTCGAACCCGAAATAGACTTGTATGGTTGTATGTCTGACACTACACTTTGAGATATAAAGCTGATTTCTTTCAAATACATTTCTGTTTGGTGGTGGAGAATTTATTCTCTTAGCTTAACACCCTTCTCTGAGACGTACGAGCTTAGAGGTTATGTAGTTGAAGGTTATTAGTGATATACTCCCAATTTGGTAGTGTGGCATGCTGAGTGCTGCTGTGTGCTGATCATTTGTTGATCATTTGTTGATCAAAGCATGGCTTTGTGAAAAAGCGTAGCTTTGTGGACGAGACTGCATCAGGACCTCACACCCCGGAAATGGTCGAAACGGGAATGATGCGGCAAGGTTATGAGGGTCGCGCCCTTTAGGGTATGTCATTTCCTTCTGGAAAAGGGTGGTATCATGGTATGGAGCCCAGATACTTACTCATGTGGACACACTATATTTATTACTGTGTGATGTGTTGGTTATCGAGCGCTCGAATAAAGGTCCTAAAGGACCGGGGGGTGGCATACTCGAGTAGTAGTTACCTAGTGTAAGGGGTAACCCGGCCTTGTGTTGGTAGAGATCCGGTTAGGTTCTCGGGATGTCCCGCCAGAGACGATCCCATTGACAGTAGGAAGTTCCTTAGCCTGGCCATTTTTTGGCAATCCATCTTCCAATACGAACCTTGTACGGTATTAGTTGTAGAACCTGCCATTTACTTATGGTGGTCACCACTGTTTAGATGGTAGCTATAGTAGGCATACAATAATGGTTGTATGCTGGCTAAGATTAATATTATATTTTCGAAATATTTCTTACACTATGCACTAGTAATAATATCAAAAGATTTTTCTTGCGTAGTAAGCATGTTTGACTATCATAAGAAGAAATCTCCTCCAATTCTGCGTTTGCATTGTGTGTGTGGCGGGAGGTCTTATGGTAGTTTCATTTTCCAAAAGCATTGCGGGTTTCAATGTTTAAAATTATATTGTTGTTTGTTTTAAAGATAAACTGTTTTTGTTACTCACACTAGTCCCATGACTGACCTGGAGTTTATTGTTCCTTTCCTAAACTCTGGGTGCCCACAATTTTCCACACGGGCAGTCTAGAGTTGGGTTTTTCAGATAGTCAGGTTTAGTAGACTAGTTGGAGCTAGTTCGGTTCATCGGAGATCAGGACTAATGTTGCTTATCTTGGTGCAACGTGATGGTGGTTCGAGCTGATGTTGGAGTTGTTGGAGTCATTCTCTTGTGTAGATCATTTGGAGTGATCTCTTCCATTATTGTTATTTCCGCTATAGCATTGTATCATATCTCTGACATTGCTGTGTATTATTGATATCATTGTTGTATATCATTCTGGATATTGTATTCATTAGAGTTGTATATGATATTATCCATTTCTTTCTTCCGCTGTGTTGTTATACTTAATGGTGTTATAAGCTTCGGTGAACCAGATTCGACGTTTGAATCTTCGGCATTTTGAGTACAAGTGAAGTACGGGTGCCGATTTTCGAAGGCCGATTTCAAGGTCATTACATATTAGGTGTACATATAAACTTATTCATGGTATTTATTATATATGTTAACAAGTTAATAAGTTACGACAAAAAAGGAAAGAAAGCTAGGGCTTTGACCAAATTTAAAATTCAATAAGATATGGTATACGTCTTAACAGTTTGGATCTAAAATTTTGTCAACTTTACAATAATAATATCTATTACATATTTTAGGTCACAACCAGTTAGTTAGAATGAGTAACTGAGTATTTTTAACATATTTGTATGTGATCGTGTTTGGTCAAATCTAATTAGATATTCTATTTTAGATGATTATTTATAATAGGTAACTGAGATATTTAAACATATTTTACATGATCACAATCAATCAATCCAATTATATATTTTATTTTAAAATTTCAATACAAAATAATATCATTTATGTAAACAAATATGTTAATCTTAACATGATTAAATTACTTGCTATAAAGCATAATTTACATGAGTTGGAATTTTAAAATAATACAATGTTTTGAACATAATGTATTAAGGCCAAATAATAATACATGTATGAAAGAACCCCCTTCCAACACATAAACACATCGCCATATAGTGCAAATTTTAGTAGGTTATAATACATATATATATATATATGTATGTATGTATGTATGTATGTATGTATGTATGTATGTATGTATATGTATATATTTTTATTTATACATTTTATGTGGACATGTAATTATATTACATCATACAAGTTATATTCATCCAGTTCACATGTGTATAATTGTGACGTCCTACCCCGAGACCCACATTAACAAAGAGCATTACGGAGTAATACTATCTGTTAATGCAGAGAGTAGGGCTGGTTAGGAGCGACCATCCGTAAGATTTGTCTTAAACAAGTATTGAATACGTCGATTGGGTGCTCTAATTTTTTTTTCTTTTACCTTTCTCAAGTGGATCGACATACTCAATAAATGTTTAACACAAAACTACGGTAGCTAATTGTTACGCCCACCTCTATACTCACACTAGCCAAGGATACTACGGGGTAATGTCGTCAACTAGCACGAAGAATAAGGATGTTGAGGAATGACCATCTATGTAATTGCTTTGTGCGAGTACCGATATGTCAGATAATATAACTTACATTTCATTTCAAGAGGAAAAAACGACATATCAAATACAAACTCAAAGCTACCACACAATGGATATGTGAGCTTCAGAAACAAATATAGAAATAAACATAACACAAATCAGTCACAGATATTCATATCACAAAGGCGGAAACAAATATGAATATAATACATAGAAGTGTACATCAAATTAGTGGTCATACAAGATCCACTACATCACAAAAGAATAGATACAAGTGCTAGACAAAAGAATAAGTATACATCAAGGAGTCTCTATCTCAAATGTATACTAACATAAACTACAATGCTAAAGTAGTTAGCCAAAAGTCAGGTGACGAACCCCAATAAGAAGTCAAGCAGAAGCACCTGAAATACCTCAGTCTGACCCGAGTATTATTTAAGAAGAAAAATAATAAATGGATCAGTCTAGCTATAAATATCATATAAAATGAGATAGGATAAGAGATATCACAAAAACATATGATAACAATAATGCCATACTGTGACAAGTATACATCAGATAACAACAAAAATCATACAAATATCTCAAATATTCTCAAACACCAAAGGAATGTCATATTCTTTAAATTAATCACCAAAACACAAATATTGACAAAACATATCAATGCCAATCGCATAAAAATTGGTGAAACACAAATTCTAGAAATCATCAACTAGAAATCCAGAAATCACAAAAAGGGGAAGACCTATCACAAACGGGAGCATGAAAACTCACCAACACGTGTATCACAAATGGGTCGCTATCCCATGGTCGCTAACCATAGGTCGGTGCCACGACGTAGTACAACGAACGCCCGAGGAACCTAAAACTCAAATAATCCAGAACATCGATGTAGTACAGCGTTACGCCCGATGAACCAAACTCCAATAAGCCGGAACAACGACGTAGTACCGCGAACGCCCGATGAACCTAACTGAAATAATACGGAAAAACGACGTAGTACAGCGAACGCCCGATGAACCGAACTCAAATAAACCCATAGGTCGCTAGCCTATAAAAATGAGACGAAGCTCCATAAATCGAGGTATAGTCCCCCACGTGGACAAGGAGACATCGCACATCGCTAGTCTAAACCATAAATGATCATCATTGATCAATAAGAAGTGTCAATTACACTAAGCTAGTAAATAGATGAGTTTAGCTTCATGTCCCATAACCACTGTCTTAACTCAAATATTTACGAACAAATTGTAGATTTCCACTCGAAAACTATCACAAGAGTTCAATCGAACAAGTCCAAGAATTAATCGATGAAGTAAACGCAAGCGTTTCATACCACTTGTTTTGCTAAGTCGTTTAATTGGATTTCTCGTACGAATGGGGTAAAGGTTTGTATATACTAATAGATTGGAAAACGGTTTTAAAAACGAGCTTTGTATTTAAAAGTAGTGTTGAAATTGTTTTGATGAAAGAGTTTGAGTATTTACTACTAGTATAGAAACCTTTGTATTTAAAAGTGACAAATCACAAAAATGATTGTAGAAACAATCAATCACCAAAAATTCACATTCGAAGATGTGAATCAAAACCATAAAAATCGATATCAAATCCGTCAAACGGATATTCCCAAAAATCCAAAGAAAGAAGTCATCAAAGTCGATAATAAGTGATAACAACTATCTGGATCAACAAAAATCGATTAAACAATGGAAATCAAATCAAAACAGCCCAAAATAGGAAAAATAAACAGTTCCAGACGTCTAGATTTGTTCTTTGGAAATAATCCAGGAACCTACCAGACGTCTGAACCTTAATACAGACATCTGGAAACCAACCAGACGTTTGGTAAGTTTGGACCAGACGTCTGGTCCAAGTGTCTGTCTTTTTTTTCTTTTCTATCTATAACCAGACGTCTGGACTTGATCCCCAGATGTCTGGTCACCTGGCCTGGGCAACAGTTTACCTAGGCCAAGATGGCCAAAACGTTTCGGAAGCGATCGAACGAGCAACGACGACTAAGGATTTATGCCAAGCAACAACCCAGCTTTATAGGCTCTTCGATACACCCCAAATATCAATGTCCAAACATCCATAGTAGGATTTTCATAAAATTGGACCAAAACACAAAAATTTGAAAAATTCACCAAATCAATTCAAATCAAAAGCAAATGAACATGCACAAATGTTAGGAATTCATACCTAACAACAAAGAAAGTTATAGACGTAGATGTGAGTTAAAGAATTCACCTTTGAAACTCAAAGACACGA
Organism: Allium fistulosum; assembly: GCA_030737815.1. Lineage (NCBI taxonomy): Eukaryota > Viridiplantae > Streptophyta > Magnoliopsida > Asparagales > Amaryllidaceae > Allium > Allium fistulosum. The sequence continues at coordinate 1,017,719,823 of CM060902.1, forward strand.
ATGAGAAGCTTTAAAACAAAGGAAAGGCCAATTCCTCTTCAATATACCTCTAGAATCTTCAATCTATTATCAAAGGTAAAGTTATTCCTAAGTTAGGGTTAGGAATTTCTGAGAATTGAAGAGAGATAGAGATGGAGAAGATGAAGAGAATGCTTACCTAAGCTTCTCCTTGATTTTGGACTTGAATTTGTATTTCCTAGACAAACTAGGGTTTTGGAATTCTAATTTCCAATCTCTTCCCCCATTTTTAATTTAGCTTGAATGTATTAGGAAATGAGAATGAATGAAGAGGAGAGGGGGTGGAGTTAGGGTATTATGATGGGTTAGTAGGCTGAAACCCAACCCAAAGCCCAAAATAGAAAAATAGCAAAATTCTACTCAACTCCAAACATATCGATTTTTATACTCAAAAAGGTCGCAAACGCCATTTTGGACTCAATGGAAGTGGTCTCGAGTCCTAATTCGACTGTTTGCAAAAAGTGACATTTCGGAACTTAATCTGATTAACGATGATATATTTAAATAAAACATTTAAATATACAATCGTAAAATATGCGGGTTGTTACAGACTCCCCTCCTTAAAGAAATTACGTCCTCGCAATAATTAAGAGGAAGATAAAAAGTAACAACCATACAAAGGCATAACAACACAAAAAGAAGAAATTTTGAAATTAGAAGTTCACCCGAAAGAGCACGAGAGAGTAAGTCCGGATGTGTTCGCTCGATGAATTCTTAGGATTCCCAAAAGCAATCCTTAGGATTTGAGGACCATTGAACTTTCACAAGAGGAACATCTTTATTTCGAAGGCGTTCAACCTTCGAAGCAATGATACAAATAGAATGTTGCTCATAAGTCAAATTTGGTGAAACCTCAATTTCTTCAATAAGACCGGACTCAAGAATAGAATCGGAATCCCTAAGGCATTTCCGTAGTTGAGAGAAGTGGAATACGTCATGAATAGCAGAAAATTGAGTCGGTAATAAAAGGCGATAAGCCACGAAACCAATGCGTTCGGTGATGGGAAATGGACCAATATACCGAGGTACAAATTTTCCCGATCGACTGAAACACACAACACCCATCATAGGTGAAACACGAATAAAGTCTGGATCTAAAACCAGCTTCTCACCGGTTTTAAGCCAACACGAAGGAGATCGAAATGGCCTTCCGTAGAGTGCCTCGAAAGGTGACATACCAATACTAGATTGGAAGCTATTATTATAGGAAAACTCAACAAGAGAAATAGGATCTTCCCAACTTCTACCAAAATCTAGAACACATGCACGAAGGAGATCTTCAAGAGTTTGATTCACATGCTCGGTTTGTCCATCGGACTGAGGATGATAAGCGGTGCTAAAATTAAGCTTTGTTCCCAAAGCTTTTTGAAGACCTTTCCAAAATCCACTAGTAAACAATGGATCACGATCGCTAACAAAAGAAGTAGGAACTCCATGCAATTTGATTTGACATTGAGTTTAGCCAAAAGAGGTACGGTCCAAAAAAGAAGGATGAGCCTCAAGGCTACACAAAACAAGAGATGAACATAAATTGGATTTAAGATCTCGAATCTCCCAAGTGGATAAAGTTTCGAGATCATTCCATTCGGATATCATTATGGAAACAACTGCTTGTCGCTTACGACTAAGGGCATCGGCAACACGATTTCCCTATCCGGGAGTATAGAGAATATCAAGATCATAAGATGCAAGGAACTCGAGCCAACGTTGTTGACGCAAATTAAGTTCCTTTTGAGAAAATAAATACTTCAAAGATTTATTATCGGTGTAGAGAACAAATTTCTCTCCCAAAAGATAATAATGCCAAATTCTAAGAGCGAAAACAATGGCCACTAGCACTAGATCATGAATGGCATATCCAGTCTCGGTAGGCTTTAATTGTATAGAAGTATAAGCGATAACGTGTTCCTTTTTTACAAGAGAACGGCATTCAAACCAATACGACTAGTGTAGGTATAAAAAATAAAATCTTGGTTCCCTTCGAGAATCGCAAGAATAAAAGCATCGGAAAAGAGTTCTTATCCTCTTTCCCGAAAAGCTAAGACATTCAAAATTACAATTAACTTTATGTAATCATCATTTTAGAAAAAATTACTTATTACAAGTCAATTTACTGTGTCTGACTATCTCATCATAGCGTTTAGGAGATTCCTATCGATAACGTTGATCAAGTGCATCAACCAGAATTCTTAAAGCACTCAATGGGCAAAACAACACAAATTCACCTTCTATATGATAAACATGTCTCTTAGAAAATTTACAAATATTCTTTGCTCGTTTTAAGAACAAAATCCAATCATACTTATAAATATCTTATTAAAAAGATTTGCGAATTTTAAATTGTTGTTTTCATCCATAATCAATAAATACAAGGATAAACTCATCGAGATATTCGTAGAATACTCGATTCATAAGATGGATGAAATAAGGTGGAAGATTCGTCAACCGAATAACATAACGAACCACTCATAAGAATCATAACGAGTGCGAAATGCGGTAAGTAAAACACTATCCTCCGCAACTCGTAGCTGATGAAAACCAGTGGCAAGGTCGAGCTGAAAAGACCTTAGCACCACTCAATAGATTTCTTAGGTGATAATCCTAAGACAAGCTCAAATATACCGGAAAATTCACAAACTACTTGAATGAGAGAAATAACACTTTCCTCCTCAAGTGGGTTTAAAGAATAAAATGATGGCACCGAATTTGGAAATCAAAATCATTAAGAACAGTAGAAATCTGCTTAACAGATTGAGAATGTCGAAGATATATAGTCCGCTCAGGACATAGGATTTGGGCTTTATAATGATCAAGCCAATCCTTTCCCAAAAATCAATTTCGAAGCCTAAGTAACGCATAACATGCAAATCGACTCGAAAAGAATAATCACATAAAATAATCTCGATATTTTTCACAAAGTAAACTGAGGGTTTCGGATCCACCAATCGGATTCGCAATTCTCAATGTAGTCATCAAGCCCATAATATTTAAAGAAAAAGTAACAACAAGTTTTTTCGATATAAAAGAGTGAGATGCACCCGAATCAAAAGAAATTCGAAATAGGATAATCATGAAACAAATTAATGCCATAAAGGATAGAAGGAGAATTACCTTGACCAAGAGAAGTGTCACTAGGAGCTTGCACAACATTCAACTCTCCCTCTCTCCTACTTTGGAGTATGGGACATGTAGATATAAGATGGCCCGAACTTTTGCAATAACAACAAAAAATGGTTTTGGGCACTCTTTTGCATAGTGGTCCGTTGAACCACAATTGTAGCATCGTCCACGACTAGAGGTAGGAGTCTTTGCTACCGAAGTTTCTTGCTTCCCTTTCTTGTTGGGATTGGGGCCTCTGAACTTAATAGGCCTCTTTATGTTATTGTTGAAGTTCTGTTTGGCACGCACAACTTCAACATCACTTTCTCAATCGGCCTCTTCAAGCCGAAGAGCGATATCTATAAGCTGATCGAAAGAAACTTCTAGTTTCAGAAGTAAAGGCTTTTTGAGGTTCTTATTCAACCCATAGACAAATCTCTAATTTTTCTTCAATGGGGTATTAATATATTCGACCCCATATTTAGAGATAGATTCAAAAGATGCGACGAAGTCGGTCACAGAAGATTCACCTTGAACAAGGTCAATAAAGCGCCGAGCTAAAGTTACTTTTTCAGCCTCCGGCACAAATTGCAGTTCGAACCTTTCCCGGAATTGCTCCCAAGTAAGGTCCGCTTCAATAATTTCCGAAATTAAAAGCTCATACTAATCTAATGCTCTTTCTTGGAGCATGCTAGAAGCCACTTGGACTCAAAGTGGATCAATAAGATTCATGCGGGAAAAGATGCGATCGCATGATCTAAGCCAAGCTTGGATTTCTATAACATTTTCGGAACCCTTGAATGGCCTTCTACCCAAAGCGGTATAATCTCTGCACAAGCGTGCAAACCCGGATATAGGGTGAGTAGGCTCTGGAACGGGTCCGGCAGCTTGGGCATTGTTCACAAGATCTAAAAGTTGTTGAGCAGACATAAATACTCCATCCTGAGGAGTAGCACTGGATTGACCGGCGCTAGGACGGCCTAGTCTAACCATTTCTCTTCTTTAAGAAAGAAAGAAGAAGAAAAGGGTTATTCACAGAATGAATATCAAACAAACTTGATTGATAAAACAAGGCATCATAAAAAGAAATAGGATAGAATGGTACGAAGACTCGAATTAAATCCTATGGCACGATTCCTAAGAAAGAATTAGGACAATGATCCTTGCTAGATTATTCTACATTGTTCCGAAGTTTGGCTTTGATACCAAGCTGTTACGCCCCACCTCTATACTCACACTAGCCAAGGACACTACGGGGTAATTCCGTCAACTAGCACGAAGAATAAGGCTGTTGAGGAGCGACCATCTGTGTAATTGCTTTGTGCGAGTATCGATATGTCAGATAATATAACTTACATTTCATTTCAAGAGGAAAATCCGACATATCAAATACAAACTCAAAGCTACCACACAGTGGCTATGTGGGCTTCGAAAACAAATATAGAAATAAACATAACACAAATCAGTCACAGATATTCATATCACAAAGGCGGAAACAGATATGAATATAACACATAGAATGTACATCAAAGTAGTGGTCATACAAGATCCACTACATCACAAAAGAATATATACAAGTGCTAGACAAAAGAATAAGTATACATCAAGGAGTCTCTATCTCAAATGTATACTAACAAAAACTACAATGCTAAAGTAGTTAGCCGAAAGTCAGGTGACGAACCCTGATAAGAAGTCAAGCAGAAGCACCTGAAATACCTCTGTCTTACCCGAGTATTATTTAAGAAGAAAATAATAAACGGATCGGTCTAGCTATAAATATCATATAAAATGAGATAGGATAAGAGATATCACAAAAACGTATGATAACAATAATGCCATACTGTGACAAGTATACATCAAATAACAACAAAAATCGTACAAATATCTCAAATATTCTGAAACACCAAAAGAATGTCATATTCTTTAAATTAATCACCAAAACACAAATATTGAAAAAACATATCAATGTCAATCGCATAAAAATCGGTGAAACACAAATTCTAGAAATCATCAACTAGAAATCCAAAAATCACAAAAAGGGGAAGGCCTATCACAAACGGGAGCATGAAAACTCACCAACACGTGTATCACAAATGGGTCGCTATCCCATGGTCGCTAACCATAGAGCCGAGCCACGACGTAGTACATCGAACGCCCGAGGAACCTGAAACTCAAATAATCTAGAACATCGATGTAGTACAGCGTTACGCCCGATGAACCAAATTCCAATAAGCCGGAACAACGACGTAGTACAACGAACGCCCGATGAACCTAACTCAAATAATACGGAACAACGACGTAGTATAGCGAATGCCCGATGAACCGAACTCCAATAATACAGAACAACGACATAGTACAACGAACGCCCAATGAACCGAACTCAAATAAACCCATAGGTCTCTAGCCTAAAAATGAGACGAAGCTCCATAAATCGGGGTACAGTCCCCCACGTGGACAAAGAGACATCGCACATCGCTATTCTAAACCATAAATGATCATCATTGATCAATAAAAAGTGTCAATTACACTAAGCTAGTAAATAGATGAGTTTAGCTTCATGTCCTATAACCACTGGCTTAACCTAAATATTTATGAACAAATTGTAGATTTCCACTCGAAAATTGTCACGAGAGTTCAATCGAACAAGTCCAAGAATTAACCGACGAAGTAAACACAAGCATTTCATACCATTTGTTTTGCTAAGTCTTTTAATTGGATTTCTCGTACGAATGAGGTAAAGGTTTGTATATACTAATAGATTGGAAAACGGTTTTAAAAACGAGCTTTGTATTTAAAAATAGTGTTGAAATCGTTTTGATGAAAGAGTTTGAGTATTTACTACTAGTATAGAAACCTTTGTATTTAAAAGTGACAAATCACAAAAATGATTGTAGAAACAATCAATCACCAAAAATTCACATTCGAAGACGTGAATCAAAACCATAAAAATCGATATCAAATCCGTCAAACGGATATTCCCAAAAATTCAAAGAAAGAAGTCATCAAAGTTGATAATAAGTGATAACAACTATCTGGATCAACAAAAATCGATTAAACAATGGAAATCAAATCAAAACAGCCCAAAATAGGCAAACTGAACAGTTCCAGACGCCTGGTTTAGAATCCAAACATCTGGATTTGTTCTTTGGAAATAATCCAGGAACCTACCAGACGTCTGAACCTTAATCCAGACGTTTGGAAACTAACCAGGCGTCTGGTAAGTTTGGACTAGACGTCTGGTCCGAGTGTCTGTCTTTTTTTTTCTTTTCTATTTATAACCAGACGTCTGGACTTGATCCCCAGACGTCTGGTCACCTGGCCTGGGCAACAGTTTGCCTAGGCCAAGATGGCCAAAACGTTTCAGAAGCGATCAGATGAGCAACGACGACTAAGGATTTAAGCCAAGCGACAACCCAGCCTTATAGGCTCTTCGATACACCCCAAATATCAATGTCCAAACATCCATAGTAGGATTTTCATAAAATTGGACCAAAACACCAAAATTTGAAAAATTCACCAAATCAATTCAAATCAAAAGCAAATGAACATGCACAAATGTTAGGAATTCATACCTTACAACAAAGAAAGTTATAGACGTAGATGTGAGTTAAAGAACTCACCTTTAAAACTCAAAGACACGAATGAGAAGCTTTAAAACAAAGGAAAGGCCAATTCCTCTTCAATATACCTCTAGAATCTTCAATCTATTATTAAAGGTAAAAATTTTCCTAAGTTAGGGTTAGGAATTTCTGAGAATTGAAGAGAGATAGAGATGGAGAAGATGAAGAGGATGCTTACCTAAACTTCTCCTTTATTTTGGACTTGAATTTGTATTTCCTAGACAAACTAGGGTTTTGGAATTTTAATTTCCAATCTCTTCCCCCATTTTTAACACGCCATTTTGGACTCAATGGATGTGGTCCCGAGTCCTAATTCGACTGTTTGCAAAAAGTGACATTTCTAACTTTAATCCAATTAACGAAGCTATATTTAAGTAAAACATTTAAATATACAATCGTAAAATATGCGGGTTGTTACACTAATGGATCCGTCAGAACAAAATATAACAACAACAAATACAACATATTACAGAACAACGGTCACACATATATATGTACATATATACAAATACATCATAGTATACTACATAGTGATACACCAGTGGTAGTATAAAGACCACAATATATACATCGAGTCAAAAAGAATATGTACATATCAGAGTACACAAAATAACTACAAGGCTACATAAAAGATGACTAGCATCCAAAAGAAAGCAAGAAAATCCATAATGGAAGTAGCATAGCGGTAATCTACAGCATGTGACTAACCTGAAATAACTCAGTCTGACCCGAGAATATAAAATACACGGGTCAGTCTAGCTTAAATAAACTGATTAGCACAAGATAGATGAAGTATAAGGATAAATGACAATATTTCTTCCCGAAAGAGAAGAAGCAACATCAAATATATGTATCAACTACCAAAATATCATATGAGGGTTTCTCGAAAGAGGCAAGATCAACTACAACATCAATTAGTCACAAATAATCGCCTCATATCATCGGCATCAACAACAACCAATATAATGGCTTCTATCAACACCATAACTCCAAAATAGGAAATCACAAATCTCAAAAAGGCCAAAGGATGGCAACCACAAATCACAATATGTAGAACTCGGTTAAGAGTTCAAACTCCAAAATGTAATCACCATATAATAAATCCTCAAACGGCTTAAAGGCCAAAAAATCACGAAATGGCGAAAACATTTGGAAATCACAAATAATCAAGAAATATAACAAAAGATGGATCCATATCACAAATGGAAATTCTAAGCTACGCCTGCACGTGCACAACACAAACGGCCGAAGCCCGCCAAGTACTGTATCACAAATATGACGCCTAAAATAAACGACCCAAAGGCCAAACGATCCGAAAGCCAAATGACCCGAAGGTCTAACGACTAGAAAGCCAAATGACCCGAAGGTCCATGAAATGTGTTAGCTTCAATAGAACGAATCCAGAATTAACCGATATAGCAAACCTACGTGTCCCATACCATGTGGTTTGTTATATCGTTTAAATCACTTCCTCATTCTCTCAAAGAGTGCAAAAAATGTGTATTTTATATAGAAAATACTTTGTTTCGAGAAAACTAGTTTTTAAAATAATTTTTGAAATCGTTTGGAAATTATGGCTTTGAAATTCTCTTTATTATAGAGAATATATATATTAAGTAGCTTCAAAAATAATTATAAATGTTGTAAAATATTTATTTCGAAAGCTATTTTATTATAAAAATCATTCCAAAATCGGTTTAGAAAACACATGCTCGAAAACAACAAAAATCACCGAAAACGCCATAAAATCGGCATATGAAAATTACTCAAAAACACGTCAATCCAGACTACAGATCAACAATAATGTTGGCTTACCTATTGATAGGTTTAAGCCCTTCAAAACACTTTAAAATATTACAGAAATTGGTCACAAAAATCACTGGAATAACCAAAATAACCAAAACAGTGCACAGGAACAAAAACAGAGCGACCTGGACAAATTTAAAAAGTAAGGGTCAACCATTATATAGCTCAGGTCGACCCTAGGGTCGACCTCCAAAGTGCCTGGGTCGACCTAGAAGTCGTGAATGCTACATGCATTTTTGTCTGTTCCGTTTCTAACTTCGAGCATTGATTTTGGGCACTTCTAGATTAAATCAAGCTATGAAATTTGACATGTAACAACTACTAAACATGGTCTATGATCCGAAAAGGTTTTACTCAATTCGATATGAAACCAAAGGGATATAGGGTCACAAAGTTGAACCCAGACAAGATTTTAACTGTAAACTAGAAATTCCAATTTACAGTTACAGTATATCAAAAACAACAGAAACTGAAACAAATTTTTACAGGCAGATTGGTTTGGCTAGAAGAGTGAGTTACTACTCACCTTGTTAAGATTTTTAGCGATTTGAATTGCAAGCAGTGGTCTTTTGGCCTTGGAAAAACTTTAGATACCTGTAGAAGATGGAAAAGAGGACATGCAAGCGTAAAACAAAAGTTATAGTATACTGCTAATCTCAAAATGGAGATTTTATGAAATAGATTATGGTTGAAAGTGATTACCTGCTAAAAATCTTTGTTTGCACTTTTCTATCTTTAGTTTTTTTTTCTTATTTTTGGTTTAATTTTGTGGAGGAATAGAATTTACAGAGGAAGCCATTTTCTGATTTCTTTTAGGTAGGAGAAGGAAGTGAGAAAAGTATGTACAGATGTATTTCCTCCCTCCAGATTATTCCATAAATGGGTTTTGGGCTTCATCCATTACTATAAAAGCCTAAATGTTTACACTTAGTTAAATTTTAACTAAGTTAATTTATGTTAACATTTTATTTTCACTATTTTCACTTTAACTCACTAATTAAATTTACACAACCACATTTCTATGTTTACAAAAATATTTTCCAACATACAAAAATTAGTTTAGCCATTAAAAACTATTTTCCATCATTAAATTCTTATTTTTATTTAAATAGTTCAATTTATACCATTATTTACATAATACAATATTTTTAACACCAAAATTTCAACAAAAATCATTTTCTTATCCAATCAAACATAGCAAACCATATTAATATTATTTTTTCATCCAAATATTATTTTCGAACAAAACTCCACCTTTTAATTTACAATATTTACCATATTAAATTCTAATACTTCATTAAATTAACAAAAATCATCATTTTATCACTATTTCGACAATTATTATATTTTATCAAAATAAAATCATCTAATGCTTATTTTTATCACAAATTCTCATAACAAAGTTTCTAAATCTTTACTTCCAACGTTATTTATTTATTTACAACAAATGATATTGAATTAAATTCTTTTACTTCACTTATTTAATTAATTTACCACCAAAACATCATATTTCCATTAATATCAATTAATTACCAACCAAACCAACCCAATACCATTTTATTTTACCACAATCCATTGTTTATTTAAAATAAACAATTTTAACAAATTTTACATCTCCAATTTATCTTATTCCTCCATTATTAAATTATAACCACCGTTATAATTTAATTTCACAGGTAATCACAAAACCAGGGTTGTTACAGACTCCCCCCTTATAAAAATTGCATCCTCACAATTTCCTAGAGAAGAGCTGTAAACAACACAATTTATTTCATCTAGCAAAGGGAAATAGATAAGCTTGAGATTTTTTAAAAATTCTCACCCCCAACATGAGAAGATAGAAAACCAGGATAAGATCGCTCAATAAGTTCAATGGTTTCCCATGTACAGTCATTGGGATTAGCGGACCATTGAATCTTCACGAGTGGTACATTCTTATTTCGAAGGTGTTTCACCTTCGAAGCAAGAACATGGACACGATGTTGCACAATAGATAAATCAGATGAGATCTCAAGCTCTTGCAAAATAGAAGGATCAATAATAGAATCTGAATCACGAAGGCCAATACTTGAGAGACATGAAACACGTCATGAATACCAGAAAACTAGGCCGGAAGTGATACTCTATAAGCAACTAGGCCAATACGCTCAGTAATAGGGAACGGTCCTATGAATCGAGGAGCCAATTTCCAGGTCCTACTAAAACGCATTACCCCCTTCAAGGGAGATACACGAATATAAACAAGATCACCAATGGAGAACTCAAGAGGCTTCCTACGGTTGTCCACGTAGGATTTCTGACGACTCTGTGCCTCTCTCTGATGAATAAGATCGATCTTCTCTGAAGCTTCATGAATAGAATCGGGGCCTAAAATCAACTTCTCCCCGGATTCCAACGAACAAGAAGGTGATCGACATGGCCTTCCATATAGGGCTTCGAAAGGAGCCATACCAATACTGGACTGAAAACTATTGTTATAAGAGAAATCAACAAGCAGTAGGTGGTCTTCCCAACCACCACCAAAATCAAGAATGCATGCACGAAGTAGATCCTCAAGAATACAATTCACCCGTTCAGTCACCATCAGACTGCGGATGATAAGCTGTGCTAGGGGTGGGCATAAACCGCACCGCTATACGGAAACCACCTGCACCGGACCGTAAAAACGGTGCGGAAACCCGCATCGAATCTTCTAATCAATGCAAACACCCTAAACCGAACCGACCCGCATCGATATGGTTCGGTTGTGATTTGGATGATTGAGCCGACCATATTAAACCGAATAGAATTGAATATTTACACTAGTAATCTTATGATAAAAATATAAGCAACTCCTATCTTATTTTATATTCTAACGATGTATATTCAATTTTCAGCTTGTATCAAGTAATAATCGTTGTCATAAAGGAAGAAGTTATAGTTTTAGTATGATATTTTTCATCTCATGTTTTGGATAAATGCTAATTATAATCTTATTCTAGTTCTTTTACTAATGATTATGCATTGTTTAACGTTGATGATTGGTTAATCTACTGAAAAAAACTCACTTATAGCTAAATGTCAAATTTAAATATTCAATTAAGAACCAATCTTTCATTTCTGTATGACATTGTGTGTTTTAACCTTTAAGTATAAAAGCTTCACACAGTTGCCGTCGTAAATTGATTGTTGATGGAAGTAATTTCCTTATTTCATATTTAATATGAGTTCAAACTGAACCAGACCAAAACCGGACCGTATTACATTAAAACCGAACTGAACCGTTTAAATGGTTAGTATAATGGTTTGTATTTTTAATTAACCGCTTGATGCGGTGCAGAAGCGGTTTGGACTTCAAACCGCACCAAACCGACCCGCGCCCACCCCTAAGCTATGCTGAAGTTAAGCTTTGTACCCAAAGCTTTCCGAAGACTCTGCCAGAAATTACTGGTGAAAAGTGGATCTCTATCACAAACGATCAAACTAGGAACACCATGAAGTCTCATAATCTCCTTAATATATAGCTTGGATAGAAGAGAAGCTGTCATATTAGATTTAATAGGAATGAAATGAGCAGATTTAGTCAAGCGATCCACGATAACCCAAACACTGTTATGGCCTAATCTCGATCGAGGTAGACCATTAATAAAGTCCATATTGATTTGATCCTATTTCCACAATGGGACCTAAGGAGGCTGAAGAAGACCACTGGGACGCTGATGTTCAGCTTTAGTGAGTTTACAAGTCATGCAATTACTTACATAACTTACAACATCATGCTTCATGCCATCCCAATAATACAAGCGTCTCATATCGGCATACATCTTGCTACTGCCGGGATGAATAGTATACTTAGAATGGTAACAATCATTTAGAATGTCCTGCTTAAGATCAGAAACATAAGGCAAAATCAATCAATTCTTCTTAAGAAGACAACCATGAATATCAATGCTGAAATCCCTCAACTCATCATCACAGGATTCAGTCTTACAAAGCTGAATAAGGCGTATAAGATCTGGATCTTGCCTTTGAGCCATGGCAATATGATCCAATAAGCTAGGACGAGCTTCCAAACTAAATAATAAGATAGGAGAATTTGAAGCTAGAGCACGATCACAAATATCACAAAAAGATAGAGTCTTCAACATATCCTACTCAACTAACATCAAAGAAACAACAACTGAGTGCTTGCGACTTAGCGCATCTGCAACTCGGTTCCCCTTTCCAGGAGTGTACTGGATATCAAAATCATAAGAGGCTAGGAACTCGAGCCAACGCTGTTGCCGCATATTAAGCCCTTTTAGGGTGAACAGATATTTCAACGATTTATGATCGGTATAAAGAATGAAGCCCTCGCCCAATAAATAATGTCACCACATCTTTAAGGAAAAGACTATGACGGCTAACTCTAAGTGGTGGGTGGGATAGCGGACCCCATTCGGATGCAATTGCTTAGAAGCATAGGCAACTACCCGATCTCTCTGCATAAGCACGACACCGAGACCACATCCACTAGCATCGGTGTAGACAATAAGATCTTGATTCCCTTCGGGAACCACAAGGATAGGAGCATTAGTGAGAAGTTCTTTCAATTTATGGAAAGAAGCTTCACACTTATCAGACTAAATAAATCGAACACCTTTTCTAGTAAGGTTAGTGAGAGGAAGAACAATGCGGGAAAAGTCCTGATGAATCGACGGTAATAACCCGCCAATCCAAGGAAATTGCGAATCATAGAAACGTTCTCTGACCTTTTCCAATTCTGAATGGCTTTTATCTTCGATGGATCAATAGAAATACCATCAGAAGATACAACATGGCCAAGGAACTTCACCTTATTCTCCCAAAAGTGGCACTTGGAGAATTTGGCTTTAAGTTGATGCTGACGAAGAGAATTCAAAACAATCCTCAAATGATGAGCATGATCGGCTTCAGATTTAGAGTAGACAAGGATGTCATCAATGAATACAAGGACGAACTTATCGAGATATTCCCGGAATACTCGATTCATAAGATCGACGAAATAAGCTGGGGCATTCGTTAAATCGAATGGCATAACGAGACACTCATAAGAACCATAACAAGTGCGGAATAAGGTAAGAGGAATGATGTCCTCCGCAACTGGTAGCCGATGAAAACCAGTGGCAAGGTCTAGCTGAGAAAATACCTTAGCACCACTCAACTGATCGAACATGTCATCGATCCTAGGCAATGGATACTTATTCTTAATGGTTAACTCGTTAAGCTTGCGGTAATCGATGCAAAGCCTAAGAGTACCATCAGATTTCTTTACAAAGACGACTGCGGCATCCCATGGTAAAGAACTGGACTGAATGAATTGCTTGGCTTCAAGCTCCAACAATTTCTTTCTAAGTTCCTCATTTTCCTTAGTGGACATCCTCGTGGGAGGACGACTAACAGACTGAGCACCAGGAATGAGGTTAATACGGAACTCAATTGCCCGCTTGGGTGGCAAACCCGAAACATGCTCAAATACATCAGCAAAATCACAAACGACTAGAATTCAAGATACATCATCATCATCTCGAGACTCAACAGCAAATAAAGATGCTTCAAAACACCATCAACATTTCGATGAACAAGAGATAACTGATCAGTCGAATCAAGGTGCCTAAGATATAGGATCCTTTCAGAACATAGGATTCGGGCTTAATAACAAGCAAGCCAATCCATCCCCAAAATCATATCAAATCCAAGATAGTGAATAACGTGCAGATTCGCACGGAAAGAAAAACCACAAAGAATAATCTCAACTTCACTACAAAGCATGCTAAGTGTTGTGGATCCCCCAATAGGATTCACAATCCTTAAAGAAGTAACAAGGCAAGAAACATCCAATGGTATAACATCAACAAGCTCCTTCGATACGAATGAGTGTGAAGCACCCGTATCGAAGAGAACTCGAATAAAACGATCATGAAATAATATAGAACCTTCGATAATAGAAGGAGAAGTACCTCTGGGCTGAGAAGAACCACCAGAAGCATCCACCACATTAAGCTTGCCCGACTTGACATTACTAGGAGCAATGTGACAAGATGAAACCCAATGTCCCTCTTTCTTGCAATAACGGCACAAACGAGGCTTGGGACAATCTCCAATCAAATAATCAGAAGAGCCACAATTGAAACACCCCTTCTGACTAAGAGCTGCTCCATTGGGCTGAGAGCTAGAACCAACAGACTTCTTCTTCTTGCTATGAGGAAAAGACTTAGACTTCTGTAAAGGAAACTTCTTCTTGTTGGGGCTCTTACGAACCTCAGTCTCATTACTACTATCTCTCTCCTTCTCGACTGCTTCAAGGTGAAGCGCTGAGTCAACCAACTCCTCAAATGAAAGCTTAAGCTGAAGCATCAAAGATTTCTTCAAATATTTCTTGAGGCCAGAAACAAACTTGAGATTCTTCTTATAAGAAGTGCTAATATACTCGAGACCATACTTGGACAAGGCCTCGAATGAAGAAACATACTCGAAAACTGAAGACTTCCCTTGCTTCAACTCAAGGAAGCGACGATCTAAGAGGGCTTTCTCGGACTCGAGAACGAACTTAAGTTCGATTTGCTCCCTAAACTGGATCCATGTAAGAGTAGACTCATCAAGCTCAGCAATAAGAAGCTCATACCAATCAAGTGCACGCTCTTGCAACATACTCGATACTACAAGAACTCGGTGATGGTTGAAAAGATCCATGCGAGTAAACATATGCTCGCATGTACGAAGCCATGCGTAGACCTCAAGAACAGACTCTGAGCCTTTAAAGGCTTGCCTCCAAGATGAGAGAAACCACTGCACATATGTGCAAAAGCAGACTTGCGTGGAGGGGACAAAGGAGTAGGAGCTGGAGGCTGAGTTCTCCTGAATAACTCCATGAACTAATCAGTAGACATATAAACACCGTTTGGATGTCAGCTACTGGACGACCCAGCATCAGAATGGCGACCTCTGTCTCTTCCAGCCATATGCTGAAAGTATAAGATAAGATAAGGATTATTCATGGGGTAAGATATCATTAATTTAATTATGGAATACTATGGAATTAAAATGCAATTCTAGACGTATTTCCAACCTATATCTACCCCCAAGGACACGGAAAGATTAAGGACACGATGATTAGGGAATATGTAACACTTATATTGTACTATGATGTACTGTAATATATGTTCTATTTTGTGTTTATCATATTTTTTTCTGAACTCTGCTCTGATACCATGCTGTGACGCCCCACCTCGAGACCCACATTAACAAAGAGCATTACGGAGTAATACTATCTGTTAATGCAGAAAATAGAGCTGGTTAGAGGCGACCATCCATAAGATTTGTCTTAAACAAGTATTGAATACGTCGATTGGGTGCTCTAATTTTTTTCTTCTTTTACCTTTCTCTAGTGGATCGACATACTCAATAAATGTTTAACACAGAACTACGGTGGCTAATGGATCTATCAGAACAAAATATAACAACAACAAATACAACAGATCATGGAACATCGGTCACACATATATATGTACATATATACAGATACACCATAGTACACTACATAGTGATACACCAGTGGTGGTACAAAGAGCACAATATATACGTCGAGTCAAAAATAATATGTACATATCAGAGTACACAAAATAACTACAAGGCTACACAAAAGATGACTAGCATCCAAAAGAAAGCAAGAAAATCCATAGCGGAAGCAACATAGTGGTAATCTACAGCAGGTGACTAACCGGAAATAACTCAGTCTGACCCGAGTATATAAAATACACGGGTCAGTCTAGCTTAAATAAACTGATTAGCACAAGATAGATGAAGTATAGGGATAAATGATAATATTTCTTCTCGAAAGAGAAGAAGCAACACCAAATATATATATATCAACTACCAAAAATGCGACGACCCTGAATTTTTGACATTTGAAATCAGAATATTTAATTGATTTTAAATATCTGGAAGTTAGTTTAATTGGAAATTCAAATATCAGAATGAATTTGGCAATTTAATTATTGAATTTAATTATTGAATTTAATTATTGGAAGTTGGGTAAATTATTGAATCTTCAGTTTTTAAGCTGATTAAAAATATTCCCAAGGGCTTAGAAATTCATATTGATAATACTGGAGATAATAGAACTTTTGAAATTGAATTTGAAAGTAATTTGTTCAGTTTTGAAATTTTATCGTTTAAATCGATATTTAAAAATAGCTTTCCGGGGCACTGTCTCGGAATTCAACAAAACCAGTTCCATTGGATCCATAATACTGTATTATTATCGGATTTCAATTTTTGTAACGTTTGGAGTCGTCGTGTGGCCGTACGATAAGCAAACGCGCTGAAAAATATATCGAAATTTAATATAATAACTGGGTTCAAAAAGCTATCTTCTCCATACGATCGAGTTAGGACTCGAAACCTTTTCCATTGCGTTCGGAATAGGCGTATAACATTACGAATGCCTGGCGGCACGCCTCGTTAGGAGTTCGAAATTGTAAGTTGCTTTTGAAAACGAGATATTTTGGGTTTGAAATAAAATAATATATATAATCAATTCAACTTTCTTTTCAGCCGAAAATTTATCAAATCAGAGCCGCTTGGTTTGGTTTAAAACACGTTTTCATCAAATCATTCAAATATCTGTTCCCTTCCCCTTTCTGTTAAAATCATGTCTTCACTTCCTAGAAGAAAAGAAAAAAGAAGAAGAAATCCATGGCCGTAGCAGAAATCGATCTCGTTCCCCCCTGAAAATAAGATGGCGGCCTACAAATTCTCTTCATTCCTCTTCTTTATAAAATCAAATTCCATCTCCAGTTCTTATTAAAATGAATTGTGCCTTCCTCTTATTTTTCGAAATGAATCATTCGAAAACGGGAAAAAATGGGAACGAACGAAATTTAAAAGCGTTCGAAAGCTAGGAGTTGAATCAAAATCAAATAGTTGCGTAGAGGCAGGGCATGGGGCTGGAGGCGCTGAAACTTGTTCGACTTGAAGGGATTACTCGCGTGAATGACGCGAGTCGTTCGTGGTCACGATGGGCGACGATGAAGGTCGCGTACGCACGCGCTCGCGTAGGGGACGGCAAGGAGGTGTCGACTGAGGTCGAGGGCGGCAGTTTCAATTGAAGGTGAAGTCGCGCACTCGCGCACGCGAAGGTGGGGACGAGTTCTCTGATGGGTCGCGATTTCGTCTCTTGTTGTGGCAAACTCGTTCGAGAGCTCGGCGACTCGACCGGAGCTAGGGTTTCGTTCGATATGCAGTGAGGTATCATTTTATTTTAATTTAATCAAATAAATGAATGTGTTAAATACAACAAAGAAATTTCATACAGTGAAATCATAAACATACAGTAGGGTTTATGTAAATGCAGATTTCAATGTATATATATAGTTTAAGTAAAAAAAAATTGATTGAGTTAAGATTTATTAAATGGAAATTGAATTGTCGATTGTTTCAGATATTAATAAAGATGTATTAAAAGGAAAAGTATATTTATAAATCGGTATTTGATTACTGTAGAAGATAAGTTTTTCACTTAATATATATATACATATTCGAAGACAACAGTAAATACACACCTATTTTAATTTAAATGTATATGTATAGAAACAGGAAATTTTTATATATAGATAAAGTTGAAAAAAAAATAGATTTTACAATCTATATAGATTATTTTCAAAGAAAAGAATAAAGTAAATATACATATGCATATTTTAAACTCACTAGATTATTTTAAAATGATGGACTTTGGGGGATTAACTTGGTTAATTAACTTATTAAACTTATTTTTGATACTAAAAGATATTTTAAAGGGGAAATTGGTTTAAACCAAATTATTAGTTAATTAAATCTACTAAATGAAAATTGATTGTTCGATCTATTCGAATATTAATAATTTGTATAAAATTGTTTATACAAGGTCAAAATTGTGGAGAAAACAGTCTGAAATGGAAATGGATTGCAATTAAAAGAAAAGGTGAGATCTTCTCACTCATTTGATTGTTTGATGAATTTAAATAGTTGAATTTAAATTCTGGATGTGTTTGGATGAATTGGATGATTTATCTATTGATGATATTAGATATAGTAGGATATATATATATATATATATTTGGAGTGATTGATTTCCCGCATTATATAGCGGATGAGACCCTATGCGCCGCATAATAGCGGATGATATTTTATAAATCCCGTATACCGCGATATTCCACCTCGAAGTGGAATGGGTATTTAATTGTTGTGCTAACGTCTATGGATGTAGGGAAACAGGTTGGAGGGATCCAACTGGATTTCTCAAATTGTATGAATTTGTTTCATATGTTGTGTGATAATTTATTGATAATCTGTGAATGATTATATTGATGATTTAATTTGTTAAAGGCTATAATTTAGCCGAATGTATTTTTGGTATCGTTGGATACCAGAAATAAATAAAATTGCATTTTTGAAATTAAAGTTGGAAATTTTTAGTAAATTTCTTTTGAAAGAATTGGGTGAATTTAAAAGAAGGAATTTAAAAGCGTAAAGTTGATTTTCGAAATCTTATCGAATTATTTCCAAAATATGGGAGAAAAATATTAATAAATGGGTTTTGAATAATATTGTTTAAAAGTTGAAGAGTTTATTGAAAATGGAATTTTAAATAATTTGGAAAGAAAAAAGGGATTTATTTAAAAGGTGAAAAATTTCTAGGAATCAATTTGATAATTGATTTGGTATTTGAAAAGAAATCTTCGAGAAATCGATATGAAAATTTATTTAGTGTTGAATGAAAATGGATTTTGTGTTGAAATAAATTTGGAAACCGGTTTGTAAATTGATTTGGTAATTGGATATAAATTCAGAAATAAATTTGCAAATGGTTTGTTATTTGGAAATAAACTTAGAAATCAATTTGCAAATGTTCTGTTTTATTGAAAATAGACTTGGGAATCAAATTGTAAAAAAATTGATTGGGTATTTGAAATAAACAGAAGAATCAATTTGAAATTTGATTTGGTGTTGAAATAAATTTAAAAAATCAATTTGGAATTTGATTTGGGGGTTTAAAGTGAATATTTGGAAATTGTATATAAGTGAATATTCGGAAAATCGTATATAAGTGGATATTTAAAAATTTAGATTTCCAGTGGAAATAAATAATATTGGAAATTTTGTTCCGCGAGTGAAAAGAGATTTGAAATTGGTTTTCAAAATGTTGAAGTGTGGAAAAATATATATCTTGTGAAGATATTTTGAAAATAAATAATTTGGAAAAATTATTTAAATCTGATGATTGTTGTGAATGCTGTTGATAGTTAAATAACCGACTATCAATGTTGGCCTTTGAAATGGCACTTGAATTTGTTTTTAAAACAAGCGCTCATTATTCGGTTTAGCCGGGAGAGGACTTTGTGTCATATAACCCATCCGAATAATGATACGACGTTATGGATTGCAATTGAAAATCGGATTTGCAAGGGCTTCTTTGGAAAAGCCTTCGGTTCCGTTCGAACCTGGAACAGACTTGTATGGATGTATGTCTGACGCTACAGTTTGAGATATAAAGCAGATTTCTTTCAAATACATTTCTGTTTGGTGGCGGAGAATTTATTCTCTTAGCTTAACACCCTTCTCAGAGACGTACGAGCTCAGAGGTTATGTAGTTGAAGGTTATCGGTGATATACTCCCAATTTGGTAGTGTGGCATGCTAAGTGTTGCTGTGTGTTGCTGATCATTTGTTGATCATTTGTTGATCAAAGCATGTCTTTCGTGTAAAGCGTAGCTTTGTGGACGAGACCTCATCGGACCTCACACCCCGGAAATGGTCAAAACAAGAAAATGCGGCGAGGTTATGAGGGTCGCTCCATTTAGGGTATGTCATTTCCTTCTGGAAAAAGGTGGTATCATGGTATGGAGCCCATATGCTTTACCTGTGTGGTTGCATCAATCTTATTTACTGTGTGATTGTTGCTTTGTGATCGAGGGCCCTCAAATAAAGGTCGCAAACGACCGGGGGGTGGCATACTCGTGTAGTAGTTACCTAGTTACAGAGGTAACCCGGCCTTGTGTTGGCAGAGAGCTGGTTAAGTTCTCGGGACGTCCCTCCAGAGGCGTACCCATGTAGCATAGGAAGTTCCTTAGCCTGACCATTTGTTGGAAATCCTAAGAAACAATACGAGCTCTTTACGATTGCAATTTGTATAACCTATCACCTCAGGTGGCAGCTATAGCAGGCATAATATAATGGTACCTATGCTGGCTAAGATTAATATTATATTTTCGAAAGGATTTTCACACTATGCACTAGTAATAATATCAAAAGAGTTTTCTCGTATTAAGCATATTTTACTATCATAAGAAGAAATCTCCTCCAAGTCTGCGATTGCATTGTGTGTGTGGTGGGAGGTCTTATGGTAGTTTCATTTTCCAAAAGCATTGCGGAATTTATTTTATTTTCTTTGTGAAAATAATTGTTTTTAAGATCTCACACCAGTCCCATAACTGACCTGGAGTTTATTGTTCCCTTTCTAAACTCTGGGTGCCCATAATTTTCCACACGGGCAGCCTAGAGTCAGGTTATCAGGTCATTCTGGAATTTAGAAGTTGCTGTGGAGATCTGGAGGCGAGCTGGATGGCGAGACGTATCACTTTTACTAGTATTATTCCGCTGTGTATTATGTTATGTGGACAAGTTTATATAACTGTCCAGTGATGTGTGTTGTTGTTGTAAACTCTGACGATGTATTGTATAAAGTGATATAGTTCTTTGTTTAAAGATTATTCATTCATCTATTATATATTGTTCCGCTGCGAATGTGAGATTCTGATATTGTTTTTGTTTCTTTTTCCTTCTGTCTTCTTCTACCTCTTCTTTTTAACCCTAATGATTCGGTTTTTCGGCATTCGATTGCGCGGCTTTGATATAGTGGACGTATTAATGTCGACTTTCGAGCGTCGAAAGATCGTATCGTTACAATGAATATCATATGAGGGTTTGATACAGTGGGCGTATTAATGTCGACTTTCGAGCGTCGAAAGATCGTATCGTTACAATGTGGTATCAGAGCATTTGGTTAAGCGACAACCCTGGCTCTGTTGGGAGTTACTCATTAGAGATAGAGTCAGTAGTACTCTAGAATGAGTGTGAGTGTAATAATAGATATGAGCGCGTATTTGTTAGTGAATACAAAAATTTGTTTTATATTGTTTTGACTTATCGGTTGATTATTTATAGATTATAGTCGGTTCAGTTTGCCAACTGTAATCGATAGGGGTTTCTAAACTCTTAAACAAGATAAACTGACACAGTATTGTTTTAAAATAGGGTAAATAAAATAATTTTGCCCAAAACTATTTTTGTATAGAAAAGAAATCATTTTCCATAAAGTATTATAGTATATGGATGCTTGGTTGTTAGGAAGTGATAATATTGAATTATTATCATCATTGTATGGAAATTGAATAAGAAATAATGGTATAACTAAAGATTTGGAGATAAATTCATTAAACAAATGAAATTTATAAATATGAATTGAAAGGATAAGGAAATGAATTCATATACGAATGGGATTTGTAAATGTAAATTGTAAAAGTGATTTATAATTTGAAATAAAATTCCAGGAAAATATTTGAAAATAAAATTTATTAATGGAATGAAATTGGTAATGTGAATTTATAAATGAGTTTTATAGATTGAAATGAGATGCCAGAGTAATTTTTGAAATACGGATTAAAGGATTGGATTGAAATTTCAAAGGATTAAATTTCCTAATTTGAAATGGTTTCCCAAAGTCTGGAAAATAATTATATAAGAAGTATTTTTGAGTTGGATATGACATCTGGTGGAGTTTGAAAATTAAAAATATTTGGGAAAATATTTTGTAGGGACAATTAATTTCAAAGTTAGTTTTGAAATGTGTGTAATTGTTAAAAAGACTCTGGAAATTCTTTAAAATATTATGGAATGTAAATAAGTTTGATAACTTATAAAATATTTGAAATTTGATTGGAATAAGGTTCAAATTGAAAAGAAATAATGTGAATATGGAATGCAAATTAAATTGAATGGAATCAATTGGAAATGAAATTGAATTAAAATAAATTGAGTTGGTATCAATTTAAATTAGTTATAAACTAGAATGGATATTCTATTAAGTGAATATCGTTGAATTTGCATATAAATGGTCGTCGTTTGACGCAAACAAGGTTATATAAAATTCTATGAGTTAATAGAAGAGAATAAAATTGATTTTTGAATCAATTGAAATGGATATGAATTCGTTTCGCTTGAAAATGAATAGAATGTAAGAAAGTGAGTTGTAAATCACTTGAATTGAATAGAAATGATGTGTGATATAGTTGTAAGAAATTTAATTTGTATCGAAACCATATAAATTGCTTATGGGAATTATTTTGAGTTCATTGTTTATGAAAACTATGTGTTTGCTATTGAAATTAAGTGAAATGTTAATAGATTTCCTATATATGTTACTTACGTGTTTAAATTGAGTAAGTACAGGTTCAGGAAACCCGTTTGGCTGCATTTTGGTCGTGCAAAATGCTTAATAATAAACCGCTTTGCTTAAAATGCTAATAAAGGTACGCCTACGCAATAAAAAAAGGAAATATTAACTGTTTTTGCTTTTCCGACCGAGTGGGTCGATGTATATATATTTATATCTCTTGTCAAATTGCAAAAGCTCCTCCGTACAAGGGAGACTCCGCCAAAATTTTCTGAAAATTTTGGGAGATAGAAAAATTTTGAAAAATTTTTGTTAACGGAAAATTGATTTTCAAATTGTAATGGAAATCTAGGAATTGAACTAGAAAAGGGATTTTTGGTTTCTGAAGATAAAATGAATTCAAATAGAATTGAAATTGTAAATTAAATTCAAATGGAATTGAAAATGCAAAATTGAATGGAAATGAATATATAACTTTGGTAGTGAAGTGAAAATAAATATAAGAAGTATGTAAATACTTATATTGAACTTAAAAAGGGTGAAATTCTTAAGTAAAATTTAGAATTAAGGAAATATTCCAAGTTACTAAGTAAATGGAAATTTAATTGGAAATAGTAAAAATGGTGATTGTTAATAAGTGGATAGAAATCGAAATATAAATATGAATAAAAGAAAAGAAATACATAAAATGATTTTGAAAGCTATGATTGGAAATTATTGCTAGTAGTATACAGGTGTCTTAAAGGTAGAAGAAAATTTGGATTTTGATTTCAGAAGATAAATTGGAATTTGCTCGGCAAAGGTATATATTTAAATTTCCGTATGAAATTTGATTGGGTTTTTGATCTAGCCACTTGGCGTTTGTTTTCTTTTGAAATCTGGGGGTCCGTAGGGACATTTTGTAGTTGTACCGAGCTAGCCGCGCAAAGGAGTTGCTGGCAAAAATTTTCGAAAATTTAGAAAGTTAGAAAAATTTTGAGAAATTTTGGATAATTTAAAATTTGAATTTAAATTTAAATTTGAATTGTGAAGTAAATTAAAGTTGCTTGAAACTATGAAATTGTTTGGAAAATTAATAATGATGATAGTGTCATTATGATAAGAAGATTGGTTTGAGAATTTGATAAAACCGTTTGGTTTTGGGAAAATGATAAACGGGTTGAGGATCATTCTTCTTAACTTGTAATTTCGGGACGAAATTCTTTTAAGGGGGGAAGAATGTGACGACCCTGAATTTTTGACAATTGAAATCAGAATATTTAATTGATTTTAAATATCTGGAAGTTATTTTAATTGGAAATTCAAATATTAGAATGAATTTGGCAATTTAATTATTGGAAGTTGGGTAAATTATTTTTTTGGCATAGCCAGCGGGGTTAAAAGGACCCCTACCTTTTATTTATACCATGCAACGATACAAGTATAAATACAGAAATACAGAGATAAACTAGGAAAAAATAGACGCACACAGAAAATAGCAAAGGAACAAAACTACCAAGAGAAACACAAATAATGTAAAGGAAGCTACCAAGGAGCCAGCAATAGACTCAAAGGCACAGAAGCCAATCACAGTCAACAGCCCAAAACAGAGAATCACGGAGTAAACCACAGGAGACACCAAGCAGACTCGAAGCAACTCCGCAAGGCCCATACAGAGAGCCAAAAACATTGCAAGAACCTCAGGAAACCCTAAAGTGTTTAGCAATAGCGAGGAACAAAATGTGTTTAGGGGTAGACAAACCATAAAACACCCTATTGTTCCTTTCCATCCAAACAGTATACACAAATTTCTTAAGAAGCCTTAGTAGCAAACCATTGTTACCAGTCTTCCATCTAGTAGCTTTAAAAATATTATACCATTCAATAGTAGAGTTCGCACTAGGGTTGTGGAAGTTAAAAGCCCTCAAAACTCTTTTCCAGATGTACAAGGAGTACTGACAGTTAAAAAAAAGGTGACGAATACTCTCATCCTCATTGCAACACAAAAGGCAGGTAGCAGACATAACTAACTTCCTATCCCTAAGCTTATCAAGAGTATGAATACCATTCCTTATCACCTTCCAAAGCATAATATTTTCTTTAGGGATAGAACTGCAATTCCAAATTCTAGAATGCCAAGGGAAACAGGACAGATGATTAGGCATGGTAATATACTTATAAACAGTAGCAATAGAATGATTCTTCCCAGCCCATAAATCAAGAACAGTATCCATTAAGTAGACTTTGTTCTGAATATTAGCCCACACTTGTCTGATATCATAGGAACTAGAGTAGGGAACATTAATGAAACCATCAGACCAGAAAGTACTAACCTTAGCATTATCATTGATCCTAGTTTGAACCCTCAAGTTAAAATTGATTATATTAGCAAGAATGCAGCCTTGAGCCGACCAAGGATCAAACCAAAACGAGGTATCAACATCTTTAATACATTTCTGGAAGATAGGAAGGAACACAAACCTACTTCTTAGAATATTTCTCCAAACCCAGCTACAATCCATAGGGATATCCATAGTCCAAAAATGCAACTTCTTGATTAAATTAGTCCTCGTCCAAGAGGCCCATAGATTATTCACATTATTCATCCATTTATCGATTCTAGAAGAAATAGAAGCCTTATTCTACTCTTTGATGTCCAAAATGCCAAGACCACCAGAGTTGAAGGGACAGCACACAGAATTAAAGGCAATGGGGATCAACTTCCTAGAAAAAGGATTGTCGTGCCAGAGGAAATGATTTAAGGCAGAATTAATCATGGATAAGAGCTTAGCAGGCAATATATATATTCTAGCATAGTATAAGCACATGGAAGAGGCAATAGATTTAACCACAACTAACCTGCCAGCCATAGATAAAGAGGAATCTGACAATGACGATAGTCTAGCAGTGATTTTTTCAAACAACTGCAGACATTGACTAGTTCTGATCTTTGAAGAGCAGACCAGCATACCAAGATAAGTCTCATTATCATCAAAGGAAGATAAACCAGATAATGCAGTAATACTGCTCTTATGGATATCATCCAATCCAGCAATTTTGATCTTGGATTTGCTTCTATTAATGTCCAATCCCGTAATTAAGCTCACTAGATTATTTTCAAAGAAAAGAATAAAGTAAATATACATATGCATATTTTAAACTCACTAGATTATTTTAAAATGATGGACTTTGGGGGATTAACTTGGTTAATTAACTTATTAAACTTATTTTTGATACTAAAAGATATTTTAAAGGGGAAATTGGTTTAAACCAAATTATTAGTTAATTAAACTACTAAATGAAAATTGATTATTCGATCTATTCGAATATTAATAATTTGTATAAAATTGTTTATACAAGGTCAAAATTGTGGAGAAAACAGTCTGAAATGGAAATGGATTGCAATTAAAAGAAAAGGTGAGATCTTCTCACTCATTTGATTGTTTGATGAATTTAAATAGTTGAATTTAAATTCTGGATGTGTTTGGATGAATTGGATGATTTATCTATTGATGATATTAGATATAGTAGGATATATATATATATATATATATATATATATATATATATATATATTTGGAGTGATTGATTTCCCGCATTATATAGCGGATGAGACCCTATGCGCCGCATAATAGCGGATGATATTTTATAAATCCCATATACCGCGATATTCCACCTCGAAGTGGAATGGGTATTTAATTGTTGTGCTAACGTTTATGGATGTAGGGAAACAGGTTGGAGGGATCCAACTGGATTCCTCAAATTGTATGAATTTGTTTCATATGTTGTGTGATAATTTATTGATAATCTGTGAATGATTATATTGATGATTTAATTTGTTAAAGGCTATAATTTAGCCGAATGTATTTTTGGTATCGTTGGATACCAGAAATAAATAAAATTGCATTTTTGAAATTAAAGTTGGAAATTTTTAGTAAATTTCTTTTGAAAGAATTGGGTGAATTTAAAAGAAGGAATTAAAAAGCGTAAAGTTGATTTTCGAAATCTTATCGAATTATTTCCAAAATATGGGAGAAAAATATTAATAAATGGGTTTTGAATAATATTGTTTAAAAGTTGAAGAGTTTATTGAAAATGGAATTTTAAATAATTTGGAAAGAAAAAAGGGATTTATTTAAAAGGTGAAAAATTTCTATGAATCAATTTGATAATTGATTTGGTATTTGAAAAGAAATCTTCGGGAAATCGATATGAAAATTTATTTAGTGTTGAATGAAAATGGATTTTGTGTTGAAATAAATTTGGAAACTGGTTTGTAAATTGATTTGGTAATTGGATATAAATTCAGAAATAAATTTGCAAATGGTTTGTTATTTGGAAATAAACTTAGAAATCAATTTGCAAATGTTCTGTTCTATTGAAAATAGACTTGGGAATCAAATTGTAAAAAAATTGATTGGGTATTTGAAATAAATGGAAGAATCAATTTGAAATTTGATTTGGTGTTGAAATAAATTTAAAAAATCAATTTGGAATTTGATTTGGGGGTTGAAAGTGAATATTTGGAAATTGTATATAAGTGAATATTCGAAAAATCGTATATAAGTGGATATTTAAAAATTTAGATTTCCAGTGGAAATAAATAATATTGGAAATTTTGTTCCGCGAGTGAAAAGAGATTTGAAATTGGTTTTCAAAATGTTGAAGTGTGGAAAAAATATATATCTTGTGAAGATATTTTGAAAATAAATAATTTGGGAAAATTATTTAAATCTGATGATTGTTGTTGATAGTTAAATAACCCACTATCAATGTTGGCCTTTGAAATGGCACTTGAATTTGTTTTTAAAACAAGCGCTCATTATTCGGTTTAGCCGGGAGAGGACTTTGTGTCATATAACCCATTCCGAATAATGATACGACGTTATGGATTGCAATTGAAAACCGGATTTGCAAGGGCTTCTTTGGAAATGCCTTTGGTTCCGTTCGAACCCGGAACAGACTTGTATGGATGTATGTCTGACACTACACTTTGAGATATAAAGCAGATTTCTTTCAAATACATTTCTGTTTGGTGGCAGATAATTTATTCTCTTAGCTTAACACCCTTCTTTGAGACGTACGAGCTCAGAGGTTATGTAGTTGAAGGTTATCGGTGATATACTCCCAATTTGGTAGTGTGGCGTGCTAAGTGTTGCTGTGTGTTGCTGATCATTTGTTGATCAAAGCACGGCTTTCGTGTAAAGCGTAGCTTTGTGGACGAGACCTCATCGGACCTCACACCCCGGAAATGGTCAAAATAGGAACATGCGGCGAGGTTATTAGGGTCGCTCCCTTTAGGGTATGTCATTTCCTTTTGGAAAAAGGTGGTATCATGGTATGGAGCCCAGATGCTTTACCTGTGTGGTTGCATCAATCTTATTTACTATGTGATTGTTGCTTTGTGATCGAGGGCCCTCAGATAAAGGTCGCAAACGACCGGGGGTGGCATACTCGTGTAGTAGTTACCTAGTTACATAGGTAACCCGGCCTTGTGTTGGCAGAGAGCTGGTTAAGTTCTCGGGACGTCCCTTCCGAGGCGTACCCATGTGGCATAGGAAGTTCTTTAGCCTGACCATTTGTTGGAAATCCAAAGAACCAATACGAGTCCTTTACGATTGCAATTTGTATAACCTGTCACCTCAGGTGGCAGCTATAGCAGGCATAATATAATGGTACCTATGCTGGCTAAGATTAATATTATATTTTCGAAAGGATTTTCACACTATGCACTAGTAATAATATCAAAAGAGTTTTCTCGTATTAATCATATTTGACTATCATAAGAAGAAATCTCCTCCAAGTCTGCGATTGCATTGTGTGTGTGGTGGGAGGTCTTATGGTAGTTTCATTTTCCAAAAGCATTGCGGAATTTATTTTATTTTCTTTGTGAAAATAACTGTTTTTAAGATCTCACACCAGTCCCATGACTGACCTGGAGTTTATTGTTCCCTTTCTAAACTCTGGGTGCCCATAATTTTCCACACAGGCAGCCTAGAGTCAGGTTATCAGGTCATTCTAGAATTTAGAAGTTGTTGTGGAGATCTGGAGGCGAGCTTGATGGCGAGACGTATCACTTACACTAGTATTATTCCGCTGTGTATTCTGTTATGTGGACAAGTTTATATAACTGTCCAGTGATGTGTGTTGTTGTTGTAAACTCTGACGATGTATTGTATAAACTGATTTAGTTCTTTGTTTAAAGATTATTCATTCATCTATTATATATTGTTCCGCTGCGAATGTGAGATTCTGATATTGTTTCTGTTTCTTTTTCCTTTTGTCTTCTTCTACCTCTTCTTTTTAACCCCAATGATTCGGTTTTTCGGCATTCGATTGCGCGGCTTTGATATAGTGGACGTATTAATGTCGACTTTCGAGCGTCGAAAGATCGTATCGTTACAATGAATATCATATGAGGGTTTCTCGAAAGTGGCAAGATCAACTACAACATCAATTAGTCATAAATAATCGCCTCATATCATCGGCATCAACAACAACCAATATAATGGCTTCCAGCCTTCCATCAATGCCATAACTCCTAAATACGAAATCACAAATCTCAAAAACGCCAAAGGATGGCAACCACAAATCACAATATGTAGAACTCGGTTAAGAGTTCAAAACTCCAAAATGTAATCACCATATAATAAATCCTCAAACGGCTCAAAGGCCAAAAAATCACGAAATGGCGAAAACATTTGGAAATCACAAATAATCAAGAAATATCACAAAAGATATCACAAATGGCGAGTCTAAGCTATGCCTGCACGTGCACAACACAAATGGCCGAAGCCCGCCAAGTACTGTATCACAAATATGGCGCCTAAAATAAACGACCCGAAGGTCTAACGGCTAGAAAGCCCAAATGACCCGAAGGTTTAGTACTGGTAAACGACCCGAAGGTCCATGAAATGTGTTAGCTTTAATAGAACGAATCCAAAATTAACCGATATAGCAAATCTATGTGTCTCATACCACGTGGTTTGTCATATCGTTTAAATCACTTCCTCGTTCTCTCGAATAGTGCAAAAAATGTGTATTTTATGTAGAAAATACTTTGTTTCGAGAAAACTAGTTTTTAAAATAATTTTTGAAATCGTTTGGAAATTATGGCTTTGAAATTCTCTTTATTATAGAGAATATATATTTTAAGTAGCTTCAAAAATAAATATGAATGTTGTAAAATATTATTTCGAAAGCTATTTTATTATAAAAATCATTCCAAAATCGGTTTAGAAAACACGTGCTCGAAAACAACAAAAATCACCGAAAACGCCATAAAATCGGCGTATGAAACCTACTCAAAAACACGTCAATCCGGAGTACGGATCAACAATAATGTTGGCTTACCTATTGATAGGTTTAAGCCCTTCAAAACACTTCAAAATATTATAGGAATTGGTTACAAAAATCACTGAAATAACCAAAATAACCAAAACAGTGCACAGGAACAAAAATAGAACAACCTGGACAAATTTAAAAAGCAAGGGTCGACCCTTATATGGCTCAGGTCGACCCTAGGGTCAACCCTTAGAGTGCCTAGGTCGACCTGGAAGTCGTGAATGCTACAGGCATTTTTGCCTGTTCCGTTTCTAACTCCGAGCACTGATTTTGGGCACTTCTAGATTGAATCAAGCTATGAAATTTGACATGTAACTACTACTAAACATGGTCTATGATCCGAAAAAGGTTTTACTCAATTCGATATGAAACCAAAGGGATATAGGGTCACAAAGTTGAACCCAGACAATATTTTAACTGTAAACTAGAAATTCCAATTTACAGTTTACAGTATATCAAAAACAACAGAAACCGAAACAAATTTTTACAAGCAGATTGGTTTGGCTAGAAGAATTAGTTACTACTCACCTTGTTAAGATTTCTAGCGATTTGAATTGCAAGCAGTGGTCTTTTGGCCTTGGAAAAACTTCAGATACCTGTAGAAGATGGAAAAGAGGACATGCAAGCATAAAACAAAAGTTACAGTATACTGCTAATCTCAAAATGGAGATTTTATGAAATAGATTATGGTTGAAAGTGATTACCTGCTAAAAATCTTTGTTTGCACTTTTCTTTCTTTAGTTTTTTTCTTATTTTTGGTTTAATTTTGTGGAGGAATAAAATTTACAGTGGAAGCCATTTTCTGATTTCTTTTAGTTAGGAGAAGGAAGTGAGGAAAGTACGTACAGATGCATTTCCTCCCTCCAGATTATTCCAGAAATGGGTTTTGGGCTTCACCCATTACTCTAAAAGCCTAAATGTTAATACTTAGTTAAATTTTAAGTAAGTTAATTTATGTTAATACTTTATTTTCACTATTTTCACTTTAACTCACTAATTAAATTTTTACAACCATATTTCTATGTTTACAAAAATGTTTTCCAACATACAAAAATTAGTTTAGCCATTAAAAACTATTTTCCATCATTAAATTCTTATTTTTATTTAAATACTACAATTTACACCATTATTTACATAAAACAATATTTTTAACACCAAAATTTCCACAAAAATCATTTTCTTATCCAATCAAACATAACAAACCATATTAACATTATTTTTACATCCAAATATTATTTTGAACAAAACTCCACCTTTTTATTTACAATATTTACCATATTAAATTCTAATACTTCATTAAAATTAACAAAAATCATCATTTTATCACTATTTCCACAATTATTATATTTTATCAAAATAAAATCATCTAATGCTTATTTTATCACAAATTCTCATAAAAAGTTTCTAAAACTTTATTTCCAACATTATTTATTTATTTACAACAAATGATATTGAATTAAATTCCTTTACTTCACTTATTTAATTAATTTACCACCAAAACATCATATTTCCATTAATCTCAATTTATTACCAACCAAACCAACCCAATACCATTTTATTTTACCAAAATCCATTGTTTATTTAAAATAAACAATTTTAACAAATTTTACATCTCCAATTTAT
The DNA here is from genome assembly GCA_030737815.1 of Allium fistulosum. Taxonomy (NCBI): domain Eukaryota; kingdom Viridiplantae; phylum Streptophyta; class Magnoliopsida; order Asparagales; family Amaryllidaceae; genus Allium; species Allium fistulosum. Next base: position 1,017,751,739 of record CM060902.1, read on the forward strand.
CTTATTCCTCCATTATTAAATTATAACCACTTTTATAATTTAATTTCATAGGTAATCACAAAATAAGGGTTGTTACAATAATTATACATCATATGCTTATATATTTACTATGTCACACACCCATTAGATCAAGTCGTTTACTTACGTAGATATATATTATGGATAACCGATATCCATTAATGTACACTATCACAACTACATAAAACTTGTTTTTAAACAAAATAGAATTTTAGAATGTTACCCCATATAAAAATACCTTCCCAATATATTAAATATGATGTCATATAATGCTTTATTTACATCAGCACATAATATAATCATGTGCTTTAATTAAATTAAAGATTATTTTGAATTTTTTTCATAATTGACCGCATCTTAATGCACTTGAACCAACAATAGTATAAGAGACCGCATTATGTTAGTGTAAAACTAACCAACATCAGGTCCCGACTAAAGAAACGATTAGAAAATATGAGTGTCTAGAAAGGGTGCTTAAACTAAGGTGTAGTGAGGCATTGATCGTCTAGTCATTCGGCCCAACATGGCTTATTGAGTGGTTTGAGTATTGATCTGTACGCCGTGTGAGGTCCGAAATTGGTTTTCGGCCTCAGCCTTAGCATTTGGAATTATATAGTATTCTAAGGTGAAAGGTTTTTAATTTAAAATATTTAAATTTGAATTTGAAAAGTTTTAGTTTTGAAATTATAGTTTTGAATTTGAAATTAAAAATATGAATTTAAAAGGTTTTTGAATTTAAATTGAATATTTCTTAGAGTAATAAATAATAAGAATAATTAAAATAGTTTGCATTAAAATAATTATAAATGTTATAATTATAAAATTAATTAAAATTGTCTGAATAATGATTAAAAGGTTAATATTTAATTGAAAGTTAATAAATGAAAATAAATACATATAATATATATGTGTATAAGAACTAATTAAATTATAAAAGTCATAGAGAAATTAAAACTTATATATATAAGGTGTATAAATATGTATATATAAATAAACTTAAAACCTAGTTGATGCTTTTAAACAAAAAAATACATGTGTGTATATAATATACGGATATGTATCATATAGGTATTTAATATAATTTTTGAATGACATTCATATCATTTTAACATTTGATAAATACATTATTTAAATTGATATTACTCATATAAGTTATTTTTAAATTATGAATTTCAAAATATTAGTTTCCCTCTATTATCTATTTTTGAAGAATAGTTGCATATGTATAGTTGTTAGTACTCCCTAAGCTATATAATATGCGTAGTGATGTCTTAGACCGGTAAGTATGTTATGAACCTTTGTTGGCACTTCCCAAGGGGTATGTAATTCAAACTTAGGCTACCGTGAAACAATAGGTTGGAGCAAAAGATGTACTACATGGCTTGTTGGTAGTAGTGGTTACAACTTGTTGGTACCTCTCAAGGTCATATACAACAAGATAAGTGGATCCCAACACCTACTAGAAAAATCGAAAAATTTATGTATCTCTTTTGCATTTGAAGAGATGTATAAAATTTAATGTGAGCCTTATTAGAAAATTGAAATGAAAGAATATATCTAACCATTTTAATAATTCTAAGAACATATGCTAAGTTACTAGTCTACCAAAATAAACTTGAGTAGAAAGCGTCACCTTTGAAATTGAACTGACAAGAATATTCTACTTAGACCAAAATATTGTTGGGTCAGGTTCGTTTGGTAGTGGATGAGATGGGGTAAATTTCAAGAAAAGTTTCCTAATTGGATCTTAATAAGCCTATATGAATAACTAGTTAGCATTCAAAAAATTCCCAAGAGCTACCAAAATTACTAATAGCACCCTAACTACTAAAAGCACTCATAATTAATATATCTTATATATTAATTAATTTATAACACATTATAAACAAAAAATTCGGGTGATACATCAAAGACTACACAATTTCGGTTGTACGACTTACAAATGTGAATTCTATGAGCGATTAATATTGAACAATTCGAATATTAATGTTCACACGTCACATTTGCTGATGGTATGACAATGTGGTTGAATTCATTGGCAACTTATCCTTTTGGTATAATCTTATTTTAGTTCGATTTAATCAACACCCTTAAGTAATGAAATATTATACGCATGTTCTGTTTGTCACCACTATACCACTTCTGATATCCGGATTTTGGTTATGGTCAGAACTCCAACAATATCCGTAACTATTTTGTCCATCTCCAAAGTCCTTGGTTCAATAATAACATTTATTATTAAATGATATATCCCAACATAAGACTTTTGACATTAAGTTGACTATACTTGAGCGTGATACTAACCTCTCATAGTAGAAGAGACAAATTCTCTATTGAATAGTGTTTCACTTCCTATGCTTCAACTTAGACCCAATTGTAGTCGTTCGATGGTCACCATGCCATAATTTTGATGAAACTGAGCCAGCCCGCAATAGAGAAAAGGGAAAAATTCCAAAAAAAAGGATCTTTAGGGCCTATGATGTCACGACCCGATTTTTCAACCATCGAAAATCGACATTAATAGGTTCACTGTATTACATGTCGAACAATCGAATGCCGGAAATATCTGATCGTTAGGGAAAAGAAGAAAGTGGTAGAAGAAGAAAATAGAAAACAACATCAGAATCTCACAATTGCAGTGGAACGATATATAATAGATAACAACAGATCATTATACAAAAGAAACTATAACTATTTTTATACATTACATCATCAGAGTACAACACAATCAATATCACAATACTGGATAGTTATGATAACTTGTCCTCACAAAAGCTGACTATACAGCTTACAATGCACAGCGGATTATACACCAAGTACGAGTGATACGTCTCGTCATCCAGCTCGTCTCTTGAGCTCCATAGCATGCTATCCTAAATCTGCAATACTCGGTATGACCCGAGCATTATAATAAAATAACACCCGAGTCAGTCTGGAAAACCAGCGTGAGAAAACACACTCAAATTGATTAAAGTTTCAAAAACCCTTTGAAAACCAAAGGTAACTCATAAGACCACGCCACAAATAAACATGCCGGGTTTTTACCTTACGATAACCAAAACATTTTATATCAAAATCCTCTGATATTATAATAGTGTCTAAGTACAAATACTTATTCAAATAGCTGAAATGCTTGCCTCTCACGTTCCAGCATAGTTGGGCACAATCAAAACCGTACTGCGCTTATTGGAGATTGGGTTTACATACAATGGCAGGGCTACTGGGGTACCGCCCATCACGGTACCTAGCCTAGATCAGCGTACCGAGGACCACTCCCGATCCCCTGCAACACAAGACCGGACTACCCCCTACTGGATACCCGAATAAGATCACCCCGTGGTTGGGATCAGCAACCGCCCACACAGCCGAATTAAAAGAAAGGACTCTACACAGGGATGACCTTACCCTACTTGGAAGCCACCCACTTAGCCCTACTGCACCTCCCCTGTTTTAGCCATTTCCGGTTGATGAGGCTTGAGGCTACGATCACCCTTTTAGAACACATTCACTTAGAATGCTCATCGTCCTCTAATGACAATGTTCTGATAGCATTTCTCCATACAAGTCCGTTCCCGGTCCGAACGGAACCGAAGACACTATTCCTACTACATCCATTTTGGAACCACCCTCAGGATTAGTAGCGATTAGCCCTTGCACTTCACTGCTCCATCTTCGACTCCAAGCTCTTGTCTTTATTTCGAAAACGTTCTCGTTGGATCGAAGTGGTTTTCGGATCACAAATCTAATCTCGGTCTCTTCGAAACAACGTTCGCTATTCTCGGTAAACTCAACCCCGGTTCTTTAGGAAATAAACAGATGAAAATAAGATCGGAGATCACTTCCTAACCGTAGTGGACGGATTTCCTTATAAACGTCCTAGAAGAACACAACGAGTTTATATATACAGCATAGCACCTCGAACGGTAACTGTACCATATAATTCCCATATTTCTTCTAGATATTTCCAAAGTTACATTTGGGTCCAGATTTGATAGTCGGTTATTTAACTATCAAATTAAACAATCATTCAACCAATTATTTTATTTCCACTGAAAAACACCAAGTCTTACTTAATTTAGATTTTAAATAAATTAAATCGCTTTATCCAAAAATATACAGTTTAAATACTTAAAATAAAGCTACTTAAATTACTTTATTCAAATTAATAGTTAAGAAATTCTATAATAATTTTCCAAGTAAAACTTTAGCCAAAAACTACTTTTAAAATAAAGCTATCATATAAAGTATAAATATTTAATAATTATCCTTTAAATCATAATAATAATTTAACCTTTCAAAATAATTAACTATTATAATTAACTTAATTACTTTTTACTTTAACACTTTTTAAAATAATTAAATAATAAATTTTTCTAAAAACATTCTTTTAAAACATCTTTAAAGCTTCTAATTTATACTTAAAAAGTCCTTCTTTGAAAATATACTTAGCTTTTCAGGAAAATACACTTTACACTCCAATAAAGCTCGTCTAATCATTTATAAATCCTTCTCGATTTATCTCTAGTTTAAATTTACGTCCCAACTCCGTAAATTTCTTTTTCCACACTTTTATAAATAAAATCCTTATTTATTTTTAAAACGAATTACCATCTCCTTATAAATTCCCATCGTGAATTTATAATTTCAAATTATCCACTGATAAATATTTCACTTTATTTATAAACCCAGATTATAAATTACATAGTCTCATTCTCCTTTTAATCACTGTTCAAAAACACTTAATCGATTTTCAAATCGATTTTCTAAATTAATTCCATTTTGAATTTTATTTTCTTTATTTACTTAAATTACCCCAAACCCCTAATTTCAGATTCACTTCCCTTTTTTGATTTAAAATCTTATTTAAATCTGGAACATCAATTTCATACTTTATTTTAAAATTCTCCTTTTATTTTTTTCCAATCATTTAAATCTTGAATTTAAAAATAAATCCTTTTATTCTTAAACAATATCGCTTAAGTCCTTAAAACTCTTTTATTCCCATTTATTCATAATCTCTTTTTTCCATACTCGGAATTTATTTAATAGGACTTTAAAAGCAAACCCATTACCTATTTCTCAAATTCAATCTTTTCATTTATCCAACTTTACTATAAAATATTTTACTCAAAGTTTTCCTTTTATTTTCCTTCAAAAATCCAATCTTTATTTTTTTTGCTACTTTAAAATACCAAAATATATTTAGCAAAACCATAGCATTCCATAATTTCAATTTTCAATATAATCTATCACAGATTATCAAATAAATCATATCACTGAATATGAAAATAATTTCAATATTTTTGAGGAATCCAGTTGGATCCCTCCAACCTGTTTCCCTACATCCACAGATGTTAGCACAATATAAAAATACCAATCCCACTTCGAGGGGGATATCGCAGTATATAGGGTCATCCGCTATTATGCGAGGCGCATAGGGTCTCATCCGCTATATAATACGAGAATATCAATCACTGCAATATATATATACTATTATATAATATCAGATCAACTGGAATTATTTATAAATTCTACCAATCAATCAACAATAAATTTTAACTATTTAAAATTTATTATGGTAATCCAAATGTGAGTGAGATTAACTCACCTTCTCTTTTATTGCATCGATTCCAGCAACGAACCAACCCGGCTGGTTTCATTTGATTCTGGACCTCGTATAAATGAAATTTTCGAATTTATTAACATTTTCCATGATTTTAAACTACCATTAATATTCTCATTTTAAATTTAAATCTATTGGGTTAATAAAATTCCAAATTTTACTTTACTGTTAAATTTCCGATAATTGAAACAATAACCAACACATTAAATTTAAAAGTTTAAACTTACTTGAACCTTGGCTCGTGGCAAATTTTCATAACCAATATTATCAACTCAATTCAATTTTCAAAACCCCTAAAACTATAATATTTACGGACAGTATCAACTCAACTCAATTCAATATTAACCAACACATTATTATTATTATTTTTAAATAAATTACCTTAATACAAACAGGAACCAAAATCACGAGCTCTACTCCACACGAGATACTGTCATCGACGCTTATCTCCACCACACGGCCGCGAACACACCCAGCTTCTCGATCACTAAACCCTAGGAGCGGCCTGACTTTACGATTCTACAACACCCCTTCCTTCACTCGCCTGCCACGAGCATCGCCAACCCCTAATCACCGAGTCGCCTAGCTGAGCTCCTCAACCCAACGTGAATTGAAGGCCACCTCTCCCAGAAATCGCCATCGCCACATTCACCTCGATTGCATTGAACGAACAAGACGCTTTGCGAAATAAAAGGGAGGGGAAGCAACTTGGTTTACACTCGATTTTGGATTACAATCTTCGGCCATTTAGATTTTTTTTGAAAGCAACTATTTTCTTTTATTTTTTTTCGAACAGAGGCCATTATTGTTGAGCTGGGAAATAGAAAAGAGAAGGGGAAACTGGATGTTGGATGGTATAACGGAAGATGGATAAGGAGACGGTTTTCTGGTTTTGATTTTATAATGCAAATTTTTTTTCCTCTTTATTTATTTCTTTCGGCTGATATGAAATGAAGAGATACATGCTAATTGTAAGGAGGGATACATATTAGAGGTAAGCTACAGTGACTCTTGAAATGATGGGGAAAGTACTGAGGTGAAATTTATTTATCAACTCAATTATTTTTTTTTTTAAATTTAAACGTCTCGAAATCATAGCTTAAAATTTTGACATCCTATCGAGGCGTGCCGCTAGGCGTTTATAATGTTATACCCCTATTCCGAACATAATGGAAAAGGTTTCGAGTCCTAGTTCGATCGTATGGAGAAGATAGCTTTTTGGACCCAATTATTATATTGAATTTTCGATAAAAGTTTCAGCGCGTTTATATATCGTATGACCAAACGATAACTCCAAATACTACGAAATTTGAAATCTGATAATAATATACTATTGCGGATCCAATGGAACTAGTCGTAGAATTCCGAGACTGTGCCCCGGAATGTTATTTTTAAACGTCAATTTAAACGATGTATTTTTAAAACTAAACAAAACACTTTTAAATTCTATTTTAAAAGTTCTATCATCTTCAGTATTATTAATATAAATTTTACAAGCCTTCAAATTATTTTTAACGAGCTTAAAAACCAAGATTTCATATTTTACCCAATTTCCAATTATTAAATCCAATAATTAAATTATCCAATAAATAGAGATATTTGAAATTTCAATTAAAAATTAATACCTGAATATTTAAAATCAATTAAATATTCCAATTTCAAATATCCAAAATTCTTGGTCGTTACATATGAAGTCTAAAGTTTTTATTAGATCCAATCTTATATTGTTTTAATAAAATCATATTTTATTAATTTTTTCTTTATTTTATTAATTTAATCAAGTGTGGTATATGAGTGTGGTTTGAATATGTCAAATATCTTCATTCTTTAATTATATTTGAAAATAATTAAACATAAGAGAAGTGTTATCAATTGATGACAAGATATATACATGTAAGTAGGAATAAATTGATAGATAATCATATAGGAGGTAAAAGGAGAAATAAATAAAGGATGACATGGATGATTGATTCAACATCACTAATTAAACATAAGATGAGTGTTATCAATTGATGATAAGATATATACGAGTAAGTAGCAATAAATCGATAGATAATCACATAGCGGGTAAAAGGAGAAATAAATAAAGGATGACATGGATGATTGATTCAACTTCCCTTTTGGTAAACTCAATTAATGTAGTATATAATTAACAATTAATAGGTGTCATGACATAAGAATGTAAACAGTCAACAATAATTTATATTTGTATATTATTGCCTCATTTTAAATTATTTAATAATAATAATAAAATCTAATTCATGCCATGACAATATGAAATACATATATTAAATTATATACATAAAGTATTGTTTTGACTGTGTGCATACAAGATTCAGTCAAGCCTTTCTAATTAATACAAATTAGAGAGTTATTGAAATCAATTTAAAATTTAGATTTATTGTGAAACATCCTTTTATTCATATGTAAATTTTCAGTATAATAAAAGAACAAATAATATATATATATATAAACCTTCAAATCTAAAGTTACACATTGTTTTGAGTGATTAAAACATGGATCTATAATTAAAAGATTATACAAATCATATATAAATTTCAGTTTTAATTTATTAAAATAAAATCCAATCAATCAATATGAACATGCAAATTTTTAGATCTAAAGAATCAGACTTTGAATTGAGTGTTTAGGACATAGATCTATAATAAAACATTGTATTTAAACATATACAAATTTTAGTTTCAATTTAACAAAATAAAAGGCCAATTAGATGATATGAACATATAAATTTTCAAATCTACAGAATAAGACTTTGAATTGAGTGTTTTGAACATAGATCTATAATAAAACATTATATTTAAACATACACAAATTTTAGTTTTAATTTAAAAGAGTAAAAACCCAATTAGTTAATATTAACTGAACATACAAATTGTTAGATCTAAATTATTACACTTTGATTTGAATGTTTAAAACATAGATGTACAAATAAACATTTTAATCATAAACAAAATTCAATTTTTATTTATTAAAATAAAACCCCAATCAATTCATTAAACAAACAATTCAAACTACATAAACAATTTTCGAATTAAACGAGGCAATGATATGTACATACAAATTATGATAATTAAATTTATTTTTCATCAAACAATACATCAAATTTTATTATCTATAAAAAAGGAAACATATCTTATTACCAATGCCTTGAAGCATACCCTGAAAAATAAACTCCTATTGAAACTCTTTCCAATTCAAAAGGGCGCTGATCTTTGAATCGTTGACAATTTGCTATCAAATAGATGTTAGAATTGAATTGTTTTGATTTTTTCTATGGAGAAAGGGAGATGAATTTTTGGCAGGAAATAATGGGAGAGGAGGCTCAAAAGTTTTTTCTAATTAAGGTTGGTGATGCTTATATAGTGGTAAGAAAGAAGAGAAAGGTGGATCTAATCCATATCATTCTCCTTCAATCCAAGCCATCCAAAATCAGGCCCCTTAATTACAAAACCCTACCAGCTTATACCTATTTGTGTAGCCGAAAATAACAGTTCCTATGATGGGCCTTAAACCCATTTAAGCCCATGTAAAATATTACGCACTAAATCCAATTTAATCGCTTATCAATATCGTATATCGACTGATATATTTATAACTATTATAAACATATCTGGTAATATTTATTTCTCAAATTTCTAATTAATATTTCATAAATATTAATTAATTATATTAATTTATACAAATTATAAACTAATTAAATCGTTTGGTCAAAGTAGAATTCATTATTTTAGTTGTGTGACTTGTTAGGTGTAAATTTGGTCAACGATTATTATCGAACTATTCAAATATTAATGTTCACGCGTCATTTAGCAGGTGGTGTGACATTTTGACCAAATTTATCGCTTACTTGGTTTCGGTAAAATCCAACACTTTGTTAAGCATTACCTGGTTGTGACTTTTATTTACATCAATTCTCTTCGTCAAAACTATGTCACCTTAGACTTATAGAATTTGGTAATGGTCAAAATTTCAATATCGTCCATATTCAACTTTATAGTCCAAACACAAAGTCCTAGGTTCATTGATAGTAATTATTATTAACCAAAATTCTCGGTCGAAGACTTTGACTTTGAATAGACTTCAGTTGACCGTGATACTAACCTCATATAACTAAGGAGACGAATCCTCTCTTGAATAGTGTTTCATTTTCAATGCTTCCACTTGACCCAACTATAGTCGTTCGATGGACGTCGTGCCATGATTATACTATAATTAAAGGGCATCCACATTGAAGATCAATAGTATTCTCAAGTCGAGAGAACTGTGTAAATTAGTCACATCGATATTTTCTGCTTGGCCTTAGTTATTGTAACAACCCGAGATTCCACAATTATTTTGATATCGTCAGATGGCGATTAAACCGGTTGTTGATATCTATTGCAATTTTGAATCGATTGAAATTCTTTTCAGATTGGTATAATTCTTTAATAAAAGTTTGGGCTAAAAGTCTTAGTAAATTGTTGAACATTGGTGGGTTTTAAAGAAAGAAATATTTAACTTGGCCCATGTTGATTTTAGTTGCCGTGACATTATCTCAACCCGTTCCTCTTTTTATTTCACTCGTAATAACAAAGAGTATTAAAAGAAATACTGTCTATTATTACGAAGAATAAGGCTGGATAGGAGCGTCCATCCGTAGTTGGCCTTACACTAATATTGGTTATCTCGATAAGAGTGGTATATACTTTTTATTTTTCATCTATTATTTATTTACTCCCATCGACACACCCAATTCTAGTATAAAACGAACTACGACGGTTCATAATAGTTTAGGACAATGAATATAATAACAACACAGATAATATAAATGCGGAACATAGATTAACAAAATTCTCATATATATAACCGATGTCAGTTACAATATAGTTGACACAATACATATGATACAACTACAACTGTCGACTCTAGAAGTTATATATACAAGTACATTATCGACTAATATACATGAATACATATCGTTCTATACAATGACACGACTACTACAAAATGACAAAGACAACTTCAGAAGATGTGAAAAGTCATCATATCCAGAACAACAACTCAAAGAAGGAAATCTACGACCTGAAATAACTCGGGTCTGACCCGAGTATTAAATTCAAAAGAAAATAATACACGGGTCAGTCTAATTCAAAATCAGTTATTAATGCACAGAAGCAATAATAAGCAATATCAATTAGGCGACGGTCACAGAAATCTCGTATACCCAACTCTTCGATAAGAGAATCGGATAACGGCAGATATAACACTAAGCAGTGTTAAACGACAAATCAACAAACCAAATCAGAATACAACTCCAAAGCGTTGAATTTAACCAACGAAACAATCCAACAAATCGAAACATCAATTTAAAGCTGTCAAATCTGATAGGGCTGCAGTACACGCACGCGTGTACTGCCTCGCCACTATCGCATGATATACACAAAAGCTCAGTGAAAGTCACAAATGATCACCAGGTCAAACCCCGAGATCGGGTTCAACACAGGTGAATATGAAAACAGATCCAAATGCATTAATGCAATGCAAAACAACAAGGACCAAAACTGCATATAAAACGAAACTGCAGGGGTCAAAGTCAGGTGATCCTATAACAAAATTGCGAAAGCCAATGAACAAAGAAACAGTCAGAAGCAAGAAACAGTCAGATGAACAGTGAAGCTCAACTGGCAACAAGTAAAACAAGCCCAGCTACCACATGAATGCAAAGAAGTATCTCGAATACCACTCAAATTTAGAAGAAACAAAAGGCCAGTATACAGTAACAGCCAGAGCACTTGTAGCTCAGTGACAATCAAACCTGAATGAAGACTGTAAAATGATCATGAACCCAACGCAAACAAGTATATACAACATCTCAGTGAACAAGCAAAGCCATTGCCTGAGATTACATAGCCGAGGAACCAAATCAAAACAAAACAGTGCAAGATCAAAAGAAGCTCAATTGCAAACATGATAGTGAAAAAGAGGGATGCCAAAGCCAACATATACAACCATAACAATGCTACACAATATTAAGTGCAGACAACCAAAGAGGATAACCATCAAGTCAATACAGCAGCAAGTGAAAAAAATCAAACACAGACCGAATTCAAAACGAAACTCGGTGCTAAACACATAACGACCTCCAAAGCACTTAAAACCCTGGTTGTCAAAAACAAAGCAACAAAGATCGAGAAAGCATCAAAACAGTATAAACTTTGTTCGAATAAAACTTTATACTTAATTTCTGAAGTCGTATGTTTTCAATGGTTATTTTCAAAATCCTTAAGTTTTCAACATCAGGTTGCAAGTGCAACCGAGCTAAAATGTGAAACTGTAAATACATGGGGGATTTCATAATGTAATATGAACCAAGGAATGCAACTATAACTTCATGCTAAAAGAACTGGCCCATGTCATCCTAAATACAAAACCAACAATGAAGCCACCAGACTACTTGAACAACTACATACAAACCATAACTGCACAGTCCAGATCATAGTCATGTACCAGTTTCGAACTCAATGGAACAGCAGTTGCAAAAATGGGAACCAAGTCATAAGGAACGAGGTTCAAAGTCAAGTTATATATATAGGAGAATTGCACTGCCGAAGTCCATAAATAATGTGATGAAAACGACCAAACCAAGACGAGGACATCTGAAGTCCAAAAACATAGAACAGCAACGACAAACCAAGTTAATACTGAGAGAGTCGAGGAATTTGATCAATTCAAACGGTAGAGCAAATTAAACGACAAATTCAATTGGGCGAAATCGAACATTAGCAGGTTCGACCACAAAATTCAAAATCATCAGATAAGCAACATTGCAAGTCGAAGTCAAATGAACAATTTCACAAAATAAGTCTGTAGCTTTCTAACTAGAGACAGTGTCGAAGACAACAAAACAACCGGAATCAACATCGGAAAAATCTAAGCAACCCGAGTAAATCACAGAAGCACCCATTCAAAATCACCAAAATCTCGAGTTAGATGGGAGTGAAACTTAAATCACTCAAAATGACAGTTCAAAAATCAACTCGAGAATAAGTATCAATAAAATGCTCGAAAGATAACCAAGAATTCAAAATAACAGTCGAAGCCCCAAAAACAAAACCATAACAAGATTCATGTTCGAACTGAAGGTAAAACACTCTCGTCAACTAAGAGTCAACGCCGTGGCAATCACGACATCAACACAAGCCGGGAGCATCAACAAGGGAACTACGAAAATATACGAACGAGCCAAAGTCACATAAGTGATTTCCCATAGCACTGTAGTTATCGACAGCGAGCCAAAAGAAATGGTCACACAATTCAGTTCAAACAGTTACGAAAGGAAATGGTCAACGCAATTCGATTTGAACAATTAGATACGAACAAAAACAAGGGGTTCAAACCCTAAACAAGCGTATCATCATTAAACCAATTCGAGCTACAAAAACTTAGTCGGAATTAGATGTGAGTAATTTAATTACTCACCTTTTTTTTTCTTTTTCCCGAGCGGCCAACAATCGATGAAGACTACGAACTTCCGAAGCAAAGATGAACCCAGATCCATTGCCCCATTTCTAGAATTGAAGCCTCGTCGCTTACAAGTAGGCAAAACTGCGACTCCAACTTGAAGCCCTAATTTGATCGAACAAAGAGGAGGATGGGCCGCCATTTTCGATATTCTTTCGTTCGTTTTTTTTTTGAGTTAGGGATAGAACGAGTGAAATAAAAAGAGGAACGGGTTGAGATAATGTCACGGCAACTAAAATCAACATGGGCCAAGGTAAATATTTCTTTCTTTAAAACCCACCAATGTTCAACAATTTACTAAGACTTTTAGCCCAAAATTTTATTAAAGAATTATACCAATCTGAAAAGAATTTCAATCGATTCAAAATTGCAATAGATATCAACAACCGGTTTAATCGCCATCTGACGATATCAAAATAATTGTGGAATCTCGGGTTGTTACAGACTCCCCTACTTATAAAAATTGCGTCCCCGCAATTTTCATAACTAAGGTCGTCTATAACAATTATTTCTCTAACATAAACTGGTTAAGCTAGAAAAATAAAAGTCGAGAATTCAAATGACACAGTAATCTTTTAATTCCAATAAAAGAGATTCACAAATTTTCAATAAAATCTAACTATCAATAGATAAGCAGAAAACAACAAAACTGAATAAATGCCATTATCAGCAATATTCAATTATTAACTAGATAATTAAAATACCGAAAATCACAAAGCAGCAATATCTAGTTATCGATATGATAATTAGAAAACAGCAAAATCTAATTATCAGCAAAGATAATTATGAAGCACAATTCACAAATCGCAAACTGACAATATCCAGTTATTCAACAATTAACTGGGAAACACAAATTTCAAAATCAGTAAACTCTGACTATTAACAGAAATAGATAGAAAACAGCGATTCAATAAAATCAGCATATTCTAGAATCAATTGGAGACTAGAAAATTTCATATTAATAAAATCAACAAACATCAATTATCTGATTATCTCAAACGATAATCAGAAAACAAATCAGCACATATCTAATTACCACAACCGGTAATTTAAAATTTCAAATCAACAAATATTCAATTATCAAAAACGATAATCAAATTTCAAATTCAACAAATATTCGATTATCACAAACGATAATCAAATATCAAATTCAACAAATATTCGATTATCATAACGATAATCAAATTTCAAATTCAACAAATATTCGATTATCAAAAACGATAATCAAATTTCAAATTCAACAAATATTCGATTATCAAAAACGATAATTAAATTTCAAATTCAACAAATATTCAATTATCACAAGCGATAATCAAATTTCAAATTCAACAAATATTTGATTATCACAAGCGATAATCAAATTTCAAATTCAACAATTATTCGATTATCAAAAACGATAATAAAATTTCAAATTCAACAAATATTTAATTATCACAAGCGATAATCAAATTTCAAATTCAACAAATATTTGATTATCACAAGCGATAATCAAATTTTAAATTCAACATATATTTAATTATCTAAAGCGATAATAAAATCTAAAATCAACAAATTTTTAATTATCTCAAGCGATAATTAAATCTCAAATCAACAAATATTTAATTATCTAAAGCGATAATTAAATGCAACAAGTATCCGAATATCAAAACGATAACCAGAATCAACAAATATCTAATTATCACAAGCGATAATTAGAAACAACAAATATCCGATTATCAAAAACGATAATCAAAACTCATATCAACAAATATCTAATTATCACAAGCGATAATTAGAAACAACAAATATCCGATTATCAAAAACGATAATCAGAACTCATATCAACAAATATCTAATTATCACAAGCGATAATTAGAAACAACAAATATCCGATTATCAAAAACGATAATCAGAACTCATATCAACAAATATTTAATTATCAAAAGCGATAATTAAAAGCAACAAATATCCGATTATCGAAAACGATAATCAGAAACAACAAATATTTAATTATCAATACGATAATTAAATCTCATAACATCAGATATCTAATTACCTGCAGATAATTAGAAACAACAAATATCTAGAAATCAATTAAGAAGACTAGAAAATCAACATAAAAGCTTGGATCGATCCCATCAGATGGCGAGTTTTTAATTCGCCGCACGTTTATCAACAAATGGCCGAAGCCTACCAAGTACTCAACATAATTTTGGCGCCAAACAAATTGATCCGAAGGTCCGCAGAGTGACCCGAAGATCTAGTACTTGTATTTGACCCGAAGGTCCATCATATGACCCGAAGGTCCAACAAATGACCCGAAGGTCCTCATAGTGGCTCGAAAGAACACAAAAGCATCAAAATATTTCAATTAACGAGTCCGGAATTAACCAAAATAGCAAACGCACATGTCCCATAACCACGAGTTTTACTAAATTGTTTAATTCTCTTCGTCGTTTCCTTGAAAGTGTGAAATCATCAAAATCATCAAAACAACAGATATTTCAATTAACGAGTCCGGAATTAACCGAAATAGTAAAAGTGTGGTTCCATACTCCGCACTTTTGCTAAATCGTTTAAATCTCTTCATCGTTTCCTTGAAAGTGCAAAATTGTGTATTTTATAAAAATACACTTTACATTCTCAAACGGACAAGTCTGGAATTAAGCGAATCAGTAAAAGAAAGGGGTCATAGTCCTCGATTTTGCTGAAACGTTTAAATCGCTTTCTCATTCTTTTGAAATCGCAAACTGTAAAATTTCTGAAAACAATTTTTATTTATTTTGTAAAAATAACAATTCACATTCTCAACTGAACAAGTCCGGAGTTAAGCGAAACAGTAAAAGAAAGGGGTCATAATCCTCGATTTTGCTGAATCGTTTAAGTCGCTTTCTCATTCTTTTGAAAACGCAAACTGCTAAAATTTTATGAAACAATTTTCATTTTAAAACGATTTTCCAATCACGTGATTAAAACAGCAAATCAGTAACAATTTCGATAAGGAAATTGTACTTCTCAAAATACTGTAAAAACGGTCACAAAACAGCATTGCGGAATAACCGCTTGAAAATCCACTTTTAAAATTTGACGGTTACTGAAGCCAAAGCGACAGTAATTTTAAAGCGTCAAAATCACATCAAAACAATTTACATCAAAATGTAATATCAGAGAATTTTCATTCATCAAAATGCCACAAAACACCGTGCTTCAAAAATTTAGCATTGGTGTAAAAATCCAGTTATAAAAATAAGGGCAACAAAATACGTTTCATAACCTAGCATCGGTTCAACGTAAAATAAATGCAGTAACGTGCAATTCATTTGCACGCACATTACAATCTAAACAAGGAAATCATTAGAGGGTATCTTCAATGAAGACAACTCAAAACAGCAAAAGCTAATCAATAGATGATTAGTACAAAAGGAAGCCAGCGGAAATTTCAACAAAAATCACATATCTGCAATTTCTTCGAATCCTCAATTCGGATTCAAAATTGTCAAAGAAACAAAATAATTACAGCTATGTAAACAACAAATGAAATTCATATCAATTTCGTATTTCGATTTTTAAACCAAAAAGATTATCAGTTGTACTCAGCGAAGACAGTTTCACTGTTTCCGCTGCGCACTCTGATAAACAGAACACAAATCAATCAAATCATCAGAACACAATTTCATCAAAACAACAAAACACAATTCCACTTTTATTTTTAAATAAAGATATTTAAAAATTTCATCAAAATTTCAAAACTTTAGTTTTGACTCAAATCACAGATAAAACATCGACCAATAGTTGTAACATATGTTCCATCCAAGTTATGTTTTATATTATGTCCATAAACCCCAAGCTCTGATACCAACTGTAACGCCCCACCTCTATGCTCATAATAACAAAGAGTATTAAAAGAAATACTGTCTATTATTACGAAGAATAAGGCTGGATAGGAGCGTCCATCCGTAGTTGGCCTTACACTAATATTGGTTATCTCGATAGGAGTGGTATATACTTTTTATTTTTCATCTATTATTTATTTACTCCCATCGACACACCCAATTCTAGTATAAAACGAACTACGACGGTTCATAATAGTTTAGGACAATGAATATAATAACAACACAGATAATATAAATGCGGAACACAGATTAACAAAATTCTCATATATATAACCGATGTCAGTTACAATATAGTTGACACAATACATATGATACAACTACAACTGTCGACTCTAGAAGTTATATATACAAGTACATTATCGACTAATATACATGAATACATATCGTTCTATACAATGACACGACTACTACAAAATGACAAAGACAACTTCAGAAGATGTGAAAAGTCATCATATCCAGAACAACAACTCAAAGAAGGAAATCTACGACCTGAAATAACTCGGGCCTGACCCGAGTATTAAATTCAAAAGAAAATAATACACGGGTCAGTCTAATTCAAAATCAGTTATTAATGCACAGAAGCAATAATAAGCAATATCAATTAGGCGACGGTCACAGAAATCTCGTATACCCAACTCTTCGATAAGAGAATCGGATAACGGCAGATATAACACTAAGCAGTGTTAAACGACAAATCAACAAACCAAATCAGAATACAACTCCAAAGCGTTGAATTTAACCAACGAAACAATCCAACAAATCGAAACATCAATTTAAAGCTGTCAAATCTGATAGGGCTGCAGTACACGCACGCGTGTACTGCCTCGCCACTATCGCATGATATACACAAAAGCTCAGTGAAAGTCACAAATGATCACCAGGTCAAACCCCAAGATCGGGTTCAACACAGGTGAATATGAAAACAGATCCAAATGCATTAATGCAATGCAAAACAACAAGGACCAAAACTGCATATAAAACGAAACTGCAGGGGTCAAAGTCAGGTGATCCTATAACAAAATTGCGAAAGCCAATGAACAAAGAAACAGTCAGAAGCAAGAAACAATCAGATGAACAGTGAAGCTCAACTGGCAACAAGTAAAACAAGCCCAGCTACCACATGAATGCAAAGAAGTATCTCAAATACCACTCAAATTTAGAAGAAACAAAAGGCCAGTGTACAGTAACAGCCAGAGCACTTGTAGCTCAGTGACAATCAAACCTGAATGAATACTGTAAAATGATCATGAACCCAGCGCAAACAAGTATATACAACATCTCAGTGAACAAGCAAAGCCATTGCCTGAGATTACATAGCCGAGGAACCAAATCAAAACAAAACAGTGCAAGATCAAAAGAAGCTCAATTGCAAACGTGACAGTGAAAAAGAGGGATGCCAAAGCCAACATATACAACCATAACAATGCTACACAATATTAAGTGTAGACAACCAAAGAGGATAACCATCAAGTTAATACAGCAGCAAGTGAAAAAAATCAAACACAGACCGAATTCAAAACGAAACTCAGTGCTAAACACATAACGACCTCCAAAGCACTTAAAACCCTGGTTGTCAAAAACAAAGCAACAAAGATCGAGAAAGCATCAAAACAGTATAAACTTTGTTCGAATAAAACTTTATACTTAATTTCTGAAGTCGTATGTTTTCAATGGTTATTTTCAAAATCCTTAAGTTTTCAACATCAGGTTGCAAGTGCAACCGAGCTCAAATGTGAAACTGTAAATACATGGGGGATTTCATAATGTAATATGAACCAAGGAATGCAACTATAACTTCATGCTAAAAGAACTGGCCCATGTCATCCTAAATACAAAACCAACAATGAAGCCACCAGACTACTTGAACAACTACATACTAAACATAACTGCACAGTCCAGATCATAGTCATGTACCAGTTTCGAACTCAATGGAACAGCAGTTGCAAAAATGGGAACCAAGTCATAAGGAACGAGGTTCAAAGTCAAGTTATATATATAGGAGAATTGCACTGCCGAAGTCCATAAATAATGTGATGAAAACGACCAAACCAAGACGAGGACATCTGCAGTCCAAAAA
This sequence comes from Allium fistulosum, assembly GCA_030737815.1. Taxonomy (NCBI): domain Eukaryota; kingdom Viridiplantae; phylum Streptophyta; class Magnoliopsida; order Asparagales; family Amaryllidaceae; genus Allium; species Allium fistulosum. The sequence goes on from CM060902.1 coordinate 1,017,770,850, forward strand.
CATAGAACAGCAACGACAAACCAAGTTAATACTGAGAGAGTCGAGGAATTTGATCAATTCAAACGGTAGAGCAAATTAAACGACAAATTCAATTGGGCAAAATCGAACATTAGCAGGTTCGACCACAAAATTCAAAATCATCAGATAAGCAACATTGCAAGTCGAAGTCAAATGAACAATTTCACAAAATAAGTCTATAGCTTTCTAACCAGAGATAGTGTCGAAGACAACAAAACAACCGGAATCAACATCGGAAAAATCTAAGCAACCCGAGTAAATCACAGAAGCACCCATTCAAAATCACCAAAATCTCGAGTTAGATGGGAGTGAAACTTAAATCACTCAAAATGACAGTTCAAAAATCAACTCGAGAATAAGTATCAATAAAATGCTCGAAAGCTAACCAAGAATTCAAAATAACAGTCGAAGCCCCAAAATCAAAACCATAACAAGATTCATGTTCGAACTGAAGGTAAAACACTCTCGTCAACTAAGAGTCAACGCCGTGGCAATCACGACATCAACACAAGCCGGGAGCATCAACAAGGGAACTACGAAAATATACGAACGAGCCAAAGTCACATAAGTGATTTCCCATAGCACTGCAGTTATCGACAGCGAGCCAAAAGAAATGGTCACACAATTCAGTTCAAACAGTTACGAAAGGAAATGGTCAACGCAATTCGATTTGAACAATTACATACGAACAAAAACAAGGGGTTCAAACCCTAAACAAGCGTATCATCATTAAACCAATTCGAGCTACAGAAACTTAGTCGGAATTAGATGTGAGTAATTTAATTACTCACCTTTTTTTTTTATTTTTCCCGAGCGGCCAACAATCGATGAAGACTACGAACTTCCGAAGCAAAGATGAACCCAGATCCATTGCCCCATTTCTAGAATTGAAGCCTCGTCGCTTACAAGTAGGCAAAGCGGCGACTCCAACTTGAAGCCCTAATTTGATCGAACAAAGAGGAGGATGGGCCGCCATTTTCGATATTCTTTCGTTCGTTTTTTTTTGAGTTAGGGATAGAACGAGTGAAATAAAAAGAGGAACGGGTTGAGATAATGTCACGGCAACTAAAATCAACATGGGCCAAGGTAAATATTTCTTTCTTTAAAACCCACCAATGTTCAACAATTTACTAAGACTTTTAGCCCAAACTTTTATTAAAGAATTATACCAATCTGAAAAGAATTTCAATCGATTCAAAATTGCAATAGATATCAACAACCGGTTTAATCGCCATCTGACGATATCAAAATAATTGTGGAATCTCGGGTTGTTACAGTTATGTTAACCAACAGAAAACTATCGAGTGTGTCATTCCATAGTTATCCAATAACTATTAGTACGTAACCCTTTGGTGCCCCGGTAGCAATGAGTAATATAGTGTCCAACATTTGGAGAGCGTTACGTACTCTAGTTTCAATGGATGCATTGATATCCAGTCCCGATACATCTTGATTAGCAATATTTAAAATGGTATATTTATTTTTATTGTCATAAATTACTCACGGTTACAATACTTTGTAATTACTATTACCAAACATACCATTTATGGATTTTCTATTAGGTATACATTTAATTAAATTAATTAATTAGTATAACTTATTATATCAAGTAAATAATAGAAAGAAAACACCTTTTGTTTTGGACAAGATTGGTTATCAAGTTAGATATATGTAACAAATTACATAATTGCCCCTAGGGCATACCCGTAGGTCTATTAATCTCATACTTACACTTGGGGTCAATTATAGAATCTTATTCCAACTTCTCCAATCAGTTTCCTTAACACCAATTAGGTCAGTCCCTTAATGAACGGGTATGCTATTATGTTTCAATTATCTACTCTGTCAATCAACTCTCTCCAATAGTGATAAACTATTTTATCATGTAGAACAATTCGAAATGTCTCTCAACTTATAGTAAGCTCTAAGGTATGTTATGAAATACATCGCGAAGTTGTTATCATAAAACAATGTTATTGGATCCTCAATGTAACAACCCGCATATTTTACGATTGTATATTTAAATATTTTATTTAAATATTTCATCATTCGTCGGATTTTAGTCCGAAAAGCTACTTTTTGCAAACAGTCGAATTAGGACTTGAGACCCCTTCCATTGAGTTCAAAATGCCGTTTGCGACCTTTTTGAGTATAAACTTCGATATGTTTGGAGCTGAGTGGAATTTTGACATTTTTCACTTAGGGCTTTGGGTTTGGGTTCAGCCCATTTGCCCAATTCTGGTTTTATCAACCCAACTCCACTCCAACTCTTCATTACTTCATTTCTAATTCCTAATACTCAAGCTTTAGCAACAATGGTGGGAGAGATGGAAAATGGAAATTCCTAAGCCCTAATTTCATTTGCAAATTCATGCTCTTGCTCCAAATTCAAGAAGAAGCTATTGGTAAGCATCCTCTTCTCCTTCTCCAACTCTTTCTCCTTTCAATTTCAGAAATTTCCTAAACCTAACTTAGGAAATATTTCTCTTTTAAGCTTAGATTCAAGCTTCTTGAGTTGAGATTGAAGAGGAATTGGTCTATCCTTTGTTTCAAAGCTTCTCTCTTGTGTTTTCGTGTATAAAGGTAAGATTTTTATCTCACATCTATAACTACAATTGTCTTTGGTTGTTAGGTATGAATTCCTAACACTTCTTCATGTGCATTTGCTCTTGATTTGGATTGGTTTTGTGAATATTCCAATTTTTGGTTTTTAAAGTTAAATTTTTGTGAAAATCCTTTTATGGATGTTTGATCATGCTTTAGGTGGTGTATCGAGGAGCTTATAGGGCCGGGTCGTCTATTGGCATAAACCCTTAGCGCCTATTGCTCGTCCGGTTGCATTTGCAAAGAGATTGCATCTTCATTTTTTAGGATGAAAATACTGGAAATCCCAGTTTAGTCGACTGAAATCTCTGTTCAGTCGACTGAACCTGGAACCCGAATGTTTCCAGGCATGATTCAGTCGACTGAAATCTCTGTTCAGTCGACTGAACCTGGAAACAGAAAGTTTCCAGGAATGATTCAGTCAACTGAAATCTCTGTTCAGTCGACTGAACCTGGAAACAGAAAGTTTTCAGGCATGATTCAGTCAACTGCAATCTCTATTCAGTCAACTGAATTTGCTGTTTCAGCCCATTTTGCCTTTTTGGATTGAGTTTCCTAATTTAATCGATTCGTGATTATCTGATTTATTGATTACCATTTATTATCGACTTTGATGACTTTTATATCGAGATTTTTGGGATTATCCATTTTGATGGATTCGGTATCGATTTCTTTGGATTTTATTCACGTCTTCGAATGTGAATTTTTATGATTGATTGTTTCTACAATCACTTCTACTATTTGTCACTTTAAAATATAAAGGTTTTCTATACTAGTAGTAAATATCAAAACCCTTTCATCAAAATGATTTCAACACTATTTTATTACAAAGCTCATTTCTTAAACTGTTTTCCAATCTATTAGTATATACAAACCTTTACCTCATTCGTATGAGAAATCTAATTAAACGGCTTAGTAAAACAAGTGGTATGAAACGCTTGTGTTTACTTCGTCGGTTAATTCTTGGACTTGTTCGATTCAAAATCTTGTGACAATCTTTGAGTGGAGATCTACAATTTGTTCGTAAATATTTAAGTTAAGCCAGTGGTTATGGGACATGAAGCTAAACTCATTTATTTACTAGCTTACTGTAATTGACACTTCTTGTTGATCGATGATGATCATATTATGGTTTAGACTAGCAATGTGCGATGTCTCTTTGTCCATGTGGAGGACTGTATTTCATTTTATTGAGCTTCGTCTCACTTTACGCATGGGTCGTACCTATATAGGTGCGTCGATGCTAGAGCATGGGGCGTATCTTTCTAGGTGCATCGATGTTCGACTTTGCATGGGGCGTATCTTTCTAGGTGCGTCGATGCTAGAGCATGGGGCATATCTTTCTAGGTGCGTCGATGTTCGAATTTGCATGGGGTGCATCTTTCTAGGTGTATAGATGCTAGAGCATGGGGCGTATCTTTCTAGGTGCGTCGATGTTCGACTTTGCATGGGGTGCATCTTTCTAGATGTATCGATTCTAGACTCTACATGGGGCGTATCTTTCTAGGTGCGTCAATGTTCAGTTTATGGGATTGGCCATCCTCTTTCTTGTGATTTCTGGATTTCTAATTATTGATTTCTGGAATTTATGTTTCACCGGCATTTAAAATTGGCATTGATATGTATGTCATTTTTGTGGCTTGGTGAATTAAATAATGAATATGACATTCTTTTTTATGCTATGAGATTCTTGAGATATTGTATGACTTTTGTGGGTTTTCTAATGTATACTTGACGTAGTATGACATTTTTGGTTATCATACATTTTATTATTATATCTCTTCTTATATCTCATTTTATCTGATAATTATAGCTAGGCTGATCCGTTTATTATTTTCTTCTTAAATAATACTCGGGTCAGACTGAGATTTTACAGGTGCTTTCTTTTGCCTTCCTATTTGGAACCATCATCTGACTTTTGGCTAACTACTTAGCTTATAGTTTTTGTTGTATACATTTGAGATACAGACTCCTTGATGTATACTTATTCTTTTGTCTAGCACTTGTATCTATTCTTTTTGATATTGTGGATCTTGTTTGACCACTACTCTGATGTACACTTTCATGTGTTATATTCATATCTATTTCCGCCTTTGTGATATGAATTGTCTGTGACTGATTTGTGTTATGTTTATTTCTATATTTGTTTCCGTAGAATATATACATAGCCACCGTGTAGTAGCTTTGAGTTTGTATCGGTATGTCGGATTTCCTCTTGAGATGAAAAGTTATATTTTTATCTGGCATATCGGTACTCGCACAAAGCAATTACACAGATGGTCGCTCCTCAACAACCTTATTCTTCGTGCTAGTCGACGGCATTACCCCGTAGTGTCCTTGGCTAGCGCGAGTATGGAGGTAGGGCGTCACAGCATGGTATCAAAGCCAAACTTCGGAACAATGTAGAATAATGTAACAAGGATCATTGTCCTAAGTCCTTCTTAGGAGTCGTGCCTTAGGATTTTATTCGAGTCAATTGGACCCGTTTTATCCTATTTTCTTTTATGATTCCTTGATTTATCAATCAAGTTTGCTTGATATTTTTTTTGAGAATAACCTTATCTTTTTCTTTCTTTTTTTCTTAAAGAAGGGAAATTGTTAGACCAGGCCGACCCAGCGCCGGTCAATCCAGTGCTACTCCCCAGGATAGAGTTTTTATGTCTGCCCAGCAGCTTCTAGATCTTGTTAAGAATGCTCAAGCTATCGGACCCATTCCAGAGCCTAATCATCCTGGATCCGGTTTTGAACGCTTGTGTAGAGATTATACCGATTTGGGTGAAAGGCCATTCCAGGAATCCGAGAGTATCATTGAAATCCAAGCTGAGCTTAGATCATGCGACCGCATCTTTTCTCGCATGAATCTTGTTGATCTCCACCGAGTCCAAGTGGCTTCTAGCATGCTCCGAGAAAGAGCATTGGATTGGTATAAGCTTCTTATTTCTGAAATCGTTGAAGCGGATCTCACTTGGGAGCAATTCCGGGAAAGATTCGAATTGAAATTTGTGCCGAAGGATGAAAAAGTAACTTTGGCCCGGCGTTTTATCGACCTTGTTCAAGGTGAATCTTCTGTGATGGACTACGTCGCATCTTTCGAATCTCTTTCTAAATACGGAGTTGAATACATTAATACCCCCATTGAAGAAAAATCAGAGATTTGTTTATGGCTTGAACAAGAATCTCAAGAAGCCATTACTTCTGATATTGGAAGTTTCTTTCGATCAGCTTATTGATATCGCTCTTCGTCTTGAAGAGGCCGATATAGAGTGTGATGTTGAAGTTGTGGGTGCTAAACAAAACTTCAAAAACAACATGAAAAGGCCTATCAAATTTAAAGGCCCCACTCCCAATAAGAAAGGGAAGCAAGAAACTTCGATAGCAAAGTCCCCTACCTCTAGTCGTGGACAATGCTACAATTGTGGTTCCACGGACCACTATGCAAGGGAGTGTCCGAAACCTCTTTATTGTCGCTATTGCAAAAGTTTGAGTCATCATATATCTGCATGTACCATACTTCTAAGCACGAGAGAAGGAAAGCTGCAAGCCCCTAGCAACTCTTCTCTTAGTTAAGGTATCCATTCTATCCTTGATGACATTTATTTTGTGATTATCTTATTCGAGTTCTTTTTGATATGGGTTTCATCTCATTATTTTATATCAAAAGAACTTGTTGGTTCCTTTTCTTCAAACATTTTTGGGCTTGTTGACTACTTTGAGGATTGCGAATCCGGTCGGTGGATCCGCAACACTCAATTTGTTTTTTTTATTATTGATGTCGAAATTATTTTATGTGATTTTTTCTTTCCGAGCCGATTTGCATGTTGTGCGTTACTAGGGCTTCGGAATTGATTTTTGTGAAAGGATGGGCTTAATCATTTTAGGGCTCATATCCTATGTCCCGAGTGGACTATTCATCTTCGACATTTTCAATCTGTTAAGCAGATTTCTATTTTTTTTCTTGTGATTTCGATTCCGCTTTGATGGTATCATTTTATTCTTTAAGCCCACTTGATGAGGAAAGTGATGTTTCTCTCATTCATGTAGTTTGAGAATTTTCCGGTATTTTTGAGCTTGTCTTAGGATTATCTCCTAAGAAATATACTTCGTGGTGTTAAGGTCTTTTTAGCTCGACCTTGCCACCAGTTTTCGTTAGCTACGTGTTGCGGAAGTTAGCATTCCACTTACCACATTCCGCACTCGTTATGGTTCTTATGAATGACTTATTATGTCATTCAGTTTGTCCAGCTTATTTCATCCATTTTATAAATCGAGAATTATATGAGTATCTCGATGACTTCATTTTTGTATTTATTGATTTTGGATGGAAATAGCAATTTAAAATTTTGTAAATCTTTTTCATAAGATTTATTTATAAGTATAATTGGATTTTGTTATTCAATGAGCAAAGAATATTCTTAAAACTTCTAAGAGATATTTTTATCATATGGATTATGATTTTGTGATTGTATTGCCTATTGAGTGCTTTAAGAAATCTGGTTGATGCGCCTGATCAACGTTATCGATAGGAATCTCCTAAACGCTTTGATGAGGCAATTTGACACAATAAATTGACTTATAAAAAGTAAAAAATTTCTAGAAAGATTATTACATAAAGATAATTGTAATTTTGAAAGTTTTAGCTTTTGGGAAAAGAGGATCAATTTAAAAGAACTCTTTCTTTTCGATATTCCTATTCTTGTTGTTTCCGTAGGGAACCAAGACTTTATCTTTTGTACCAATGCTAATCGTATTGGTTTGTATGTCATTCTCTTGCAAAAGAGAACATGCTATCATTTATGTTTCTAAATCATTAAAGCCTATCGAGACTAGATATGCCACTCATGATCTAGTGCTCACGACTATTGATTTCACTTTTAGAGTTTGGCATCATTGTGTTTGGCGGAGAAATTTGTTCTCCACCTCGATCATAAATCTTTGGAATATTTATTTCTTATAAGAAACTTAATTTGCGTCAACCTCGTTGGCTCGAGTTCCTTGTATCTTATGATCTTTTTACCAAGTTCATCGGATGTTTCAATATACCCCGCTTTATTGAGCTCCGTCTCATTTCTTATATGGACTAGCACCCGATGTTCTTTTATGGTGTTCGGTTCATTGGACGTACCGCTTTTGTACTACGTTGGTGTTCCGAATTATTTGAGTTTCTGTTCATTGGACGTACCGTTATTGTACTACGTCGATGTTCGGAGTTATTCGTGTTTCCAGTTTCTCGAGCTTATTGTTATTGTACTACGCCGTTTCCCCAGCTCAATTTTCTGTTATTCATGACGTTTTCCACATCTTTCAACTACGGAAATGCCTTTGGGATTTCGATTTTTATTCTTGAGCCCGGTGTTATTGTGGAAATTGAAGTTTCACCTATTTGACTTATGAGCAACATTCTATTCGCATCATTGCTTCGGAGGTTGAGCGCCTTCGAAATAAAGATGTTTTTCTTGTGAAAGTTCAATGGTTCTCAAATCCCAAGGATTGCTCTTGGGAATCCAGAGGATTCATCGAGCGAACACGTTCGGACTTACTCTTTCGTGCTCTTTATGGTGAACTTCTCATTCTAAATTTTCTTTTGTGTTGATATGCCTTTATGGTTGTTACTCTTTATTTTCTTCTTAAGTATTGCGAGGATGCAATTTCTTTAAGGAGGGGAGTCTGTAACAACCCGCATATTTTACGATTGTATATTTAAATTTTTATTTAAATATTTCATCATTCGTCGAATTTTAGTCCGAAAAGTTACTTTTTGCAAACATTCGAATTAGGACTTGAGACCCCTTCCATTGAGTTCAAAATGCCGTTTGCGACCTTTTTTAGTATAAACTTCGATATGTTTAGAGCTGAGTGGAATTTTGACATTTTTCACTTAGGGCTTTGGGTTTGGGTTCAGCCCATTTGCCCAATTCTGGTTTTATCAACCCAACTCCACTCCAACTCTTCATTACTTCATTTCTAATTCCTAATACTCAAGCTTTAGCAACAATGGTGGGAAAGATGGGAAATGGAAATTCCTAAGCCCTAATTTCATTTGCAAATTCATGTTCTTGCTACAAATTCAAGAAGAAGCTATTGGTAAGCATCCTCTTCTCCTTCTCCAACTCTTTCTCCTTTCAATTTCAGAAATTTCCTAAACCAAACTTAGGAAATATTTCTCTTATAAGCTTAGATTCAAGCTTCTTGAGTTGAGATTGAAGAGGAATTGGTCTATCCTTTGTTTCAAAGCTTCTCTCTTGTGTTTTCGTGTATAAAGGTGAGATTTTTATCTCACATCTATAACTATAATTGTCTTTGGTTGTTAGGTATGAATTCCTAACACTTCTTCATGAGCATTTGCTCTTGATTTGGATTGGTTTTATGAATATTCGAATTTTTGGTTTTTAAAGTTAAATTTTTGTGAAAATCCTTTTATGGATGTTTGATCATGCTTTTGGTGGTGTATCGAGGAGCTTATAGGGCCGGGTCGTCTATTGGCATAAACCCTTAGCGCCTATTGCTCGTCCGGTTGCATTTGCAAAGAGATTGCATCTTCATGTTTTAGACTGAAAATACTGGAAATCCCAGTTCAGTCGACTGAAATCTTTGTTCAGTCGACTGAACCTGGAACCCGAATGTTTCCAGGCATGATTTAGTCGACTGAAATCTCTGTTCAGTCGACTGAACCTGGAAATAGAAAGTTTCCAGGCATGATTCAGTCGATTGAAATCTCTGTTCAGTCGACTGAACCTGGAAACAGAAAGTTTCCAGGCATGATTCAGTCAACTGAAATCTCTGTTCAGTCAACTGAATTTGTTGTTTCAGCCCACTTTGCCTTTTTGGATTGAGTTTCCAAATTTAATTGATTCGTGATTATCCGATTTGTTGATTATCATTTATTATCGACTTTGATGACTTTTATATCGAGATTTTTTTGATTATCCATTTTGATGGATTCGGTATCGATTTCTTTGGATTTTATTCACGTCTTCGAATGTGAATTTTTATGATTGATTGGTTCTACAATCACTTCTATGATTTATCACTATAAAATATAAAGGTTTTCTATACTAGTAGTAAATATCAAAACCCTTTCATCAAAACGATTTCAACACTATTTTATTACAAAGCTCGTTTCTTAAACTGTTTTCCAATCTATTAGTATATATGAACCTTTACCTCATTCGTATGAGAAATCTAATTAAACAGCTTAGTATAACAAGTGGTATGAAACGCTTGCGTTTACTTCGTCGGTTAATTCTTGGACTTGTTCGATTGAAAATCTTGTGACAATCTTTGAGTGGAGATCTACAATTTGTTCGTAAATATTTAAGTTAAGCCAATGGTTATGGGACATGAAGCTAAACTCATTTATTTACTAGCTTACTGTAATTGACACTTCTTGTTGATTGATGATGATCATATTATGGTTTAGACTAGCAATGTGCGATGTCTCTTTGTCCATGTGGAGGACTGTATTTCATTTTATTGAGCTTCGTCTCACTTTACGCATGGGTCGTACCTATATAGGTGCGTCGATGCTAGAGCATGGGGCGTATCTTTCTAGGTGTGTCGATGTTCGATTTTGCATGGGGCGTATCTTTCTAGGTGCGTCGATGCTAGAGCATGGGGCGTATCTTTTTAGGTGCGTCGATGTTCGAATTTGCATGGGGTGCATCTTTCTAGGTGTATCGATGCTAGAGCATGGGGCGTATCTTTCTAGGTGCGTCGATGTTCGACTTTGCATGGGGTGCATCTTTCTAGGTGTATCGATTCTAGACTCTACATGGGGCGTATCTTTCTAGGTGCGTCAATGTTCTGTTTATGGGATTGGCCATCCTCTTTCTTGTGATTTCTGGATTTCTAATTGTTGATTTCTGAAATTTATGTTTCACCAGCATTTACAATTGGCATTGATATGTATGTCATTTTTGTGGCTTGGTGAATTAAATAATGAATATGACATTCTTTTTGATGCTATGAGATTCTTGAGATATTGTATAACTTTTGTGGGTTTTCTAATCTATACTTGACGTAGTATGACATTTTTGTTTATCATACGTTTTATTATTATATCTCTTCTTATATCTCATTTTATCTGATAATTATAGCTAGACTGATCCGTTTATTATTTTCTTCTTAAATAATACTCGGGTTAGACTGAGATTTTACAGGTACTTCCTCTTGCCTTTCTATCTGGAACCATCATCTGACTTTTGGATAACTACTTAGCTTATAGTTTTTGTTGTATACATTTGAGATACAGATTCCTTGATGTATACTTATTCTTTTGTCTAGCACTTGTATCTATTCTTTTTGATATTGTGGATCTTGTTTGACCACTACTCTGATGTACACTTTCATGTGTTATATTCATATCTATTTCCGCCTTTGTGATATGAATTGTCTGTGACGGATTTGTGTTATGTTTATTTCTATATTTGTTTCCGAAGTATATATACATAGCCACCGTGTAGTAGCTTTGAGTTTGTATCGGTATGTCAGATTTCCTCTTGAGATGAAAAGTTATATTTTTATCTGGCATATCGGTACTCGCACAAAGCTATTACACAGATGGTCGCTCCTCAACAGCCTTATTCTTCGTGCTAGTCGACGGCATTACCCCGTAGTGTCCTTGGCTAGCGCGAGTATAGAGGTGGGGCATCACACTCAACATTTGGAATCACCCTCGGCTCAGTTATAAATTTATGCATTTATATATTTATATACATTGCTTTTATTGCGGCGCTATCCAAGACGATGTACTTAGCCTTTTTCATTGAATCATCCATAGCCTTTCATTTAGCACATTTTCAACTTAAAGATTCTTAATTTGGTTTTATTATTGACATATTATACTCAATATCACTTGTGAAATTTGAGTCCAAATGCCCCTTCATAAGGAGTTTGTTGTTTTTGTAAATAATTCTTTAGTATTTCATAAATACACGAGAATACCTCAAACAACCATAAAATGATATCTATTTGGATTTGATATTTCCTTCATGTATCAAATACATAAACAAATCACGATATCATAGACAACATAACATGTATGATAATTCCTATTGCCTATACATAAGGAATCCTTCTTACATGTTCTATATTAAACATTTTAATAAGTGTCCTTGCATATCGTTTAGGACATTCCCAATATCTTTTATACTTACAATAAAAGACATCATTTATAAATCCAACATTGAGTATCAAACAACTAAGGCTAATGTTAACATAAGTACATCGTTGAAAAATTAGCAACGTGTTGTTCATTTATAGTTTAGAAATATCAATGTACCTTTGAGCGCTCTTTCTTATGAACACACGCTTCCTCTGCATTTCGATTGATAATCTAAACTACTTGATATTTCTATTAAAACACTTGTTCAATTTTGATGCTTTTTTGAATGATACTTTCGTATCTGTTCTTAGATCGTATCGGAAAACTCGCAAACTCAATATCGCTCCCACCGACTTCAAGATAATTTGATTGTTATGTGCAAACGGTCTATTCTAAATCATTATTTAGAATTCTCCATTTCAACACATATGTACCAGATCACTAAGTCTTACCAAGCGATAATTTTGTGAGTAAAATTAACTTGAGCATGTTGAATAACAAATCTATTATGCTAATTTCAACAATTGAAAATTACGAGATTATTCTCGTCAACATTGCTCTTTAAATTCCAACTGTATTAGTCTTTCTCTTAAAGACACAATCGCGGTCGATGGATCACATCCCTTTGGTTACGACTACCAAAATCATAATATGATAATGTACTTGGAGTCCTTTTGGATTTTTGCATCATACCATGTCATATTATCAGTTCTCTTAATGGTTTAATTGATAATTGAGGATTATTTATTGTTGACATTAATAAGAAACTCATAGTATTTCTCAATATGTGAGAATACTTATTAGACACTCTAATGCGATATGTTCATATAGGTTAGGTTAATTTCATTTCATCCTACATCATCAATTTTATCTTTGGATCATTTCAAAATCCATTTTAATACAAATAATTTCCATAGGAAATTCCTTTAATATGAAGTAGGTATTTCTTGAAACAACAGTTGTTTCTAGGTGCAACAGAATAGCTCATAAACATTTTATGAATTTCCTTATGTATAAAGCTGATTTGGTTTTAGTTTACAAAACTTATGTTCAAAACATAGATATGTCATCCAATGACAGTCTTTTCGAAACTCCTTTTGAGGAGATTCATACAAGATCCCCCATGAACCATTATTACGTGGTCTTTCGACTGCCAACTACCTAGCATAGAATATGCTGGGGTTTCTTATAAACCCTTATCTTGTACGATTTTGAAAACCATTTTTAGATGAATTAATTTTAACCTTGTGTACTACTCTTAAGTACACAGCCTTATAAAAAGAAGTAAATCTCAACTTCACTCACAATTAATCGTACTTTATTCAACAAAGTTCAATTGCTCCTTATCAATACATCATTATGTATTAAAAGCAAGAATGACTTTCGAGATTGAATCTTTATTCATTTTCATGTACATTCAGAACTCTTTCCAGTATACTCGCCTATTTAATCAAATCGAATCATTTTATTTTATTGCATGTTACTTTATTTACTTTCATTTTATATTTTATGATCTTATCATAGACATCCTATATGTGTATCGAATACACATGTCCATATTGGTGATAAATCATCAATAAATATAACCAAGTACATGGAAATGATTTGGTATAAATAGACTTGTGATTGCATACATCAATATGTATCAATCCGAAGAGTTCATCAACTCTTATGATGCTCCCACTAAATGGATGCATATCCCTTAATTGTCTAAGATATAATTAACTAGTATCATATGATTTATAATCATATAATAAAAATTATTTCTCAAAACTACGGCTTAGTCTATAATTCCAAAATAATTGTAAATAATTTTGGATACTTCTATATTTTCCTATGCATCACTTTTGTTATGAAGGCTACTACCATATTGTATTTTTCTTTCATTATGAATATTCATAATATTCACATTGAAATATAACTATGTCTATTTTTCAGTCGACACCAAAATAGTCATTATTTCGTAAATAATGTTCGGTATGTTTTACAAAAATGATTTTCGTAACTTGATGCAATCAATAAGTGTTGTATGGAATGCTTCCACTATTTTTCCATCCCTATAATAGTGTACCAAATTCGGAGGTTTATTATTCACTTAATATAGATTATTTATTTCATATATTACAACTAGTTTACAGCAGAGACTTCTTTGATCAACTATCTTGTACTAAAAGAAATAAATTTTATAAAAAACAATTTTCTACATGAAAATACATTTTGGAATAGAAATCATATTTCTTATTCCAATGTTAAGTATTGATCACTATTATTACAATTCTCATTTTCGATGTTTCTTTAAGAAGCAGAAGTGACTATGTAACGACCTGTAAATTTTCGATAATTAAAATAGGTAATTTAATAAGATTGTTATGATTTAATATTTGAAACAAAAATTGTGAATTATTAATGAAATAATAACCAGAATGAAATGAAATAAGGTTAATTTAAGAAATTGATAACATATTAGTGGAAGTTCAAAAAATTGAAATAATGTAAATGTTATAACTTGGTTATAAATTTAATAGGAGAAAACAAATGTAAATATGAATTAATTAATGAGATAATATATAATTAATGGAAATTGAATAAAATTAGTGTTAGGAAAGTAATTATAACATTTGGTTGAAATCATAAACTTATTAATGTGACTAAAATTTATCGGGGACAAACGATTATATGCTGCCTATTTATTTAGCCTGTTAAATTAAAATTGGAAATTAATTGAAATTAATTCACTTAATTAGTGCAGTTAATGTAGATTAAATTGATAATTGTAGAATATTAGTTCAATAAGATGTAACTAATGAAAATTTATGCATAATAGGACGATTGATTGAATAAAAAGAATTGGAATCAAGTAGCTCAACTTATTGGAATTTAAATTATAATAAATGGATTTATTACAATTAATTATAATTAAATATTATGTTAATGAAAATGGTAAAATATTAATGTAATGAAATATATAACAATGTTAGCTATGTATGTAGAGAAATAATTAATTGAATTAAAAGGTCGAAACCAAATTAAATAAATTTATTTAAATTAAACTATAATTTATTGGATTTAAATTACAGTGGTGTTTGAACACTGTAATTAGTGTAATAACCAACACTGAATTGTTATATAAACTTGTATTAAGTTATTATAAATGTCTAAGTAATCAAAAATGATGAAATTTGTTAGTAAATAAACATTGAATTAAAAAGTGAATTAATTAATTTAATATTAATTTATTCAATTAACGTAAAAATAGCCATTTTGGGCACTAACTCAGATTTCGACGAAACCAGTTTCATCGGATCCGTAACGGTTAATTATTGTAGGATTTCAAGTTTCGTAGCAATCGGACTTGTCGTTTGATCGTACGGACTTGAAACGCGTAGAAATCAATTTAATTGAAATCAACTGAAATCAATTTGAAGTAAGCTGATTTTAACATAACTTTTTCATACGATGGAGTTTGGACGTGAAACCTGTTCCATTGAGTTTAAAATTCTTGAAAACATCTATTTTGATATAGACCCAATTCCGTTTCGGGAACGAAACGGGCTTTTCGGACCATTTATCGTTCAAACTTGAAAATCAATCTTGTCCATTCATTTTTATTTCTGACCTACCTATAAATAGCCCATGATAAACCCTAGCTCCTTCTTATTTTCATTTGTCTGTACGTACAATTCTCTCTGGCTTATTCTTCTAAATGGCAGACCAACCAAACAAATTCCCAATTCAATTTCAAATCAAATATCAAATCGAAAAATTCAACCTCCTCAAACTATAGCATATTATGTATCGATTTGAAGCTCTCGATGAGCGCAAGTCATTTCTGCTGTTTGTTTTTTTATCTAGGTTTTTGTGTGGCCGGAATTGGGTGATTTAGTTTCGGTCGTTCGTTTGTGGTCGCTGGTTTGTGCGGTCGGTGGATCGTCGATTATACGACGATCGGGTGGTGCCTTTGGGTAGAGGGGATCGAGCAGGTCACATCAATAGAGTTCGTTCACCTCAGAGTTCGTCGTAATCGCCGCGATTGGGGGAGGAAGTTCGATGACGGCGGTCGTGGAATCATTGACCGGAGGTGGCCGCGTGGTGGCATGGTGGTCGGCCGGACATAGGGAACGAGGGCGTGGCCTCTGATCTGGGTGGAAGTCATAGGAGCGGCGTCTATTTTTTGCCAAAGGCCAGTAGCAGTGGGTTTCATTCGATGGTGATAGATTAGGGTTTTCGGGAAGACGTGTTTAGCTGCTGACATGTAAAGCAAGTACGTTTTGTTTTGTTTAATTCAATTTAATTTAATTTTAATTTTCAAATGTTCTAATATGCGTAACTTTTACGTACGAGGTCCGATTCACGCGTGGTTTCTTGCATTGGGATCGTATTGAAGTTTTGGAGCTTTTGACGCTGGTTTGGATGAATTCTGAGACTGTTTGAATTTTGGGCCCAAATTGGATTTTAATTCGATGTAAAATCGAAGGTGAGTGATTTGACCCACTCACAACTTCTACAATTTCTTATGTTTGTTAAATTAAATTTATAGTGTGATTGGAAATTTATTTATGGTTGTTTCGTAATTTAAAATTTTGCTATTCTAGTTAATGTGAATTTATTTTGAATTAAATTTCCATTTAATGTATTACTGAATTTAAATTGCCAGTTAAGTAACTATTATTGTTAATTAGTAAATTGTTGAAATTTATTAATTGAATTGGATGATGATTGTGATGGATGTTTGATTATTGATATTGAATGATGGATATTTTGTTTGAATTGTATAATGTTATCACTCTGCAAGTTCCCTTAGTTATTATTTGGAAAATCACTATGGGTTGAAATGATATATACCCAAACGATCTATAGATTAGGGAAAAATCGTTATGGGTTGAAATGATAGACTCGAGTGATTTTATGGATTTTTATATAAATTCGGGATTGCGGTTTGAAATGATATATAACCGTAAAATTTTAAATTGTGGATTGAAATGATAAATATCTGTATCACTTGACCCTAGGGTAGAGAATTATATACGGACACCGGATTGGTTAAATTAAATGATTTTAAATCCTTGATTTTAAATTCTTGATTTTTGAATCCTTTTAAATTATATTTTGAAAATCCTTTTATGGATGTTTGATCATGCTTTTGGTGGTGTATCGAGGAGCTTATAGGGCCGGGTCGTCTATTGGCATAAACCCTTAGCGCCTATTGCTCGTCCGGTTGCATTTGCAAAGAGATTGCATCTTCATGTTTTAGACTGAAAATACTGGAAATCCCAGTTCAGTCGACTGAAATCTTTGTTCAGTCGACTGAACCTGGAACCCGAATGTTTCCAGGCATGATTTAGTCGACTGAAATCTCTGTTCAGTCGACTGAACCTGGAAATAGAAAGTTTCCAGGCATGATTCAGTCGACTGAAATCTCTGTTCAGTCGACTGAACCTGGAAACAGAAAGTTTCCAGGCATGATTCAGTCAACTGAAATCTCTGTTCAGTCAACTGAATTTGCTGTTTCAGCCCACTTTGCCTTTTTGGATTGAGTTTCCAAATTTAATTGATTCGTGATTATCCGATTTGTTGATTATCATTTATTATCGACTTTGATGACTTTTATATCGAGATTTTTTTGATTATCCATTTTGATGGATTCGGTATCGATTTCTTTGGATTTTATTCACGTCTTCGAATGTGAATTTTTATGATTGATTGGTTCTACAATCACTTTTATGATTTGTCACTATAAAATATAAAGGTTTTCTATACTAGTAGTAAATATCAAAACCCTTTCATCAAAACGATTTCAACACTATTTTATTACAAAACTCGTTTCTTAAACTGTTTTCCAATCTATTCGTATATATGAACCTTTACCTCATTCGTATGAGAAATCTAATTAAACAGCTTAGTATAACAAGTGGTATGAAACGCTTGCGTTTACTTCGTCGGTTAATTCTTGGACTTGTTCGATTGAAAATCTTGTGACAATCTTTGAGTGGAGATCTACAATTTGTTCGTAAATATTTAAGTTAAGCCAGTGGTTATGGGACATGAAGCTAAACTCATTTATTTACTAGCTTACTGTAATTGACACTTCTTGTTGATCGATGATGATCATATTATGGTTTAGACTAGCAATGTGCGATGTCTCTTTGTCCATGTGGAGGACTGTATTTCATTTTATTGAGCTTCGTCTCACTTTACGCATGGGTCGTACCTATATAGGTGCGTCGATGCTAGAGCATGGGGCATATCTTTCTAGGTGCATCGATGTTCGACTTTGCATGGGGCGTATCTTTCTAGGTGCGTCGATGCTAGAGCATGGGGCGTATCTTTCTAGGTGCGTCGATGTTCGAATTTGCATGGGGTGCATCTTTCTAGGTGTATCGATGCTAGAGCATGGGGCGTATCTTTCTAGGTGCGTCGATGTTCGACTTTGCATGGGGTGCATCTTTCTAGATGTATCGATTCTAGACTCTACATGGGGCGTATCTTTCTAGGTGCGTCAATGTTCAGTTTATGGGATTGGCCATCCTCTTTCTTGTGATTTCTGGATTTCTAATTATTGATTTCTGGAATTTATGTTTCAACGGCATTTAAAATTGGCATTGATATGTATGTCATTTTTGTGGCTTGGTGAATTAAATAATGAATATAACATTCTTTTTGATGCTATGAGATTCTTGAGATATTGTATGACTTTTGTGGGTTTTCTAATGTATACTTGACGTAGTATGACATTTTTGGTTATCATACGTTTTATTATTATATCTCTTCTTATATCTCATTTTACCTGATAATTATAGCTAGACTGATCCGTTTATTATTTTCTTCTTAAATAATACTCGGGTTAGACTGAGATTTTACAGGTACTTCCTCTTGCCTTTCTATCTGGAACCATCATCTGACTTTTGGCTAACTACTTAGCTTATAGTTTTTGTTGTATACATTTGAGATACAGACTCCTTGATGTATACTTATTCTTTTGTCTAGCACTTGTATCTATTCTTTTTGATATTGTGGATCTTGTTTGACCACTACTTTGATGTACACTTTCATGTGTTATATTCATATCTATTTCCGCCTTTGTGATATGAATTGTCTGTGACGGATTTGTGTTATGTTTATTTCTATATTTGTTTCCGAAGTATATATACATAGCCACCGTGTAGTAGCTTTGAGTTTGTATCGGTATGTCAGATTTCCTCTTGAGATGAAAAGTTATATTTTTATCTGGCATATCGGTACTCGCACAAAGCTATTACACAGATGGTCGCTCCTCAACAGCCTTATTCTTCGTGCTAGTCGACGGCATTACCCCGTAGTGTCCTTGGCTAGCGCGAGTATAGAGGTGGGGCATCACACTCAACATTTGGAATCACCCTCGGCTCAGTTATAAATTTATGCATTTATATATTTATATACATTGCTTTTATTGCGGCGCTATCCAAGACGATGTACTTAGCCTTTTTCATTGAATCATCCATAGCCTTTCATTTAGCACATTTTCAACTTAAAGATTCTTAATTTGGTTTTATTATTGACATATTATACTCAATATCACTTGTGAAATTTGAGTCCAAATGCCCCTTCATAAGGAGTTTGTTGTTTTTGTAAATAATTCTTTAGTATTTCATAAATACACGAGAATACCTCAAACAACCATAAAATGATATCTATTTGGATTTGATATTTCCTTCATGTATCAAATACATAAACAAATCACGATATCATAGACAACATAACATGTATGATAATTCCTATTGCCTATACATAAGGAATCCTTCTTACATGTTCTATATTAAACATTTTAATAAGTGTCCTTGCATATCGTTTAGGACATTCCCAATATCTTTTATACTTACAATAAAAGACATCATTTATAAATCCAACATTGAGTATCAAACAACTAAGGCTAATGTTAACATAAGTACATCGTTGAAAAATTAGCAACGTGTTGTTCATTTATAGTTTAGAAATATCAATGTACCTTTGAGCGCTCTTTCTTATGAACACACGCTTCCTCTGCATTTCGATTGATAATCTAAACTACTTGATATTTCTATTAAAACACTTGTTCAATTTTGATGCTTTTTTGAATGATACTTTCGTATCTGTTCTTAGATCGTATCGGAAAACTCGCAAACTCAATATCGCTCCCACCGACTTCAAGATAATTTGATTGTTATGTGCAAACGGTCTATTCTAAATCATTATTTAGAATTCTCCATTTCAACACATATGTACCAGATCACTAAGTCTTACCAAGCGATAATTTTGTGAGTAAAATTAACTTGAGCATGTTGAATAACAAATCTATTATGCTAATTTCAACAATTGAAAATTACGAGATTATTCTCGTCAACATTGCTCTTTAAATTCCAACTGTATTAGTCTTTCTCTTAAAGACACAATCGCGGTCGATGGATCACATCCCTTTGGTTACGACTACCAAAATCATAATATGATAATGTACTTGGAGTCCTTTTGGATTTTTGCATCATACCATGTCATATTATCAGTTCTCTTAATGGTTTAATTGATAATTGAGGATTATTTATTGTTGACATTAATAAGAAACTCATAGTATTTCTCAATATGTGAGAATACTTATTAGACACTCTAATGCGATATGTTCATATAGGTTAGGTTAATTTCATTTCATCCTACATCATCAATTTTATCTTTGGATCATTTCAAAATCCATTTTAATACAAATAATTTCCATAGGAAATTCCTTTAATATGAAGTAGGTATTTCTTGAAACAACAGTTGTTTCTAGGTGCAACAGAATAGCTCATAAACATTTTATGAATTTCCTTATGTATAAAGCTGATTTGGTTTTAGTTTACAAAACTTATGTTCAAAACATAGATATGTCATCCAATGACAGTCTTTTTGAAACTCCTTTTGAGGAGATTCATACAAGATCCCCCATGAACCATTATTACGTGGTCTTTCGACTGCCAACTACCTAGCATAGAATATGCTGGGGTTTCTTATAAACCCTTATCTTGTACGATTTTGAAAACCATTTTTAGATGAAATTAATTTTAACCTTGTGTACTACTCTTAAGTACACAGCCTTATAAAAAGAAGTAAATCTCAACTTCACTCACAATTAATCGTACTTTATTCAACAAAGTTCAATTGCTCCTTATCAATACATCATTATGTATTAAAAGCAAGAATGACTTTCGAGATTGAATCTTTATTCATTTTCATGTACATTCAGAACTCTTTCCAGTATACTCGCCTATTTAATCAAATCGAATCATTTTATTTTATTGCATGTTACTTTATTTACTTTCATTTTATATTTTATGATCTTATCATAGACATCCTATATGTGTATCGAATACACATGTCCATATTGGTGATAAATCATCAATAAATATAACCAAGTACATGGAAATGATTTGGTATAAATAGACTTGTGATTGCATACATCAATATGTATCAATCCGAAGAGTTCATCAACTCTTATGATGCTCCCACTAAATGGATGCATATCCCTTAATTGTCTAAGATATAATTAACTAGTATCATATGATTTATAATCATATAATAAAAATTATTTCTCAAAACTACGGCTTAGTCTATAATTCCAAAATAATTGTAAATAATTTTGGATACTTCTATATTTTCCTATGCATCACTTTTGTTATGAAGGCTACTACCATATTGTAGTTTTCTTTCATTATGAATATTCATAATATTCACATTGAAATATAACTATGTCTATTTTTCAGTCGACACCAAAATAGTCATTATTTCGTAAATAATGTTCGGTATGTTTTACAAAAATGATTTTCGTAACTTGATGCAATCAATAAGTGTTGTATGGAATGCTTCCACTATTTTTCCATCCCTATAATAGTGTACTAAATTCGGAGGTTTATTATTCACTTAATATAGATTATTTATTTCATATATTACAACTAGTTTACAGCAGAGACTTCTTTGATCAACTATCTTGTACTAAAAGAAATAAATTTTATAAAAAACAATTTTCTACATGAAAATACATTTTGGAATAGAAATCATATTTCTTATTCCAATGTTAAGTATTGATCACTATTATTACAATTCTCATTTTCGATGTTTCTTTAAGAAGCAGAAGTGACTATGTAACGACCTGTAAATTTTCGATAATTAAAATAGGTAATTTAATAAGATTGTTATGATTTAATATTTGAAACAAAAATTGTGAATTATTAATGAAATAATAACCAGAATGAAATGAAATAAGGTTAATTTAAGAAATTGATAACATATTAGTGGAAGTTCAAAAAATTGAAATAATGTAAATGTTATAACTTGGTTATAAATTTAATAGGAGAAAACAAATGTAAATATGAATTAATTAATGAGATAATATATAATTAATGGAAATTGAATAAAATTAGTGTTAGGAAAGTAATTATAACATTTGGTTGAAATCATAAACTTATTAATGCGACTAAAATTTATCGGGGACAAACGATTATATGCTGCCTATTTATTTAGCCTATTAAATTAAAATTGGAAATTAATTGAAATTAATTCACTTAATTAGTGCAGTTAATGTAGATTAAATTGATAATTGTAGAATATTAGTTCAATAAGATGTAACTAATGAAAATTTATGCATAATAGGACGATTGATTGAATAAAAAGAATTGGAATCAAGTAGCTCAACTTATTGGAATTTAAATTATAATAAATGGATTTATTATAATTAATTATAATTAAATATTATGTTAATGAAAATGGTAAAATATTAATGTAATGAAATATATAACAATGTTAGCTATGTATGTAGAGAAATAATTAATTGAATTAAAAGATCGAAACCAAATTAAATAAATTTATTTAAATTAAACTATAATTTATTGGATTTAAATTACAGTGGAGTTTGAACACTGTAATTAGTGTAATAACCAACACTGAATTGTTATATAAACTTGTATTAAGTTATTATAAATGTCTAAGTAATCAAAAATGATGAAATTTGTTAGTAAATATACATTGAATTAAAAAGTGAATTAATTAATTTAATATTAATTTATTCAATTAACGTAAAAATAGCCATTTTGGGCACTAACTCGGATTTCGACGAAACCAGTTTCATCGGATCCGTAACGGTTAATTATTGTAGGATTTCAAGTTTCGTAGCAATCGGACTTGTCGTTTGATCGTACGGACTTGAAACGCGTAGAAATCAATTTAATTGAAATCAACTGAAATCAATTTGAAATAAGCTGATTTTAACATAACTTTTTCATACGATGGAGTTTGGACGTGAAACCTGTTCCATTGAGTTTAAAACTTTTGAAAACATCTATTTTGATATAGACCCAATTCCGTTTCGGGAACGAAACGGGCTTTTCGGACCATTTATCGTTCAAACTTGAAAATCAATCTTGTCCATTCATTTTTATTTCTGACCTACCTATAAATAGCCCATGATAAACCCTAGCTCCTTTTTATTTTCATTTGTCTGTACGTACAATTCTCTCTGGCTTATTATTCTCAATGGCAGACCAACCAAACAAATTCCCAATTCAATTTCAAATCAAATATCAAATCGAAAAATTCAACCTCCTCAAACTATAGCATATTATATATCGATTTGAAGCTCTCGATGAGCGCAAGTCATTTCTGCTGTTTGTTTTTTGATCTAGGTTTCTGTGTGGCCGGAATTGGGTGATTTAGTTTCGGTCGTTCGTTTGTGGTCGCTGGTTTGTGCGGTCGGTGGATCGTCGATTATACGACGATCGGGTGGTGCCTTTGGGTAGAGGGGATCGAGCAGGTCACATCAATAGAGTTCGTTCACCTCAGAGTTCGTCGTAATCGCCGCGATTGGGGGAGGAAGTTCGACGACGGCGGTCGTGGAATCATTGACCGGAGGTGGCCGTGTGGTGGCATGGTGGTCGGTCGGACATAGGGAACGAGGGCGTGGCCTCTGATCTGGGTGGAAGTCATAGGAGCGGCGTCTATTTTTTGCCAAAGGCCAGTAGCAGTGGGTTTCATTCGATGGTGATAGATTAGGGTTTTCGGGAAGACGTGTTTAGCTGCTGACGTGTAAAGCAAGTACGTTTTGTTTTGTTTAATTCAATTTAATTTAATTTTAATTTTCAAATGTTCTAATATGCGTAACTTTTACGTACGAGGTCCGATTCACGCGTGGTTTCTTGCATTGGGATCGTATTGAAGTTTCGGAGCTTTTGACGTTGGTTTGGATGAATTCTTAGACTGTTTGAATTTTGGGCCCAAATTGGATTTTAATTCGATGTAAAATCGAAGGTGAGTGATTTGACCCACTCACAACTTCTAAAATTTCTTATGTTTGTTAAATTAAATTTATAGTGTGATTGGAAATTTATTTATGGTTGTTTCGTAATTTAAAATTTTGCTATTCTAGTTAATGTGAATTTATTTTGAATTAAATTTCCATTTAATGTATTACTGAATTTAAATTGCCAGTTAATTAACTATTATTGTTAATTAGTAAATTGTTGAAATTTATTAATTGAATTGGATGATGATTGTGATGGATGTTTGATTGTTGATATTGAATGATGGATATTTTGTTTGAATTGTATAATGTTATCACTCTGCAAGTTCCCTTAGTTATTATTTGGAAAATCACTATGGGTTGAAATGATATATACCCAAACGATCTATAGATTAGGGAAAAATCGTTATGGGTTGAAATGATAGACTCGAGCGATTTTATGGATTTTTGTATAAATTCGGGATTGCGGTTTGAAATGATATATAACCATAAAATTTTAAATTGTGGATTGAAATGATAAATATCTGTATCACTTGACCCTAGGGTAGAGAATTATATACGGACACCGGATTGGTTAAATTAAATGATTTTAAATCCTTGATTTTAAATTCTTGATTTTTGAATCCTTTTAAATGATATTTTGAAATAAAATTTTATTTATATAAATTAAATTGTTATCAAAATTCAAGTTGTATGTTAAAATTTGAATTAGGCTAAAGAAATTGTTAAAAGAATCAAATTGAAAATTTCAAAGTTGAATTTGGAATATAAGGGAAATTTATCATAATTGAGTTATTTGAATTGTTTGAAATATAACTTTGTAATGTATTGAAAATGTATTGAAATTGGAATAATTTAAATTGATATTTCAAACATGGATTAGAAGTGATATAGAATTAAATATTTTATTGAGAATGTGAATTGAAAGATTTGAAATTAAGGTTTTGGAAATTTAAAATAGTCCAAATGTGTTGAAATGAAATAAATAGTTTAAATTGATATAAATTTCAAATTCATGTTTTTATTATAAACTGTTTTAAAAAATATATTTTAAAGATTCTAAATTTTAATATTTTCAAATTATTAAACTACTTTAACTTATATTAACTATATTAAATCATTTTAACCTATTTTAAACCATTTAATTTATTTTAAACTATTAACCCATTTTAACTTATTTTAAATCTAATTAATCTATTTTAAAGCTATTTAATCTATTTTATTTTTATTTAATCTATTTTAAATCTATTTAACTATCTTATATTTATTCAACGGTATCTTTAACCTATAATTAGACTATTTTAGAGTATTTAACTATTTATAACTATTTAAACTATTTTCTAAATTTTCAGACTTAGTAAAGGAGAAGTGTTTATATTCAAATTCATTGGTTTAAAGTGAATATGGTTAAATGACTTTATAACCTAAGTTGGAATTTAAATGACATATTTGATTTAATATGATGACCTTGAAAATGGATTTAACATGTTTTGAAATATGATTTCGGAAGTGAATATAATTTCGAAAGTGATATGGTTTTGAGAATATGATATTTTGATATAAAGTTTAAATTGACCTTTGAAATGTAAAAGAACCATCCGCTGTGAAATAAGCGTTTGGTTGTTAAAGAGACCGAGATCGGATATTGTCATACTCTCTGCCAATACCGAAAACCACTTCAACAACTGTGTACGTGGTGGAGATTCCAGAAATGAAGTAGGATGGTTTGGCGAACGATTTCTGTATGAGGTATGACGTGACCCTGACTCCCGTGAGTCAGCATAGATGTGACTAAAACAGGAGCTATACCGGGCCAAGTGAGGTCATTCCTCCGATCGGGCATATTCCTTCGATACTATATTATGGCTTTGTGATTGATTTGGTGGCCACCCTTGATTTTGATTTGGGAGTGTGTTCCGAGGTAGGCGATAGTAGCTGCTATGCGTTACCACCAGTCCGGTAGTGCAATTGGTATATCTACCCTGGAATTGCCTCGGGTGCAGTGTTCACATGCCCTAGCATGCCTTCTACGAGTTTGTTTGGTACCATACCTATGGAGTGCCCTCTGGGTAAACCTCCAGTTTATGGAGGAGCGTACGGTACTGTATAGACTATGTGTGACGACCCGGGATTTTAGCAATATTATTTTAATAAGCATTCAATCTGATTTATTAAAATACAACTTATCATTTTAAAAACAAATAAGACTTTTGGAACATGTACCACTTATTTATATATATATATATATGTGTGTGTGTATGTGTGTGTGTGTGTGTGTGTGTGTGTATTTTGGAAGAAAGCTATGATTTAAAAATTCAAAATAAAGTCTTTCAAAAATATTTAAAAGAAAATCTATCTTATTCACATTAAATTAAAGTAAAGCTCTACCTTATTTACTTTTGATCAAAATATATATATATATATATATATAGATGTAATCGAGATAATAATGCTTGAAATAAAATCAATCTTATCAACACTAAATATAAGTATAACAAAATATATGAATGCAAATTAAGTGTTTGATAGTTAAGCTTAAAATAGAAATAAAAATAAGGATTTATGTAAGGTAAATTATATGGTTATATAAAAACATAAAGTAAACACTTAAGATCATTCTAGTAATATATAAATATGGAAAATACATGTAGATATGCAAGGAAATAAAAAAATTATATATGTACATACGAAATCAAAGGGGATAAGTATGAAAATATAAAACAAGACAATTGCATTAAATGCTATCATCTCTAGCACAAACCTGGTCATTTCAAATTGCTAAAAAAATCATTTCAGCTCTGACCAAATTGTGTACCAGTAAAATACAAAGCCCTGTATACTTGTTCTATATATATCAATCTGCTTATTTCATTTCGTTCATCAAATTTAGCATACCAGAAAATAATATTACAACTGAAATTTAAAACAACAACTAAACCAACTAAACACAAATCAAGGAGATCAAAGGGGTCAGGCTAGCAGCTTTTCAAAACAGTATTGTGCTCTCTGTTCAAACATTTTACAGGTGAGTTGTAACAGCCCAAATTTTAGGAATATTTTATTCTTTATTTATAACTCTGGGGTTTTATTTTTCGAAAATTTGACTGTCTAAATTTAGTTATAAATAATCACCCAAGATTTTTATTAGTGTGAAAATTCTAAAATTCTTATTTTGGTTAAAACTTTACATTTATTGAAGTTATAAATCTTTAAATTTTTAATTTTTAGTCTTTTGGTTTAATTTAATATATTCGTAACAACGTTTATTTCACCTTTTTGTTCTTTAAAAAAATGATTTTATACTTTTAAAATATAATATTTTATATTTTACTTATATACATTTTTGAAATAAATTTCTTAGTAAATGTATAAACAAATCATATTTTTATATAAGTAATAAATTTCCAAAACTTTGTGTATAAATAAACTGTTTAATTACGCGTTTAAAAGGCGCATTATTTGATGGAATAAATAATGTATATATACATACAAGAAAACGTATAAAATTTAAATCCACTATTTTCATTTTATTTTTATTTTTTTGGACAAAAATCACTACGTCTGTTGTACGCATTCTAATTTTATTCACTTTCCTTTTACTCTCCTTATTTAATAGGAACGTTATTTACAAATTTTATAACCGTTCACATTTTTAATTTCTTGCCATTGTTCCCATCAACGCGAGCTTTAAATTTTAAACGCATTCAATATTGTTTAAAAATCTTATTCCAAAATCTAATCTTAGCTGACCGTTTCTTCTGCTTTAATTTCGAAGCCCATTTGCTTAAAATTTGTTAAAAATCCTAGTAACCGTGTATAACAAGAAAAATCAGTGCTCAATCAAAATCGTGGCCTTTTTTTTAAAATCAATATCTTATTTCTTGCCTATAATTGCTCATAAAAAAATCAACGCTAGTTTAATTTCCTTTCCGTTTCAAAGCAAGTTGATTTATTGTCGTTCTTTCTTCTCCTTAAATCACGCTACCTCTCTGATCAAACCTATATAACTCACGCAAATATTCATTTCTCAACAAAATTTTATTTTTCTAACCTTTCCTTTCCTACGCTCCCTGTTTCCACTTCTTTCTTTATGACCATTCATTATATATATACACTACAGTTGGAAAGTTATAAACGTATAAACTTAGATACGTTTTGTATTTATTAAAAATTTAAAGCTTACCTTTAACTGTGACTTTTCTCTTTCCTTCCGTTCAAATTTAAACGCGCATCAATCAATTGCTTTAATAAATATTGCAGAATCAATGCACAGATGTTATCAATTTCATTTTATGGTGGTACGTTTCTTTACGTTTCCTACCGTTTAAATTATAAATAATTTGCTTTTATGGGTCAGCTGAATCAAAGCAACGTGACCGTTGCTATTTATTTCTTTTATTAATTGCTACAATTATTTCCACCAATTCAAGGGTTGACCGTTACAATCACTTTTATTTATTTATTCACTTAAAATTTGGTTTCCTATTCATTTTCTTCCGTTATATTTGCCTAAAAACATGCAGTTCATCCCTATTTATATTCGCTTTCACTTCTCTTTTCTCTAGATCTGTCCGTTCCCATCCCTACTTTTCTTTGATGAAAAAAAAAAGCAAACTGAAGCATGCGGCTGTCACCATTATTTGCATCCGCCACTTCACCTTTCTTCCAAACCTCCTCATCAAATGAAACCCATCACCTCGCCCTCCGGTTGCTTCAGTTTGATCAGTGAGGTATGGGCGTGTAAGCACATATATGTTTTGATTTATATTCGTAATTATATGTTTTTTTGTTTTTGTTTTGTTAGTTGTGATATACATACTATTTATATAAGTATTGAATGCTATTTTTTTTTAAAGTTTATTTTCATAACATGACAATGTATATTTATATATAGTTTCTATTTGATCTTCCTCACAGCTTATAAGTCATGTTAATATTTTGAATTATGTATGCGACATTTTGAAGGGAACATACTATAAAATAAGTATCTTTCATTTTTAATAAGAATATATATATATTTTGTGTTTTATATTTTAATATGGGTCAGCTTCTATTTATTGATATCAGGTTTCCTATAATATGGTTATTCGCTTATGTAAGTCATATATTTGTTTTGTTACAGACTATATAGAATACTGTAATATATGTATATTATGCGGTTTGTTACCATATGGGTTTCTATGTGGTACTGACTTATTTAGTTGATGATTGTATATATTTTGTTACAGTATTATATTTATACTATTTTGGATTTAAGATGATTTTATAAATACTCTACTTTATAAATTATTTTAATACACATATATAATTTGGAAATTTATATAGGTTGAATATAATATGTTATTGAATGTAAAAATATGGATGGATTTAAATTATATATATATATATATAACATTTAATATATATATATATAGAAATAGTTATATATAAAAAAGTTTTCTTTTAGGTATTCATATTTAAACATTTATTTTATCTGTTTGAGAATATATATATATACTAGTTATATAAGTTTAGTATAAAGGTGTTAGTATATATATATTATTTTAAGTGTATGTTGATTTTTTTTAAAATGTAAGCTTGATTTATTTATTTATTTATATGTTTGAAAAACATGTAAATTAAATTTGTGATGTTTGAACTTAGAATATAAATTTCATATGTGTATATATAGTTATAGGTGGTTATAAAAGTTCGCTTATACCATTTACCTTCATTGTTCCAGTTCTAATCTGATCTGTTTCATCAATTCGAGCCAATCAGCTTTGATCGTTGAATTCGTGCCGATTTTGCTTTGCTTGGATTTGAAATTTAATTTCAGTGTTTGTATCAGTGTGCATATCCGTGTCTCCTTCTATATTCTCTAGCCTCGAAAGGTGAGCAATCACTCACGATTAACGTTCTTGTATTTATTAAATTTGATTTTCAATTGAAACGCCAATTGAAATATGCTGTTGTAGTTATTTAAATTGTTATATATGCTATTATCTGTAACTGTTCACCTATGGGATATGACACCATATCATGTTGTTTATATTATATTGTTATTGATGATATATGCATGTTGTTGTATTTTATATTATCTGTTATCACTCTGCAAGTTCCCTGTTAGTATAGAATTCACTATGGGTTGAAATGATACATACCCGAACGGACTTTAGAATAGGAGAAAATCGTTATGGGTTGAAATGATAAACCTAAGCGATTTTCATTTGAATTGAAATTGGGATTACGGGTTGAAATGATATCTACCCGTATATATTTAAATTACGGATTGAAATGATAAATATCTGTATCACTTAACCATATGATAGATATATATATATATGCATACACCGTTGGTCTATATATATAAATATTTTGAAAATAAATTCTATGGAGTTGGGAAGATAATTTTATTTAATTAAACCGATTTGAAACTTATTGAAATTGAGATTTAAGATATGATTTATAACTTGGGTTTGATTTAAGTAACTTAATAAATATTTCTTGTTTAAATAAATTTAAGGAAATATTTAGTAAAAGTGTAATTTAAGGCTAGTTAAATGATATTGAATTTATTAAGTGAATATTCCCTGATTAATTAATAATGAAGTTAAATCAAAAGCTATATGAAACTGTTAAATTTAACTTTGAAAATGTTGAATACTAAAGCTTTGAAATATATTGAAAATTTAAATGGTATATTTAGAACTGAATTGAATTGATGAATTGAGCTTTGAATAAATTTGAATTTAGAATTTGAAGTTGATTTGAATCGATTTGTGAGACTTGATGAAAGTATAAATACTTTACTTTTAAATTATTTAACCTATATATACTATTTTGGAAAATAGATATATTTGAAATGAAATGATATTTTGGTTTTGAAGTATAAATTAATTTGGAACGACCACGGTGTTATAATGTATATTTCCACCTTGTAGATAGTTCCGCAGATCCTTAGAGGATGGTTATCCGAAACATCCTTTAAGTTACTTGTATTTCAGTTGATATTTCACTTGAGTTGGATTTATTGATATAAGAATGTTAATCCTGACTCGAGTGTTTTGTGTTTTGCTTTACGCTCGGGTCAGACCGAGTGATACAGCATTTGAGACTCACCTTTGGAGTTTGGAGCTTCCTTTGGATATCCAACTATCGCCTCAGCTTTCAGCTTTTCTAGTTGATTCGTTCAGAGAAGTCATCTATTGTACTGGAGACTTCACTGCATTTGGGATATTTTGTAGTATTTTATTTTTAACTCTGATGTGTATATAGTAGCTTCATGAACTACTATTTATTTATTCCGCTGCGTATTATTGTATTACTCTGTGTCTGTGATTCTGTGATTGATTTATTTACTATATATGCTAAGTTTTGCCAAATTTAAATTAACAATCTATTATTTTGAATTATTCAAGTCCGACATGTGTGGATTTATTGTCGATTTGAATGGTCCAAAATAGCGGGTCGTTACATGAGTAAACATTTTAATTAAAAAGCTTAAGTAGGTAAATGATTGTTGCTTGTGACGTATGTTGAAATATGTATGCATGTTTGTTTTTAAATCTGAATACATGTATATATAAATGATTGAAACCTGGGTGCATGTGTGATTCATCTGTGTGTATCTATGTTCACATTATAGAGTGTAAATTTGGTTTAAATTTCAAATCTTTTTATCTATTCACTATTATGATTTGGATTTCAAACAAAATAGTTTAGTTTAAACATAATCTAAGTACTAAAAACATGTACAAGTATTTTAAGTTTGAAATTATGTTGGCATTTGGAAAATACAGTAAAAATCTTAATAACATGATAAAATCAAGTGTTGAAATTTATTTATTCAAGTATATATCTTGAATCATCTCTAAAAGATAGGACTTTTAAAACATAAATCACAATTTTTAATGGAGTTTTGAATGTGTAATTTGGTGATGTCTGGAGTTGGGTTTTTTAGAGTTTTCTGGTGATCGGCTGTGCTTGGGAAGTCGGGATCTTGGTTGAAACTAGTGTGGTGATCGGGGTGGTTGTCAAAAATGTCAGGAGGAGTTCCTGATCACTGTGGCGTCGACGGTTGTCGAATTAAGTTTTAAACCCTAGTTTTGTTGAAGCTGGAGTTTGTGGTCGATGCTTTGTCTCTGGGTAATCGAGTGGTACGAGGCTTGGGGAAAGGCAGCGTGGATGGTCGGGGAACGTGTGGCCGGAGTTGCAACGACTCTGGTGGTCGGGGACGTTGGGTTCGAGGCGTTTCTGGTGAGGGTTCTGGTTCCTGTTCCATCTTCATGGCTCGATTTTGTTTTAGGTTTGGTGGTAATGAATCGAGCGTCGGAGTTGGTTGCTGCATCGATTAGTGACGTGCCAGAAGGATGATCGGAAGCCGGAGGTGGCTTTAGTGGCGGTGCATGTGTACATGGTAGTTAGGTTGTGTTAGTGGGTTGTTGTGGGTTTTGCTGTGGGGTGACTCGAAGGAGTATCGAGATTTTGAGTTTGGGCTCGAGTTTATACTCGAGTAGATTTGGGTATGATAGCCTGTAAGTTTTTAAACTTTAAATTTTAAATCTAAGTTATGAAAATGGGAAGTAGAGGAAGAACTCGGGTTTAAACCCGAGTGGCATTCGGGTATGACCTGAAGTAAATCTAAACCAGTTTTAAAATGATTTTTCTAAACAAGATTTTTGAAATTTAAAAATAAAATTAGTTAAACTTTCTTATATAAATTAATATATATAATAATTGTTTTCTTAACATTTGATTATGAAGTTTTAAAATTTGTTTAATTTAAATTTTGTAAAGTAAAGTTATTTTAAAAGTTAAGTTAGAAATAAAGTTTTAAAAGGTTTTTATAAAAGCAAGTTTTTAAATTTAAATTGAAAATAGTTTTAAATCTATTACTTGATAATGTTCAAAGCATTTAAAGGAAGTTATGATTTGAGAACTTTAATTTATCAAGTTAAATGATTATTTATTTTAAAACTTAATTAGTGATTTAATTTAGTAAAGTTAATTATTAAGATAAAATGTCTTAATGATAATTAAGGTATTAATAATATAATGTTTTATCTTAAGATAATTAAAGTTTTAATGATTTAAGATTAATTAAGTTAATTAAGAAAATTTAAATATAATTAATTATTTAATTAATTAATGATAAAGGATTAATTAAGAAATTAATTAAGAGTAATTAATTAATTTAATTAACTCAATGATTAAAATTGATTTAATTAATGACTAAAGATTAATTAATTTGTAATTAATTAATTAAGTAATTAGAGGTTGATTAATTTGTAATTAAGAAGTACTTAATTAAGTTTATTAATTAATAATTAGGTTTTATTAATTAATAAATAAGAGATAATTAATCTATAGAGATTAATTGAGGGTTAAGTGATTAATTCTTAAGTAATTAATTTAAAATTGAATTAATTAAATTACTGTAACGACCCGAGCTTTTCTAACACGAAAAACCGGACCATTTGGGTAAAAAGAAGAGGTAGAAGAAGAAAAATAGAAAACAAAATCAGAATCTAACCATCGCAGCGGAATAAAATATAATATATTAACAGATCTTTACACAAATCAAAACTATATCTGTTTTATACAATATATCATCAGAGTATACATCAGAGTACATCAACAGCCATAACATACAACTGAATACACAGCGGAAAAATAATAGCAAGTACGGGAGTACGTATCGACACCCAGCTCGTCTCCTGAGCTCCACAGCATCATATCCTGAACCTGTTTATCTCGGTCTGACCCGAGCATCATATAAAACAATACCCGAGTCAGTCTGGAATACCAGCGTGAGAAAAACACACTCAATTGATTATTAAAGTTTCAAAAATCCTTTTGAAAATAAAAGCATCTCGTAAGACCACGCCACAAATAAACATGTCGGGTTTTTACCTTACGATAGCTAAAACACTTTATATCAAAATCCTCTGATATTATAATAGTGTCTACAGAAAGTAAAATAGAATCTAGCTGAAATGCTTGCATCTCACATTTCAACAATAGTTGGGCACAATCAAAACCGTACAGGCACGTAGGGAGAATGGATTTCCAACGAATGACTAGGCACTGGGGTACCACCTGTCACAGTACGTGGCCTAGATCACAGTACCGAGGAGTACGCCCGCTCCCCTGCAACACAAGGCCGGAACCATCCCTTACTGGATGATCCCGAATAAAATCACCCCACGGTTGGGATCAGCAACCGCACCACTAAGCCGAAATAAAAAGGGACATCTAGACAGGGATGACCTTACCCTCCAGTGGGAGCTACCCACGAAGCCTTGCTGCATAACCCCTGATTTTCAGTCATTCCCGGTTGATGAGGTTCGAGGCTAAACGATACCTTTTAGAGAACATATCCCTTAGAACGCCCATCGTCCGCTGACGATGTTTCGCAAGCATTCGTCCATACAAGTCCGTCCTGGGTTTGAACGGAACCGAAGGCACTACTCCTACTACATCCATTTTTGGAAATATCCTCAGGATTAGTAGCGACTAGCCCTTGCACTTCACTGCTCCATCTTCGACTCCGAAATCGTTACACGAAACGTACAAACCGGATCGAAGTGGTATTCGAGTCTCCAGACCTAGAATCCCGGTATACGGAAACTCGATCCCGGTCTCTTCGAAACGATCAGCGCATTTGGCCAATATTGATAGTCGGTTATTTAACTATCAATTAACATCCACAAGCAACCATCACACAATAAATAATTCCCACATTATTTATTTGCCCAAATATCTTTCCAAGATATATTTCTATATTTCAAACTCCTTTTGAAAACAATTTCAAACAGTTTCCGCTTACGGAATACATTTCCAAATAATTATTTCTCTGAAACACCAAGTACAAAATACTTTTAAATTTTAAAATAATTTAAAAACACTTTATTATAAATATACTTTATAATATTGAAATTTAAAAACTACTTTAATACCTTAACAAAATATATACTTAAGGAATATTTAAAATGAAATCACTTTTCAAATATAAACTAAATCTCTCTTTTTAAAACATAATACCAAATCACTTTTATATAATTACTACAATAATATATTTTTGAAAATACTACTTTGGAAATTAACCTTTAGAAAAAAAATCAATTTCCTAAAACATGCATTTTTAAACAAATTAGAACTTTTAACTTATATTAAAAATTGCTTTGAAAACGTACTTGGCTATCCAGAGAAATACACTTCTCATTCCCATCTTTTAAAAATAAATCAACATTTATTTTTAAACCAAACCATATCCTTTTATAAATTCCTACCTTGAATTTATATTTTCAAATATCCAATGATATTTATTTTACTTTATAAACCCAGTTTATATCTCCAAAATCTCATTTCTCTTTTAAAAATCCAAGTTTTTAAACACTTAAATCAATTTCCAATTGATTTCCATTTTGCTTTACTTTTGAAATAAATTTCCCTATTTACTTCAATTATTTCAAATACATTAACTTTCATCTTTTATTTCTTTATTATGCGTTAAAACCCTTTTAACTAAAATACCAATTTCGGATTTCCAACTTCTTCAATTAATATTTTAATTAAATTAAATCTTTAAATTTCAATAAAATCAATTCTTTTATATTTTTAAATAATATCACTTTAGTTAAAGATTTATTTCTTCACTGTTAAATCCAAAATCCTCTTTTCCCATATTTGTTCGAATTAAGAAATTCCTTTATTTCTTTTACAATTCCTTATTTAATTTATTCGAATTCACTAGAATTATTTAACTTGAATTTTACTCTTTTATTTCTTTCCAAAAATCCAATTCAATTGCTTTTGATAACTCATTATACTGGGAAATTCAATCCAACCAGATTATCCAATATAAATCATCACAGGATATCAACAATCATATCACAGAATATTTAAACAAAATTAAATATTTTGAGGAATCCAGTTGGATCCCTCCAACCTGTTTCCCTGCATCCACAGATGTTAGCACAATACCAATTCCACTTCGAGGTGGAATATCGCGGTATATGGGTTTATAAAATATCATCCGCTATTATGCGGCGCATAGGGTCTCATCCGCTATATAATGCGGGAATATCAACAACTCCAATATATACATATGCCAATATATATATATTGGTATATACTACTATATATAGTATAGCATATTCAATCAATGCAACCATTCAATCAATTATTTAAATTTAACTATTTAAATTTAAATCTAACTGAGTGAGATTAACTCACCTTTTATTTTGTTTGCAGTCCATTTCCCAAACACTTCCATTCCCGCTTGTTCCTCTATTTTAGACCTTGTATAAACATTTATAATTTTTATTAATATTCGAATCAATTAGACAATTAAATTTCCATCTACATATTTAATTAACTATGAGTTTGGATTTTAAGCTAATAATTTGATTTTAAACAACTTTTTCTTTTAAATAAATATCCTTTTAGCAACTAAACAAAACTACTTCCATAATATTCATTTTTAAAATCAAACAAGTGAATTAAAATGTATATAAATTTATTTATTTTATTTAAACTACATATATATCTATATAAAATGTTTTTATCAGGTCTGAACTTAAGAAATAGTTCATATCAAATCTGTATATGTTTACATATAAGTATAAATCGTAAATTTGAAAAATAAATGGTTTCATATACCTTACTGTAAAATCAGTTACTGTGTTAATATTCCTCTTGAACTGCATAAAATAAAATACCTGGTATAACTCCATATTTACCTAAATTCTTACTTTTCTTTCTAAAATTTCTATCTATAAATATATTCTCCTGTTTAAACGATAACACTTATTAACAGAACTGCTTAAATTTTAACTCTGTTGTTTTATCTTTACAATTTCGAACAAAAAGTTTTAAAACTTCGTAGTACTAAATAAAATGATCAAAATTACCTTATCAAGTTGGAACAAAATCAACGAGCCTGCAAAAACACCCCTGCTAGCATTGTCGAGACTGCATCCAAAGGTTTCCCCCTCCTCCGAGCATCGAAACCTTGACTACAGCAATCCACCACGAGACTACCATCACTTCTCCTCCGCGAGGCAAACATCAGCTCGAGCTCGCGACTACCACATCAAACTCGTGGTCTAGAACCACGTCTTCGAACCGCCCCCTTTCCATACTCGAGAACGACTCGCCTCCAATTTATCGGCAAACTCTTGCCTTGCCTCACCGAAACCAAACTGTAGCCATCACCAGTGACGACAACCTTCACTGCTTCCACGATGCTCCAATCGCGACCAAAATCATCACAGCTCGTACTCTGACGAGGCGCCGCCATCAACGTCGACGTTGCCTCGAAGGTATTTGCGACATCCCCTCCTATCGACCCACAAAATCACTCCCACCAGAAGGTAGCAGAGGCGAGAGAATGAAGTAGGGTTAGGAATGGGTTTCCGCCATTCGATCCCCTGCGAGAGTGAATATCGAACGAGAAGACGTTGGCAATTGATTTGGAAAGATTTTGAATGGTATTGAGGAGAGCGGCCATTATTTTTTATTCGATTCGAACGGGGAGAAAAATAAAAAAACAGAAAAGGGGAGAATACGATTTATCTCGGCAACCATTTCCATTTGCCTATACTTGAACGAAATATTTTCTTTGTGAATTCGTTTTGGGAATGGGTGAAAGGAAGGAAACGAACGTGATAAAATAGAGCATAGCTTCCTTCAGAAGGTAAGCGACAATGAAAAGACGTTAGCACCCAAAATTGTTTCTGCGTACGCTTGCTCAGAAGTAAGGTGGCTAAAGTGAAAGAACGATGGCTATTGAAAAGAAATCTCTCTGCTGACTAAATATCTAATTATATTAATTTAATTAAATTCCT
Organism: Allium fistulosum; assembly: GCA_030737815.1. NCBI lineage: Eukaryota > Viridiplantae > Streptophyta > Magnoliopsida > Asparagales > Amaryllidaceae > Allium > Allium fistulosum. The sequence goes on from CM060902.1 coordinate 1,017,808,675, forward strand.
AATATAAGATTTCAACGCGTTTACATATCGTACGCTCACACACTAACTCCGACCAATACGAAATTTGAAATCCGATAATAATACAATATTACGGATCCATTAGGACTGGTTTCGTCAAATTCCAAGACTGTGCCCCGAAAGGCTATTTTTACATTCAATTTAAACAATATATCTTTAAAACTGAACAAATCACTCTTAAATTCGATTTTAAAAGTTCTACTACCTTCAGTATTATCAATATAAATTTTACAAGCCTTTAATTTATTTTTAACAGGCTTAAAATCAAGATTCAATATTCCAAAAATAAAATTCAAAAATTAACTATTTGATAAATTAGTGATATTTGAAATTTAAGTTTATAATTAACCTCTGAATATTTAAAATTAATTAAATATTCTAATTTCAAATATACAAAAATTCCGGGTCGTCACATTCCTCCTCCCTTAAAAGAATTTCGTCCCCGAAATTACTAGTTAGGAAGAATGATTCAATCCCCGTTAACTATTTCCCAAATTCAAACAGTTTTAACAATACCCAACAATCTTTTATTAATGATACACTAATCATCTTTTAACTTCTCAAACTTATTCATAAGTTCAACCCATACCACCTACTTATCCATTCAAATTTAAATTTGAATTCAAATTTTGAATTATCAAAATTTTCCAAAAATTTTCTAACTCCCTAAATTTCCGAAAAATTTCGCCAGCGTCTCCTTTGCGCGGCTAGCTCGGTACTACTACAAAATGGCTCTACGGCCTCCCAATCTCAAAAAGAAAACAAAGGCCAAGTGGCTGGATCCAAAACCCAATCAAATTTCATATAGAAATTCAAATACATACCTTTTTGTCGGGCCATTAAATTTTATCTTCTAAATCAAAAATCCCAATTTATCCATTGCTTTTATACACCTGTATATCCTACTAAGCAATAATATTCAATCACAATCCCAAAGTCATTTTATACTTTTCTTTACAAATTTTCAATATTTGCTTTACTTAAGCCCGTACGATGCACATATATCATCCGTACGCAATATCACATTCGATTGCTCAATCGATCACACAATTCCACTTCCGAACTAGTATCGTCCACCCGACTTCCTAGTGCGGACTCAGATCTGGTTCCTTGATCAGAAACCGTCATTCTCCTTGCATAGCCACAAACTATGATAGAGAATATCCAGAATCAATCAACAATCCATATCCAGGTTCGCCGTTGAAAATCGAGTGAAAAATCCTGATTCGGATCGATAAAACTATCTCGAAATTCTGTGTTCGACATCTGGACCAAATAGCTATGCGAATAAAATAATATACGTACATCTTACGTATAAATTCCAATTGATTACCAATTATATCAATTTTCCTTTATTCACATTCATTTTGATTGTTATCCCCTTATTCACAACTATCCCATTTCACAACTTCAGTTTTAGTCTTCATTCAACTATTCACTTAGTATATATATTTTTTATTTTTCCATTCCAAAATTACTAAGTATACCTCCAATACAAATTTTCTTAAGAATTTCATTCTTCAATTCTTAAGTTCATATAAATTTTCTTATACTTATTTACTACTTCACCACCGAAGTGTATATATTCAAATTGAACTTCCATTTCATACGAATTCCAACTTACTTCAATTTACTACTTCATTTCCAATTTTTTCCTTAAATTTAATTCATCTCCAACTTCCAAAAATTGAATTTTATTTAGCTCGGAAACAATCCAAGTTAATTCATTCAATAACTATTTCTCAACTTATTTAAACCACTCTTCTGTTGAGTTCAGTCTCCATTCAACATTTACTTAAGTCAATAACTTAAGTTTATTTTCCATTTAACCAACCCTTTAAAGTTTTATTTCCATCTTTCATTTGATTCTTATTTAATCAAATTCCATCCATTTATTTATTTAATATAATTGGTTTATTCACTCAATCATTATGAATTTTAATTTCCATACTCAATTCATCTAGAATTATTTTATTAATAACCAGGCCCTTTCCAATTTATTTTCACTTATTTGGATTCATTTGCAATTTAAACCATCACTATGTTAATCCAATTTCATTAACTAATTTATTATCTCATTAGTTCCTTCGCTGGTTAAAATTAAATACTTGCTTTTTAATTCCAAATATCACTTCACTTAATTTTCTTAAGTTCAATATATTTTATAATTCAAGTTTGGATTTATTTAAAAATTAAGATTGCTCATCTTAGTCGTTTCCATTTGATAATTACAATTTCAAATTATAACTCTTAATGGTTCAAAGAAATGAATTCCCATTTATAACTTACAATTTCATTTCTATTCATAAGTTTTAACTTACTTGCTGAAGACCTGGGACTATTCATTTAAGTCCATTTCATCTTTACAATCAATTTCAAATTATTACACTTAAGAACTTAAGAATATGAATTTCTTTACACAATTATAAGCATTTTACATTACCTTTATATCCAATTCAATTCGACTTCAACTTATTTACATTTAATTTAATTCCAATTCTCAATTTTATTTAACTTATCTTAAGTTAAATTCAAATATATTTTATTCACCTTCATATACTCGAATTAAATTTTAATTCCAGGATACAAATTTTATACGAATTTTACAATTCATTCACCTTCAAGTTCTCTAACTCTTTTATCTACCAGCTTATATTACTCATTGAGTTATTTCCATCTCATAATTATAATCCCAGAATTAAACTTTCATTCCCTTCTTATTCCAATCAACTTCATCCTATAATTTATATTGTTGATTCATTTAAATTTCCACATTTAAATTTTAAATAGAATTTCCAGAATCCAATTGCCCGGTTTTATTTCAAAACCATTTTGAATCCATAAATAACTCATACACATCTGGTATATCACATCAAACCCCAATTTCCAAAACAATCTGCTTTTACCAAACAATTTTCCCTTTGAATTTCAAAACCAACCCAATTCACAATCATTTCCAATTTAAAACAGTTTGGTAGCAATTTCTCTTTGGAAACTCGAAAATGAACATCGATGATGCTGCAGTCATCACCGAAATTATTTTCCAGCGACCGAAAGAGAATTTAATGCTTTTATCACTTTAAAACATTTCAAACATTTTTAAAATCCTAAATTCCACCAGATTTCAATTCAATTTCAAAAATATTCATGAAATAATATCACCATTATTTTTCCCAAACCTTTAAAAACTATTTTTAAATCCAAAGGAATTTAAATCTTTCCCAAAACTTCAAATTCAAAATCCATCCAATTTTTATATCCAAACATTACTCTGGAATTCTATCACATTTTATTTCAAGTTATAAGTCACTTTTACCATTTACATTTACAAATTTCATTTGTTTATGAATTAATCTCATTTGATTATAAATCACATTTGTAATTCACATTTGTATATAAAGTTTATCTCAATTTATAAATTTCATTTATAGTCTATATTTCAAATTCCATTTTGTTATATAAATTTATTCTTTCATCTTTGGTTATACTTTTTCCAATTTCTGATTCAATTTTTACACAATGATGATAATAATTTAATATCATCACTTTCTAACAACCAAGCAACCAAATATATAATTTACAAAAGTTATCCTTTTATATATAAAAATAATTTGGGCAAAATTATTTCATTCACCCTATTTAAAACAATATTGTGTCGAACTGTTCTATTCAAGTGTTTAGAAACCCCTTCGATACAGTTGTCCAGACTGTGCCGACGAAGGTTCATATGCCACTCAATAAATCAACCAACACAATATAAAACCATTTTTATATCCACTAACAAATACGCGCTCATATCTATTAGTACTCTCAAAATTCCCAACAGAGCCAAGGTTATCGCTAGCCTAAGCTCTGATACCACTGTAACGACCCGAGCTTTTCTAACACGAAAAACCGGACCATTTGGGTAAAAAGAAGAGGTAGAAGAAGAAAAATAGAAAACAAAATCAGAATCTAACCATCGCAGCGGAATAAAATATAATATATTAACAGATCTTTACACAAATCAAAACTATATCTGTTTTATACAATATATCATCAGAGTATACATCAGAGTACATCAACAGCCATAACATACAACTGAATACACAGCGGAAAAATAATAGCAAGTACGGGAGTACGTATCGACACCCAGCTCGTCTCCTGAGCTCCACAGCATCATATCCTGAACCTGTTTATCTCGGTCTGACCCGAGCATCATATAAAACAATACCCGAGTCAGTCTGGAATACCAGCGTGAGAAAATCACACTCAATTGATTATTAAAGTTTCAAAAATCCTTTTGAAAATAAAAGCATCTCGTAAGACCACGCCACAAATAAACATGTCGGGTTTTTACCTTACGATAGCTAAAACACTTTATATCAAAATCCTCTGATATTATAATAGTGTCTACAGAAAGTAAAATAGAATCTAGCTGAAATGCTTGCATCTCACATTTCAACAATAGTTGGGCACAATCAAAACCGTACAGGCACGTAGGGAGAATGGATTTCCAACGAATGACTAGGCACTGGGGTACCACCTGTCACAGTACGTGGCCTAGATCACAGTACCGAGGAGTACGCCCGCTCCCCTGCAACACAAGGCCGGAACCATCCCTTACTGGATGATCCCGAATAAAATCACCCCACGGTTGGGATCAGCAACCGCACCACTAAGCCGAAATAAAAAGGGACATCTAGACAGGGATGACCTTACCCTCCAGTGGGAGCTACCCACGAAGCCTTGCTGCATAACCCCTGATTTTCAGTCATTCCCGGTTGATGAGGTTCGAGGCTAAACGATACCTTTTAGAGAACATATCCCTTAGAACGCCCATCGTCCGCTGACGATGTTTCGCAAGCATTCGTCCATACAAGTCCGTCCTGGGTTTGAACGGAACCGAAGGCACTACTCCTACTACATCCATTTTTGGAAATATCCTCAGGATTAGTAGCGACTAGCCCTTGCACTTCACTGCTCCATCTTCGACTCCGAAATCGTTACACGAAACGTACAAACCGGATCGAAGTGGTATTCGAGTCTCCAGACCTAGAATCCCGGTATACGGAAACTCGATCCCGGTCTCTTCGAAACGATCAGCGCATTTGGCCAATATTGATAGTCGGTTATTTAACTATCAATTAACATCCACAAGCAACCATCACACAATAAATAATTCCCACATTATTTATTTGCCCAAATATCTTTCCAAGATATATTTCTATATTTCAAACTCCTTTTGAAAACAATTTCAAACAGTTTCCGCTTACGGAATACATTTCCAAATAATTATTTCTCTGAAACACCAAGTACAAAATACTTTTAAATTTTAAAATAATTTAAAAACACTTTATTATAAATATACTTTATAATATTGAAATTTAAAAACTACTTTAATACCTTAACAAAATATATACTTAAGGAATATTTAAAATGAAATCACTTTTCAAATATAAACTAAATCTCTCTTTTTAAAACATAATACCAAATCACTTTTATATAATTACTACAATAATATATTTTTGAAAATACTACTTTGGAAATTAACCTTTAGAAAAAAAATCAATTTCCTAAAACATGCATTTTTAAACAAATTAGAACTTTTAACTTATATTAAAAATTGCTTTGAAAACGTACTTGGCTATCCAGAGAAATACACTTCTCATTCCCATCTTTTAAAAATAAATCAACATTTATTTTTAAACCAAACCATATCCTTTTATAAATTCCTACCTTGAATTTATATTTTCAAATATCCAATGATATTTATTTTACTTTATAAACCCAGTTTATATCTCCAAAATCTCATTTCTCTTTTAAAAATCCAAGTTTTTAAACACTTAAATCAATTTCCAATTGATTTCCATTTTGCTTTACTTTTGAAATAAATTTCCCTATTTACTTCAATTATTTCAAATACATTAACTTTCATCTTTTATTTCTTTATTATGCGTTAAAACCCTTTTAACTAAAATACCAATTTCGGATTTCCAACTTCTTCAATTAATATTTTAATTAAATTAAATCTTTAAATTTCAATAAAATCAATTCTTTTATATTTTTAAATAATATCACTTTAGTTAAAGATTTATTTCTTCACTGTTAAATCCAAAATCCTCTTTTCCCATATTTGTTCGAATTAAGAAATTCCTTTATTTCTTTTACAATTCCTTATTTAATTTATTCGAATTCACTAGAATTATTTAACTTGAATTTTACTCTTTTATTTCTTTCCAAAAATCCAATTCAATTGCTTTTGATAACTCATTATACTGGGAAATTCAATCCAACCAGATTATCCAATATAAATCATCACAGGATATCAACAATCATATCACAGAATATTTAAACAAAATTAAATATTTTGAGGAATCCAGTTGGATCCCTCCAACCTGTTTCCCTGCATCCACAGATGTTAGCACAATACCAATTCCACTTCGAGGTGGAATATCGCGGTATATGGGTTTATAAAATATCATCCGCTATTATGCGGCGCATAGGGTCTCATCCGCTATATAATGCGGGAATATCAACAACTCCAATATATACATATGCCAATATATATATATTGGTATATACTACTATATATAGTATAGCATATTCAATCAATGCAACCATTCAATCAATTATTTAAATTTAACTATTTAAATTTAAATCTAACTGAGTGAGATTAACTCACCTTTTATTTTGTTTGCAGTCCATTTCCCAAACACTTCCATTCCCGCTTGTTCCTCTATTTTAGACCTTGTATAAACATTTATAATTTTTATTAATATTCGAATCAATTAGACAATTAAATTTCCATCTACATATTTAATTAACTATGAGTTTGGATTTTAAGCTAATAATTTGATTTTAAACAACTTTTTCTTTTAAATAAATATCCTTTTAGCAACTAAACAAAACTACTTCCATAATATTCATTTTTAAAATCAAACAAGTGAATTAAAATGTATATAAATTTATTTATTTTATTTAAACTACATATATATCTATATAAAATGTTTTTATCAGGTCTGAACTTAAGAAATAGTTCATATCAAATCTGTATATGTTTACATATAAGTATAAATCGTAAATTTGAAAAATAAATGGTTTCATATACCTTACTGTAAAATCAGTTACTGTGTTAATATTCCTCTTGAACTGCATAAAATAAAATACCTGGTATAACTCCATATTTACCTAAATTCTTACTTTTCTTTCTAAAATTTCTATCTATAAATATATTCTCCTGTTTAAACGATAACACTTATTAACAGAACTGCTTAAATTTTAACTCTGGTGTTTTATCTTTACAATTTCGAACAAAAAGTTTTAAAACTTCGTAGTACTAAATAAAATGATCAAAATTACCTTATCAAGTTGGAACAAAATCAACGAGCCTGCAAAAACACCCCTGCTAGCATTGTCGAGACTGCATCCAAAGGTTTCCCCCTCCTCCGAGCATCGAAACCTTGACTACAGCAATCCACCACGAGACTACCATCACTTCTCCTCCGCGAGGCAAACATCAGCTCGAGCTCGCGACTACCACATCAAACTCGTGGTCTAGAACCACGTCTTCGAACCGCCCCCTTTCCATACTCGAGAACGACTCGCCTCCAATTTATCGGCAAACTCTTGCCTTGCCTCACCGAAACCAAACTGTAGCCATCACCAGTGACGACAACCTTCACTGCTTCCACGATGCTCCAATCGCGACCAAAATCATCACAGCTCGTACTCTGACGAGGCGCCGCCATCAACGTCGACGTTGCCTCGAAGGTATTTGCGACATCCCCTCCTATCGACCCACAAAATCACTCCCACCAGAAGGTAGCAGAGGCGAGAGAATGAAGTAGGGTTAGGAATGGGTTTCCGCCATTCGATCCCCTGCGAGAGTGAATATCGAACGAGAAGACGTTGGCAATTGATTTGGAAAGATTTTGAATGGTATTGAGGAGAGCGGCCATTATTTTTTATTCGATTCGAACGGGGAGAAAAATAAAAAAACAGAAAAGGGGAGAATACGATTTATCTCGGCAACCATTTCCATTTGCCTATACTTGAACGAAATATTTTCTTTGTGAATTCGTTTTGGGAATGGGTGAAAGGAAGGAAACGAACGTGATAAAATAGAGCATAGCTTCCTTCAGAAGGTAAGCGACAATGAAAAGACGTTAGCACCCAAAATTGTTTCTGCGTACGCTTGCTCAGAAGTAAGGTGGCTAAAGTGAAAGAACGATGGCTATTGAAAAGAAATCTCTCTGCTGACTAAATATCTAATTATATTAATTTAATTAAATTCCTAATATAAGATTTCAACGCGTTTACATATCGTACGCTCACACACTAACTCCGACCAATACGAAATTTGAAATCCGATAATAATACAATATTACGGATCCATTAGGACTGGTTTCGTCAAATTCCAAGACTGTGCCCCGAAAGGCTATTTTTACATTCAATTTAAACAATATATCTTTAAAACTGAACAAATCACTCTTAAATTCGATTTTAAAAGTTCTACTACCTTCAGTATTATCAATATAAATTTTACAAGCCTTTAATTTATTTTTAACAGGCTTAAAATCAAGATTCAATATTCCGAAAATAAAATTCAAAAATTAACTATTCGATAAATTAGTGATATTTGAAATTTAAGTTTATAATTAACCTCTGAATATTTAAAATTAATTAAATATTCTAATTTCAAATATACAAAAATTCCGGGTCGTCACAATTAATTATGATATGGATTAATAATTCTTGCTTGTGGATGATTGTTTGAGTAGAATGTCTGGATTGATTGATATCTATTGTATGATAATCTATGTTATTCTGTGATATGACATTGGATATATCTGTGATAAATGTATGATATTTATCTGTGATGGATGGTGTGTGAATTCAAAGTATTGTATTGAATTAAATTGGTTAAACTATTAAACAACTTGGCCTTTAAAATGGCGTTTGGATTTCGATGAGACCAAGATCGGGAATCAGTTATGATTATCCGAAAATCACATCGATCCAAGTTAAACGTTAGGTCGTGATATCTCAAAGTGAAGATCGAGATGGAGTTTCAGAGTGCAAGGGTTATTGTCGTTAACTTTGAGGGTGATTCCAAAACGAGTGTAACGAGATAATGCCTTCGGTTTCGTTCGAACCCGGAACGAACTTGTATGGATTGAATGCTTTCAGAACATCGTCAGGTGGACGATGAGCATTCTAAAAGATGTGTTCTCTAAAGGTAATCATAGCCTCAAGCCTCATCAACCGGGAATGGCTAAAACAGGGGAGGTGCAGCAAGGTTAAGTGGGTAGCACCCAAGTAGGACGGGATATACCCCTGTCTAGATGTCCCTTTTTATTTCGTCTTAGTGGGCAGTTGTTGGCCATAACTGCGGGGTTGTCTTGTTCGGGACTGTCCAGTAAGGGATGGTTCTGGCCTTGTGTTGCAGGGGGTCAGGCGTGATCCTCGGTACTCTGATCTAGGCCAGGTACTGTGACGGGCGGTACCCAGTAGCCCTGTCATTGTATAGAATCCAATCTCCAATAAGCGCCGTACGTTTTGATTGTGCCCAACTATGTTGGAACGTGAGATGTAAGCATTCCAGCTATTTTCTAGTTTACTTGAAAACCCTAGACACTATTATAATATCACCAGATTTCCTATAAAATGTTTTGGTTAGCGTAAGGTAAAAGCTTACCCATATTTATGTGTGGGAAGTCTTACGTGATACCTTTGTTTCAAATGTTTTTCAAAGTTAAGCAACTTTAACCCGTTTACTCACACCAGACCCATGTCTGACCCGGAGTTTATTTCTATTTTCCTAAACTCTTGGGTACTCAAATTTTTATGAGTAGCCAAGTGATCAGGTCTTGGATTGTTGAAGTCTGGAGGAGCTTGAAGCAGAAGTCCAGACGTATATATCTGTCTATCTAGTTCCGTTGTGTTAGTGATGTATGTTGTATTTTGGGATATATGAAATGGCAGATATGTATATATGATTGTCTTGTTTGAATGATGTTGTGTAACTCTGATATATGTAAGACTATGTAATAGTTATGTGATGTATTATATTTAGTTCCGTTTCCACTGTGAGATTCTGAATTGTGTTGTTCTTTCTTCTTTCTTTCTATTTATATCTATTTCTTTCTTAACGATGATACGTCTTTCTGTATATGAATGGCGGGTCGTCACAGTTGGTATCAGAGCATAGGTGAGATAATACCTAGGCTTTGGAATAATATCTATCTTGAGGGCGCGTAGTTGTAATTTTTATATATAACTATATACCTATCTAAATTTGTTGGGTTACCTGTCCAGGTTGTCAACATGAGTACCAGGGGAAGGAGAGGCAGAGGTACAAGTAGCACGACAACCACAAATGGAAGGGGTCCAAATGTTGAAGGTGGTAGAGTAACTATCGAGGCTGTGACCCCAATACCACCTCGGGTGAACTTTGCAACGCTATGCAAAGACTTTTCAAATCTCGGAGGAAAGCCTTTTAACTGGATCAGAGTCCATAATTGAGGTTCAAACTTGGCTACGCTCATGCGAGCGGATCTTTAAGAGTCTTGAATTTCTGATGAACAAAAGAGGGTAATGGCATCGTGGCAATTACAAGGAGGTGCTGCAGCTTGGTAGGATGCAGCGACAGCAAATATCTCTGAGGACGATATTTCTTGGGAATAATTTAAAGAGTTGTTCGAGGAGCAATTCATGCTAACAGCAGGGAAAACTCGTCTGTACCAGGATTTTCTGGAATTGAAGCAGGGAAGCATGACTATAGCTGAATATGAGACCAAATTCAATGAGCTATCTCGCTATGGTCCAGGACTCATTGACACTCCCCTTAAAAAGAATGAGATGTTTGTGCTGGGAATGAGGCCAGAATTTCACGAAAGGATGACAGCACATCTGAAAGGATCTTTTGTGGAGTTAATCGATATGGCTCTGAGATATGAGGATTTGATGAACAAGAAACTAGTGGCATCTATAGTAGCATCAGGAGGGAATTCTGCTAATCCAAATAAGAGAAAGTTCAATCCACATTGGAAAAAGCAAGGCAAAGGGAAGAAACCAGGAGGGAGCAACGGACCTCGCAAGTGTTATATTTGTCAACAAGAGGGTCACTTGGCTAATAAATGTCCTAGGAGAGGATCTCAGCAGCAACATCAGAGTGGTCCGGGTTCAGCTTTGGTTCAAAAATCGTTGTGTTTCAACTGCCATCAACCGGGACACATGGTCAAGGATTGCCCGCTTCTTCAAAAAGTCCAGCCGAACAAAGTGTTTGCTTTGGAAGGTGCACCATCAACCTATTCTAAGGGCAAGGGAGTTTTGGAAGGTACTTTGCTTATAAATGGCATTTATGTTAAAGTATTATTTGATTCTGGAGCATCTCTCAGTTTTATTTCTTTGAAGACGGTAGTAAAATTTCACCTTATCCCTAGTGTCGTGGAAAATTCTATTTGCGTCTCTAATCCCATAGGGGGAGTAACTCAACTTAATATGATTTGTAAAGGCTTGCGAATTACTTATCTTTCCCATAGTTTTTCGTGTGAGCCTTATGTATTAGATTTCAAAGGATTTGACCTTATTTTGGGAATGGATTGGCTTGATAAGCATAAAGCTATCCTGAATTGTGAAGAGAGAACAGTTTCGGTGGAAATTGATCTGGGTAGGATTGCTAAAGTGACGTGTGATAGTTCTGGAGACCACTTAAGTAGTCTTTTACATGGAGTTGAGACTTCTTAAGAGAAGGGAGGAGATATTGATGTGGTTAAAAAGTTTCCTGATGTTTTCGAGGAAGTCAAGTGTTTACCTCCACATCGAGAGATAGAATTTCGGATTGATCTGATTCCGGGGGCAGTACCTATTGTTCAGCCCAGTAGAAGGATGGCACCAAGGGAGAGAGAAGAGTTGGTGAAGCAGACCCAAGATTTCTTAGAGAAAGGTTTGATCCGGCTTAGTTTTTCCATTTGGGGTTCTGTCGTTGTCTTTGTAACAAAGTCGGATGGATCGCTAAGGTTCTGTGTTGATTATAGAGAATTGAACAAAGTGACTATTCGAAATAAATATCCATTGCCCCGTATAGATGATCTCTTTGATCAGTTGCATGGAGCTTCAGTTTTCTCTCAGTTGGATTTAGCATCAGGTTTCTGTAGTGATCCTGAGCTCGACCTTCGAAAATCGGACCCGTACTTCACTTGTACTCGAAATGCCACAGATTCAAACGCCGAATCTGGCTCATCGGAGCTTATAACACAGTAAGTATAACAACGCAGCGGAAGAAAGAAATGGATGATATCATATACAACTCCAATGAATACAATATCTAGAATGATATACAACAATGATATCAATATGATACAACAATATCAGAGATAAATAATGATACAGCGGAAATAACAGAAGTGATAACTCCAAATGATCTGAAAAAGAGCATGAGTCCAACAACTCCAACATCAAGCTCAAACCCCCATCACATTGCACCAAGCTAAGCAAGGAAAGTCATCAGTGGACTCCAAACACTGAACTAGCTCCCGATAATCTACTAAACCTGACTATCTGAAAAACCCAACTCTAGACTGCCCGTGTGGAAAATTGTAGGCACCCAGAGTTTAGGAAAGGAACAATAAACTCCGAGTCAGTCGTGGGACTGGTGTGAGTAACAAAAATAGTTTATCTTTAAAACAACAACAAAAGAATTTTTAAACATTGAAATCCGCAATGCTTTTCGAAAATGAAACTACCATAAGGCCTCCCGCCACACACACAATGCAATCGCAGAATTGGAGAAGATTTCTCTTTATGATAGTCAAACATGCTTACTACGCAAAACAAACTCTCTTGATATTATTACTAGTGCATAGTGTAGGAAACATTTTGAAAATATAATATTAATCTTAGCCAGCATACAACCATTATTGCATGCCTACTATAGCTACTATGTTCAATAGCAGGTTACCGCCACATTCCATAGCAGGTTATACAACTAAAACTGTACAAGGCTCGTATTGTTTCTTTGGATTTTCCAACAAATGATCAGGCTAAGGAACTTCCTATTGCCACATGGAAATGCCTCTGGAGGGACGTCCCGAGAACCTACCCAGATCTCTGCCAACACAAGGTCGGGTTACCTCTGTAACTAGGTAACTACTACTCGAGTATGCCACCCCCCGGTCCTTTGGGACCTTTATCCGAGGGCCCTCGATCACAAAGCAACAATCACATAGTAAATGAGATTGGAGCAACCACACAGGTAAATATCTGGGCTTCATACCATGATACCACCTTTTTCCAAAAGGAAATGACATACCCTAAAGGGAGCGACCCTCATAACCTTGCCGCATCTTTCCTGTTTCGACCATTTCCGAGGTGTGAGTTCCGATGAGGTCTCGTCCACAAAGCTACGCTTTTCACAAAAGCCATGCTTTGATCAACAAATGATTAGCAACACACAGCAACACTTAGTATGCCACACTACCAAATTGGGAGTATATCACTGATAACCTTCAACTACATAACCTCTGAGCTCGTACGTATCAGAGAAGGGTGTTAAGCTAAGAGAATAAATCTCCGCCACCAAACAGAAATGTATTTGAAAGAAATCAGCTTTATATCTCAAAGTGTAATGTCAGACATACGGCCATACAAGTCTGTTCCGGGTTCGAACAGAACCGAAGGCACTTCCAAAGAAGCCCTTGCAATCCGGGTATTCACAATTCCGATCGGATTTCCCATCACTTAGGGAATCTCTATACCGGCGTGACTCAGTGCAGAGACAATCGATTGGTCATCCTATCGTTCTCACAAATACCCGGTCTTCACCACCGGTCTTCAAATGTAATCCATATACGACGTATCATTATTCGGAATGGGTTATATGACACAAAGTCCTCTCCCGGCTAAACCGAATAATGAGCGCAATATTTTAAAACATATGGATATTGGAATTTCATTTAAGTCACAACTTATTATCCAAATTTCCTCTTTAAATGGTTTAAACACATTACCATTTTAATCTTTAACACAAAAGATTCATTTCATAAAGTTCACCCAGTTTCACAAAGATCCATTCACAGATTTTCCAAATCAATTTCCATTTCAATTTGGATTAACTCGTCCAGTCTTTAAAACAAAGATTTAACTGATAGCTTTCAAAACAATTCCATTTCGACCTTTTATACAAAAGGTACACCTTTCCAATTTCAAAACAAAGTTCAACAATCTTTCACAAAGAATTATTTATAACTTGGAAAACCATTTTCCAATTCAAACTTGAAATTCTTTTAACACAAATTGGGAATTCATTCCTTATATGAAAGCTTCTATTATTTGAAAACAGATAGTTTTCATTTCGGAAAATTTGATCTCATTTATACGAGTTAAAGTCCTTGGGTTAAATTCAAATTCTCAAAACCATACTTTTAAAATGGTTTAAATTCATATAAACACATTTATAGCATCTTTAACCATAATTTCCAATCATGGAATTCAATTCCAAATTTTTGAATTCAAATTAAATTATTTAAATTGAAAACTTTACCAAGTTATTCAAAATAACTTTTAGCTTAAAACTTCTTTCCAAAGCTTTAACATTTAACCCAAATCCATTTCCAAAATCAATTGAAATTAAAATTTCAATTTCAAAAACATTAAATTTAAATCATTTGTGACTTAACCAATTTCCTCGTGAAATCTGTATTTGTGTGTGTATGGTGTAGTCCAGGGGTTTCACACAGTAGTGCAACATCAATAAATCATCACAGATTATGATAAATAAATGTAGTTGATAAGCGGTATAAACTATAACGCTTATCTTTCATTCATAGATATATAAGTCACATATAATAATTTACATTCATCCCAGATAAATAACTACAGTACAGATCACACACAAATCAGAATATATCACAAAGCATCACAGATCAGGAAATATCAACAATTCAAATCATCCAATAGAATCCAAATATTCATAAGTAAAATTAATTTAATTATCTGATTAATTTAAATCAGATTTATTTCTATGAATAAATTTACTAGTTATGGTAAATTAATAATCAATTAATTACGAACCATTTAATGAATTATCTTTTAATTAATCATAAATTAACCCTTAATTGATAATTAATCCTTAATTAATTATTCTTAATTAATTTCAATGAACAATTAATTTCTTAATTACTTCCATAAAGTAATTACACTTACACAATTCCATAATGATTATCATTAATTAATTTAATCCAATTGATTGTTACAATTAATCACATTAATTAATTATTTAAATAATCTTAGTTAATGACCTTCATTAACAATTAAAATTTCTTAAATCATTGTCCTAAAGAAATTTCTTATATTAATCATTATTGATTATAATTTGATTAACCATTAATAACTCATTAATTCAAATTATTTAATTAATTAAATGTTATTTGTAAATTAATTAGTTCTTGATTACAAATTAATTAATTTCCAATCATTTATTAACTTAAACCTTAATTAATAAATTTAAAACTTATAATCACTAATTAAATTAATACAAATCATTAATTATCATGATTAATTAACTTAATAAATAAATAAATTACAATTCATTAAACCTTCATTTACTTAAGACAAACTCATCTTTTTATTTATAATTAAATTATCACTTATAAATATGGTTGAAACCATTCATTTCAAATTTTCATTTAAAACTTCATTTCTATTTCAAGATTTAGAATGAATTCTTATTTAACTTTAATAAAGTTTAAAATCAATTTACTTTAAATTTCACATATTAAAAGAAGACCTTAACATTTAAACTTATTTAAAGATTTAAATTTATAAAAACTCAATTTCATTTCAAAATCTGGAATTCAACTTCAACTTTCAGTCCAGGTCTAAGATTTTAAATTCAAATTCCTCCAAACATTTAGTTGCTTTTAAAGTTATTAAAAACAATTTGAATTTTAACTTTATTTATTTTCAAATTAAATTCCAATTCAACTTGAAATTGTCTTTACAATTTGATTTATACCTTAGTTTAAAACTTTGATGGATAATTTAAATTTAGTTCTAATTTCCAGAAAACAGGTTCTGGTTCCAAAAGCCTGTAGCCATACTTTGACCCGAGACTTCACTAACTGCTTCGAGTCGAACATCATCTGGCTTCGAGTGGAAACCTGGAATTCTTCGAGTAAGACTCGAGATAATCATGCGAACAAACAACCGAATTCACCAGAAAAATAAGAGCACCGTGCACGTGCACGGTGCCGCTTGTGTTCCTGGCCACGGTCGATGAACTTCCCACGTCGACAAAACCTCCAGCAGCCCTCCACGATCATCAGATCGTGCTACGATTCTCGAAAACGAATTCGAGGTCCACCACCAAACCTTGAAACACAAGGACAAACTTCCCCTCAAAACTTGTCAACGCTTCGTGTAACGACCCGACTTTCCAGACCCGGAAAATCGAACCATTTTAGTTAAGAAGAAGAGGTAGAAGAAGAAAATAGAAAAAAAACAACATCAGAATCTAACCATCGCAGCGGAATAAAATATAATATATATCAACAGATCTTTACACAAATCAAAAACTATATCTGTTTATATCATACATCATCAGAATACATCATCAGAGTACATCAACATCCATAACATACAACTGAATACACAGCGGAAAAATAATAACAAGTACGGAAGATACGTCTCGCCATCCAGCTCATCTCCTGAGCTCCACAGCATCATATCCTGTAACCTATAATACTCGGTCTGACCCGAGCATCATATAAAACAATACCCGAGTCAGTCTGGAATACCAGCGTGAGAAAATCACACTCAAATTGATTATTAAAGTTTTAAAAATCCTTTTGAAATAAAAGCATCTCGTAAGACCACGCCACAAATAAACATGCCGGGTTTTTACCTTACGATAGCTAAAACACCTTTTATAAAAATCCTCTGATATTATAATAGTGTCTATTTACAAATACTTATTAAAATAGCCGAAATTGTTACATCTATTAAATTCCGGCATACTAGCCACAAAGTGGGTAATACAAACAAATACCGTACAAGGCACGTAGGGAGAATGGATTTCCAACGAATGACTAGGCACTGGGGTACCACCTGTCACAGTACGTGGCCTAGATCACAGTACCGAGGAGTACGCCCGCTCCCCTGCAACACAAGGCCGGAATCATCCCTTACTGGATAATTCCAAATAAAATCACCCCACGGTTGGGATCAGCAACCGCACCACTAAGCCGAAATAAAGGGACATCTAGACAGGGATGACTTTACTCTCAAGTGGGGGCTACCCACGAAGCCTTGCTGCATAACCCCTGATTTTCAGTCATTCCCGGTTGATGAGGCTTGAGGCTAAACGATACCTTTACAGAACATATCCCTTAGAATGCCCATCGCTCACCTGACGATGTCACGAAAGCATTCGTCCATACAAGTCCGTCCCGGGTCCGAACGGAACCGAAGGCACTATTCCTACTACATCCATTTTGGAAATATCCTCAGGATTAGTAGCGACTAGCCCTTGCACTTCACTGCTCCATCTTCGACTCCGAAATCGTTTCCATGAAACGTACAAACCGGATCGAAGTGGTTTTCGGGAAAAATTCCCGATCCCGGTCTCTTCGAAACGATCAGCGCATTTGGCCAATATTGATAGTAGGTTATTTAACTATCAATTAACATCCACAAGCAACCATCACACAATAAATAATTTCCCACATTATTTATTTTCCCAAATATCTTTCCAAGATATATTTCCAAATTTTCAAAGCTCATTTGAAAACAATTTCAAACAGTTTCCGCTTACGGAATACATTTCCCAAATAATTATTTCCACTGAATCACCAAGTACAAAATACTTTTAATTTTAAAACACTTTACTATAAATATACTTTATAATATTGAAATTTAAAAACTACTTTAATACCTTAACAAAATATATACTTAAGGAATATTTAAAATGAAACCACTTTTCAAATATAAACTAAATTTCTCTTTTAAAACATAATACCAAATCACTTTTATATAATTACTACAATAATAGATTTTTGAAAATACTTACTTTGGAAATTAACCTTTAGAAATAATCAATTTCCTAAACATGCATTTTTAAACAAATTAGAACTTTTAACTTATATTAACAATTGCTTTGAAAACGTACTTGGCTATCCAGAGAAATACGCTTCTCTTCACATCCTTTAAAAATAAATCAACATTTATTTTTAAACCAATTCATATCTTTTTATAAATTCCCACATTGAATTTATATTTCAAATATCCACTGATATTCCATTTCACTTTATAAACCCAGTTTCCAAAATCTCACTTCTCTTTAAATTTCAAATCCCAAAGTATTTAAATCAAATTTATAATTGATTTTCCAATTTATTTTACTTTGAAATAAATTTCTTTACTTAATCCATTTATATCCAAATTCATTAACTTCCAGATTTTATTTCTCATTATGATTTACAATCCTTAATTGAACACAAGTTTCAGATTTCCCAAATTCCTTCTTTCTTTTTAATTACATTTAAACATTTAATTAAAATAAATTATTTATTCCTTTAAATAACATCACATAAGTTTTCTTTAAATTCAATATTTCTCTGTTTATTCAAAATTCCTCTTTTCCATATTTAATTTATTCGAATTCACTAGAATTACTTAACTTAAATTTTATTCTTTATTTCTTTCCAAAAATCCAATTCAATTGCTTTTGATAACTCATTATACTGGGAAATTCAATCCAACCAGATTATCCAATATAAATCATCACAGGATATCAACAATCATATCACAGAATATTTAAACAAAATTAAATATTTTGAGGAATCCAGTTGGATCCCTCCAACCTGTTTCCCTGCATCCACAGACGTTAGCACAATACCAATTCCACTTCGAGGTGGAATATCGCGGTATATGGGTTTTATAAAATATCATCCGCTATTATGCGGCGCATAGGGTCTCATCCGCTATATAAATACGGGAATATCAACAACTCAAATATATACATATGCCAATATGTATATATTGGTATATACTACTATATATATCACATCAAATCAAATCAATCATCCAATAAATTATTTAAATCTAACCATTTAAATTTAAATTTAACTGAGTGAGATTAACTCACCTTTGATTTCTAAATTGCAATCCATCTAACCCGACTTGATTTTCCTTGATATCAGACCTTGAATACCATTATTCAATTTATTAATATTTGAAATGATTGAACAGTCAATTTCATTTAAATTTAATTAACTAATACTTAAATTTTAAACTAATTTTCCTTTAACAATTTCTAACAAAATTAATTAAGTTAATTAGACAAACTGACCTCCCTAATACATATTTTAAAATACTAGTAATTTCTAAAATGAATATTTATTTATTTCTAGAACTGAATATATTTTTATAAAAATAAATTATGGGTTCCAAAGATAAAATCTGCTTTTATAAATTCTCTAAACCCTTTTAAAAAAAAATTCCTATATACTTTCAAACTTTATCTATATATTTGAAATAAAAAAAATTCTGTTTTACTGTATTTCAATTTAAGCAGGTATGAGTATTTATACACATATATATTTATATGTATATGTTTATTTTCCTCTGTAACAAAATTTAAATTGAGAAATAAATCCCAAATACCTTACTGCTTCCACAAGATGAGAGCCTACCCTCACGACCCCCCTCGTCGACTGACGTTGAGCCTCTTCGTACACCACCAACACACGAGCGAGCAACACCTCCTTCGAGTATCACCATGACCACCAAACCTCGCTGTTCGCCGAGCTCGCCTCTTCTACGACCACGAACCGAGATGTCGACGTCGCAAACACTACCTCGCGGCCACGAACTCGCGTCCATCCTCCCACCGAGCCACCAAACGATCGCTGCTAGAAGCCCCAACCAAGCAACCCTAAATCGAGAGGTACGACCCCTCGCGAACGCTGCCGGCCTCGAATCCCCTAGCTCGAGCCCTTCAGTCGCCTCCACCGTTGTTTTCGCTTAGGCCGATCGAACTAGGGTCTCCGTTCTCTTTTTTTTCTTCCGTTCGATTGAAAAAGAACGGCCATTTCTAATTGAACATTTGTTTTAAAATGAACTGCTTGTAAATTATATTCAAGAGAGAAGGGGAAAGAACTCGGCTCTGAAAAGTGAGATTCATTCGTGATTTAAACTGGCCATAAAACTTCTCAAGGAAGACAACGATGTTTCGAACAAAGGAGAGCGTCAACAATATCAGGTTACAGTGATGTTGAAGTGAAAGGTAAAAGTTTTGATGTGATACCATTTTTATCTGTCAACAAAAGTGAATAAATTTTAATTTAAATTTAAATTTGAATTATCTCGAAATCGAAGATTAAAATCTCGGCCTCCAATTGAGGCGCACCGCCAGGCGTTTAAAAATCTAAATTCAATAATTTACTCCATTTCAAAAATTAAATTCAATAATTTAATTAAACAACTTAATCACTCAACAAATGTTGGCATTTGAAATTCGAGTTAGAAATTAACTATTAACTATTTAAAATCATTGTAAATATTCAAATTTCAAATGCCCAAAAATTCCGGGTCGTCACATTCCTCCCTCCTTAAAAGAATTTCGTCCCCGAAATTACTAATTAGGAAGAATGTCCCATATCCCGTTAGCTATTTCCCAAATTCAAACAGTTTTCTAACAACTTGCCAAACAAATCTTTTTATCACAGCCACATTAACCATTTTCTAATTTTCCAACTTATCCATAAGTTCCCAACAACATAGCTTACTTATCAATTCAAATTTAAATTTGAATTCAAATTTTAAATTATCAAAATTTTCTCAAAATTTCTCTAACTCTCTAAATTTTCGAAAAATTTTGCCAGCGTCTCCTTTGCGCGGCTAGCTCGGTACTACTACAAAATGGCTCTACGGCCTCCCAATCTCAAAAAGAAAACAAAAAGCCAAGTGGCTGGATCAAAAACCCAATCAAATTTCATATAGAAATTCAAATACATACCTTTTGTCGGACCATTAAATTTTATCTTCTAAAATCAAAAATCCCAATTTATCCATTGCTTTTATACACCTGTATATTCTACTAAGCAATAACATTCAATTTCAATTCCGAAGTCATTTTATACTTTTCTTTACAAATTTTCAATATATGTTTTACTTAAGCCCGTACGATGCACATATATCTTTCGTACGCAATATCACATTCGATCGCTCACTCGATCACACAATTCCACTTCCGAACTAGTATCGTCCACCCGACTTCCTAGTGCGGACTCAGATCTGGTTTCTTGATCAGAAACCGTTATTCTCCTTGCATAGCTACCAACTATGATAGAGAATTTCCAGAATCAATCAACAATCCATATCCATGTTCGCCGTCGAAAATCGAGTGAAAAATCCTAACTCGGATCGGTATAATCACCTCGAAATTCTGTGCTCGACATCTGGATCAAATAGCTATGCGAATAAAATAATATACGTACGCCTTACGTAATTAGCCCAATTGATTATCAATTATATCAATTCTCTTTTATTCACATTCATTTTGATTGTTATTCACTTATTCACAACTAT
The DNA here is from genome assembly GCA_030737815.1 of Allium fistulosum. Lineage (NCBI taxonomy): Eukaryota > Viridiplantae > Streptophyta > Magnoliopsida > Asparagales > Amaryllidaceae > Allium > Allium fistulosum. Next base: position 1,017,830,263 of record CM060902.1, read on the forward strand.
CTCATTTCACAATTTACAGTTAAATTTTCTATTCAATTATTCACTAGGAATAATTTTCTCAATACCGAATTTACTTAAGAATCTCACCATTCATTTCTTAAGTTCAAGATAAACATTTTATATACTTCTTGGATTTATTTCACTTCATTCTTGAAGTTTATATTCAACTTTATTCACTTTTGTCTTTACAATTCCATTTGAATACAATTTGGTTCCCGCTTTGAATATTCAATCAGTTACACTTACTAATTAATTTAAATCTCAATTAAAAATTTATTTGTGAACCTTTCTTTCTTTAGTTCCTTCGATTTCACTTACTTTACATTCATATTTAAAATAGATTTAAATGTTCAATTTCAACTTTATTTGCTTAACAAATTTTAAATCATTTGTAGTTAATGAAAATTTTCAAAAATTTTCTAACTCCCAAAATTTACGGAAAATTTTGGTAGAGTCTCCCTTGTACGGAGAGACTTCTGCGATATCGCAGGATGCACAAACATATATATACATCGGCCTCAGGCCGGAAATCACAATATATATCAATATATGCAGTTCATATTTCCTATTTTGAATTTTTGCGTAAGCGTACCTCATTTTTAGCATTTTTAAGCAAGCGGTTATTTATTTAAGCAATTAGCGCAGTCAAATCCAGTCAAACGGCTTCCCCGAACCTGTACTAACTCAATTTAAACAGGTTAGTGACAATATACAAAATTTATAGCATTTCAATTCATTTCATTAGCTAACACATACAACATAAGCAATATTCACTAAACACTTCCATAAGTGAATTTATTGGGCCCAACACAAATTAAATGTTTCCATTTAAACGGTTTACACTTCATTACTTGCATTCTATTCATTTTAATCCAAATGAATACGTATTTATTTCGATTGATTTAAAAATCAATTATATTGCTTATATTAACTCACATTTACTACAATTGATTCCAAATCAATTTTATTTCCTTTCTATCAATTCATAGAATTTTATTTAACCTCGTTTTACTTCAAACGATCCATTTTCTAATACAATTCGACAATATCAATGTGAATAAATGATTACTTCAGCTTTAGAACCATTTAGGTTAAATCCAACTAAATTTACATTTAACCCATTCCATTTTAAATTTATTCACAACTTTCATTGTATTTCTTCCATATCCAAAGAGTTTGATTCCAAACCATTTTATTAAACTCAGCAACCAATATACCAAATAACCGTCACACAACTTACTTAAGTTATTTATCTGTTTGAGTAGAATTTTATTCCATTCAATATTATCTATACCCAGCTGAATTTATTTCAATCCAATTTATTTTAGCTTGCTTCCAATTAAACCTAGCTACACCCCATTTTTGGATTTTGCTAAGCAAAGATTTAATTCCACTTAATAACATTCATGACACAACTGACTTTTGATTCAATTCAATCCAAATTTAATTCAATTTCGATTTCAGTTTATATAACTTATTTCAAGTTAAATTCAAACATATTTTCTTCACTTTCATCCACTTAAGTTAAATTTTAATTCCCGGATTACAATTTCCCAATTTCTTCTTATTAATATCAACTTCACTTTATAAGTACAATAGTTGATTCATTTATTCATTTACCAATTCATTATTAACCAATAAATTTTATTTCCAAACATTCATTACTTTTAGTCCATCCTGACTAATTTTCCCATTTCACATAACTTCACACAATTCAATTTTAAATTCCAGTACTCGGTTTCACTTTACTTACTTACGAAGTTGAATTTTTATTTCAACAAATTCCAAATTTACAAGTTATCAAACTTTTTATATGCTATAAACATTCTTAGTTAAAATTCCAGAGTTTAAACAGTCTTTTACATTTCAAACTTCCCTTTGAAATCACATATATCCAAACTTCCTTGCATTTCTAAAGCCAAATCTATCATTTGCAAACAATTTTGATTCAAAACAATTTGGTAGCAAATTTCTCTTCTAGAGACTCGAAAATAGACATCGATGATGCTGCAGTCATCACCGAAATTATTTTCCAGCGACTCGAAGAGAATTAAATACTTTTATCTCTTTAAAACCCTTCAAATATTTTAAATCCCAAATCTCTCTAGATCTCAAATCCGATTCAAAAATATTTCTCAAATAATTCCACTATTATTTCTCCAACACCTTGAAAACCATTTTAAATACAAAGGAATTTTAAGTCCTTTCTCAAAAATTCCAAATTTCCAACCCCTCCAATTAAATTTAAACCTTTCTCTGGAATTCTATTTCAAATTACTATCTCATTTGGATATGGAGTTTATTCCAATTTATAAATTACATTTATAATCTACATTTACAAATTTACTTGTATATAAATTTATTTCTTAGCTTTTAGTTATGATTCCAATTCTTATCCAACTTGATATTTAAATGATACTAATTTAATATTATCACTCCCTAACAATCAAACATCCATATATATCAACTAGAATAGTTTACAAAACTTTTCTTTATATACAAAAATAATTTGGGTAAAATTATATCTTTTACCCTCCTTTAAAACAATACTGTGTCGGTTTATCTTGTTTAAGAGTTTAGAAACCCCTATCGATGTTGTGGCGTCCCACACATCGACCAGAATCTATAAACACTCAACCGATAAACCAACACAATATAAAACAATTTTATATTCACTAACAAATACGCGCTCATATCTATTAATACACTCAAAATTCCCACCAGAGCCAAGGTTGTCGCCAACCTAAGCTCTGATACCACTGTAACGACCCGACTTTCCAGACCCGGAAAATCGAACCATTTTAGTTAAGAAGAAGAGGTAGAAGAAGAAAATAGAAAAAAAACAACATCAGAATCTAACCATCGCAGCGGAATAAAATATAATATATATCAACAGATCTTTACACAAATCAAAAACTATATCTGTTTATATCATACATCATCAGAATACATCATCAGAGTACATCAACATCCATAACATACAACTGAATACACAGTGGAAAAATAATAACAAATACGGAAGATACGTCTCGCCATCCAGCTCATCTCCTGAGCTCCACAGCATCATATCCTGTAACCTATAATACTCGGTCTGACCCGAGCATCATATAAAACAATACCCGAGTCAGTCTGGAATACCAGCGTGAGAAAATCACACTCAAATTGATTATTAAAGTTTTAAAAATCCTTTTGAAATAAAAGCATCTCGTAAGACCACGCCACAAATAAACATGCCGGGTTTTTACCTTACGATAGCTAAAACACCTTTTATAAAAATCCTCTGATATTATAATAGTGTCTATTTACAAATACTTATTAAAATAGCCGAAATTGTTACATCTATTAAATTCCGGCATACTAGCCACAAAGTGGGTAATACAAACAAATACCGTACAAGGCACGTAGGGAGAATGGATTTCCAACGAATGACTAGGCACTGGGGTACCACCTGTCACAGTACGTGGCCTAGATCACAGTACCGAGGAGTACGCCCGCTCCCCTGCAACACAAGGCCGGAATCATCCCTTACTGGATAATTCCAAATAAAATCACCCCACGGTTGGGATCAGCAACCGCACCACTAAGCCGAAATAAAGGGACATCTAGACAGGGATGACTTTACTCTCAAGTGGGGGCTACCCACGAAGCCTTGCTGCATAACCCCTGATTTTCAGTCATTCCCGGTTGATGAGGCTTGAGGCTAAACGATACCTTTACAGAACATATCCCTTAGAATGCCCATCGCTCACCTGACGATGTCACGAAAGCATTCGTCCATACAAGTCCGTCCCGGGTCCGAACGGAACCGAAGGCACTATTCCTACTACATCCATTTTGGAAATATCCTCAGGATTAGTAGCGACTAGCCCTTGCACTTCACTGCTCCATCTTCGACTCCGAAATCGTTTCCACGAAACGTACAAACCGGATCGAAGTGGTTTTCGGGAAAATTCCCGATCCCGGTCTCTTCGAAACGATCAGCGCATTTGGCCAATATTGATAGTCGGTTATTTAACTATCAATTAACATCCACAAGCAACCATCACACAATAAATAATTTCCCACATTATTTATTTGCCCAAATATCTTTCCAAGATATATTTCCAAATTTTCAAAGCTCATTTGAAAACAATTTCAAACAGTTTCCGCTTACGGAATACATTTCCCAAATAATTATTTCCACTGAATCACCAAGTACAAAATACTTTTAATTTTAAAACACTTTACTATAAATATACTTTATAATATTGAAATTTAAAAACTACTTTAATACCTTAACAAAATATATACTTAAGGAATATTTAAAATGAAACCACTTTTCAAATATAAACTAAATTTCTCTTTTAAAACATAATACCAAATCACTTTTATATAATTACTACAATAATAGATTTTTGAAAATACTTACTTTGGAAATTAACCTTTAGAAATAATCAATTTCCTAAACATGCATTTTTAAACAAATTAGAACTTTTAACTTATATTAACAATTGCTTTGAAAACGTACTTGGCTATCCAGAGAAATACGCTTCTCTTCACATCCTTTAAAAATAAATCAACATTTATTTTTAAACCAATTCATATCTTTTTATAAATTCCCACATTGAATTTATATTTCAAATATCCACTGATATTCCATTTCACTTTATAAACCCAGTTTCCAAAATCTCACTTCTCTTTAAATTTCAAATCCCAAAGTATTTAAATCAAATTTATAATTGATTTTCCAATTTATTTTACTTTGAAATAAATTTCTTTACTTAATCCATTTATATCCAAATTCATTAACTTCCAGATTTTATTTCTCATTATGATTTACAATCCTTAACTGAACACAAGTTTCAGATTTCCCAAATTCCTTCTTTCTTTTTAATTACATTTAAACATTTAATTAAAATAAATTATTTATTCCTTTAAATAACATCACATAAGTTTTCTTTAAATTCAATATTTCTCTGTTTATTCAAAATTCCTCTTTTCCATATTTAATTTATTCGAATTCACTAGAATTACTTAACTTAAATTTTATTCTTTATTTCTTTCCAAAAATCCAATTCAATTGCTTTTGATAACTCATTATACTGGGAAATTCAATCCAACCAGATTATCCAATATAAATCATCACAGGATATCAACAATCATATCACAGAATATTTAAACAAAATTAAATATTTTGAGGAATCCAGTTGGATCCCTCCAACTTGTTTCCCTGCATCCACAGACGTTAGCACAATACCAATTCCACTTCGAGGTGGAATATTGCGGTATATGGGTTTTATAAAATATCATCCGCTATTATGCGGCGCATAGGGTCTCATCCGCTATATAAATGCGGGAATATCAACAACTCAAATATATACATATGCCAATATGTATATATTGGTATATACTACTATATATATCACATCAAATCAAATCAATCATCCAATAAATTATTTAAATCTAACCATTTAAATTTAAATTTAACTGAGTGAGATTAACTCACCTTTGATTTCTAAATTGCAATCCATCTAACCCGACTTGATTTTCCTTGATATCAGACCTTGAATACCATTATTCAATTTATTAATATTTGAAATGATTGAACAGTCAATTTCATTTAAATTTAATTAACTAATACTTAAATTTTAAACTAATTTTCCTTTAACAATTTCTAACAAAATTAATTAAGTTAATTAGACAAACTGACCTCCCTAATACATATTTTAAAATACTAGTAATTTCTAAAATGAATATTTATTTATTTCTAGAACTGAATATATTTTTATAAAAATAAATTATGGGTTCCAAAGATAAAATCTGCTTTTATAAATTCTCTAAACCCTTTTAAAAAAAATTCCTATATACTTTCAAACTTTATCTATATATTTGAAATAAAAAAAATCTGTTTTACTGTATTTCAATTTAAGCAGGTATGAGTATTTATACACATGTATATTTATATGTATATGTTTATTTTCCTCTGTAACAAAATTTAAATTGAGAAATAAATCCCAAATACCTTACTGCTTCCACAAGATGAGAGCCTACCCTCACGACCCCCCTCGTCGACTGACGTTGAGCCTCTTCGTACACCACCAACACACGAGCGAGCAACACCTCCTTCGAGTATCACCATGACCACCAAACCTCGCTGTTCGCCGAGCTCGCCTCTTCTACGACCACGAACCGAGATGTCGACGTCGCAAACACTACCTCGCGGCCACGAACTCGCGTCCATCCTCCCACCGAGCCACCAAACGATCGCTGCTAGAAGCCCCAACCAAGCAACCCTAAATCGAGAGGTACGACCCCTCGCGAACGCTGCCGGCCTCGAATCCCCTAGCTCGAGCCCTTCAGTCGCCTCCACCGTTGTTTTCGCTTAGGCCGATCGAACTGGGGTCTTCGTTCTCTTTTTTTTTTTCTTCCGTTCGATTGAAAAAGAACGGCCATTTCTAATTGAACATTTGTTTTAAAATGAACTGCTTGTAAATTATATTCAAGAGAGAAGGGGAAAGAACTCGGCTCTGAAAAGTGAGATTCATTCGTGATTTAAACTGGCCATAAAACTTCTCAAGGAAGACAACGATGTTTCGAACAAAGGAGAGCGTCAACAATATCAGGTTACAGTGATGTTGAAGTGAAAGGTAAAAGTTTTGATGTGATACCATTTTTATCTGTCAACAAAAGTGAATAAATTTTAATTTAAATTTAAATTTGAATTATCTCGAAATCGAAAATTAAAATCTCGGCCTCCAATTGAGGCGCACCGCCAGGCGTTTAAAAATCTAAATTCAATAATTTACTCCATTTCAAAAATTAAATTCAATAATTTAATTAAACAACTTAATCACTCAACAAATGTTAGCATTTGAAATTCGAGTTAGAAATTAACTATTAACTATTTAAAATCATTGTAAATATTCTAATTTCAAATGCCCAAAAATTCCGGGTCGTCACACTTCGTCCACGCGGCTCCGATCACCAGAATTCGTACGACTCCGGCCATCGACTCGTCAAACCCATAGCTACCATCGCCCAAAAGCGCGAGCGACTCGATGCTCGAACGAAAACGTAGTGCATGAATTTCCAGTCCACTCAAAAATTAGGTTTACAAAATAAAATCCTACGCCGCTGTCGCCACCGTCATCTTCGCCACCTCCGACTATTTTTCCTGGCACCCCCGTAGGCTCCTCCACCTCCATGAACAACCCCTACCTCCACAAATCGATTGATTACCGAAAATTGATCAAAATTCAATTTTCGAGCAAAAACAAACTGCTCTCAATCCAATTGCTTAAAAATCATCAAACCAAGCTTAAAAATCATGACTTTCAATAAGGATTCAAGTTATAACCTTGAATCAAAATTTCGTGAAGTTAGAAATTTCCAGAAAATGAAGTTTTCACTGTAAAAATTTGATCTTTCATTTTATATGCATTTACACTTCATGAAACCATTTTTAAATTGTAACTCATACTTAAACACAACTATTTGGTTTTGAAACCAAAACCTGATGTTGATTAGAAAACAAGAAATGGAATTTTCTTGTTATTTGATACTCTGTAAAACAAACAGAGAAGATGCATAGATACATACATACATATATATATATATATACATACACACACAGAGCAATGGTAACATATACTCAAGCTTAAATAACTAACTGTTACTCACCTTCAACATTTTGATTCCAGAAGTTTTCAATTTGAAAGTTGAAGCCTTTTTGAATTAGAAGGTTGAAAAATCTTGTTTGAATTTGCTATTGGAAGTCTTCTTCTTCTTGGTCTCAATTTTCTTTGATTGCTTAATGTTTTTAAGTTGAGGTTTTGTTTTAAGTTTGGATGATATTTTCTTCAGTTTTACTTAGCTTTGAATGAACGAACTGAATTGGAAAGCTTGATATATGTAAAAATGGGTTTACAGAAGATGATGATATTTGTACAAGTTGATATAATTTTATACAATAGAAACCAGAGATTTTTTCTTGTTTTTGGAGGCTGATGAGATATATTTGTGCGTGCATTAATTGTGTTGTACCATATTTATAAAAAATTTCTTTCTTCATTTCAGCTGTACAAATATATATGTGATAGTTTGATGTGGCATTCTTTGCAAGCTCTTGTTTACTTGTTTTCATGTTTGCATATATATGGTTTTGTTTTATCACTTTGTAATATAAGTGAGATTCTATTTTATTTTAATTTTCTTTTATTATTTTTGAATGTATTTCCATATTTAATATGTTGTTATAATTTATTTATGTATCTATTTTATTTTGTTTCATAATTATTTTGTAATATAGGTGAATTTCTATTTTAGTTTATGTTATTAGATTTTATCCAATGTATTTACTTTATACTTTTATATCTTATATAATTTGTATTTTTTATTTTTAACCCATTTATTTACGATTTAAATTCAAATCAAATATATATATATATATAATTTAAAATTTACTCATATATGCCCAAATATATATATATATACATTCACATATATATACAATATTTCAAATTTAAATGATTTATACATAACTTATTTGAATTCGGGGAAACTCGCATCAATTTATAAATTAATTTTACAAATTTTATTCAAAAATTCAATTAATTATCAATTTAAATTTAATTAAAATCCGGGGTCGTTACAGTTTCCATCAATTAAGAGTAGCTGAGGACAGTATTCCCTTGACTGCATTTCGAGGACCTAACTGTTTCTATGAGTGGTTGGTTATGCCTTTTGGGTTAACCAACGATCCTGCTTATTTTGTAGATTTGATGAATCGAGTTTTTAGAGATGTGCTGAATAGGTTTGTTCTGGTATTCATCGATGGTATTCTTGTCTACTCTAAGTCTGAAGAAGAACACAAGTAGCATTTAGAGATAGTTTTGGAGACTCTGAGGAGGCATGTTCTGAAGGGGAAATTCTCCAAATGTCATTTCTGGAAATCAGAAGTCAAATTTTTGGGGCACTTTGTTTCTGGTGAAGGTTTTCTGTAGATCTAGCCAAAGTAGCCACTATTCTGGAGTGGAAGCAGCCGAAGACTCCGACTAAAGTCCGTAGTTTTCTGGGTTTAGCTGGTTACTACAGGAAGTTCATCAAGGACTATTCCAAGATCTCTTCGCACCTAACCAAGTTAACTCAGAAGGGAGCAAAGTTTAAGTGGACACCTCAGTGTGAAAAGGCTTTCCGGGAGTTAAAGACAAGGCTAACCAGTGCACCTGTGCTAGCTATTCCGGATGGAAAAAGTAAGTTTGAGGTTTATACAGATGCTTGTATTGTTGGACTGGGAGCAGTTCTGATGCAAAATGGAAAAGTAATTGCGTATGCGAGTCGATAATTGAAGCCACATGAAAAGAACTATGCTACGCATGATCTAGAGTTGTTAGCCATTGTTTTTGCTTTAAAGATCTGGAGACACTATCTTTTGGGAGAGAAGTTCGAGTTATTCACGGACCACAAACCGTTGAAGTATCTTTTCTCTCAGAAGGATCTGAATTTGAGACAGCAGAGGTGGGTTGAGTTTTTGGCATCCAATGACTTGGATATCCTGTATACTCCGGGAAAGAGGAATGTTGTAGCAGATGCTCTGAGTAGGAATGCAGTTCTGTCTCTTTTGGAAGTTGTTCCATCTCTCCAGGAAAGAATCATAAGCAAGCAAATGGAGGATAGATCTTTTGAGGAACTGATTCTTGAAACCAAAGATGGTCGATATTCGGATTTCAAGGTGGACGATCAAGGAGCCTTGAGAATCAATGGTCGTTTGTGTGTACTCGATGTGGATAAATTGAGACAGGTAGTATTGCGGGAAGGCCACAAATCAAGGCTGAGTATCCACCTAGGAATTTCAAAGATGTATAAAGATACGAAGAGAGTCTTCTGGTGGTCGGGTATGAAGAAGGATGTTGCTGCTTTCGTGAATGGATGTGCGATCTGTCAGCAGGTGAAGAGTGATCAACAGAAGTCAGCCGGATTGTTGCAACCTTTGGAAGTTTCGGAGTGGAAGTGGGAGATGATCTCTATGGATTTCATCGACGGTTTACCAAAGACCAAGAGAGGAAACGAAAGAATATGGGTTATAGTGGACCGTTTAACTAAGAGCGCCCATTTCATTCCAGTTAAGGCGACCCGTACTGCAGCATCGTTGGCTGAGATTTTCTTGAAGGAGATAGTCAGGTTACATGGTGTTCCTGTCAGCATAGTAAGTGACCGTGATCCTATCTTCACCAGCAAATTCTGGGAGGCTTTGCAATCAGCTATGGGCATGAGATTGAGTTTGAGTATAACCTATCATCCCCAGACTGACAGACAGACATAAAGGCTGTATCGTATTCTAGAGGATATGCTAAGAGCTTGTGTTTTGGATTTTGGTGGATCTTGGGAAGACCATCTGCATCTAGTGGAATTCTCCTATAATAACAGTTATCAGGCGAGTATCAAGATGGCACCCTATGAAGCTTTATATGGAAGGCCTTGTAGATCCCCATCCTGTTGGATCGAGTCAAGAGATCGTCTTTTGCTTGGACCAGATCTAATTCGTGAAGCATCTGCGAAAGTTGAACTTATTAAGAAGAGAATGAAAGCTGCTCAAGACCGTCAGAAGAAATATGCAGATAAAAGGAGAAGACGATTGGAATTTGAAAGCGGAGATTTTGTCTTTGTCAAAGTTTCCCTGATTAAAGGAGCAGTAAGATTTGGAAAGACGGGAAAACTTGCCCCGAGATATATTGGGCCATTCCGAGTGTTGGAAAGGATTGGTGTTGTGGCCTACAGAATTGAATTGCCAGAGCGGATGTCTGAAATTCATAATGTATTTCATGTATCCCATCTAAAGAAGTTTGTCCATGATCCATCACTGGTTGTAGAACCAGCAGTCTAGGAAGATTTGGAGATCGAGCCAAACCTGACTGTAGTCAGGAATCCAGTCTAGATTGTAGATCGGGATGAGAAGCAGCTCAGGAATAAGGTTGTGAAACTTGTCAAGGTGCAGTGGAGCGAGGATCCCAAAGACTGTACTTGGGAAACTTTGGATAGCTTTAGGAAAGCTTATCCGGATTTGTGTCCGGATAGCTAGTGATGTTTGTTTGGATGAATTGTTGCTTGGTTGTTAATGTATGAATGATATGTATGTTTGGGTTGTTGATATAAAAGCTTTTGGATTATCATTTGCTTTAAATTTTAGAGACGAAATTCTTTTAAGGGGGGAGGAATGTGACGACCCGAGATTTTAGCAATATTATTTTAATAAGCATTCAATCTGATTTATTAAAATACAACTTATCATTTTAAAAACAAATAAGACTTTTGGAACATGTACCATTTATTTATATATGTGTGTGTATTTTGGAAGAAAGCTATGATTTAAAAATTCAAAATAAAGTCTTTCAAAAATATTTAAAAGAAAATCTATCTTATTCACATTAAATTAAAGTAAAGCTCTACCTTATTTACTTTTGATCAAAATATATATATATATATATATATATATATATATATATATATATGTAATCTAGATAATAATGCTTGAAATAAAATCAATCTTATCAACACTAAATATAAGTATAACAAAATATATGAATGTAAATTAAGTGTTTGATAGTTAAGCTTAAAATAGAAATAAAAATAAGGATTTATGTAAGGTAAATTATATGGTTATATAAAAACATAAAGTAAACACTTAAGATCATTCTAGTAATATATAAACTATGGAAAATACATGTAGATATGCAAGGAAATAAAAAAATCATATATGTACATACGAAATCAAAGGGGATAAGTACGAAAATATAAAACAAGACAATTGCATTAAATGCTATCATCTCTAGCACAAACCTGGTCATTTCAAATTGCTAAAAAAATCATTTCAGCCTCCACAAGAAAAAAATCTCTGACCAAATTGTGTACCAGTAAAATACAAAGCCCTGTATACTTGTTCTATATATATATCAATCTCCTTATTTCATTTCGTTCATCAAATTTAGCATACCAGAAAATAATATTACAACTGAAATTTAAAACAACAACTAAACCAACTCAACACAAAGCAAGGAGATCAAAGGGGTCAGGCTAGCAGCTTTTCAAAATAGAATTTTGCTCTCTGTTCAAACATTTTACAGGTGAGTAAACATTTTAATTAAAAAGCTTAAGTAGGTAAATGATTGTTGCTTGGGACGTATGTTGAAATATGTATGCATGTTTGTTTTTAAATCTGAATACATGTATATATAAATGATTGAAACCTGGGTGCATGTGTGATTCATCTGTGTGTATCTCTGTTCATATTACAGAGTGTAAATTTGGTTTAAATTTCAAATCTTTTTATCTATTCACTATTATGATTTGGATTTTAAACAAAATAGTTTAGTTTAAACATAATCTAAGTACAAAAAACATGTACAAGTATTTTAAGTTTGAAATTATGTTGGCATCTGGAAAATACAGTAAAAATCTTAATAACATGATAAAATCAAGTGTTGAAATTTATTTATTCAAGTATATATCTTGAATCATCTCTGAAAGATAGGATTTTTAAAACATAAATCATAATTTTTAATGGAGTTTTGAATGTGTAATTTGGTGATGTCTGGAATTGGGTTTTTGAGAGTTTTCTGGTGATCGGCTGTGCTTGGGAAGTCGGGATCTTGGCTAAAACTAGTGTGGTGATCGGGGTGGTTGGCAAAAATGTCAGGAGGAGTTCCTGATCACTGTGGCGTCGACGGTTGTCGAATTAAGTTTTAAACCCTAGTTTTGTTGAAGCTGGAGTTTGTGGTCGATGCTTTGTCTCTGGGTGATCGAGTGGTACGAGGCTTGGGGAAAGGCAGCGTGGATGGTCGGGGAACGTGTGGCCGGAGTTGCAGCGACTCTGGTGGTCGGGGATGTTGGGTTCGAGGCATTTCTGGTGAGGGTTTTGGTTCCTGTTCCATCTTCATGGCTCGATTTTGTTTTAGGTTTGGTGGTAATGAATCAAGGGTCGGAGTTGGTTGCTGCATCGATTAGTGATGTGCCGGAAGGATGATCAGAGGCTGGAGATGGCTCTGGTGGCGGTGCATGTGCACATGGTAGTTGGGTTGTGTCAGTTGGTTGTTGTGAGTTTTGCGGTGGTTTGACTCGAAGGAGTATCGAGATTTTGAGTTTTGGACTCGAGTTTATACTCGAATAGATTTGGGTGTGATATCCTGTAAGTTTTTAAACTTTAAAATTTAAATCCAAGTTATGAAAATGGGAAGTAGAGGAAGAACTCAGGTTTAAACCCGAGTGGCATTCGGGTATGACCTGAAGTAAATCTAAACCAGTTTTAAAATGATTTTTCTAAACAAGATTTTTGAAATTTAAAAATAAAATTAGTTAAACTTTCTTATATAAATTAATATATATATATATATTAATTGTTTTCTTAACATTTGATTATGAAGTTTTAAAATTTGTTTAATTTAAATTTTGTAAAGTAAAGTTATTTTAAAAGTTAAGTTAGAAATAAAGTTTTAAACGGTTTTTATAGAAGTTTTTAAATTTAAATTGAAAATAGTTTTAAATCTATTACTTGATAATGTTCAAATAATTTAAAGGAAGTTATGATTTGTGAATTTTAATTTATCAAGTTAAATGAGTATTTAGTTTAAAACTTAATTAATGATTTAATTAAGTAAAGTTAATTATTAAGATAAAATGTCTTAATGATAATTAAGGTATTAATAATATAATGTTTTATCTTAAGATAATTAAAGTTTTAATGATTTGAGATTAATTAAGTTAATTAAGAAAATTTAAATATAATTAATTATTTAATTAATTAATGATAAAGGATTAATTAAGAAATTAATTAAGAGTAATTAATTAATTTAATTAACTCAATGATTAAGATTGATTTAATTAATGACTAAAGATTAATTAATTTGTAATTAATTAATTAAGTAATTAGAGGTTGATTAATTTGTAATTAAGAAGTACTTAATTAAGTTTATTAATTAATAATTAGGTTTTATTAATTAATAAATAAGAGATAATTAATCTATAGAGATTAATTGAAGGTTAAGTGATTAATTCTTAAGTAATTGATTTAAAATTGAATTAATAAAATTAATTATGATATGGATTAATAATTCTTGCTTGTGGATGATTGTTTGAGTAGAATGTCTGGATTGATTGATATCTATTGTATGATAATCTCTGTTATTCTATGATATGACATTGGATATATCTGTGATAAATGTATGATATTTATCTGTGATGGATGCTGTGTGAATTCAAAGTATTGTATTGAATTAAATTGGTTAAACTATTAAACAACTTGGCCTTTAAAATGGCATATGGATTTCGATGAGACCGGGATCGGGAATCAGTTATGATTATCCGAAAACTATATCGATCCAAGTTAAACGTTAGGTCGTGATATCTCAAAGTGAAGATCGAGATGGAGTTTCAGAGTGCAAGGGTTATTGTCGTTAACTCTGAGGGTGATTCCAAAACGAGTGTAACGAGATAATGCCTTCGGTTTCGTTCGAACCCGGAACGAACTTGTATGGATTGAATTCTTTCAGAACATCGTCAGGTGGACGATGAGCATTCTAAGAGATGTTTTCTCTAAAGGTAATCGTAGCCTCAAGCCTCATCAACCGGGAATGGCTAAAACAGGGGAGGTGCTACAGGGTTAAGTGGGTAGCACCCAAGTAGGACGAGATATACCCCTGTCTAGATGTCCCTTTTTATTTCGGCTTAGTGGGCAGTTGTTGGCCACAACTGCGGGGTTGTCTTGTTCGGGACTGTCCAGTAAGGGATGGTTCCGGCCTTGTGTTGCAGGGGGTCGGGCGTGATCCTCGGTACTCTGATCTAGGCCAGGTACTGTGATGGGCGGTACCCAGTAGCCCTGCCATTGTATGAAATCCAATCTCCAATAAGCGCCGTACGTTTTGATTGTGCCCAACTATGTTGGAACGTGAGATGTAAGCATTCCAGCTATTTTCTAGTTTACTTGAAAACCCTATACACTATAATAATATCACCGGATTTCCTATAAAATGTTTTGGTTAGCGTAAGGTAAAAACTTACCCATATTTATGTGTGGGAAGTCTTACGTGATACCTTTGTTTCAAATATTTTTCAAAGTTAAGCAACTTTAACCCGTTTACTCACACCAGACCCATGTCTGACCCGGAGTTTATTTCTGTTTTCCTAAACTCTTAGATACTCAAATTTTTATGAGTAGCCAAGTGATCAGGTCTTGGATTATTGAAGTCTGGAGGATCTTGAAGCAGAAGTCCAGACGTATATATCTATCTATCTAGTTCCACTGTGTTAGTGATGTATGTAGTATTTTGGGATGTATGAAATGGCAGATATGTATATATGATTGTCTTGTTTGAATGATGTTGTGTAACTCTGATATATGTAAGACTATGTAATAGTTATGTGATGTATTATATTTAGTTCCGTTTCCGCTGTGAGATTCTGAATTGTGTTGTTCTTTCTTCTTTCTTTCTATTTCTATCTATTTCTTTCTTAACGATGATACGTCTTTCTGTATATGAAAGGCGGGTCGTCACACTATGGGAATATTTAAAATGTGTTAAGGGGGATATGGGTAATGCCTTAACGCTATTTTAATACTTTTAGTTTATTGTAGACATATTATAATAGCGTATCGTATTACATAGTAGATAGTTTAACGGATCCTTAAGAGGTGTGAATCCCGAACATCTCTTATGTTACTGCACTCACGTTAGACACTGGATAAGAGATGTCAAACCCCGTAAACATCTCTGACGCCTTACACTCATATTTAACGTTGATTTAACTTACATAAGATCTTTTAGTTTCAACTCGAGTGTTTTGTCTTTCAATTCGCTCGGGTCAGCCTGAGCATTTCAGGGTTGAAGACCTTATTTCTGGAGGACGAAGATGAAGATTTGTGTTATTATTATTTATGATATGCATTCTACTACATCATGTTGTTCCGCTGCATTTATTTATTTATTCCTGTTTATGTAACTCTGATGTTTGTGTTGTAAAGAATAATCAAATGTATTTTTAAAACAGCTTCATGAACTGTTATTTGATTATTATATTTTGTCATTCCGCTGCGAGATTCTGTATTTGTTTTATTTCTTTCTCTTTTCTTATTTACCCCATAACAATCTGCCATTTTGAATGGTTTGAGCTTGGCATGTGTGTCTGCTTAAAACATCCAAAAAGGCAGGTCGTTACAATTGGTATCAGAGTGAGGTTTAGTGTAACATTCCCCCTTTCTGACCGCCTCCAGTCGGTAATTAAACCAACTCGAGTCGTTCAAAAAGATGGATTGTTATTTAGTTTATGTAATTTAAACAGAATCAGCCACAGAAACACAGAATAATAATATTTCATTACTATAAATCTTTTTACATACATCAGAGTTTATACAATGTATTTAACTGATACAACGGAATATCTTAAAATACAATTTTCTGAAACTAAAATGATTCTTTTACCCTCTCTCTAACTTCGCTGCTCGAAAACCTTCAAGCTGTAAAAATACTCGGTCTGACCCGAGTATTACATTCAAAAGAAAATAATACACAGGTCAGTCTAATTCAAACCAGTTATTAGTGCATAGAAGCAATAATAATCAAATAGACGACAGTCACAATAATTCACGTCTATCCAATCCTTTTAACAAAGAAATCGGATAACGAAAATTATAACACTTAACAGTGTAAAACAGTAAATCAGCAGATTTAAAATATCAACAGAGATAAATAAACAATTTATCAAATCGACTAAATCAATTTAAAACAATCGAAATTGTCACTTTAAAACATCAAAGTTTGATTGGCTGCCGTACACGCTAATGTGTACGGCCTCGCCAATACGACATACGAAATATGAAACGAATCAATGAATCAGAACAAAAGAAACATCAATTTAAAATCTGTACTGTGTGGCTGCAGTACACACGTACATACATGTGCACTGCCTCGCCAATTCAATGCACAAGATCAAATCAAAATTTGATTCAACACAAATGCAAATGGCCTCGATTAAAATTCAAAGTGTAACTGCAACAAGGAAAATGCATGTACAAGTTCAACAAGACAAGTACAAATTGGACAACAACAAAAGCCACCAAGCAGGCAAACTCAAGTGATCAATTCTGTCAACATGATACTACAACAATACAAATAAGGATGAACTCAAGTGCAGACTCAAGTTTATATGAAGTAAATCGGATACAGCAATATAAACAAGCAACTCAAAGAACAGTGCATCAATAAACTGCAATATCAAATGTATGCAATGCAGACAGGTATCAAAGACCAGACTACAACCAGTGTCAACATCTACATGGATGCAAGCATGTATGAATCAACTGAGCAAGACAACCAGTAAACAATGAGGTGCACAGCTACAAATGGTCAAGCTACAAAAATGCCAACATTAATGAACATATATGCGGACAGTATCAACATAACTATTGTAACTGGAACCACCAAAGCCTCGACAAGCATGCAGTGACACAAAAACAAGTCAAGTGAAGCAATGCCATAGTGAAATAGTGGTAATCACGAGACAACACCAAGTGCAGACCAGGAACTCACAGACCAACCATAATGAAGAAGACCAGAACTCTACTTAAATATCAAAAGCAAATGAGTGAAAACAATATAAATCTACAAATGCAACAAGCTCCAACATGAAATAAATTCAAACAGAGCTCATTGCAAAGATGAGTGCAATAGTTAAAATCAACTAAGCAACCAGATCAGTGTGGATGCAGACCAGAGACAAGGAGTGACCACATAGGGCGGTACAACTAAAACAAACATGAATGAATGGTCGATAAGGCATGCATACAGATGATGATAGATATGCAGTGTCAAAGTGGACCAACCCCAACATCAATAAAGAACATGGATGCAGGGACTGTCATAAACAAATATGGACAGTGCCAATATTGTATGCAAACTCAAGTGATATATGCAACATGAACAGATGAACATAAGTGCAACAAGATCACTCATGCAGACATGAATGCAACAAACAAAGATCAAAGGCATAGCAACTGCCACAAGACCACAATGCAGTGTACATGAGTACAACTACTGGAGTCAAGTCAGAAAAATTCATGAAGATACCAGAAGCAACATGAATGCATATGCAGACTACAAGAACAGAGACTACAAGCAGTGAACACTTGTATACATATACAAGCAACTCAAATGAAGATACCAGAAGCAACATGTATAATTAACTCAAGCACCAATGCAATCAGAAACCAGACTGGACTACAAATAGATGCAACTGAAGATAACAACAAGTGAAATACAAAGTGGAGCAGTGGAGCTACATGAACACAAGTGCCACAACAAAATGATACATGAACATGACTCCATCAAGAACAAATCATATCTACTAAAACACTGAATGGATGCAAATAAACCCAAAATGGATCAGTGAAACAGCAAGTGTACAAATGTGAAGTTCACAATGAAGCTAGAAGGAATCAACAAGTGATCAAAGACAGGAAAATTTCAATGTCAAAGACTGCATATGTGTATCTCCAGGCATGCATACAGTTTACTATATACAGATATACACATGTAGGCATTTTGAAACAAGCATAATTCAAATTTCAACCACAACATCAAAGCATATAAATTAGATACCAGTGTAACATAACAGAGGTGGGTATATGCATTTATACAACAGAACAGCATTTATTATTACATGTAACATAGATTTTTGGGTATGGCTGCTCACAGTGTTCTTAAAACTTGGATCTTGCGAATTCAAACATAAATTGTTCAAACATCAAAACTTAAAGGAGGTTGAGGGGTGAGATTTCAAATTTTTAAACTTACTGTCACGGCACTCCGCCTAACCAACCCCGTAAAGAATTTTTAAACTTATCCCATGACTGTAAACAGCGATCAAGAGTATATACAGGCATGCCATTCAAAATTTTATTTTTAAACAACATGCAGAAGTTTCACAAAAAATGACCGAAGGCCAATATAATCAACTTGAAGTCCAGAGAATTCAAGGCAACAATTTCCAACAAAATCAAAACCATGGAAATCAGAAACAAAAGATCATAGGACTTTAAATTAGATGTGAGTAATAAAATTACTCACCTTATCACGAATCGAAGCAGATGGAGTCGGCGCGAGCAAAGCACGAATCGAGTTCTCAAGACAAGTCGAGCGCTCAAGGGAACAAAGCCCCAAATTTGAAAAACCCTAAATCTCGTAAGCCTCCACGAGCTAGTGAAGAAGAAGCCGAAGCCAAGCACGAACAGATAAGCTTCTCAAGCCCAAATTTGTAAGCAGAGCGCAAAAGGAACGAAAGCCCTAATTTTTGGATGAACGGGGGAGAACGAGAAACGAGGCCGCCATTTTTATTTTTTTTCTATTTTCGTTCGTCTGATTTTTTCTTCTTTCGTTCTGTTTTGAAGTGAAGGGTGCGATTTGTTTATACAATAGGGTGATATTTTTATTCCTTGTAGGGTGGCTAGCAACAGAGAGAGGGTGGCTGATAGGTACGCGACTTTGCAGAGAAAATCATGGTCTAGGGCATGGGCTGGTGTCATTTATTTGTACGAGAGGTATGTTAATTTTTTTTATTTTTTTTATTTATTAATAAATTATGTTATTTATTTTGTAGATATTTTCTTATATCAAACTATTTTGCTAAGTCATTAGTTCGAATTTTAAATACAAATTATTATTCAATTTTATTCCTCATATTAAACTTGAAAAATTCAAACAAATTCACAAATTTAAATCAAAATTTAATTCAATTATCAATTTAAAATAGTTTAAAATTTTGGGATCGTTACAATCTTCCCTCCTTAAAACTTTTCGTCCACGAAAAGGAAAGGTCGTTAAGATTTCACCAATATTTATACCCTACACAATTTTTTCTAAGCTTGGAACTTATTACAATTAAATGAATATAGGATTCATTCCATTTATTTAATCTCACTAGTTTTGTTTATTATCTCCTTTTGTTCATTGATTTCTAAAATCAAAACGCAAAAGTCTTTTACCAAATTCTCGATTTATAAACTCAGATTCGAACTTTAAAATTCTTCACGTTAGAGATTTGCATAATATATCTCTTCCAAAGCTGTGAACTTTCAAAACATTTCAAAATCTTCTTCCTTAGTTCATTAAGTTGGAACTATGAAATCTTAAATTTCAGGCTATTGATTTGCTATTTAAAGTTTGAAAATACTTGCTAACTCGAAATTTAACAAGTCCATCTTCGTTCTCACAGACATTAGGCATACGCTGGCCAGGCGTAGGTCTAAAAATCTCCAAGTACTAAATATACTTGCTTCAATTCCCAGTGAAAATACTTCAAAAATTCTTTTAAAAAAATGGATATGGAAAGCACGTTCCCCCATGGATCACAGTTACCCGGCGGTTACGCTACTATCCCAGTAGAATCGCTTGTAACTGTAAATTTCTCATCTCTTGAATTTCGCCATGGTTGTCGCCATAGATCGCAGTTCACACGGCGGTTACGCTACTATCCCAGTTGAATCGCTTGTAACCGTAGGCATCTCGCCCCTCGAATTTCGCTTTGGCGCTTAGATTGCAGTTTACTCGGCGGTTGCGCCACTATCCCAGTGGAATCGCTTGTAACTGTGGGCATCTCGCCCCTCAAATTACGCTAACATCAATCAACATGATCCCATCACGAGGGATTCTAGTCCAAATGGACATTCCAACTTATGGAAAATTCTACGTAGCTACGAATTTCAAATGGACACTCATCACGAGTTCCAAAACCTTCACAAATAATAAATGGAAGGTACTTTTTCATATCCTCAGTTTAGAAAACATAATATCATATATATGTAGTACTTCATTTCACATTTCGTACATATCATATCCATGTAAACTTACATAAGATTTTCCATAACAATTACTTTCCAAACTGACGGTTTTCAAATTTACCGCATTCATATATATAAGTTCTGAAAACCTACATATCCTATATCCATAACAAATAGAGGATTTCAAAAAAAAATTCCTCTAAGTCGATTTGAAAATTTAAGGTTATCTCAAACCTAATTCATATTCATAATTCCATTTATTATTGACTTCACACTCGATTTGGATTTCACGTTACATCGTCAATTCTCAACACAGAATTGATGTCTATCGATATATAACCTCTGAGCTCGTACGTCTCAGAGAAGGGTGTTAAGCTAAGAGAATAAATTCTCCGCCACCAACAGATATATATTTAATAGAGATCAATTGCTATGTCATCAATTCACAGTGTTAGACATACAATCCAAATCATCATCTGAAATCCAAAACTCATCTTATATTGTCTTTGATGTCGAAGTTAAACTCAATTTAACTTAATGATTCAATCTTTTTGAAAAATTTCAAATTGAACTAATTGTTCAAATTTCTCATTTAACTTTTCAACTTCGACTTTGAAAATGAATTTCAAATTATTTATCACTCATGGAATATATTCAAAACATTTCATTTCATATTGGAAAAACATTTCCATACTTATTTAAAAATAAGTAATTCACAAATCTAATTTATTTTCAACATTTGAAAATATTCGATATACTTAAATCAAAATTAAGTATATATTTCATCTTTTAAGGAAATCATTCTCTTTCACATATTTATTTTAGTTAAAACGAATGTTACATAAAACATCGTTACGACAACTCAAAATCATTAGTATAGGGATTCGAAATTTAGATAGATGTATAAATCCCAATACTATATAAAACATTTCCTTTTGGAAATCATTTACTATAACAATAGTGTTATAGTCCACCATTTCCTTTTATTCGAAAACGTCAATTTCAACAATGAATGTTGAAATCTATGGTTTCGATATTCAATGCCTTTTAAAACATCTTTTAAAACAATTAACTTCGTTTTAAAATATCGACTTCCCCAAACATGTCCATTTTATTCAATGATATATTCACGGTCCAAAATTATGAATATACTTCCTTTAATAAGCTATAAGAATTTAATTATCAAAATAAGTCAGTTTTGGATTTATAAACAACGTTTATAAATTCTATTTCTATTTATAAAGACTTCAATTTATAAAAATTTACTTTATTAACCATTCCTTCTATAACTCAGTTTTATCTCAAAATTTTAATTTATAAGTAAATTACTTATAAATCCTTTTATTTACAACATCGATTCATTTTATAACTTCACAAATTTTAATTCTGTAATTTTTCATCCACTTATGAAATCCATTTATACTTCATTTTTAACACTTATAAAAACTCATTTTATAATTCCAATATAATATCAACCTTTTCAAATCTTCTATATAAACTGTTTATATAATAATTCAAAAATTCCAATTTAAACTATTATACAAATTTATCAGCTTTCCATTTCCAAAATAATCTACTAGTTCTTTAGTAAATCATTCATTGAATTGATTTTCAATTAAATCACATTTGATTCATTCACATTGGATGTTACTAACATTCATTCATATTCAATTAGTTTGCTTTCACTAATTTATATTCAAGTCAGTTTGCTTTCAATTCAAATCAAATTTGATTCTATTTAGATTTACTTAGCTTCCAATTTCCATTAATTCAATTTCATTAACACTTAATGAATTTCTATACAATCAACTAGCAAAACCAAATTTATTTACTTTGCTTACATTCAATTTGGTTTAACACATTTAATTTCTATTGGTTTATATTCTAATTCAGATTTGAATTCTAATACTCACCATATTCACAACTTCTTAACTTAAGTTTTATTCAACTCTTAACAATCATTTCTAATCCACGTTTATTCACTAATTCACTTTTACAATTAAAGTTGAATTTCCTTTATATAACTCAAATTCATATTCATTACTTCACTTTATTAATTCATTTTGATATCAAATTCAACCTCATTCAACATCACTTAAGCTATATTTCATTTCTAAAGTCATTTTATTTAACTTTTACCAAAGTCAAATTCATATCACTATCCAAAATTCAGATTTTGTTTTACTTAACAAAACTGTTTAACCATTTTAACAATTGGTTTGATTCAAATTTTCCTCATTTTATAAGTTATACAACTTATTAATTTAAACTTCCCAATTCATATTGTATAATCACTTATCTTTTAAGTTTAAATTTCCATCTCAAAAATTTATCTGATCAAGTTCAATTTATTTAACTTCATTTAGTTAAATTTCAAATCCATTCAAACAATTTTATACTTCTTTAGATTTGAAAAACGTTTTCTTTTTAAAGTGTTTCTAGTAACTATTCATATTAAACACCATAAACTAAGCTTTGTGTAAACCAAAGCTCTGATACCACTCTGTAACATTCCCCCTTTCTGACCGCCTCCAGTCGGTAATTAAACCAACTCGAGTCGTTCAAAAAGACGGATTGTTATTTAGTTTATGTAATTTAAACAGAATCAGCCACAGAAACACAGAATAATAATATTTCATTACTATAAATCTTTTTACATACATCAGAGTTTATACAATGTATTTAACTGATACAGCGGAATATCTTAAAATACAATTTTCTGAAACTAAAATGATTCTTTTACCCTCTCTCTAACTTCGCTGCTCGAAAATCTTCAAGCTGTAAAAATACTCGGTCTGACCCGAGTATTACATTCAAAAGAAAATAATACACAGGTCAGTCTAATTCAAACCAGTTATTAGTGCATAGAAGCAATAATAATCAAATAGACGATAGTCACAATAATTCACGTCTATCCAATCCTTTTAACAAAGAAATCGGATAACGAAAATTATAACACTTAACAGTGTAAAACAGTAAATCAGAAGATTTAAAATATCAACAGAGATAAATAAACAATTTATCAAATCGACTAAATCAATTTAAAACAATCGAAATTGTCACTTTAAAACATCAAAGTTTGATTGACTGCCGTACACGCTAATGTGTACGGCCTCGCCAATACGACATACGAAATATGAAACGAATCAATGAATCGGAACAAAAGAAACATCAATTTAAAATCTGTACTGTGTGGCTGCAGTACACACGTACATACATGTGCACTGCCTCGCCAATTCAATGCACAAGATCCAATCAAAATTTGATTCAACACAAATGCAAATGGCCTCGATTAAAATTCAAAGTGTAACTGCAACAAGGCAAATGCATGTACAAGTTCAACAAGACAAGTACAAACTGGACAACAACAAAAGCCACCAAGCAGGCAAACTCAAGTGATCAAGTCTGTCAACATGATACTGCAACAATACAAATAAGGATGAACTCAAGTGCAGACTCAAGTTTATATGAAGTAAATCGGATACAGCAATATAAACAAGCAACTCAAAGAACAGTGCATCAATAAACTGCAATGTCAAATGTATGCAATGTAGACAGGTATCAAAGACCAGACTACAACCAGTGTCAACATCTACATGGATGCAAGCATGTATGAATCAACTGAGCAAGACAACTAGTAAACAATGAGGTGCACAGCTACAAATGGTCAAGCTACAAAAATGCCAACATTAATGAACATATATGCGGACAGTATCAACATAACTATTGTAACTGGAACCACCAAAGCCTCGACAAGCATGCAGTGACACAAAAACAAGTCAAGTGAAGCAATGCCATAGTGAAATAGTGGTAATCACGAGACAACACCAAGTGCAGACCAGGAACTCACAGACCAACCACAATGAAGAAGACCAGAACTCTACTTAAATATCAAAAGAAAATGAGTGAAAACAATATAAATCTACAAATGCAACAAGCTCCAACATGAAATAAATTCAAACAGAGCTTATTGCAAAGATGAGTGCAATAGTTAAAATCAACTGAGCAACCAGACCAGTGTGGATGCAGACCAGAGACAAGGAGTGACCACATAGGGCAGTACAACTAAAACAAACATGAATGAATGGTCAATAAGGCATGCATACAGATGATGATAGATATGCAGTGTCAAAGTGAACCAACCCCAACATCAATAAAGAACATGGATGCAGGGACTGTCACAAACAAATATGGACAGTGCCAATATTGTATGCAAACTCAAGTGATATATGCAACATGAACAGATGAACATAAGTGCAACAAGATCACTCATGCAGACATGAATGCAACAAACAAAGATCAAAGGCATAGCAACTGCCACAAGACCACAATGCAGTGTACATGAGTACAACTACTGGAGTCAAGTCAGAAAAATTCATGAAGATACCAGAAGCAACATGAATGCATATGCAGACTACAAGAACAGAGACTACAAGCAGTGAACACTTGTATACATATACAAGCAACTCAAATGAAGATACCAGAAGCAACATGTATAATTAACTCAAGCACCAATGCAATCAGAAACCAGACTGGACTACAAATAGATGCAACTGAAGATAACAACAAGTGAAATACAAAGTGGAGCAGTGGAGCTACATGAACACAAGTGCCACAACAAAATGATACATGAACATGACTCCATCAAGAACAAATCATATCTACTAAAACACTGAATGGATGCAAATAAACCCAAAATGGATCAGTGAAACAGCAAGTGTACAAATGTGAAGTTCACAATGAAGCTAGAAGGAATCAACAAGTGATCAAAGACAGGAAAATTTCAATGTCAAAGATTGCATATGTGTATCCCCAGGCATGCATACAGTTTACTATATACAGATATACACATGCAGGCATTTTGAAACAAGCATAATTCAAATTTCAACCACAACATCAAAGCATATAAATTAGATACCAGTGTAACATAACAGAGGTGGGTATATGCATTTATACAACAGAACAACATTTATTATTACATGTAACATAGATTTTTGGGTATGGCTGCTCACAGTGTTCTTAAAACTTGGATCTTGCGAATTCAAACATAAATTGTTCAAACATCGAAACTTAAAGGAGGTTGAGGGGTGAGATTTCAAATTTTTAAACTTACTGTCACGGCACTCCGCCTAACCAACCCTGTAAAGAATTTTTAAACTTATCCCATGACTGTAAACAACGATCAAGAGTATATACAGGCATGCCATTCAAAATTTTATTTTTAAACAACATGCAGAAGTTTCACAAAAAATGACCGAAGGCCAATATAATCAACTCGAAGTCCAGAGAATTCAAGGCAACAATTTCCAACAAAATCTAAACCATGGAAATCAGAAACAAAAGATCATAGGACTTTAAATTAGATGTGAGTAATAAAATTACTCACCTTATCACGAATCGAAGCAGATGGAGTCGGCGCGAGCAAAGCACGAATCGAGTTCTCAAGCAAAGCCGAGCGCTCAAGGGAACAAAGCCCCAAATTTGAAAAACCCTAAATCTCGTAAGCCTCCACGAGCTAGTGAAGAAGAAGCCGAAGCCAAGCACGAACAGATAAGCTTCTCAAGCCCAAATTTGTAAGCAGAGCGCAAAAGGAACGAAAGCCCTAATTTTTGGATGAACGGGGGAGAACGAGAAACGAGGCCGCCATTTTTATTTTTTTCTATTTTCGTTCGTCTGATTTTTTCTTCTTTCGTTCTGTTTTGAAGTGAAGGGTGCGATTTGTTTATACAATAGGGTGATATTTTTCTTCCTTGTAGGGTGGCTAGCAACAGAGAGAGGGTGGCTGATAGGTACGCGACTTTGTAGAGAAAATCATGGTCTAGGGCATGGGCTGGTGTCATTTATTTGTACGAGAGGTATGTTAATTTTTTTTATTTTGTTTTTATTTATTAATAAATTATGTTATTTATTTTGTAGATATTTTCTTATATCAAACTATTTTGCTAAGCCATTAGTTCGAATTTTAAATACAAACTATTATTCAATTTTATTCCTCATATTAAACTTGAAAAATTCAAACAAATTCACAAATTTAAATCAAAATTTAATTCAATTATCAATTTAAAATAGTTTAAAATTTTGGGATCGTTACATTTAGCGATAACATTAGTTTTGTGGGGTCTGACTCATATTTAATAAGGTAGTAATACCCTAGAATGAGTCGCTGAGTGTATATATATGAGAGAGCGTATTTGTTAGTGTTATAAAAGGCTTTTATATTGTGTTAATTTGTTCCGTTTTGCATTTATGAATTCTGGTTGGTGCATAGGATGCTATGACATCGATAGGGATTTCTAAACACTTAATAGGGCAGACCAACACAATATTGTTTTGAAATATATGTAAATGAAATAATTTTGCCTATTATATATTTTTGTATATATATAATAAATTTTATAAAGTATATATTTGGTTGTATTATATTGCTTGTTAGATAGTGAAATTTATAAATATTGGTTGAGAAATAGGATTTACAAATAAATTAAATATAAATTAGAATTTTAGAACTTAAGTTCAAGGATTTTGAAATTTCTTTCGAAAGATTTTGGAATATAATATTAGTATTATTTGGAAGTAATTTCTGATATAAATATTTTAATATAATTTGAAGGAAATGTTTTAAAGGAATTTTGGAAAGAAATGAGTTCTGTACTCCCCTCTCTATCATTGGAAAATAATTTCGGTGATGAGTGCACGCATCATCGACGTTCATTTTCGAGTTTCAAGGTGGGAAGGCCACTGTAGTAGTTTTACTACACATTTGTTTTGATGAACTAATCTAAAATTTTATTTTCTAAATATGATTGGATATAAAATCTATAAGTATATATATTGTTTTAAATGATTTGAAATGAAACCCGGCACTTAGTTCTTAAATTTCTATAAATTAGAGATTTCAATTATTGTAATAAAATGAAATTTAACTATTTAATAATTGGAACTTCTAAATTGGAAATTAAGGAATTAAATGCTAAGTTATAAATGAAATATACAAGGAATTTGAAATTTGTAACCTGTAAATCAAAGGATAGAAAGAAAAAAAGAATCCAGAAGATATGATTATTGAATATTTTGGTTAATTAAAATAAATAAGAAAAACTTGGGTAATATTCAATTGCATTCTTAAAACATATATATAACTTACCAAAAGATTAAAAGTTGAAATGTTTAAGAAGAAAATGTAATGGAATATTATACAAGTAAAACTTAAAGTAATGAAAGTGTTCAATGAAATTATTTTATAAATAAGAACTTTGATACTATAGTTGTTACAAACTTAAGTTATAATTGAAAGGCTACTAATTAAATGTAATAGAGAGTGAGTATTATAAATAAATGATTATAAACTTAAATAAATGTTTGAAGTTATTTATAATTAAAATAAGTAGAAAAGATAAATACTGTAAGTAGATCATTATAAACTTAAGTTAATGTTTGAAGCTGTTTGTAATTAAAGTAAATAATAAAAATGAGTACTATATTTAGTAAATGATTATAACTTCAGGAAGTTGAAATGATTCAGAAAATAGATTTAATATTCAATGACACTATATAAGGAAATGAATGTAAACTAAAAGGTAAGAAACTTAAGTATGAACTTATACACTAATGAACATTAATATCTAATGGAAATTAAATATATAAATTAATAAATGTGAACTAAACCGTAATAAAATGTATGTAATACTTAAATAATGAAATCATAGATTTTTATAAACAATTGAATGGATACAATTTATGTAAGAAATGAATGTAAAGTAATGAAAAGAAATTTTCATTATAAATGGAAAAAATTGAATTTTGTAAGTAATGAATGAAAGTAAATGAAAATAAGTACTGAATGAATGAACGTGAAATTATTTACAAAGAAACCTATATAGTACTTTAAAAAAAATTGATTTACATATGCTTAAATAATTATATATGAGTAACATATGTAAGAAATGTAATAACATATGTAAATAAATAAATGTGAACGAATGAAATGGTCATTTTATGAATGAAACTGAAGAAATGTAAATAATATTAAATGAAATTAATAAGAATGAACTTGATTGATGCTTGGAGTCTTGTTTGTTTTGGTTTATGGGTTGTTGGGAGAGGATACTTCTAATTGTTTGGATGTATGAATAATCTGTTGAGTTTTATCCAAGACTGTTGAGTAGATGGTATACTTAGTAGTTTATTTATCATTCCATGCGATTTAAAGTGTCTAAACCCGAACAAACCATTTGTTTTGCCTGATATGTATGCACGGTTGATTGCATTGATTCCTTGTGATGATTATATGCTTGTTTGCAGGTGATTGTTGCTATGTTGTATTGATTTGTTTCATTATTAGTTGAAACAACTCAAAATATTTCTCATTATATAATTATTAACTCTTTTTGGATTATATAAGTGAAATACAGGTTATGGAAGCAATTGCTACTGCTTTTGGTTTCATAATTTAAGTGTTGTTTGCCCGACAAATAGGTACGTTTTCGGATAAAACGATATTATATTGTTTTTCCCGCTGTTGGCATATATTATTTTGAAAAATATGATATATATATTGTTATTATTGATATTATTATTTTCCCTAGACCTCTCCGTACATAGGAGACTTTGCCGAAATTTTCCGTAAATTTTGGACTTAGAAAAAGTTTTGTGAAATGTTTTCCGAGTTTTATTAACTTGAATATAAAGTGTTTAATTGTTATAAATTGATATATTTTGTTTAAACTATTTAATTATGTAAATTAGTTGTTTATAAATTTAATATTTTGAATAAGATATATTGATTTCTTAATTCCTTCTTTTCCCTTCTTTTCCTTTTCGGGGGCGAAAAGTTTTGAGTGGGGGAGAGTGTAACGACCCGTAAATTTTCCATAATTAAAATAGGTAATTTAATAAGATTGTTATGATTTAATATTTGAAAAAAAATTGTGAATTATTAATGAAATAATAACCAGAATGAAATGGAATAAGGTTAATTTAAGAAATTGAAAACATATTAGTGGAAGTTCAAAAAATTGAAATAATGTAAATGTTATAACTTGGTAATAAATTTAATAGGAGAAAACAAATGTAAATATGAATTAATTAATGAGATAATATATAATTAATGGAAATTGAATAAAATTAGTGTTAGGAAAGTAATTATAACATTTTCTTGAAATCATAAACTTATTAATGTGACTAAAAGTTATCGGGAACAAACTATTATATGTTACCTATTTATTTAGGCTGTTAAATTAAAATTAGAAATTAATTGCAATTACTTCACTTAATTAGTACAGCTAATGTAGATTAAATTGATAATTGTAGAACATTAGTTCAATAAGATGTAACCAATGAAAATTTATACATAATATGACGATTGATTGAATAAAATGAATTGGAATCAAGTTGCTCAATTTATTAGAATTTAAATTATAATAAATGGATTTATTACATTAATTGTAATTAAATATTACAATAATGAAAATGGTAAAATATTAATGTAATGAAATATATAACAATGTTAGCTATGTATGTAGAGAAATAATTGATTGAATTAAAAGATCGAAACCAAATTAAATAAATTTATTGAAATTAAACTATATTTATTGGATTTAAATTACAGTGGAGTTTGAACACTGTAATTAGTGCAATAACCAACACTGAATTGTTATATAAACTTGTATTAAGTTATTATAAATGTCTAAGTAATCAAAAATGATGAAATTTGTTAGTAAATAAATATTGAATTAAAAAGTGAATTAATTAATTTAATATTAATTCATTTAATTAACGTAAAAATAGCCATTTTGGCTACTGACTTGGGTTTCGACGAAACCAGTTTCATCGGATCCGTAACGGTTAATTATTGTAGGATTTCAAGTTTCGTAACAATCGGACTTGTCGTCTGATCGTACGGACTTGAAATGCGTAGAAATCAATTTAATTGAAATCAATTTGAAATAAGCTGATTTTAACATAACCTTTTCAGACGATGGAGTTTGGATTTGAAACCTGTTCCATTGAGTTAAAAATTTGAAAATATCTATTTGATATATGGGATGACCCAATTCCGTTTCGGGAACGAAACGGGCTTTTCGGACCGTTTATCGTTCAAACTTGAAAATCAATCTTGTCCATTCATATTTATTTCTGACCTACCTATAAATAGCCCGTTATAAACCCTAGCTCCTTCTTATTTTCATTTTTCTATATGTACAATTCTCTCTGGCTTATTCTTCTCCATGGCAGACAAACCAAACAAATTCCCAATTCAATTTCAAATCAAATATCAAATCAAAAAATTCAAACTCCTCAAACTATATCATATTATATATCAATTTGAAGATCTCGACGAGCGCAAGTCATTTCTGCTGTTCGTTTTTAGATCTGGGTTTCTATGTGGCCGGAATTGGGTGATTTAGTTTCGGTCGTTCGTTTGTGGTCGCTGGTTTGTGCGGTGGATCGTCGATTATATGACGATCGGGTGGTGCCTTTGGGTAGAGGGGATCAAGCAGGTCGCATCGGTAGTGTTCTCTCACCTTAGAGTTCGTCGTAATCGCCACGATTGGGGGTGGAAGTTCGACGGTGGCGGTCGTGGCATCGTTGACCGAAGGTGGCCACGTGGTGGCATGGTGGTCGGCCGAACATAGGGAACGAGGGCGTAGCCTCTGATCTGGGAGGAAGTCGTCGGAGCGACGTCGATTTTTGGCCAAAGGCCGACGGCGGTGGGTTTCGTTCGAAGGCGATAGATTAGGGTTTTCAGGAAGACGTGTTTAGCTGCTGACATGTAAAGCAAGTACGTTTTGTTTTATTTAATTCAATTTAATTTAATTTAAATTTTCAAATGTTCTAATATGCGTAACTTTTACGTACGAGGTTCGATTCATGCGCGGTTCCTTGCGTTGGGATCGTATTGAAATTTCGGACATTTTGACGCTAGTTTGGAAGAATTCTGAGACTGTTTGAATTTTGGGCCTAAATTGGATTTTAATTCAATTTAAAATCGAAAGAGAGTGATTTGATCCACTCACAACTTCTAAAATTTCTTATGTTTGTTAAATTAAATTTATAGTGTGATTAGAAATTTATTTATGGTTGTTTGGTAATTTAAAATTTTGTTATTCCAGTTAGTGTGAATTTATTTTGAATTAAATTTCCATTTAATGTATTATTGAATTTAAATTGCTAGTTAATTACCTGTTATTGTTAATTAGTAAATTGTTGAAATTTATTAATTGAAATGGATGATGATTGTGATGGATGTCTTGTTTGAATTATATAATGTTATCACTCTGCAAGTTCCCTTAGTTATTATTTGGAAAATCACTATGGGTTGAAATGATATATACCTGAACAATCTATAGGATAGGGAAAAATTGTTATGGGTTGAAATGATAGACTCGAATGATTTTATGGATTTTTATATAAATTCGGGATTGCGGTTTGAAATGATATATAACCGTAAAATTTTAAATTGCGGATTGAAATGATAAATATCTGTATCACTTGACCCTAGGGTAGAGAATTATATACGGACATCGGATTGGTTAAATTAAATGATTTTAAATCCTTGATTTTTGAATCTCGTTAAATGATATTTTGAAATAAAATTTGATTTATATAAATTGAATTATTATCGAAATTCAAGTTGTATGTTAAAATTTGAATTGGGTTAAAGAAATTGTTAAAAGAATCAAATTGAAAATTTCAAAGTTGAATTTGGAATATAAGTGAAATTTATCAGAATTAAGTTATTTGAATTGTTTGAAATATAACTTTGTAATGTATTGAAAATGTATTGAAATTGGAATAATTTAAATTGATATTTCAAACATGGATTAGAAGCGATATAGAATTAAATATTTTATTGAGAATGTGAATTGAAAGATTTGAAATTGGGGTTTTGGAAATTTAAAATAGTCCAAATGTGTTGAAATGAAATAAATAGTTTAAATTGATATAAATTTCAAATTCATGTTTTTATTATAAACTGTTTTAAAAAAAATATTTTAATGATTCTAAATTTTATGATTTTCAAATTATTAAACTACTTTAACTTATATTAACTATATTAAATCATTTTAACCTATTTTAAACCATTTAATTTATTTTAAACTATTAACCCATTTTAACTTATTTTAAATCAAATTAATCTATTTTAAAGCTATTTAATATATTTTAGTTTTATTTAATCTATTTTAAATCTATTTAACTATCTTATATTTATTCAAAGTATCTTTAACCTATAATCAGACTATTTTAGAGTATTTAACTATTTATAACTATTTAAACTATTTTCTAAATTTTCAGACTTAGTAAAGGAGAAGTGTTGATATTCAAATTCATTGGTTTAAAGTGAATATGGTTAACTAACTTTATAACCTAAGTTGGAATTTAAATGACATATTTGATTTAATATGATGACCTTGAAAATGGATTTAACCTGTTTTGAAATATGATTTAGGAAGTGAATATCATTTCGAAAGTGATATGGTTTTGAGAATAAGATATTTTGATATAAAGTGTAAATTGACCTTTGAAATGTAAAAGAACCATCCGGTGTGAAATAAGCGTTTGGGTGTTAAAGAGACCGGGATCGGATATTGTCATACTCTCTGCCAATACCAAAAACCACTTTAACAACTATGTACGTGGTGGAGATTCCAAAAATGAAGTAGGATGGTTTGGCGAACGATTTCTGTATGAGGTATGACGTGACCCTGACTCCCATGAGTCAGCATAGATGTGACTAAAACAGGAGCTATACCGGGCCAAGTGAGGTCATTCCTCCGATCGGGCACATTCCTTCGATACTATATTATGGCTTTGTGATTGATTTGGTGGCCACCCTAGATTTTGATTTGGGAGTGTGTTCCGAGGTGGACGGTAGTAGATGTTATGCGTTACCACCAGTCCGGGAGTGCAATTGGTATATCTACCCTGGCATTGCCTTGAGTGCCGTGTTCACATGCCCTAGCGCGCCTTCTACGAGTTTGTTTTGTACCATACCTATGGAGTGCCCTCTGGGTAAACCTCCAGTTTACGGAGGATCATACGGTACTGTATGAACTATGGGAATATATAAAATGTGTTAAGGGGGATATGGGTAACGCCTTAATGCTATTTTAATACTTTTAGTTTACTGTAGACATACTATAATAGCATATTGTATTACATAGTAGATAGTTTAACAGATCCTTAGGAGGTGTGAATCGTGAACATCTCTTAAGCTACTATACTCACGTTAGACACTGGATAAGAGATGTCAAACCCCGTAAACATCCTTGACGTCGTTACACTCATATTTACCATTGAACTTACATAAGATCTTTTAGTTCTGACTCGAGTGTTTTGTCTTTCAATTCGCTCGGGTCAGCCTGAGCATTTCTGGGTTGAAGAACCTATTTATGGAGGATGAAGACGAAGATTTGTGTTATTATTATTTATGATATGCATTCTACTACATCATGTTGTTCCGCTGCATTTATTTATTTATTCATGTTTATGTAACTCTGATGTTTGTGTTGTAAAGAATAAT
The DNA here is from genome assembly GCA_030737815.1 of Allium fistulosum. NCBI lineage: Eukaryota > Viridiplantae > Streptophyta > Magnoliopsida > Asparagales > Amaryllidaceae > Allium > Allium fistulosum. The sequence continues at coordinate 1,017,864,582 of CM060902.1, forward strand.
CAAATGTATTTTTAAAACAGCTTCATGAACTGTTATTTGATTATTATATTTTGTCATTCCGTTGCGAGATTCTATATTTGTTTTATTTCTTTCTTTTTTCTTATTTACCCCATAACAATCTGCCATTTTGAATGGTTTGAGTTTGGCATGTGTGACTGCTTAAAATGTCCAAAAAGGTAGGTCGTTACAGACTATTAACTCTCTTCATCCCAACTGTAACTTAAATCACATCTACTCTTGTACATTCATTTTTGTTTCAAAATGGTCGAAATATTTAAAAGAATACCCTTTACTACAATATCATAACAAACTCTTTACAAAAGAGCACTCGATCGTCCTTAACATTTACGGACATCAAATATGTTGCACCTTGCGTAAACTGATCAAATTGACATTTCAACAATCGAGTTCTTATATTTATATTGTAGTTTTGGTCTTGTGTCACATTTAACACAATACAATCTTTATTGTACTCAATCAAACTGAATACTCGATCTCATAGTACAGTTTATTTGTTCGTTTGAATGAACTAATTTTATCGAAGTATCGTGCATTACGAATAGTGACAATTCACCACATAACACTCATATGTGATCATATATGGATCAAATATCCAAAGTCTCGTATTGCTTTTGAGTTCAAAACTCATAGAGTGAAATACATGGTCCTTACCAAATAAACACATAAGCGACCAAATTACGAATGCATTAAGTAGTTGTAAAATCAGGCGCTTGCATGGGTGTCGAAACGTTAACATGCAATAAGCATTTATTAGTATATATATTTTATGTTTCTATTTGTTAATCTTCAATTTAGTTCATTTGTATATCTTAATTGATAAAAAATTTACCAATCATTTTGAATGCACAAATTTATCAATGTAGATTATTATAACACTAGATAGCATATGTTCTTACAATATTAGAAAGGTTAAATGTTATCATTTCATTTTTCTAATAAGGCTCCTACTAGTCTTTTATGTTTCGCCAAATCCTAAGTCGGAACATAGAAGTTTTTCGACTTCACTAGTGGGCATAAGGACTCGTATGCCTTAGGATTCCGACCTTAAGGAAAGCTCAACAAATCATAGGCCCGAATACGATGGATAACTCCTTATCGATTGTATCACATACAACTCCTAACCCGTTGTTCCTTGTCCTAATCCCGCCTTTACCTTGAGGAAAGCTCAACAAGTAAAGTGGGATTATACATTCAGACCTATCATTTCGCAACGGCCTAAATATAGTGCATATACCTTGAGGAAAACTCAACAAATATGTGCAGTTATCTTACCTCGTCTATTCAATATATTAATTGTACTACACATAACATCACTAGCTTAAGGAAAGCTCGACAACTAAAGAGTATGCAAGTAATCTACTAGTATATAAATGTTAGAGGACAAATTTATATTAAAGATTCATAATCTTCAATATATTATATCGAGTGATATCAACTTATGTAATAATTTATTTCTTATGAAACACCCTCATGATTCAAGTGTTGGATACATCAGAAATCACGGTATACGTATGTAACGACCCGCAAAATTATCGCTTTGATAGATTATATTTATTTTTAAAATATTCAAATATAAGCTTTTCTAACATAGACTATGATGTTTTGAACAATAAATAATAATGGTAATCTTATTTTGAATAAGTATTTATGAAAATATATACTTCGGAAAAATACCGATAAAATGGCTGAAAATCGTTTTATCAATAAACAGCTCTATAATTATCAAAAGTCGTGCACGGAGCTGGATACATACACTTATTTGTATATTTAAACAAAAATATAAAATAAAATTATTTATTTTATTTTTGGAAAATAAATTACATTTATGACATCATCAATAATGACATCATATTTAATAATTGATTTATGAATTTAAATTGAGACGTAATAATTGTTAAAATAATTTTTTTAAATGATAATTCGTTTTAATTAGTTATATAGTGATAATAAATCATTTATAATAGTTTTATAAAGATATATACTTGATTTGAAAATATAAGAGAATTCGTATCGCTTTATCAATATAACAGCACTTTTTGTAAACAATTGTCTAATGTTAATTTATATGGTTTTGTAAATCAAATGTGATCATTTTAATAAATTGAAAATGATAAGAAATTATTTTTTAAATTTCTTTACATTTATATGTAATTTAATTAATAAGTGAAAATGTGACTGGGTATCGGTTTTCAGATTTTCAACGGTTTAGCGAATGAAAGTTGTTTAAAGTTGTTGCAACCTTGTTTATATGTTTTGTGCACATATATAACACACACATACACACCCTAACATATTCATATACATATATATATATACACATAACACATATATACATTTATATTTACATATATAGTAAAAACTCATATATATATATATATATACATACATATATATATATACATACATATATATATATATATACATAACACATATATACATTTATATTTACATATATAGTAAAAAATATCTAAGATATTTTAGAAAACTTCATCCTTAAGCCATGAAAAGTCAATGTACATGCCATGAAGTAAAGTGAAATGATGGAGGCACATAGGGAGGGAGATCAATGTGTGGAATGATGGGAAAGGGGGGTGTGGGTTGAGGGTAGAAAAGGAAATGCACATTTAGATATTTTTCACACATTTTTGCCTATAAATACAAGGCCTTAGTTCTCTCATTTCATTCATCCATTCACTTCTTCTTCCTCCTTCTTCTTAAAGCTCTAAGAGCTCTTCTTTAATGACTTCCATGTCTTGAAAAAATATTTGCAAAGTTATGGCAAAACAAAGTAAAATATATACACATATATATACCATGTCGATCCACTTCCGAACCAAATCCAAATCACTCCACATATCCACTCAAAGCTCATGGCCACCATCCTCTATCACTAAAGCTGAGGCCATCTCCACTTGCAAGCATAGGCTGAGTCCTTTCAAAGGTCCTAGGCTCGATTCCATAGGCTTGGATTGGATCGTAGCGAAGCTATAGCGAATTTTCATGAACTTAGAAACCAATGAAAGTGAGAAACCTCTATAAAACTTTATATATATATATATATATATGATAACAATGAAGTGATATGATTGCTATGGATGTTTACTATGCTTTGATCATCAAGTTTGGTTGTTTACTATGTTGTTTAATGGTGTTAACAAGTCACGTTAAAGCACGTCGAATATCACAAAGGAAATCACTTTCCTTTATTAAATGAAAATGATGTATATGAGCTTGTTAAACCTCTTTAAAATGGTTTAAAATGATTTAGAAATTTTTTATAAACATTTAAAAGTGCTTCAAAAAAGTTTGGAAAGAATATGAAAATTGAGTTAAAATAGGCGTGTCACCTAGTGGTAGTTCGCGATTTCGTGCCGTTGAAAGTTAAATCCATTTATACGATGGATTCGGAGTTGGAATTCTCTGTAATAAGAATTTTCCGAACTCTTGTAATCATAATTTTCAAACAAAAGAAAAGGATCGAGATTTCATTTAGTAGAGTTTTAAATATGAGCAAAATAAGTTTTCAAAATAGTCGCAAATTGACAATTCGAAGACCAAAGTGACATATTCTTTATAAATGATATTTTTAATTCTTTAAAATATGGATAAATTCTATAAATATGTTAAAATGTTTTAAAATAGATTTGAGTTATAAAAATGGATTTCTAAATGGTCGAAAAGTTGTTTTGATCAAATAAGCCTTAAAAGCACTATCTGCAGCATTATTCACAGTACTTGAAAGCACTTTTAATGACTTTTGAAATATGCCTTTAAACTTAAGTATTATTTACCAAATCTTTTATAAATGTTTTTAAATAAATATTCAAGTATTTTAAAGATAACGTTGAGGTTTTTTAATTTATTTTAGAGAGTTTGATTAAATGATTTAAAGAAAAGATATTAAAATTAAGTGATTTAATCTTGGCTCTAAAAGCCAATGAGTAGACTGGATTCTTCTATATGTGAGATTAGGATATGAGGTGCTTAAACTAAGGGGATGTTCAGGAGGAACCAGTGCCCTGGCTCACCTGGCCTCTTTCCTGGGCAAGGAATAGATAAGGTCGAAATGTTGGAAACGAGGCAAGTTTAAAAGATTAAATTTTTCCAAATTTAATATAACTTGGATTGTATAGGAATAATATTCTTATACTCGGTATTAAATTCAGAGGAAGGAACCCGTACTATCTGTGTGAATTTAAAAGGTAATTTCATCGCTATTCAACGGATAGTGAAGGTTGAATACAAAAATTAGTGTCGAGTAAAATTAGTATAATTTCTATGGATCTGTTTTACTCGAATACTAACTAGGATTTATTATCTTAGATAACATGGTTTCAACCTATTAAAAAGATATATGTTGGAATTAAGAAATCTTTTGTTAAGATTTAAATAAATGATTTGGAATTATTTTAATTCCTATTGATCATTTTACTTAAAATTAATTATTTTGGGTTTATAGTAAACGATGTCTTAATAACATTGTTTTTGACCCGTTTATAAATTATGATTTGGAAACAAGAAATCTTTGTTAAAGATTTAAATATTTGGAGATATTTTCCTAAGTAAAGGATGAAATGATTTGGAATTACTCCAAGATTTAAAAAGGTTTTAATTAAACAAAGATTTGATAAATGAGGTTTAATGATCCCATGTATACTGAAAAGAAATGGTTTTAAAAGATATATATCTCTAAGAAGATTTTTTGGATAAAAAGATACCGATTAATTGAATATTAATCACCCACCTACTTAACATCTTTTTATCGATGATTGGTTTGGAGGAACCGGGATCGGATTTGGGCAAACTCGTATCTGAAAACTACTTCGAACCAATTTACGAGTTTGAAAGTGAAGATGTAACGACCCACTATTTTGGACCATTCAAATCGACAATAATCCACACATGTCTGAATTGAATAATCCAAAATAACAGATTGTAAATAAATTTGGAGCAATAAAACAAATACAGAATCACAAACACATAATATCAGAATAACTCGCAGCGGAAATTAAAATACCATAGTAATTCATGAAGCTACTATAACAAACTCTCAAAACAAAATACATAATATCAGTCTGAAAACATATACAATAGAAATCTCAAATACATAGAAGTTTATAATACCAGAGCTGAAATAGAACAACTGAAACTGAAATGGATAGATAACTAGATAAGCAGAATCTCCAGCGATTCCTAGCTCCAGAAAAGAAATCCGAAGCTAAGCTGTAAATACTCAGGCTGACCCAAGCGTAAAGTAAAACACAAAACACTCGAGTCAGGACAATATATACTTATATAATGTAAACCAACTCAAGTGAACTGTAACAGTAATACACAATAACTTAAAGGATGCTTGGGACCGCCCATCCTCTAAGGATCAGTTAAACCATAAGTTTAAATACATCCGTGGTTAAAATTTCAAAATAGTAATTTATGTTTGAAATCAAATATCATTTCAAAATTCAATATCATTCAAAAAAAATCCATTTCAAAATGTCACAATATCATATCTTTTCAAAACTACATTCATTTTATTTAAAATACCATTTCAACACACATTTCAAAATAGTTTATATTTCAAACAAATTACTTCATTTTAAATCATTAAAATGAAGTTATTATATTTTCAAAATTTAAATCTTTCAAAGTCCATTTATTTACTTAAACTTATCAAAACAATGAAAATTCACCTTTCGCAGCATTTGGAAAATGCTATAGAAAGTTACTTTCAAAACAGTTCAATTTTACAAAAGGCAGCATTAAAATACTGTAATAGGGTTACATTAGTTCAAATAAAACCTTAGTTAAATTCCACAATTATAGCACTTACAAAGTGCTATAATATTCCTTTATTAAAATTTAGCCATTTGGTTCATTTATATCAACTACAGCATTTATAATTGCTGTAATATCCTTTACCTTAGAAATAATAGCATTTTAGAAATGCTGTTAATTAAAATTCAGGGTTTTCAATACAGTGTCACAAGCAATTATATTTTTATATAAATCATTTTCAACTTATAAAATCATAATTTCACACTTTTAAAACAATCATTTAAATGCCCGTATATTCATGATTTTATAAAGTTAAATTTCTATTCAAAACTCAATATTTTATAAAAATTCACATATTAAATTCACACATTAAATTTCAATTCTTTATAATTAAATTTTAACTTAACACTTAAGTTTAAATCTCCCATATAACTTATTTTCATTTTATTTACTTACCTTCAAAAATTCACTTTTAAACAAAATTCATAAATTCCAATTTAAGCTATATTTCAAAAAAAAATTCAACTTAATATTCATTCATTTCACATTTTTAACTTTATTCAAAAATCATTAATATATATTATAAAATCATTTTAAATTCATTTTAATTCCAAATATCATAAATTTATCATATTTCATATTAAATTTAAATTCCGTTTCATCACCAAATTAGAATTTCCAAAATAACTTACATTTCAAATTTCCAACTTTACCATTTATTTATTTCACTTATAAATTCTCAGAAAAATCAAAATACTTTACAAAAATCATTTTTAATTAAGTTGAAATCAAAATATTATAATATTTAAATTTCTAAAATAATTTAAAAATTTTAGAAAACATATTTTAACCACGGGTCTGTAAATCATTTTCTAGCCTAGGTAATGTAATACGAATACTATATCTTTTCAATCAGTAATTACAAAGAAAAATCCAGGTTTGATCATTTCAAACCCGTAATCCCAAGTAAGAATGAAATGAAAACCGCTCAGGCCTATCATTTCAGCCTATAACGATTTTCCCCTATTCTAAAGTCCGTTCGGGTATGTATCATTTCAACCCATAGTGATTCTAATCTACAGGGAACTTGCAGTGTGATAAACTGATATAAATAACCAAATAGCATGATATAATAGTAACATATGGTATAACAGGTGTAAATATAGGTGTGAACATCATATGAATATAATAAGGCAGTTATACCAGGATGATGTAAATTACAGATTCAAATGGTGTCAGTTTACTAGTTATATAAATACACATCGTCTGGTGAGAATTACTCACTTGTATAAGCTGGAGATGACAACCAATTGCACAAACAAGGAACTTCAAAGGCACGATAACACGACAATGATTTGGGAGTGGGAGAGCCAAAGCTAATTTCCTTGTTAAATATCAAACAAAACAAATACAAACATGAATTACAAACCGAAATATTACAAAACAATGCTAGGAATAACTACCCAATTCAAAGCTAGAGCTTTTGCACTTGCATTCAACATCATATGCTTCAGCCATGGGCTGGAAAAGCACTGTTATGGGATGGTTTTGGATCAGGTTAAAGCCATATAGGGGTCGGCCATAGCAATATAAGGAGGAGATGAAGGATATGTGCTTGAATTTCAAAACAAGGCACTACAAGTGGTTTCTATGCCACAAATGGTTCGACCCTATGCAACATGGGCACATCCAGGCCTGTAGTGGACTGGAGAATGGTGTGGCAGTGGCTTTGGGTCAGGTAGGTGCTGGTGGAAGTGATGCAAGAGGCGGCCAAGGTGGTGGTTGGAGTGGGGAAGGCAATAGGTGCTAGGCTATAGGGTTTTAGGTGGATGTTTGCTCAATTTTTGGTGGATCTGCATCATATATGGCCATGGCTATGGATGGTCAGTGGGCTGGAGAAGATGGTGGCCTGATGTGGTGGAGGTGGAGGCAGCCATGGTGATGGAGGAGCAAGGCCAAGCTACCTAAAGTTGAAGGCAAGTGCAAAAATCATAAGAAACAAGAAGAAAAAGAGTTGAAAAGAAGAAGAAGTTTACCAAATTTTTGTTCAGGTGTGGAGGCCGAAATTTTTGGAGTAAGAAGCTATTTTTTTATGTGAAAATGGAAGGAAGTAATCAGCTGAAGAAAATGATAAGGTCAGCCAATAGTAAATGCAAGTGTTGGTTAGAAAATGAAAAGGCAAGAATACAAAAAGACTAGGAATAACAAAAGTCACAAACTCTTCATATTTCCATATTTTCTTTTTATAAGTTTAAATATCTGAAAATACATATAATTTCAGTTAAGATTCGAAAATATAACAAATATACAAAATATAAATAAATAAATATTAATTATATATGATTAAAATAAGAAAATAGTACAAAATGAAAACTAGTCTAGAAAATTTGAAAATAAACAGAATAAACTTTGGAAGATTTATATGGACTTAGAAAATATTTATAAATAAATATAATAACATAAAATGAAAATGCTTTCACAAAAGTAAATAAATAAATTTTAATTAAATATAATTTAATTTAAGAAAATAGTAGAAAAATAGAAACTAGCCTTTTATAAATAGGAAATAAATGCAATAAATTTTGGAAAAATTTTATTATCACTTTTAAAAATATTAAAGGACAAAGTATCCATAAAATAACATATTAACACAAATTAAAATAAAATATGACAAAGAAAATGTAATTTATATAATTTAAAATAGACAAAATTGTTAAATAAATCAAATTGCACTCAAAATTGAAATGTACATAACTTTTACAATTCAAATCCATTTTCAATGAAAGCAAAAGTTGTATTCAAGTTATTAAATCTATTTTCATAATAAAAGATAAAATTTAAGAATTTAAATATTTAAATTTAAGGTTTAAAAATCAAAGTTTGACCGGTTTGACCAGAAATCCCTTTTTGAGGAAAATGTTCAATTTATACCAGTTTGAAATTAAAATTCACATAATAATCAACATTTATATTTAAAATGAATGTTTGAAATAAAGCAAGTTTAAAATAATTTTTAAAAAATAAAGTCAAATTTAAATATATGCAGAAACCTAGGGTTGTTACAGAAGACATCTTAAAGACAATGAAGTTGAAGGCAGGGATCTTCATAATGGAAGGACTGCTTGTTAATAATTTTAGAGTAGCTCCCGAGATAAATAAATAGCAGTGGTCCCTTCATTCTAGGATCTTCGTATGCAAGGACTACTCACTACTAATCCTAGGAGTGATGCCTAACAGGATGTGGTAGGAGAGTGCCTTCGGTTTGTCCTGTTCTTGGACAACTTGTATGGATGGATATCTGACATTGCATTCCTATGATCACAATGCATTGACTCTACAAACGTACATCTATTTGGTGGGGTAGGAGGTAACCCTTATTATCCCACCTTTTGGTCAAAGTTGGAATATCAACAAATTGGCAAGGAATGATGGATATCAGGACGAAATCAATTGGATGTGATGAACTGGGTTAGGAGTGGCTACGTTTCGAATTTTAGGTCAATCGGAGTTCGTATGCTCGAGGTATGGATGGATCAAAGTATGTGAATGTTGGTTCGAGTCGATACATTTCATATCGATCGTCAAGCAACGTTTCGAATCGATATCGTTCGTATCGATCGGCAGTGGTTCGCATCAATGGCTTTCGTATCGATCAGATTGGTAGGCAAGCGAGCGATGGTTTGTTCGACTCGAGCAGTTTGAATCGATCAGGATGGAGACAGGCAGCGTACTTCGTATAGACGTCTTCGTATCCATCAGGTAAAGCCTCGCTCGTATCCATCAGGTAAGGCGTCGTTCGTATCCGTCATTGTGTCTAGTTTTGTACCCATTTGTTGGCCCTTCATGCGCTTTTCGTATCGATCAATAATTCACCATTTTGTATCGGTCAGTTCAAAGATCAATACGAAACACATTCCTAGAATCGATACGAGAAAGAACATGAAGTATTGATGCGAATAATTGAGTACGAACGTAATGGCGAAGCAGTGGGCACAAACGAGCGTGAAGTGTGGATGCGCGCAAAGATCGACCATGATTCAAGGGAAGAAACACTCAACTCGGCACGAAGTTAGGATCAGGCCTGGGAAGTAGCGCCACGTCAGCAGATAAGCGTGTGCTAGATCGATTCGAAATGGAGCGATACAAAGCAATGGATGCGAAATCGACAGCCTTCGGTAAACACAAGATTGCATCGATCATATCTCCTAAACCACAGATCCAAATGCAACGAATTTTTCACAGCAGCTTGCATACAAGGTAAAGAACAATCCTGCCAAGTTTCAGCTCGATTGGATCATTTCTTGATGGATACGAAATTGCTTCGTATCGATCGCAAATCTAGTCGAAACTTGGTGGGGTCGGTCGCGTGGGCCCCCTCACGTGCCAGAAGGAGTCTCCGAAGTTTGAGTGCGATATCAGCCCATGCGCCTATAAATAGCCTCCTGAAGCCTGCAGAAAAGGGATCTTTCGGCCATCCAACGTCCAAACTCTGCCGGATTCAATTCTACGCTTCAATACAATCATTTTACTCGAAATCCTTCATTGTGACTGCTGTAATCACCTCTAACCAGCAAGGATAATCAATAAAAGATAAAACTTTGAAGTGGACGTAGGCCGGAGATAGCCGAACCACTATAAATTGTGTGTTTTTGTTCATTATTTCCGGATTGTTGTTCGTTGTTTGTCTAGATCTGTGATTTGTGTTTGGAATATTGCTGATCTACATTCATAACTTGGTGCTTTCACGATATTTGGGGTTTGTGCCCATTTTTGGCGCAAACACTTTGGTGCTTTCACTGAGAAGGGCTAGCACCCGCTACATCGGATTGAAGTTCAGATTTGGAAAGCGTGAAGAGTTGAGATTTGAAAGACAATGACTTGACAAACAAGACAGAGAGCTGAGCGAAGTCAATAAGGAGGAAGTCAAGAGGCATCCTCCGGAGCTGGAGAAGGACAAGCTTCGATTTACGTTACCAGAGACGAAATGGAAGCTATGGAAAATTCGTTGCATGAGAGGTTGTTGAAGAGTCAACTGGATATGATGCAGACTTTCTTCGAGAAAATGAGAGCTGCAGGGACACAGAACCTTGGACCAACCACAGCAACTGCAAATGTGGAACAAGGAACTAGGGTTGTAGAACCCAACAGAGAACAGAATATAGAACCAGAGGGAAATCAGCAAAAGCTTGGGGACAGGCCCGCATGATCTGACACTGGAAGACCTTTGGATGGAGCTTAACAGGCTAGGATGAACGCTGATGTTAATGAACCGCATGAAGAATATGTACCAGAATTCCCTCAAGGACATAGGGGGCAACCTTTGATGGATAATGCTGGATTAGTTGAGATCATCAGGAGAACTATTGTAACGATCCGGATTTTTCGCGTTCGAAAATCAACATCCGTACTTCACATTGTACTAGAATGCCGCAGATTCGACCGTTCAAATCCGATTCGCCGGAGCTTATAACACAGTTAAGTAAACAACACAGCGGAATAAAGAGAAATAAATGATATCATATACAACTCCAATGAATACAATATCCAGTATGATATACAACAATGATATCAATATGATACAACAATATCAGAGATAACAAAAATGATACAGCGGAAGTAACAACAAATGGAAGAGATCTCCAAATGATCAATCGGAGAATGACTCCAATAACTCCAATATCAGCTCGAACCACAAAGAGAAGCAAGTGCAGTCCTGAACTCCAAGAACTGAACTGGCTCCAGATAATCAACTAAACCTGAATATCTGAAAAACCCAACTCTAGACTGCCCGTGTGGAAAATAGTGGCACCCAGAGTTTAGGAAGAGAACAATAAACTCCGGGTCAGTCATGGGACTGGTGTGAGCAACAAAAACAGCTTATCTTTAAACGAGCAACAAAGGCTTTTAAACATTGAAATCCGCAATGCTTTTTCGAAAATGAAACTACCATAAGGCCTCCCGCCACACACACAATGCAATCGCAGAATTGAAGGAGATTTCTCCTTATGATAGTCAAAAATGCTTACTACGCAAAATCATTCGATATTATTATCATTAGTGCATAGTGTCGAAAACCATTTCGAAAATATAATATAAATCTTAGCCAGCATACAACATTATTGTATGCTAACTATAGCTACTACGTTCAATAGCAGGTTACCGCCACATTCCATAGCATGTAATACAACTAAAACCGTACAGGGTTCGTATTGTTTCTTTGGATTTCCAACAAATGATCAGGCTAAGGAACTTCCTTACCGAAATAGAAACGCCTCTGGATAGACGCCCCGGATCCTAACCGGATCTCTGCAAACAAAAGGCCGACGCTACCTCACGCTGTACAGCTGTAACTAGGTAACTAACACACTGATGCTACCTCACGCTGTACAGCTGTAACTAGGTAACTAACACACGAGCTATGTCATCCCCCGGTCGTTACCGACCTTTATCCCGAGATCCCGAAAACCAACAAAGCAACAACCACAAAGTATAATCAACATAGGTAAAATATCTGGGCTCCATACCATGATATCACCTTTTATCCAGAAGGAAATGACATACCCTAGGGGCGCTACCCCTACAAACCTTTGTCGCAACATTCCTGTTTCGACCATTACCGGGTTGTGAGGCTCGACGAAGTCTCGTCCACAAAGCCACGCTTTTTCACAAAGCCACGCTTTGATCAACAAATGATCATCAGCACTTCGTATGCCACATTACCAAATTGGGAATGTATCACTAGTAACCATCAACTACATAACCTCTAAGCTCGTACGTCTCAGAAAAGGGTGTTAAGCTAAGAGAATAAATTCTCCGCCACCAACAGAAATGTATTTGATAGAAACCAGCTTTACATCTCAAAGTGTAACGTCAGACACACATCCATACAAGTCTGTTCCGGGTTCGAACAGAACCGAAGGTACTTCCAAAGAAGCCCTTGCAATCCGGGTATTCACAATCCTGATCGGACTTCCCATCACTTAGGAAATCTCTATACTGTAGCTACTCAGTGCAGAGACAATCGATAGGTCATCCTATCGCTCTCGCAAATACCCGGTCTTCACCACCGGTCTTCAAATGCTATCCATATCGTCGTATCACTATTCGGAATGGGTTATATGACACAAAGGTCCTCTCCCGGCTAAACCGAATAACGAGCGCAATTAAAAATCATATGGATACTGGGGTCTCAGTTAAATCACAGCTTAAAGCCCAAAACTTTTCATTCGAATGGTAAAACAATTTACCATTTCCAATCCTTTAAAAAAAAGATTCATTTCAAAAACCTTCAATGGTTTAAACAATTTCCACACTTTTAATCTTTTAAACAAAAAGATTCAATTCACAAAACCCAATTCACAAAGATTCATTCATGGATTTCAAAACAATTTCCATTTCAATTGAATTAACTCGTTAAATCCTTAAATCAAGATTTAACTTATAGCTTTCAAAACTCGTTTCCGAAGATTCATTCATAGATTTCAAACAATTCTATTTCAAGTTGGATTAACTCATTCGGTCTTTGAATAAAAGACTCATTTCATAGTTTTCAAAACATTTCAATTTTATTTCAAACTTGAAATCTTTCAACACAAATTGGAAGTTCATTACTTATGTGAAAGCTTTTACTATTTGAAAACAAATAGTTTCGTTTTCAGAAAAATCCAGTTATATTTACACGAGTTAAAACCCTTGAATAAAAATTCAAATTTCCAAATCAATATCTTTAAAATGGTTTAACCCATATATAACTTGTACAACATCTTTAATCCCTAGTTTCAAATCAAAGAATCCAATTTCAAACTTGAATTCAAATTTAAATCAAATTATTTAAATTTTCAAAACTCGATCAAATTATTCGAAATAGCTTTTATCTTTGAAACTCATTTCAAAATCTTTTCACTTTAAACCCAAATTTCTAATTTCAAAATCAATTGAAATTAAAATTTCAATTTCAAAAACATCAGATTTAAATCATCTGTGACTTAACCGATTTCCACGTGAAATCCATATTTGTGTGTGTATGGTGTAGTCCAGGGATTTTACACACAATAGTGCAACATCAATCATCACAGATATATCGATAAGCGGTATAATCGATAACGCTTATCTTCATTCACAGATTCATAGATAAAATAAATTTATCAGTCACAGATTCATTATTACACTTCGATGTGGGTTTCGGATAACCAACTGGAATCCGACTCCCTGTCGCATCGAAATTCAAGTGTCGTTTACGGGTCAAGGGATTCATATTCACATAGTAATATATCACAGATAAGTAAATTGCAGATCACAACATAAATCAGGATGTATCACAAAGCATCGTAAATCAGGGATATCAAACAATCAAATCATCCAATAGAATCCAAACATCCATAAGTAAGGTCAGTTAATTGTTTGATTTATTCAAATCAGATTAATTTCTTATGAATTACTAATCCTGGTTAATCAACATCGATAAATTACAAATTATCTTGATTAATTATTCTTTAATCATTTATAAATTAACCATCAATAATTAATTAACCTTTAATTATAATTCATCAACCTTTAATTATTTAAATAATTAATCTTTAATTATTTAATTCACTATTAATTATCTTTAATTAATAATTTGCCCTTAATTAATCACATTAATTAATTAACCATTAATTAATTATTGTTTTAATCACTTGAGTAATCACCCTTTAATTACACACATTAATTAAGCGTCTTTTAATTTAAAGATAAACCATTGACTTAATTAATCACTCAATTGCCATTTAGATCTTATTTAATTAATCTATAAACTAAATAAGTTATTCATTTTGATTAACGGAAAAAGATTTATGAATTATAAATCAAATCAATCTTCGTAAATTTAAGGTGAAACTCATTCTGATATTTACAAATATGTTTAAAAACTTTTATCCCCAAACTTACCTTTTACTTTAAGCAAAGTCTTAAACTAATTTATTTAAATTTCAAAACTGTGCTTCTAAAACTAAAAAAAACTGGGTTTAGATCCTACTTCGGGTCCTACCCGAGCTTTTACTCGAAACTGCTTCGAGTCATACGCGACACTATTTTGCTTCGAGCAAATTCCTGAATCCCCCGAGTCGCCCCCGAGTTCCACCTCGTCTTCGTCTTCCCCAAACCATCGTCACGCAGCAGACATCAAAGCGTGCACGTGTACGTGCACGCCACCTCGCCGCCGTTCTGGTGGCCATCGCAACCTCCAGCAAGTCGAAAAACTCACTCACACTCGAGATCAACTTCGATTCGATACCAAATAACTCGAAATCGAAATTCACCCTTTCGTTAAAACTGTAACTCGAACATACCCAAGCTGAAAACGCCTCGTCCTCCTCACGCCGTTCATCAGAAAACCCACAACTCCAGCTTCCTATTGTCGATACCCAACTCTATTCTCCCTCTCAATTTCATGCAGCTCGATCGCTTATTAGAGGCGAACACACCACATTACAGACACGTTCAAAACTCGAGGCTAAACCCTAAGTCAATCTCGTTCGACCCGGATTTGTTTTTGAAAAATATTTTCAACAATTTTTCCAACATCCCAGATGTTCAAGCAAGCTTCAGTACGAATCCCAATATTTATAAATGATTCAATGATCAGGAATTTAGAAAAATGCAAATTGATCAAAATTTCAAACTGCTTTTTAACACTTCATTAAAAATCTTCACTTTTGCTTTTAAAAATCATGAATATCAGTATTGATTCAGATTTTAAACTTGAATTATTATTTTTCAAAAATCAAATTTATCAAAATATAAGTTGACTACCTGTAAACAATGCTTCCTGCAGTAATATTTCACTAGTTTCGAATTATTTACCAATTATCTTTACTAAAGATTATTTTTAAAAATAACTCCATGTTATTATAAACATTTTCTTTTCAGGAATTATAACCTGAATTGGTTTAGATGAGGAGATATGATTTTTCTTTCTATTTATCACACTTGATTCTGTGATGTAACAGAGGCTAATATATATACAGGCATATAAATACAAATATTTGCATATATACAGACATGCAATGATATTCATACAAACACACTTTATATCATGACAAGCATCAGGTATTTATCACACACAATCAAAGTATTAGAGAGGTTAGCTTGCTCACCTGAAAACAAGTTTGAACAGAGGAAGCTTTATGTTTTGAAGGCTGTATGTTTGATCTGCCTTTAACCCTGTTCTGCTTCCTTTTAAGTTGAATGATTTTGAGTTTGTCGATGATGATAGTTGTCGATCTTGTTTAGTTTTCAGGTTGTAGTTTTTATCTTGGTTTTATTTAGTTCGAATGGAAAATGAAAAACTGATAAGGGAAAGTAATTTACAGAGTGAAGTATAAAACATGTTACAGGGTGCACTACTTTATACAAAGCAGTGTACAAGATGTACAAATTTCAGAAATGGTTTCTTTGCTTGGTGGCTGAAATGGCATGCTTTTGTACTTAGAAAAGATATTTGTATTAGCAAGCATTTAATGCTACTGTCCTTATAAATGTTATTTCCCTTACCAGCCTACAAACTTTTGATTTTTGTTGATCTTAAGTCTGCATCTTGATTTACAAGCTACATGCATACTATCTTTACTTACCAGCGTACATATCTACTAGATTTTAGTTGTACTTAAGACTGCATATCCATATATTTGAACCACTTGTTTTACATACTTACCCTATGCAAGTTTATTTTCTAACAAGTTACTATAGTTGAAAGTGCCGATTTTTATTTTGAGGCTGGTCAACCCTCTTATATATTTTATTTCCTTGTTTTACAAATTTGAAATGTGATTGCAGATTATTTCTCATTATTTACTTGCCTAAACATATTTTTTTGTTTGAATGCAAATGAATGTAAGTGAATGTTATTCTAACATATTATTTAAATGTTAAGTGTATTTGTTTTCCTCCTTATAATTATTATTTGGTAATATAAATGAATCCAATTTTTTTAACATGTTGTTAAATTTTATTTATGTGTTACTATATATGTATTTTTCATAATTTATTTTATAAATTCAAATTATCATAAATTCTTATCTATTTGTTACTTTATATTTTTATAGTCAATCTTAAATATAATTTCTATTTCTAATTTTAAATGTTTATTTTTAACTTTATATTTTATAACTTATACATGCCCGTATACATATATATTCATGGCGGGGAAACTCGCAATCCATTTATAATAGATTTGACAAATTTTTATTCAAAAATCCCTTTAATTATCAATTTAAATTAATTAAAAATCTGGGGTCGTTACAAACTTCCCCCCTTAAAAGAATTTTGTCCTCGAAATTACCAGGGAGACACAAAGATAGATGAAGAATATTTCATCAAATCAAACTGAACATTTATTCTGCATTCGGCTTACCAAATCAGAACATCAATAACAGATACAAGAACGAATCTGTTTAACACTTCACAAGATACTCGGGTTATCCAAATCTACGAAATATACAGTGGCATCGGTTAGTTCGAAAGGATAACTAACCATTCGTAGAACATATCGGGACCCAAAGAATAGATAGATATATAGATACGATTTCAAAAATTTCAGTTTAGAAACTAAAGCATTTCTATCAACCATAGCAACCAAAACAAACAATTCATCCAAACAAACAATTTTGGCTCAGTTGGAGTTTATGTCCCATACAAATATATCGAATCTTCTTTCTGGATCTACCAGAAACTATCGAAGAATTGAGAAAAGATGCTGAACAAAGAGATGGATAGAGAAATTTTGTTTCCACTGTTGTTACAGAGTATCGACCTTTCATAGTCGGATTCCCCTGTCCCCTATCTCATCCTCTTCTTACACTCATACTTACTATCAGTGGATAGCAAGAGAATTTACTGAGGCTTTCGAACGGATATCTGAGGAATACTCATTCTAGGGTATACTTCACCCTATCTCTAATGAGCTACTTAACGTGTTATACTCCTGAGCTAAAGTTCAACCTTAGCTTTGATACCACTTGTAACGATCCCAAGATAGCGGGCACCGGTAGGCTTTGCAACCATCCCAGCCCCACCGTGGCTTACACTAGCACCTCGCATTTACTTTTACGGCCAGCCTCTCGACTGTCACGACATCTGCCTAACCAACCCATCCCTCTCAGGGACATGTAGGGGTAAGAGTCTCCCGTTCGCCACCAAACCGCGAAGCGAGAACCCCCTATCATGCTGTAATATAGCAAATGCGATCCATATTGTCGTATCACTATTCGGAATGGGTTATATGACACAAAGGTCCTCTCCCGGCTAAACCGAATAACGAGCGCAATTAAAAATCATATGGATACTGGGGTCTCAGTTAAATCACAGCTTAAAGCCCAAAACTTTTCATTCGAATGGTAAAACAATTTACCATTTCCAATCTTTTAAACAAAAAGATTCATTTCAAAAACCTTCAATGGTTTAAACAATTTCCACACTTTTAATCTTTTAAACAAAAAGATTCAATTCACAAAACCCAATTCACAAAGATTCATTCATGGATTTCAAAACAATTTCCATTTCAATTGAATTAACTCGTTAAATCCTTAAATCAAGATTTAACTTATAGCTTTCAAAACTCGTTTCCGAAGATTCATTCATAGATTTCAAACAATTCTATTTCAAGTTGGATTAACTCATTCGGTCTTTGAATCAAAGACTCATTTCATAGTTTTCAAAACATTTCAATTTTATTTCAAACTTGAAATCTTTCAACACAAATTGGAAGTTCATTACTTATGTGAAAGCTTTTACTATTTGAAAACAAATAGTTTCGTTTTCAGAAAAATCCAGTTATATTTACACGAGTTAAAACCCTTGAATAAAAATTCAAATTTCCAAATCAATATCTTTAAAATGGTTTAACCCATATATAACTTGTACAACATCTTTAATCCCTAGTTTCAAATCAAAGAATCCAATTTCAAACTTGAATTCAAATTTAAATCAAATTATTTAAATTTTCAAAACTCGATCAAGTTATTCGAAATAGCTTTTATCTTTGAAACTCATTTCAAAATCTTTTCACTTTAAACCCAAATTTCTAATTTCAAAATCAATTGAAATTAAAATTTCAATTTCAAAAACATCAGATTTAAATCATCTGTGACTTAACCGATTTCCACGTGAAATCCATATTTGTGTGTGTATGGTGTAGTCCAGGGATTTTACACACAATAGTGCAACATCAATCATCACAGATATATCGATAAGCGGTATAATCGATAACGCTTATCTTCATTCACAGATTCATAGATAAAATAAATTTATCAGTCACAGATTCATTATTACACTTCGATGTGGGTTTCGGATAACCAACTGGAATCCGACTCCCTGTCGCATCGAAATTCAAGTGTCGTTTATGGGTCAAGGGATTCATATTCACATAGTAATATATCACAGATAAGTAAATTACAGATCACAACATAAATCAGGATGTATCACAAAGCATCGTAAATCAGGGATATCAAACAATCAAATCATCCAATAGAATCCAAACATCCATAAGTAAGGTCAGTTAATTGTTTGATTTATTCAAATCAGATTAATTTCTTATGAATTACTAATCCTGGTTAATCAACATCGATAAATTACAAATTATCTTGATTAATTATTCTTTAATCATTTATAAATTAACCATCAATAATTAATTAACCTTTAATTATAATTCATCAACCTTTAATTATTTAAATAATTAATCTTTAATTATTTAATTCACTATTAATTATCTTTAATTAATAATTTGCCCTTAATTAATCACATTAATTAATTAACCATTAATTAATTATTGTTTTAATCACTTGAGTAATCACCCTTTAATTACACACATTAATTAAGCGTCTTTTAATTTAAAGATAAACCATTGACTTAATTAATCACTCAATTGCCATTTAGATCTTATTTAATTAATCTATAAACTAAATAAGTTATTCATTTTGATTAACGGAAAAAGATTTATGAATTATAAATCAAATCAATCTTCGTAAATTTAAGGTGAAACTCATTCTGATATTTACAAATATGTTTAAAAACTTTTATCCCCAAACTTACCTTTTACTTTAAGCAAAGTCTTAAACTAATTTATTTAAATTTCAAAACTGTGCTTCTAAAACTAAAAAAAACTGGGTTTAGATCCTACTTCGGGTCCTACCCGAGCTTTTACTCGAAACTGCTTCGAGTCATACGCGACACTATTTTGCTTCGAGCAAATTCCTGAATCCCCCGAGTCGCCCCCGAGTTCCACCTCGTCTTCGTCTTCCCCAAACCATCGTCACGCAGCAGACATCAAAGCGTGCACGTGTACGTGCACGCCACCTCGCCGCCGTTCTGGTGGCCATCGCAACCTCCAGCAAGTCGAAAAACTCACTCACACTCGAGATCAACTTCGATTCGATACCAAATAACTCGAAATCGAAATTCACCCTTTCGTTAAAACTGTAACTCGAACATACCCAAGCTGAAAACGCCTCGTCCTCCTCACGCCGTTCATCAGAAAACCCACAACTCCAGCTTCCTATTGTCGATACCCAACTCTATTCTCCCTCTCAATTTCATGCAGCTCGATCGCTTATTAGAGGCGAACACACCACATTACAGACACGTTCAAAACTCGAGGCTAAACCCTAAGTCAATCTCGTTCGACCCGGATTTGTTTTTGAAAAATATTTTCAACAATTTTTCCAACATCCCAGATGTTCAAGCAAGCTTCAGTACGAATCCCAATATTTATAAATGATTCAATGATCAGGAATTTAGAAAAATGCAAATTGATCAAAATTTCAAACTGCTTTTTAACACTTCATTAAAAATCTTCACTTTTGCTTTTAAAAATCATGAATATCAGTATTGATTCAGATTTTAAACTTGAATTATTATTTTTCAAAAATCAAATTTATCAAAATATAAGTTGACTACCTGTAAACAATGCTTCCTGCAGTAATATTTCACTAGTTTCGAATTATTTACCAATTATCTTTACTAAAGATTATTTTTAAAAATAACTCCATGTTATTATAAACATTTTCTTTTCAGGAATTATAACCTGAATTGGTTTAGATGAGGAGATATGATTTTTCTTTCTATTTATCACACTTGATTCTGTGATGTAACAGAGGCTAATATATATACGGGCATATAAATACAAATATTTGCATATATACAGACATGCAATGATATTCATACAAACACACTTTATATCATGACAAGCATCAGGTATTTATCACACACAATCAAAGTATTAGAGAGGTTAGCTTGCTCACCTGAAAACAAGTTTGAACAGAGGAAGCTTTATGTTTTGAAGGCTGTATGTTTGATCTGCCTTTAACCCTGTTCTGCTTCCTTTTAAGTTGAATGATTTTGAGTTTGTCGATGATGATAGTTGTCGATCTTGTTTAGTTTTCAGGTTGTAGTTTTTATCTTGGTTTTATTTAGTTCGAATGGAAAATGAAAAACTGATAAGGGAAAGTAATTTACAGAGTGAAGTATAAAACATGTTACAGGGTGCACTACTTTATACAAAGCAGTGTACAAGATGTACAAATTTCAGAAATGGTTTCTTTGCTTGGTGGCTGAAATGGCATGCTTTTGTACTTAGAAAAGATATTTGTATTAGCAAGCATTTAATGCTACTGTCCTTATAAATGTTATTTCCCTTACCAGCCTACAAACTTTTGATTTTTGTTGATCTTAAGTCTGCATCTTGATTTACAAGCTACATGCATACTATCTTTACTTACCAGCGTACATATCTACTAGATTTTAGTTGTACTTAAGACTGCATATCCATATATTTGAACCACTTGTTTTACATACTTACCCTATGCAAGTTTATTTTCTAACAAGTTACTATAGTTGAAAGTGCCGATTTTTATTTTGAGGCTGGTCAACCCTCTTATATATTTTATTTCCTTGTTTTACAAATTTGAAATGTGATTGCAGATTATTTCTCATTATTTACTTGCCTAAACAGATTTTTTTGTTTGAATGCAAATGAATGTAAGTGAATGTTATTCTAACATATTATTTAAATGTTAAGTGTATTTGTTTTCCTCCTTATAATTATTATTTGGTAATATAAATGAATCCAATTTTTTTAACATGTTGTTAAATTTTATTTATGTGTTACTATATATGTATTTTTCATAATTTATTTTATAAATTCAAATTATCATAAATTCTTATCTATTTGTTACTTTATATTTTTATAGTCAATCTTAAATATAATTTCTATTTCTAATTTTAAATGTTTATTTTTAACTTTATATTTTATAACTTATACATGCCCGTATACATATATATTCATGGCGGGGAAACTCGCAATCCATTTATAATATATTTGACAAATTTTTATTCAAAAATCCCTTTAATTATCAATTTAAATTAATTAAAAATCTGGGGTCGTTACAACTATGTATGGAGGTTTGACTAGCAGAGATTTGGAAGGAGTGAACCGGAGTCCGTTTACTCATGAAATCAGGATAGCTCGTAATCCACCCAAGTTCAAGCTACCTGGCGTGGAGGTATACAATGGCAAGGCTGATCCAACCGATCACCTGATGAGATATACCAGACACATGGAAGTGCTGGGGGCATCGGAGGAGGAAATGGCCCGGTGTTTCCCTTTATACTTGACGGTCTTAGCGGCAATGTGGTTTAGGCAGCTGGAAGAAGGATCTATCAGGACCTGGAGAGAGTTGGTGGACAGGTTTTTGGGACAGTTTCGGGTTCATATCAAGAGACTAAAAACGTGATGACGCTAACGTCGATAAAGCAAAGGACGGATGAATCACTCAGAGCTTTTCTAACTCGATTCAACGCGGTAGTTGCTTCAGTGGATCGGCCGAATCCGTCGATGGTTTTGATGGCGGCGGTGTCGGGAGTTAGAGAGGATTCGGATTTTAAGGTATCTTTAATACGAGACCCACCACTGGATCTCGGGGAATTCTTTCACGAAGCTGAAAGATTCCTTCCACAAGAAGACGCGTGGATGAACTTAAAGTTAAAGGAGGTGAATGCAACCGAGGGTGGAGGACCATCCAGTAGAGGTTCGGATAAAGATAAAGAGAAAAGGAAGTTGGATGATGATTCTGAAAAAGCTAGGAAGCGATGGAAGGATCCAAAGGTTTCCACATACACGGGATTAAACGAGACACTGGAGCGGATATACATGGAAACCCGGAATCGCCTTCCTTATCGAAGGTCGGCTAGGAGAGAACCATCCGAGCGGGAGAGGGCATCAGGAAGGCATTGTCTCTTCCACGATTTGGACGGGCATGATACCAACAGCTGCAGGCACTTAAAGGACATAGTTGAGGAGCATGTGAGGAATGGACAGTTGAGGCAGTATGTTGGGGCTCGGAATGCAGCGGCGGAGCAGGAGTAACCACCGCCTACCTCAAGCCATGAGGGTGTGAGGCCCAGGAATGATGGTCGATTGGTTATCAATTGACCGGGGTAATATGAAATAAGTAACAAACCATTGACAAGCAACCAAGTCATTTACACATGTATGGGGACGGAGATAGCCCCTAGGCATGCTCTGAATGATGATAAACCACGAAGCTATGGTTTGCGAAATCTGTTTTTTGTTTTGGATTGGACACTTGGTTTTCTGGTTTGGTTTTGGAGTTTGGTTTGAACTCCTGGTTTTGTTTGCTTTCTGGTTTGGGTTTTCGTTTGGATGATTGGTTTCTGTTTTGGATGCTGGTTTGGATTTCTGATTTATTTTTTTTTTTGACTCGGATTTTGGGTTGGATTTTGACTGGATTTTTGTTTGGGTTTTGATAAACGGTCGTTAGGTATGGATTATGCCTGGCAAGGGGTGGGTCGTTTTGCTCGAACACGGTAAAGTGACTCATTCAGGTCATCGAGTATGGACTATTCTCGATAAGGGTCCGGAGAGACTAGGATTCGACCTAGGACTTAGGCCTTGCCTTATCAATTGTTATTTTCAGGTCGCTGAGTATGGACTATGCTCGGCAAGGGTCCGGAGAGACCAGGATTCGGCCTAGGATTTAGGCCCTATATTATCGGTTATTATTTCAGGTCGTTGGGTATGGACTATGCTCAACAAGGGTCCGGAGTGACCAGAACTCGGCTTAGGACTTAAGCCCCGGCATTATCTATGTCCAGGGACACTGGACCACGGTCGTCGGGTGTGGATTGTGCTTGGCAAGAGCCCGGAGAGGTTATGGATTTGGATATCGGCCCGGAGAGGTCCTGGATTCGGTTATTGGCTATTGGATAAGGATTGATTAGGACTCGGTTATCGAGTTTGAATGGATATGGAATTGGCTAAGGCTTTGGTTATTGGGTTTGGAATTAGGCATCGACTCCAAGCAGTCAAGGATGATGTACTCTGATGATATGGCTATGGACTTCGGATATTGGATTCGGAACTATTCAAAACATGCCTTATTATCACAAGGCATGTTTTGGGGGGCAAATGTTATCCCACCTTTTGGTCAAAGTTGGAATATCAACAAATTGGCAAGGAATGATGGATATCAGGACGAAATCAATTGGATGTGATGAACTGGGTTAGGAGTGGCTACGTTTCGAATTTTAGGTCAATCGGAGTTCGTATGCTCGAGGTATGGATGGATCAAAGTATGTGAATGTTGGTTCGAGTCGATACATTTCATATCGATCGTCAAGCAACATTTCGAATCGATATCGTTCGTATCGATCGGCAGTGGTTCGCATCAATGGCTTTCGTATCGATCAGATTGGTAGGCAAGCGAGCGATGGTTTGTTCGACTCGAGCAGTTCGAATCGATTAGGATGGAGACAAGCAGCGTACTTCGTATAGACGTCTTCGTATCCATCAGGTAAAGCCTCGCTCGTATCCATCAGGTAAGGCGTCGTTCGTATCCGTCATTGTGTCTAGTTTTGTACCCATTTGTTGGCCCTTCATGCGCTTTTCGTATCGATCAATAATTCACCATTTTGTATCGGTCAGTTCAAAGATCAATACGAAACACATTCCTGGAATCGATATGAGAAAGAACATGAAGTATTGATGCGAGCAATTGAGTACGAACGTAATGGCGAAGCAGTGGGCACGAACGAGCGTGAAGCGTGGATGCGCGCAAAGATCGACCATGATTCAAGGGAAGAAACACTTAACTCGGCACGAAGTTAGGATCATGCCTGGGAAGTAGCGCCACGTCAGCAGATAAGCGCGTGCTAGATCAATTCGAAATGGAGCGATACGAAGCAATGGATGCGAAATCGACAGCCTTCGGTAAACACGAGATTGCATCGATCATATCTCCTAAACCACAGATCCAAATGCAACGAATTTTTCACAGCAGCTTGCATACAAGGTAAAGAACAATCCTGCCAAGTTTCAGCTCGATTGGATCATTTCTTGATGGATATGAAATTACTTCGTATCGATCGCAGATCGAGTCGAAACTTGGTGGGGTCGGTCGCGTGGGCCCCCTCATGTGCCAGAAGGAGTCTCCCGAAGTTTGAGTGCGATATCAGCCCCCTGCACCTATAAATAGCCTCCTGAAGCCTGCAGAAAAGGGATCTTTCGGCCATCCAACGTCCAGACTCTGCTGGATTCAATTCTACGCTTCAATACAATCATTTTACTCGAAATCCTTCATTGTAACTGCTGTAATCACCTCTAACCAGCAAGGATAATCAATAAAAGATAAAACTTTGAAGTGGACGTAGGCCGGAGATAGCTGAACCACTATAAATTATGTGTTTCTGTTCATTATTTCTGGATTGTTGTTCGTTGTTTGTCTAAATCTGTGATTTGTGTTTGGAATATTGCTGATCTACATTCATAACTTGGTGCTTTCACGATATTTGGGGTTTGTGCCCATTTTTGGCACAAACAACCCTCTTATGCTTGACACCCTTCTCTAAGATGTACGAGCTCAAAGGTTGTACTTTTGTTTAAATCAATAGTGTTGTGTTGTTGGAAATGGCAATGTGGCATTTTAAGTGAAAATGTTCTAAGAAAGGTAAACATTACCTCAAGCCTAACGCCTGGGGAATTGTGAAAAAGGGTTGCTTCAAGGCTAAGTGATTCGCAACCATTAGTTTATGATATCACCTTTCCAGATTTATTTATTTCTACCAGCCATAACATTGGGTTTGAATTTTATAGTGTATGCTATGAGACGTCTCGAAGAGGTCGGGAACGGCCGATCTGATATCATATTCGGTGCTATCTGTACCATCTGTTGGTCTTGGGTAGGTCGGTCTTAATTCGTAGAGGACCATCCGTTGGTGGCCTTAGTACATTCCTCTAGTAATGTACTGTACGGGAGGTAGTACCTTACCTCACTATTCATTGGAAATCCATTCTCCAAAAAGTGCCTTCGGACTTAGTTGTAAACCTATTACGCCGTCAAATTTAACCAATGTAACAATTTCGGCTATTTGAATATGTTTATTTGAAAGGTTTTCAAAAAATGTCATTAAAAATAATATCATTGGATTTTATGTAGAAATGATTTGGATATCATATGGTAAAAACCCGTTTTGTGTTTATGTGCGTGGTTTTATGAGATACCCTTTGTTTTCAAATACTCGTATTGTGAATTTCACACACCAGTCCCATGACGGACCTGGAGTTTATTCTTTCCCTTAAACTCTGGATGCCCTATTTTTTCGGGCAGCCTAGTAGTCAGGTTTAGTGTGGAGCATTTTGAAAGAGCTCGGATCATGGAGCTAGAAGATTCTTCTGAAGATTGTTATCCATTTCCACCACACTTATGTACTATCGTATTCCACATTTGTAGGGATAGAGATTTATAACTGTCCATGTTGATGTTAAGTTAAACGCTGATAAATGTATTTAAAATTTTCAGCTGTAAAGATTATATGTTGAAATAATATATGTTATTCCATTCGTGTAAGATTCTATTCTGTCTTTATTTCTTCTTTCCCTTAATGGTCGGGTTTTCTAGCACTTGAATTTGCAGCACATGAATACCGAGGATGTATTCATGTCGATTTTCGAGGGTCAAAAATCCCATTCGTTACAACGTACATATACACATATATTTATTCCTTAAGTTATTTTGGGTTTCTAAAATGTTCAACCTTTAGTTTACAAATTTATTCCAATGATATATATTATAAATTTGTCGTATAATATATATTAATAATATCTTATTTAATTAATTTTAATTAATTTACCTTTTAACTAATTTTATATTAGTATTCGAATGCAACTTTTATATTGGACATGTCTACTATAACTTTTATAGTATAAAGATAATAACCTTTATAGTAATACCTATATATCATATGTATATACATACTATAAACTTTATAGTATAACACATATATCATATATGTGTGTGTTATTATTTAATTGATTAATCTTTGACTAATATGTTCAATTAATTAACTTTTAATTAACTTATTTTTATTAATTAATCTTTAATTAATTTATTTAATTAAACAATTATAATTATATTATATTAATCTCAAAATTTTATCTTATACACATACATGTATACTTATGTTATCTTAAGCGCCTTAAAATAACATAACATATATCAATATATATAATACATGTATGTAAGTTTTAACTAATTAACCTATTTAATCAATTCACTTTATTGGTCTTATTAAGAAATTTTAAATTTTGAAATTAGCATTTAAATATTTTCAAACATTTTGAAAATATCATTAGCTTTTCAAACATTTTGAAATCATATGTTGTATTATAACTTTTATAATAAACATGTTTATATTTTAAGTTTAACTTTTAAATTTAAAATCTTTTATTTGATTTTCAAAATAATTTTGAAAAATAAGCCCAAGGCCTAATTCAAAATGGGCATTTTCAATTAGGGGAACCCTTTGGGCTCACTTCACCTTTCAGGCTAGGCTAGTAACCACGTAGGACAGGGTACTTGATTATACAATTACAATCCTAGACATTATCTTTCTAGACACCGTACTAAGTGACAAAGCTTAATTAGTTAGCCTAACATGACTAATTTAAACTGCATAGGCTATTGGGCTCCGATACCATTGACGGAACCGAGTCAGCCCGTAGTGGAAAAAAGGGGCAGATTTCAAAAAAATTCCTTTATTTTGGATCTTTAGGGCCTATGAATTCTAAAGGTTTTATTAGATCCTATCCAATATTATTTTAATGAAATCATATTTTATTAATTTGACTTTGTTTTTTTAATTTAATCAAGTGTCGTATATGAAATGGGTTTGAATATATCAAATATATCCATTCTTTAATTATATGTCAAAATAATTAAACATAAGACAAGTGTTATCAATCGATGACAAGATATATACACGTAAGTAGGAATAAAATTGATAGATAATCACATAGGGGGTCAAAGGAAAAATAAATAAAGAATGACACGGATGACTGATTTAACTTCCCTTTTAATTGTATGTCAAAATAGTTAAACATAAGACAAGTGTTATCAATTGATGACAAGATATATACCAGTAAGTAGGAATAAATCGATGGATAATCACATAGGGGGTAAAAGGAGAAATAAATAAAGGATGACATGGACGGTTGATTCAACTTCCCTTTTGGTAAACTCAATTAATGCAGCATAATTAAGAATTAATATGTGTCATGACATAAGAATGTAAATAGTCAACAATAATTTATATATGTATATTATTGTCTCATTTTAAATTATTTAATAATAATAAAAAACTAATTCATGTTACGACAATATGAAATACATATAATAAATTATATATGCATATACGTATAGTTTTAATTATGTGCATATAAGATTCAATCAAATCTTTCTAATTAATACAAATTAGAGAGTTGTTGCAATCGGTTTAAAATTTAGATTTATTGTCAAAACATCCTTTTATTCCTATGTAAATTTCTATTACGATACAAAAATAAATAATATATACATATAAGATTTCAAATCTAAGATTACACATTGTTTTGACTGATTAAAACATGGATCTATAATTAAAAGATTATACTAATCATATACAAATTTCATTTTTAATTTATTAAAATAAAGTCCAATCAACCAATATGAATATACAAATTTTCAGATCTAAAGAATCGGACTTTGAATTGAGTGTTTAGAACATAATCTATAATAAAACATTTTATTTCAATATATACAAATTTTAGTTTTAATTTAACAAAATAAAAGACCAATTAGATATTATGAACATACCAATTCTCACATCTAAAGAATTAGACTTTGAATTGAGTGTTTTGAACATAGATATATAATAAAACATTGTATTTAAACATATACAAAATTTTAATTTTAATTTTACAAAATAAAAAACAAATTAGTTAATATGAACATACAAATCTTCATATCTAAATGATAACACTTTGATTTGAATGTTTAAAACATTAATCTATAAATAAACATTTTAATCATATCCAAAATTCAATTTTGATTTATTAAAATAAAACCCCAATCAATTCATTCAACAAACAATTCAAACTACTCAACAATTTTCGAATTAAATGAGGCAATGATATGCAGATACAAATTATGATAATCAATTTTTTTTCATCAAAAAATACATCAAATGTGATTATCTATAAAATGGAAAACATACCTTAGTGCCAAAGCCTTAAAGCATACCTTGAAAAATAAATTCTCCTATTGAAATTCTTTCCGATTCAAAAGGGCGCTAATCTTTGAATCATTGACCTTTTGCTATCAAATAGATGTTGGATCTGAATTGATTGAGTTTTTTTATGGAGAAAGGAGGATGAATTTTAGGCATCAAATAATGGGAGAGGATGCTCAAAAGTTATTTGTAGTTAAGGTTAGGGATGCTTATATAGTGGATAGAAAGAAGAGAAGTGTGGATCTAATCCTATATCTTTTTCCTTCAATCTGAGCCATCCAAAATCATGCCCCTTACTTCCAAAACCTGTAATGACCCAAGATTTTAGGAATTTATTCTGACAAATATAAATGAATTCAAAATAATTTTTGAATAAATTTTGAAAGGGGATTGATATAGCTTGATAGTGTATCAGTATGTGTGTACATGTGTGCACAGGAAATGCACATGAACTAAAGCTAAAAATCTTTGAACTTTAAGAATAAATACATATTGATATGTATGAGAATATATATATATATATATTAAATCCTTAAAAGCTGAATGCATAAGTAAATATACATATATGGATGCTACTGAATATTTTTGAGTATACATGTGCATGTGTGTGTCAATACAGAATGATGTATAAATATATATATATATATATATATATAGGTGTACTAATTATTTCAGTAAGACTTATTGTTGGGTGTGTTTCCAACCCCATCGAACCAAAAGAAAAGAGGGAGCCAAGCCTCTCCTCCTCGATGCCGAACCAAGGGCAAAGCCATTGCCACCGATCCAGAACACCACCATTCAAGCACCGGTTCGGCCTCACTACCGGTCCAATCACCACGTCTCCATACCGAACCAACTTACTCCCGGACCGAACCATGCCGAACCACGACTCCAACAACCCACTGCCGAACCAACTATCCCCCCTCATCACCATTCCACCATGACCGGATCAACAACACCACACCACAAGCTACCGAGCCAAATGCCCACTCGCTGCCGAACCATCCATCACCGGACCAAACTCCGCTTAGCAACCACCGATCCAACCTCTACCGAACCAACCACTCCAAGCACGGCCGAACCAAGCTCCGCCGAACCAGATGTGCCAGGCCAGATTGCTTCAGTCCAGGCCCACCAGCAGCTATATACATCCAAGACCCCTGCCCCCAACCTCACTCTATAAATAGAGGGGCAGGGGTACAACAATGGCAGACAAGTTTGAGAGCTCAAACACGGAAGGAACTCTTCAAACAACTTTCTTTTACTTGTATCAAAGCTTTGTACTTGTAATCATAAAAAAAAGAAGAGAAATAACATATAAAGTGGATGTAGGCACATTCTGGCTGAACCACTATAAATCTGCGTGTCTTTTTACAGTTTAGCCCCTGTTTTTTACGTATTTGCATAAATCGCTCAAATTACTAAGAATAACATACGATCTACTAAATCATACAACTTTGAGATGTTTGTCCATTTTTTGTGCAAACACTTATATAAATATATATATATGTTAATAAAATACTAGAGTTCAAATTAGTAAGATAAAATATACAGACATATTTTAGTATATAGGAAGAAAGAAAGAAAAACTGAAGATATAAAAAGGAGTAGTCCTCTTGTAAATAAATAAAGAAGGTACATACCATTTACATGAAAGCTAAAAATAGAAAAAAATAAGATAAAACAGAGAAATGTTTGCTATAGGCAAAATTAGGAAGAGTATTTGATAAATAATAAAATCAAGTCACATTTTTGGCATGATTGTAGACAAAGGAAAAAGTATTTTCTGAAGAAAAAAAAGTAACCACTTTTCTCTTCACCTAAATTATGCCGGGAAGGGTAGAATTTTGGGTTCAAGAAAAATACAGGTAACATGATTTTTCTGGTGGGCAAAAATGGCTTTAGCCAATACCCAAAACCCTAAGGAAGACCCTGTA
Organism: Allium fistulosum; assembly: GCA_030737815.1. Lineage (NCBI taxonomy): Eukaryota > Viridiplantae > Streptophyta > Magnoliopsida > Asparagales > Amaryllidaceae > Allium > Allium fistulosum. The sequence goes on from CM060902.1 coordinate 1,017,895,907, forward strand.
TATATACATGTATATGCAGCAGCCTCCTCTCCTTCTCAGAAAAGAACTTTGAAAAAAAAGAAACAACACCATAGAAATCATAAGGCAAGGGAAGGAAGAGAGCTTGAGGCTAAAGGCAGAAGTTCATCAATTAATTAAGGAAGCAAAGAAGAGAGCTAGGTGAGAAAACTCACTCAAAAATCTAAGGCAATAAGTCCTAATATAGGCAGCCAGTTATAAGTAATTTTCTTAAAAATGTATTTTCATATGAGAATATTTATCTGTGATTTTAAAACTGAAAAGGTTTTGATCCTCTTTGGTTGTTTTACTTGTTTATTTATAAGAAAGTTTTATGTGTAGTTAGTATACATATATGTTTTATAAATCCAGATCTCTGATATGTTAATGTTTAGGAACATAAACAAATACCCAGAAAATAAAATGTTGAAAATAGGCAAGTAGTATTGGTTTTGGCTCAACCCAGAAAGATGTAAACAATGTTGAGCTGCAATATACTCATGTATAAGTGCTGAGGCTTGAGACAAAAAGGAATTAGGGGTGCAATAGGGTTGCCTATGTGCTGATGCTCCTGATTCAATGAAAAAATATATATGTTCATATGCATAGCAAACAAAATTTTGTGATTCAGTGAAACCAGGTCATTCTGAGTTTAACTCAAGCACAAATGTTTGCAAAAGGAAAAACTCTCTCAAAAGCCATAAGCCAATGTTAGTTGCCTATACCCTTTTTAAAAATACCAGAATGTATATATATATATATATATATATATATATATATACAGAACCTTATTTATTTAGTCACCAATGGTTGTTTGCTTGCTCGTCTCTGTATGGTTATGAATAATATGAGATGCCATGATATGGATGTTTTTAGTTAGTGAAATGGATCACTGAATGATTTAGTCATGAAAAATCAAAAGAGTTATTATTATTAACTTAAACCTGATTAGGAAATTGGGGTCAAGAACACTGCAGGAATGACTTGTTTTCTTGAGTAATACAAGTTGACACATGGCTTGTTTAAGTCCTGAGATCTTTGTGTAATGGAGTGAATTAGTTCATTACACTGTGTCCATTGATTCATAAATATTGCAGATGAGACCAGGATAGATAAATATACCAAGGGAATAATATTTGAGATGATGAGAAAACTAGAGTTTTTCCCAGATTTGAAATATGAGGATTGAATAAATGATTTAACTCATATTGGTTATTTTCCTGTTGGTGTGAATGATTGTTTGATTATGACTGAATTGTATGCTTGAATGTATGTGCCATATTTATATATATATATGGAGTCTCTGGAAAGAAAAATTAAAGTGTGCACATGCACCATGACACAGAGCATGCACGCAAGTATGATCTGATTCTAAAGGGCAGAATTTTATGTATATGTATTTAATTTGATTTTAACCTAATTAACTAATTGCTTTTGTGAATTTTCTCATACCAGACATGTGTCTGACCCTAGTGTGCTAATGGCATCTGGGGTGTCTCATTTAAAATGAGGCAGTTTCAAATGCTTTTTCAGGGATTGCAGCAACTAAGTAGGAGTAGGAGCAAGGCTTTGAGAAGAAGATTATAGCATGCTAAACTTAGTTAGATAAGAGCCAAAATGATAAAATTCGCATGTATTAATGATTTAAATTGTTACTTGTATTAAGTGTTGAATATGGGATGGATATTTTGTTAAGTATTTTATTAAGAGATTGACTTGTATCTGGAATTTATGAATCTAGTTAATATCTGATATTAAAGAAGTTAATCAAAATATTGTAAGTGGATTTAGTAAGAACACCATGTTGAAAACTGAATGATTACATTTTATAAATGTATTAGTCAATTTTGAGTCTTTAGAAAGGATTTAAGTTTTGGGAAATCTGGATAGTTGATTCTCAGAAAAATTAAATGGTTTTATCTTTCAAACATGGTAAGTGTATACAAAAGATAATAGGCATAGGTTGAATGTTTTCAGATGACTGCAAGGTTCCCATAATCTAACTTGTTTCATACCAATGTTTCATGTCTTATTTTTAAATAAAGGAAGGATCTGTAATAAGGGAATTGAAAGCCAGATCCAAATAGTTGCAGTTATATATGCACATAAACATGTTTTGTGCAAATATTAACACACCTTTTCCTTTGTATCTGTAATAGGAATCTGAATTTTCATTCAGATTTTAACCAAATGCACTTTAAATTCCAGACAGATTTTATAAGAAGAAAATCAAACATGAATGGAATTTTTATTGCATATAACACTGTACTATGTGTGGATTGATTAAATCCAATCAATCCAATCTCCTCTTGTTTTCCAGAACTCTGATTTAAACAAGAGAGGCATATACATCCTCACATGTATGTGCTTATCTTTGTGAAAGTACTGATATATTTATATTGGTTAATTGTTTTGATCCTGGATATATTTTGGTTTATTGGAAAAAGAAAATGACCCTGGAAAATATAATTGTAATAAATGATCAATCTATATATCATCTCCGATAGCTCTAAGGAAGTTTAAATCGAACTTAAAAGTGTAAATGAATGTAGGTGGACATCCAGACACATATAAATTAAATGTGCATATGCATGTACATAGAAATCGAATTTAGACGTCAGTCTGAATAATTTAGACGTCTGAGATTAAACTTAGACGTCAGTCATAATAATTTAGACGTCTGAGGTTAAATATAGACGTCTGTCAAAAAAATTTAGATGTCTGAATTCAGTTCAAAATGTCTTTTTTTCTCTGTTTCAATTTTTGATCTCTGAGCCGTCTGTTATAATTAGATAGACGTCTGTAATTAAGTTTAGACGCCTGTCATAAGAATTTAGACGTCTGAACTGCTGATTTTGTCTAATTTTCCTATTTAGAAAAGAAATAAGTGGCTATGTCAATAGCTTGTATGGCATTTTGATTTCTACGTTGTAACGACTCGGATTTTGCCCGCTCGAAAATCAACATCCGTACTTCACATTGTACTAGAATGCCGCAGATTCGACCGTTCAAATCCGATTCGCCGGAGCTATAACACCATTAAGTATAACAACACAGCGGAAAAAGAATATATCAATTACATAACATTGATACAATGACAGGTACAATAGAATGATACAACAGATATCAATATACATCAGAGATATGATACAAGAAATAGCAGCGGAAAAGAAAAGATAACATCAGCAGCGGATAGAATATCCCCAATAGAATGCTCCAAGATAAGCAACGTCAATCCATGAACTCCAAGAACTGACTAGCTCCAGATAATCTACCAAACCTGAATATCTGAGAAAACCCAACTCTAGACTGCCCGTGTGGAAAATAGTGGGCACCCAGAGTTTAGGAAGGGAACAATAAACTCCGAGTCAGTCATGGGACTGGTGTGAGCAACAAAAACAGTTTATCTTTAAAACAAGCAACAAAGGCTTTTAAACATTGAAATCCGTAATGCTTTTCGAAAATGAAACTACCATAAGGCCTCCCGCCACACACACAATGCAATCGCAGAATTGGAGGAGATTTCTCCTTATGATAGTCAAACATGCTTACTACGCAAAATCAAAACTCTTTTGATATTATTATCATTAGTGCATAGTGTCGAAAACCATTTCGAAAATATAATATTAATCTTAGCCAGCATACAACCATTGTTGTATGCCTACTATAGCTACTACGTTCAATAGCAGGTTACCGCCACATTCCATAGCAGGTAATACAACTAAAACCGTACAGGGTTCGTATTGTTTCTTTGGATTTCCAACAAATGATCAGGCAAAGGAACTTCCTTACCGAAATAGAAACGCCTCTGGAAAGACGCCCCGGATCCTAACCGGATCTCTGCAAACAAAAGGTCGACGCTACCTCACGCTATACAGCTGTAACTAGGTAACTAACACACTGACGCTACCTCACGCTGTACAGCTGTAACTAGGTAACTAACACACGAGTCATGTCATCCCTCGGTCGTTACCGACCTTTATCCGCGGGATCCCGAAAACCAACAAAGCAACATCATACAGTAATAAATTACCGTGTCCACATGAGTTAAGTATCTGGGCTCCATACCATGATACCACCCTTTATCCAGAAGGAAATGACATACCCTAGGGGCGCTACCCCTACAAACCTTTGTCGCAACATTCCTGTTTCGACCATTACCGGGTTGTGAGGCTCGACGAAGTCTCGTCCACAAAGCTACGCTTTTTCACAAAGCCACGCTTTTTCACAAAGCCACGCTTTTTCACAAAGCCACGCTTTTTCACAAAGCCACGCTTTTTCACAAAGCCACGCTTTGATCAACAATTGATCAGCAGCACTTCGTATGCCACATTACCAAATTGGGAATGTATCACTAGTAACCATCAACTACATAACCTCTGAGCTCGTACGTCTCAGAGAAGGGTGTTAAGCTAAGAGAATAAATTCTCCGCCACCAACAGAAATGTATTTGATAGAAACCAGCTTTACATCTCAAAGTGTAACGTCAGACACACATCCATACAAGTCTGTTCCGGGTTCGAACAGAACCGAAGGCACTTCCAAAGAAGCCCTTGCAATCCGGGTATTCACAATCCTGATCGGACTTCCCATCACTTAGGAAATCTCTATACCGTAGCTACTCAGTGCAGAGACAATCGATAGGTCATCCTATCGCTCTTGCAAATACCCGGTCTTCACCACCGGTCTTCAAATGCTATCCATATCGTCGTATCACTATTCGGAATGGGTTATATGACACAAAGGTCCTTTCCCGGCTAAACCGAATAACGAGCGCAATTAAAAATCATATGGATACTGGGGTCTCAGTTAAATCACAGCTTAAAGCCCAAAACTTTTCATTCGAATGGTTAAAACAAATTACCATTTCCAATCTTTTAAACAAAAAGATTCATTTCAAAAACCTTCACTGGTTTAAACAATTTCCACACTTTTAATCTTTTAAACAAAAAGATTCAATTCACAAAGTTCACCCCATTCACAAAGATTCATTCATGGATTTCAAAACAATTTCCATTTCAAGTGATTAACTCGTTAAATCTTTAAATCAAGATTTAACTTATAGCTTTCAAAACTCGTTTCCAAAGATTCATTCATAGTCTTTAAAAACAATTCCATTTCAAGTTGGATTAACTAGTCCGGTCTTTGAATCAAAGACTCATTTCATAACTTTCAAAACATTTCAATTCCATTTCAAACTTGAAATCTGTTAACACAATTTGGAAATCCTTTACTTATGTGAAAGCTTTTACTATTTGAAAACAAATAGTTTCGTTTCAGAAAAATCCAGTTATATTTACACGAGTTAAAACCCTTGAATTAAATTCAAATTCCCAAATCAATAATTTTAAAATGGTTTAACCCGTATATAACTTGTACATCATCTTTAACCCCTAGTTTCAAATCATAGAATTCAATTTCAAACTTGAATTCAATTTTAAATCAAATTATTTAAATTTTCAAAACTCGATCAAGTTATTCAAAATAACTTTTATCTTTGAAATCCCATTTCAAAAGCTTTTCACCTTAAACCCAAATTTCCAATTTCAAGATCAATTGAAATTAAAATTTCAAGTTCAAAACATCAAATTTAAATTATCTGTGACTTAACCGATTTCCACGTGAAATCCATATTTGTGTGTGTATGGTGTAGTCCAGGGGTTTCAGACAAAAGTGCACAACATCAATCATCACAGATATAACGATAAGCGGTATAATCGATAACGCTTATCTTCATTCACAGATTCATAGATAAAATAAATTTATCAGTCACAAAGATTCATTATTACACTTCGATGTGGGTTTCGGATAACCAACTGGAATCTGACTCCCTGTCGCATCGAAATTCAAATGTCGTTTACGGGTCAAGGGTTTTCATATTCACATAGCAATATATTCATCACAGGTATCACAATTCAGCATAAAGCAATTCATAGCATCATAATCACATAACAGAGATATCAATCCAATATGCAGCATTCAATGAAATCCAAACATCATAAGTAAGGTCAATTAATCATCTGACTAACTTAAATCAGATTAGTCACTAATCCTGGTTAATTACTGATTAATTACAAATTATTTTGGTTAATTAACCTTTAATTAATTATTCTCAAATTAATCACCTTAATTAATTTATCACATTAATTAATTATCCTTTAATTAATTATTGTTCAATCACTTGATTTATCAACCTTAAATCAATAATTAATTTCTTTTAATTACTTCCATTAGGTAATCATCTTTAAGTAATTAATCACCCTCAATTACTTATATTACTTAATTATCCTTAATCACCTTCATTAATTATTAAGTAATTTTTGTCAAAATCTTTAACTAATCTCATACTTAAATAAAAACAATTATTTAAAAGAATAAGTTAAAAATGTTAAAACTTGAATTTTGTTTAAAGTTTGAAAACTGTTATTATACCTACCCGGGACAAAACCCGAGTCAAATCTCGTTCTACCCGAGCTACTCCCCGGGTAAAATCACGTTCCCACCTACTTCGAGAAGAACTCTCGTTTCCCCGAGTACGACTTCGAGTTTCATTAGAACTTTCCCAGGCCAACTTCTTCTTCCCCAAAAATGTTCGAACCCAGATACGTGCACAACCACGTATACATGCACGAGCAATCGGAATGTCTCTGACCATCGCCTAGTTGGCCATCGAGTCGACTACGATCCCAACCACAACTCCGACCTCCCAAATCATCAAAAACCCTCATGAATCAAAATGGAACTTCCATCCTCAACTTGGAACTTCATCACCGAAGTCACCCAAACCTGAAACGTTGCCATTCGCCCAACCTCGTCCACCAGAAAATTCAAAACTTCGGCTACGAACTCGTCACCTTCCATACTACCATCCCACAAACCCATGTGCAACTCGATGCACGCGCGAAACCCCAGCGACCTCTTTTCCAACCTCGTCCAAAATTAGGGTTTAAAACTTAACCACCCTTTCGCCGACGCCATGGTCACCATGCACCCCTTCCATCATTTTTCTCGACTTCCACGCTCACTCACCTAGCCTCGGCCCAAACCCCAAGGTCCCTCAACGATGAGATCACTCGAATTCATCAAAACAAAGAAGTTCGAACAAATGAAAACTGCTCCTGGATTTTTGATCTAAAAATTATAAATCTTGCTTTAAAAATCAAGTTAAGGTATAAAAATTCAGATTTTATACTTGAATCCAGAAATCATTTAAGTCAAATTTTCAATATAATTTGAATCCTTCTGTTCTTCTTTCTCTTTGCTAAAATTAGCTCCAGATTTAGCTTAAAATTGTTTTAAATTTGATTTCATGTTACGACAAACAAATTTTGTTTATAAATCTAGATCTAAGAAGATCAGAGAAAAGAACTTGATTTTTCTTTCGAATTTTAAACCTGAGCAACCAGAGCAGAACAACTTCAGTGTACATCCATTCAGTGCATACATGTAAACACAATTCATATTTAAAGTCATACAATAATTATCACACATCACCTCAGTTACTTATTGCATGTATTCAGATTTCATATACTTAAACAAAGTGATGTTACTCACCAGATTTTTGAAAAGGCAGAGAGATTGATCTTTTTGTAAACTGGAAAGGATTGAAAAATGTATTTACTTTGATCTTCCTGCCAAATCATCTTGCTTCTCTGTTTTGCATTGAGTTGCTTGCTTGAGAATGTTTGCTTAAGTCTTGAAATGGAGTTTTATTTTGGTTTTACTTAGTTCGAAAGGAAAATGAAAACTGGAATGGGGAAAAATGCTTACAGGCTGATATATAAAACAGGGCATCATTTTCTTTTACAAAACAGTGTACATTTTGTACAAATTATCAGAGATAGTTCATAGTTTTGGAGGCTGAAAGGATTCTTTTATACAATTCGAATAGACTTGGTTTGCTGCTAATAAATGGAGACATTAAATGCTATTTGTACCTTATGTTATTTTTTATACTTATCCTATTTTTCTTATGCTTGCCTGCCTAGATTTTCACTTACATACTTACTTAATATTGTATGTTTTCTTTACAGCCTACAAAACTTTTGATTTAGTTGTACTCAAATCTGCATACCCATCATATTCGAACCACTTGTCTTCTAATTTGTTTACAAACTCTTGTTATTTTATTATGTATGTACTTATTGCTTTGCACATTTTCTTGTCTACATATATTTCTTTTAGTTTCGGCTGTACTAAAACATGAGATGACTTGATGTGCTTCTTTTACAAACTTCATTTGCTTTGCCTTCAAAAAAACTTTAATTCTGTGATGCTTTTAAATTTCCAGATTGCACTTGAAAACAGGGCTTTGATTTTGATCTTCTTTTGTTTTATAAACATATTATAAAAGTTGTTCTAGTTATGTTATAAATTTTCGACTTATGTAATTATACTTATGTTTTAACCATACTATTATATTTATTTTTAAAACCATTTACTTACACTTTAAATTCAAGTCAAAATATATATCTATATATTTACAATATTTTAAATTGAAATGATTCATACAGAATATACTTGAATCCGGGGAAACTCGCTCCATTTTATCGATTTAATTTTACAGATTGTCTTCAAAAATTCAATTAATTATCAATTTAAATTTAATTAAAATTCGGGGTCGTTACATACGTGATTTAAATTCCCTTTGATGGAAAAAAAAATCCTTATGAAATTAGGGTAGAAATAGGAGGGTCATTTCAGTTGGTATCAGAGCTATGTTGTCAACATAGTAGAAGTAAAGATCAAGTTCTTAGATAGAAATAAAATTTAAAGGAACTAAATATATATATCAATGTTTTCAGTGTGAAAAAAAAAACCACTGAAATAATAAAATTACCAATCAAACTAACCAGCTATGTAAATTATTATTAGCAAACTATGGTAGGGAGACCACCAAATCAGGGAGCAGGATCTTCCCATGCACCACCAATGGTCAATCTGCAAGACTTGGTGAGAGCATTTAGGGATGAGGCAGGACAAAGGCAAGAAAATCCCTATGAAGAACTCTCAAAATTACTTAAGACATATACTCATTTAGGAGGCAAAAGCTTTGAAGGGACAGAGAGTATCATGGAAATTCAAACATGGTTGAGAACATTGGAAAGAATTTTCAATGACATGCAACTTGATGATCAAAGAAAGAGGCAAGTGGCTTCAAGACAGCTAAAAGGAGTAGCTTTAGGCTGGTGGGAAGTAATCATTGCAGGAAGGAATGAGAATGAAATCACTTGGAATCAATTCAAAGAGATGTTGGAAGCAAGGTTTGTACCAGCATCAGCAAAGACTACCTTGCTAGAAGAATTTATTAGACTTAGACAAGAAACCATGACTGTCACAGAATACACTCAAAAGTTTGAGGGGCTTTCCACATATGGAGCAATGCTTGTGGCAGATGAGGCATCCAAAAATGATAGGTACATAAAAGGGTTGAACCCAGGACTTAGCAGAGCCATGTTACCCTATGCAGACAGGACTTTTGACCATGTGATAGACTTAGCTTTGAGGTTGGAACAGCATGACAAGGAAAGGGAGAAGTTCAGAAATTTTAAGAACAATAATACCAAGAAGAGTAAGGGGAGGTATCACCCTTATGATAAGAAAAAGGAAGAGGCCAGTAACAAAGGCACTGGAGATGTCAAAGCTAAGGAAACCAAGAAGAAAATTGTGTGCCATCAGTGTGGAAAAGAAGGACATATCAAGCCAAGATGTCCATAATTGAAAGGAGGAGCTTTCAAGTGCTATCTATGTGGGAAAGAGGGGCATATGAAGAGGAATTGTCCTGAGTACAAATAGCAAGGAAAATTGGCAAATTTGGAAGGAAAAGGCAAAGCCACAGTGGAGATTAACACTGAAAACCATAGCCAAGTGGAAGGTACATTACTTATTTGTACCATACCCATAGCAGTAGTATATGATACTGGGGCAACTCACTCTTTAATTTCTTATGAACTAGTTAAAATGCTAAAACTGAATTGCATATTGGTTGAAACCCCATTGCATATACAAAGTCCACTGGGGAGTTCTAGTGTTTTAAATATGATTTGTGTGGATGTGGAATTAAACATAGGAGGAAATATTTTTATTTCCAATTTATATGTTTTGAATTACCCAAATATAGGTGTTATATTGGGGGTAGACTGGTTAAGGCAATTTAAAGCCATAATTAATTTAGACTCATCCACCATATCATTGCAAAATTCTAGAGGTCAAAGAATCACAGTTTTGTGTGAAGTAGCTAAGGAAGGAAAACTATATCATTTAGTTGACTCAGAAAAAGATTTCAGTGAACTAACCATTGAAGAAATTCCCATAGTCAATGAATATTTGGATGTGTTTGGTGAGGTCAAGGGTGTTCCACACCATAGACCAGTAGAGTTCCAGATCAATCTAGTTCCAGGAGCAAGCCCAGTGATTAAAAAGCCAACTAGAATGGGGCCAAATGAACTAAAAGAATTAAAGAAACAGTTAGAAGAACTGGAAGAAAAGGGTTTTATAAGACCAAGTAATTCTTGCTGGGGAGCACCAGTGGTATTTGTTAAGAAGCAAGATGGCTCCTTAAGACTCTGTATAGATTATAGAGAATTAAACAAGGTAACTATTAAAAATAAATACCCATTGCCAAGAATAGATGATCTTTTTGATCAATTAGCAGGGGCAAAAGTATTTTCTAGACTAGACTTAGCATCTGGTTTTCATCAAATGAAGGTGGAAGAATCAAGCATCAAGTACACTGCCTTTAACACTAGGTATGGGTTGTATGAATTTTTGGTTATGCCATTTGGCTTGACCAATGCACCATCATACTTTTTAGATTTAATGAACAGAACCTTTAGAGATTGTTTAGACAAGTTTGTGCTTATTTTTATAGATGACATTTTGATTTATTCCAAAACAGTGGAAGAACATAAGCATCATTTGCACCTGGTTTTGTCTAGGTTAAGGGAAAAAGATTTAAAGGCAAAATTTTCAAAATGTGTATTTTGGAAAGAGGAAGTACATTTCCTTGGCCATGTTATATCTGCTCAAGGAATTTCTGTGAACCCCAATAAAGTAGTGGCTATTCAAGCATGGAAGAGGCCAAGCACTGTGAGTGAAGTGAGGTCATTTATGGGGATGGCAGGGTATTATAGGAGGTTTATAAAAGATTTTTCAAAAATTTCTACACCACTCACTAACCTAACCAGGAAGAACCAAGCTTTTGTTTGGTCAAAAAAATGTGAAAAGTCTTTTGAACAGTTGAAGGAGGCATTGGTGAATGCTCCAATTTTAAAGGTACCATATGGAAATGAAGAACTAGTTGTATACACTGATGCTAGTGGATTTGGCTTGTGTGCAGTGTTGATGCAACGAGGCCAAGTCATTGCATATGCATCCAGACAACTTAAACCCCATGAAGTAAGGTATGCCACACATGATCTCGAATTAGCAGCTGTGATCTATGCTTTAAAACTTTGGAGACATTATTTGTTAGGCACAAAGTTTGAACTGTACACTGACCACAAGTCTCTAAAATATTTATTTTCACAAAAAGATTTGAACATGAGGCAACATAGATGGGTGGAGTTCTTAGCTGCCTATGATTTTGACATACTCTATACACCAGGCAAAGCAAACAAAGTTGCAGATGCTCTAAGTAGACAGCATGCTAAATTGGCTATGATGATGATAGAAGAATTTAAAGACTTGTCTTTGCTAACTGAGTTAGAAATTGGGGAGAATGGTTGTGTGCACATGGATGAGCAGATGCATGGTGCACAAGAAGATAAAGGGAAGTTAAGCTTAATGACACTTCAACCAGATTTAATTCTGAAGGTAGGAAAAATGCAAGAACAGGATGCCAACTTATTAGAGAAGAAAATGCTCCTCTCAAGAGGGGAGGAAGTGATGAATTACCATATTGATAAAAATGGTTATATGAGATACCAGAATAGGATGTGTGTACCAGAGGACACAGAATTGAAGAAAGAGATATTGAATGAATATCACAGAAGTAAATACTCCATACACCCAGGCAACACAAAAATGTACCAAAATTTGAAAAGAGACTTCTGGTGGAAGGGGATGAAATCTGATGTAGCTAAATACATTGCCAAATGTATGACTTGCCAACAAGTCAAGGCTGAAACCCAAAGGCCATCAGGGTTGATGCAGTCTCTTAGTGTACCACAATGGAAGTGAGAAGACATATCTATGGACTTCATAGATGGACTGCCTAGATCTAAGAGAGGTAATACAAGTATATGGGTGATAGTTGATAGGCTAACCAAGGTAGCACACTTCATCCCAGTCAAGTCAGAAAGAACAGCACCAAAATTAGCTCAAATTTTTATAAAGGAAGTGGTAAAGTTACATGGCATTCCCAAAACCATTGTGAGTGATAGGGATATCATCTTCACTTCAAAATTCTGGAGAAGCTTTCAAGAAGCAATGGGAAGTGAACTATGTTTAAGTACTGCCTACCATCCTCAATCAGATGGGCAGACTGAGGTAGTAAACAAAGTTTTGGAGGACATGTTGAGGGCATGTATACTGGATTTTGGGGGCAACTGGGAAGATTATCTTCATCTAGTTGAATTTACATACAACAACAGCTACCAAAGCACCATAGGAATGGCTCCATTTGAAGCCTTATATGGTAAACCCTGTTTGTCACCTGTTTGTTGGGTAGAAGCAGGAGAAAGGTCTATTTTAGGACCTGAGTACATACAAGAAACTAAGGAAAAATTGAGTTGATAAGAAGAAGAATGGCAGCAGCTCAAGATAGGCAAAAGAAATTTGCAGACATGAGAAGAAGGCAGGTAGAATATGAAGTGGGAAATTTTGTTTTCATCAAAATCTCACCTATGAAAAATGTGCTGAGGTTTGGAAAACAAGGCAAATTAACCCCAAGATATATTGGACCATACAAAATTCTGGAGAGAATTGGTCCCTTGGCATATAAGTTGGAATTACCAGAAAACATGCAAGGTATACATGATGTTTTTCATGTATCACAATTGAGAAGGTGGGTCCATGACAAGGCAGAAATTCTTGAGACCCCAACCCAAGTGCAGATAAATCCTAATTTGATTTATGAAAAGGATCCAGTGGGAATTTTGGCAAAAGATGTGAAGAAGTTGAGAAATAAATCTCTGAAACTTGTGAAGGTACAATGGAGTCTTGATCCTAGTGATTGCACATGGGAATTAGAGGACAAAGTTAGGATGAATTATCCTAAGCTATTTTCAGATTAAAGGTAATTCTGATCTTTGATTGTTTTCTTTTTAGATGCATATGTTTTTAGTTATTATAGAACTAAAAATTTATTTGGTTGAGAATGTACTTGTTCTCTGAATTAAGTTTAAAATTTATTTTAAGCTTAGGTAAATTGTGGGACACAATTTCTAAAAGGAGGGGTGTATGTAATGACCCAAGATTTTAGGAATTTATTCTGACAAATATAAATGAATTCAAAATAATTTTTGAATAAATTTTGAAAGGGGATTGATATAGCTTGATAGTGTATCAGTATGTGTGTACATGTGTGCACAGGAAATGCACATGAACTAAAGCTAAAAATCTCTGAACTTTAAGAATAAATACATATTGATATGTATGGGAATATATATATATATAGATTAAATCCTTAAAAGCTGAATGCATAAGTAAATATACATATATGGATGCTACTGAATATTTTTGAGTATACATATGCATGTGTGTGTCAATACAGAATGATGTATAAATATATATATATATATATATAGGTATACTAATTATTTCAGTAAGACTTATATAAATATATATATGTGTTAATAAAATACTAGAGTTCAAATTAGTAAGATAAAATATACAGACATATTTTAGTATATAGGAAGAAAGAAAGAAAAACTGAAGTTATAAAAAGGAGTAGTCCTCTTGTAAATAAATAAAGAAGGTACATACCATTTACATGAAAGCTAAAAATAGAAAAAAATAAGATAAAACAGAGAAATGTTTGCTATAGGAAAAATTAGGAAGAGTATTTGATAAATAATAAAATCAAGTCACATTTTTGGCATGATTGTAGACAAAGGAAAAAGTATTTTCTGAAGAAAAAAAGTAACCACTTTTCTCTTCACCTAAATTAAGCCGGGAAGGGTAGAATTTTGGGTTCAAGAAAAATACAGGTAACATGATTTTTCTGGTGGGCAAAAATGGCTTTAGCCAATACCCAAAACCCTAAGGAAGACCCTGTATATATACATGTATATGCAGCAGCCTCCTCTCCTTCTCAGAAAAGAACTTTGAAAAAAAAAAGAAACAACACCATAGAAATCATAAGGCAAGGGAAGGAAGAGAGCTTGAGGCTAAAGGCAGAAGTTCATCAATTAATTAAGGAAGCAAAGAAGAGAGCTAGGTGAGAAAACTCACTCAAAAATCTAAGGCAATAAGTCCTAATGTAGGCAGCCAGTTATAAGTAATTTTCTTAAAAATGTATTTTCATATGAGAATATTTATCTGTGATTTTAAAACTGAAAAGGTTTTGATCCTCTTTGGTTGTTTTACTTGTTTATTTATAAGAAAGTTTTATGTGTAGTTAGTATACATATATGTTTTATAAATCCAGATCTCTGATATGTTAATGTTTAGGAACATAAACAAATACCCAGAAAATAAAATGTTGAAAATAGGCAAGTAGTATTGGTTTTGGCTCAACCCAGAAAGATGTAAACAATGTTGAGCTGCAATATACTCATGTATAAGTGCTGAGGCTTGAGACAAAAAGGAATTAGGGGTGCAATAGGGTTGCCTATGTGCTGATGCTCCTGATTCAATGAAAATATATATATGTTCATATGCATAGTAAACAAAATTTTGTGATTCAGTGAAACCAAGTCATTCTGAGTTTAACTCAAGCACAAATGTTTGCAAAAGGAAAAACTATCTCAAAAGCCATAAGCCAATGTTAGTTGCCTATACCCTTTTTAAAAATACCATAATGTATATATATATATATATATATATATATACAGAACCTTATTTATTTAGTCACCAATGGTTGTTTGCTTGCTCGTCTCTGTATGGTTATGAATAATATGAGATGCCATGATATGGATGTTTTTAGTTAGTGAAATGGATCACTGAATGATTTAGTCATGAAAAATCAAAAGAGTTATTATTATTAACTTAAACCTGATTAGGAAATTGGGGTCAAGAACACTGCAGGAATGACTTGTTTTCTTGAGTAATACAAGTTGACACATGGCTTGTTTAAGTCCTGAGATCTTTGTGTAATGGAGTGAATTAGTTCATTACACTGTGTCCATTGATTCATAAATATTGCAGATGAGACCAGGATAGATAAATATACCAAGGGAATAATATTTGAGATGATGAGAAAACTAGAGTTTTTCCCAGATTTGAAATATGAGGATTGAATAAATGATTTAACTCATATTGGTTATTTTCCTATTGGTGTGAATGATTGTTTGATTATGACTGAATTGTATGCTTGAATGTATGTGCCATATTTATATATATGGAGTCTCTGGAAAGAAAAATTAAAGTGTGCACATGCACCATGACACAGAGCATGCACGCAAGTATGATCTGATTCTAAAGGGCAGAATTTTATGTATATGTATTTAATTTGATTTTAACCTAATTAACTAATTGCTTTTGTGAATTTTCTCATACCAGACATGTGTCTGACCCTAGTGTGCTAATGGCATCTGGGGTGTCTCATTTAAAATGAGGCAGTTTCAAATGCTTTTTCAGGGATTGCAGCAACTAAGTAGGAGTAGGAGCAAGGCTTTGAGAAGAAGATTATAGCATGCTAAACTTAGTTAGATAAGAGCCAAAATGATAAAATTCGCATGTATTAATGATTTAAATTGTTACTTGTATTAAGTGTTGAATATGGGATGGATATTTTGTTAAGTATTTTATTAAGAGATTGACTTGTATCTGGAATTTATGAATCTAGTTAATATCTGATATTAAAGAAGTTAATCAAAATATTGTAAGTGGATTTAGTAAGAACACCATGTTGAAAACTGAATGATTACATTTTATAAATGTATTAGTCAATTTTGAGTCTTTAGAAAGGATTTAAGTTTTGGGAAATCTGGATAGTTGATTCTCAGAAAAATTAAATGGTTTTATCTTTCAAACATGGTAAGTGTATACAAAAGATAATAGGCATAGGTTGAATGTTTTCAGATGACTGCAAGGTTCCCATAATCTAACTTGTTTCATACCAATGTTTCATGTCTTATTTTTAAATAAAGGAAGGATCTGTAATAAGGGAATTGAAAGCCAGATCCAAATAGTTGCAGTTATATATGCACATAAACATGTTTTGTGCAAATATTAACACACCTTTTCCTTTGTATCTGTAATAGGAATCTGAATTTTCATTCAGATTTTAACCAAATGCACTTTAAATTCCAGACAGATTTTATAAGAAGAAAATCAAACATGAATGGAATTTTTATTGCATATAACACTGTACTATGTGTGGATTGATTAAATCCAATCAATCCAATCTCCTCTTGTTTTCCAGAACTCTGATTTAAACAAGAGAGGCATATACATCCTCACATGTATGTGCTTATCTTTGTGAAAGTACTGATATATTTATATTGGTTAATTGTTTTGATCCTGGATATATTTTGGTTTATTGGAAAAAGAAAATGACCCTGGAAAATATAATTGTAATAAATGATCAATCTATATATCATCTCCGATAGCTCTAAGGAAGTTTAAATCGAACTTAAAAGTGTAAATGAATGTAGGTGGACATCCAGACACATATAAACTAAATGTGCATATGCATGTACATAGAAATCGAATTTAGACGTCAGTCTGAATAATTTAGACGTCTGAGATTAAACTTAGACGTCAGTCATAATAATTTAGACGTCTGAGGTTAAATATAGACGTCTGTCAAAAAAATTTAGATGTCTGAATTCAGTTCAAAATGTCTTTTTTTCTCTGTTTCAATTTTTGATCTCTGAGCCGTCTGTCATAATTAGATAGACGTCTGTAATTAAGTTTAGACGCCTGTCATAAGAATTTAGACGTCTGAACTGCTGATTTTGTCTAATTTGCCTATTTAGAAAAGAAATAAGTGGCTATGTCAATAGCTTGTATGGCATTTTGATTTCTACGTGATTTAAATTCCCTTTGATGGAAAAAAAAATCCTTATGAAATTAGGGTAGAAATAGGAGGGTCATTTCAAAACCCTAGTTGTTTATACCCATGTGTGTAGCCGAAAATAACAGCCCCTATGATGGGCCTTAAAACCATTTAAGCCCCTGTAAAATATTACATAATTAAATCTAATTTAATTGTTTATCAATATCGTATATCGACTGATATATTTAAAATTATTATAGACATATCTGATAATATTTATTTCTCAAATCATAACCTAATGTATAATTAATATTTCATAAATATTAATTAATTTATAACAACTATAAACTAATTGAATGATTTGGTCAAAGGAGAATTCATTATTTCGGTTGTGTGACTCATCAGGTGTAAATTTGGTCAATGATTAATATCGAACTATTTGAATATTAATGTTCACACGTCACTTAGCAGGTGGTGTGACAGTATGGCTAAATTTATCGCTTACTTTGTTTTGGTGAAATCCAATTTCACTTTTTTAAGCGTTACCCGGTTGTGACTTTTATTTACACCAATTCGCCTCATCAAAACTATATCACTTTGGACTTTTGGAATTTGGTAATGGTCAGAATTTCAATATTGTTCATATTCAATTTTATATCCAAACACAAAGTCCATGGTTCAGTAATAACAATTATTATTAATCTGATTAGAGAATTTGACTTTGAGTTAACTTCAGTTGACCGTGATACTAACCTTATATAACTGAGGAGACGAATCCTCTCTAGGATAGTGTTTCACTTCCAATGCTTCCACTTGACCCAACTATAGTCATTCGATGGACATTGTGCCACGATTTAAATATAATCAATGTTAAGCTTCCATATTGAAGATCGACAGTATTCTCAAGTTGAGGGAAGTGTGTAAATTAGTCACATCGATATTCTCTGCTTGATCTTAGTTATATTAACCAACAGAAAACTATCGAGTGAGTCATTCCATAGTTATATAATAACTATTAGTATGTAACACCTTGTGCCCCTAGAAACTATGAGTAATATACTACCCAACATTTGGAGAGCATTATGTACTCTAGTCTCAATCGATGCATTGATATCCAATCGTGATACATCTTGACTAGGAATATTTAAAATAATATATTTATTTTCAATGTGATAAATTACTCACAGTTACAACATTTTGTAATTACTATCACAAAACATACCATTTAGGATCTTCTATTAAATATAATTTTAATTAAATTAATTAATTAACATAACACATTTTGTCAAGTATATACCAGAAGGAAAACACCTTTTATTTTGAACAAGATTGGTTACCAAGTTAGATATATATAACAAATTACATAATTGTCCTTAGGGCTTACCCTTAACTCTATTAGATTTAATTATAATCAAAGTGGAGTATTCACTTTGAAGTTCTTTAGTATTCTCAAGTCGAAATAATTGTGTAACATCATCACACTAGGATTTCCTATTTGACCATAGTTATAATCGACCAACAGGAAGTTCTCGGTCGAGTCATTCTATATTAATCCAACAACTGCAAGTACGTAATCCCTAGGTGCCCCCATCAACCATATGTAATACATTTCCAACATTTAGAGCTATGTATTCTATTCTCAATAGATGTATCGATATTGTTTTCTAGAAACATCTTGCACGGGAATATTTAAAATAAATTATTTTTGACTTACAATTTGATACTCATGCAACATTTGTAACTGAAATTGATAACACTTTATTTAAGGATTCCCTATTTATATACATTTAAACGATTATTTAAACATTTATTTATATCACAATATAACATTTTACATAATAGAAATCAAACACCAAAAGCACACTTTATTTCGAACGAGATTGATTTTATAGTTAGGACATGTTACAAATTATATAATTGCCCCTAGAACATACCCCCTTAACTTTTAATCTCCCACTTGCACTTTGGGCAATTTTATGATCCATAATCCATTACCTTATTGATCAATTATCCTAGATCAAACTAAGATATGGGCGTAAGTGAATGGATATGTACTATTATATAGTATATACTATTTTTCTTTATCTGCATGTTCGATAACTATTTATCATGTGGCAGTCATGGACAATGCATCTTATCTTTTCATGATTTCTTGATTCCTTTTGCGATCTTTGTTGCTTTATTGGTGTCGTAATATGTCATTGGACACTTAATTGAGAAAACCATCTTTATCTCATCCATAAATTTGCGTATACATATTTTACTATGGCAATATTCTAGGTGATGCTCTCATCCTACTACACAACTTTCTAGTTTGGAACACTTTCATCATAAAAACTTATTTAAGGTTTAACCTTTAATGTTTAAGATTATCTTACTACACTTGATATTTCCAATGAAGTTTTAGCATGAGCATTCTTTACAAGAATTTTATTGTTTCACAAACAATTCTCAGTTCATAAATATCCAAGAACACTTCACTTAGTAAATTTTGAGACTTGATTTCATTTGCCTATACTATCAAATACATATCCAAATCTAATGCAATACAAAACATATGTGATGGAACTTACTTCTGATGCATAAAGTATCTCATATACCTCATTCCATGAGAACATTTCTTGTTTAGAATTCGTATTAAACAATTTTAATATTAGTATTATGTACTATATTTTAGATAATCCTAATACTCCACTATATTATATATATATATATATAGGACATTAGTGTCAAGTCTTTTATAGACAACAGTCGTGATGTTTATTAGTGCCTTATAAATGATTTAATACATCTTTCAATCTTTTTTTGGTATAGGGACATAATTCCTCTAAATTTTGAATTTGATAAAATATTATTTATTTTTCAGTCAAAACACATGTTTCAGTTTTTATATGTTTGATGTAAGATTACACTTATTCTCAAATTTATAAGATCTTCATCGCTTCCGCCGATCCTAAGACCTCTAGGGTTTGCATCAATAGAATTCAACAACTTGTAGGCGAATTCCTAAAGGAATTAAGAACGATGATACGCAAAATCGGTATTAATTCAACATTTGAATTAACCAAATCATTTTCCAACTACCTTTGCTTAATAAGTGCATAACTTTCCAATTACAATTGTTTGTATCTGATGGATCATATCTCATTGAACATACCTCGAAAATCATATTTCATTGATATAATTGGGTTCCATTCCAGACATTATCAATGTCTCACCATGTTGCAAAGTCTACACTTTTACGACTTACAGGCAACTGAGGAGAGTGATATCCAATCTTCTTTTATCGTTTTAAGAAAATCGTATTTTATCTTCAGCATCCTAGACTCTTTATTAGATGACCTGATTTGTCACTCTATAAGAAAATTGTGGCTAGATTAATCCTGTATTATATATTTATTTTCATTTTATTATCTTGTATTTTATCCAAGTCAAGCACAATGCTATAAATTTTATTTAGACTGAAATTTCTCATTAAAGAGGTGTCATTTCTTGAAATAACATTTTATTTCTCAATGCATTTGAATAAGCTTTCAAATGCTTGTATAATTTTGAAGACAATAAACCTTGCTTTGAGTCCATGCAACTCACATTCTAAATCAGAAAATTTGTATCTTAACCTTTTAAGATTCAACCTTTCCTGTATCATATCATATATGAAATTGCAATCTCTGCTTTTTGTAGCAGCATGTTAATATACGTATCTACTAATAAATATAGATCCTTTAAGATAAGTATAGCTCAATTTTACTCATGTAAATTAAATCACAATTTGGTTACTCCTTATACATCATAATATAACATAAGAGAACTAACATGTGAGATAAAACCACATTTATTTTAGGTATTTATTGGAATTATATATTCAATATACTCACCTTATTCGATTATATCAAATTGACTTCAACTCTTTTGCACGTTTTCAATTTTACTTCCATGTACACTATAGAAAATTTTCTTGATGTATCAATATGCAAAAGTTTGTATCTCATATATTTCATAGTAAAATGAGGTAGGTGGATTTTAGTTTGGTATTCTGGACTATGGTATCTTTGTTAGTCTATCCCAAACTCCTTTGGGTGTCCCACCAAAATCCCTAATGATTTCAACAAATCATATCATGCTCCCACTGAATGTGGGCATCGCTACTGATCATTCAAGATGTATTTCACAAGTATAACATGATTCATAATCATGTAAAAGGAAGACATTCTTTAACTTATATATCAATGACTTATAGCATAGTATAAGGTTCCAAAATTAATTATACTTGATATTTTGATGCTTATATAGTATTTTAAGCCAACACACCACTTAGTCGAGAATAGGAATATTATTAAGACATAAATTCACAAGTTTATTATATATCATATAGAAAAAATTGTGTTAATTTTGATCAAATCGAAAATAGTTATTATTTCACAAAATAATATCGGTATTCTTGAAATATCTATTTTAATTTAGATGTGTCCATCGACAAAACTCATATGATGAGTTCCCACTGTTTCTGCTACTATTATATCAACATCGAAAACATAAAGTTCTATAATTTTTACCATGGCCTTTCTAATTCAATTATTATAACGAATTTACAATCAAGATTTCGGATCCAATATCCAAAAGCTTTGTGAAATCAAACTTATAAAAGACAATCTTCTACAAGAACTTGAAATCGTATTACATGGTAATTATCATTGTCTAATTAAGTTTTATCATATATTTATAATATTATCATAAATAGTTGTTTATGTCAAAAATTTAAGGTTGTAAACTAGACGATACTTATTAATTGAAGGGAGAAATTATCTTCTTGACATAAATATGTCAAAATTGAAATTAAACAAAAATATACTGAAGTGTAGAATTATCTTTTTCTAGCTTTTAATCAAACTAAGTTACATAGAAAATGGTCACAACTTCAATTTTGTCAGTATTTAACTTAATAAAATTATATTGACTTATATACCTTGATTGAAAACCAACTGACCCTTTGGTAGCAGGACGAAAACACAAAAATAGTATATTAAACAATTAAAATGGTAAGTTTTTAAACAAAAAAAATAGGTATAATTTAAAGATTTAAATTTCATACTTGCTAATTAGTTAATAATAAAAGTATAAACATGAAAAGCATAATGAATTTAAAGTTAAAATTAAAACATGAAAAAATCACAAATCAAAACTAAGTGATAACTGAGGAATCTTAGATGAAAAGAGATTACATCACAATCAATCAACTCTATCAATTTTGAAATCAAATATTGAAATTTATTTTTCAATGGTTTCAATATAAGTTGGATTGGTTATCCATAGTTTTAACCATAAGGATCCACCAACAGATCTTCCACAATTAGATTTCTATATTTTGAATCTGATGTGATCCGATTTTTAAATTGGATTGGTTTTGATCCACTTTCTTGATTGGATACGATCTATTGGATAATCAATCCATCAGAGAAAAAACATAAGAACTGATCATAAACCCAATAGAGACAACTATAGCAACAAGTAAAAATGTCCAAAGGAAACCAAATGGTAAGAAAATCACCAAATGGATGATCATAACACATATTGAAAATAGCTAAGCTGCAGGGAAGCAGAGCTGGCAGCAAAAAGGAGATGTGAGCTAATGCATGGAAAAATAGGAAAATAGATAAAACATAACAGTAGGTATGTAAATACAGCCAAAACATAGTTGAACTTAGCTTAAAATCAACATAGGAACGTCACCCAAAAAGAAGCAAAACCAAGGTAAACTGACAACACTTCTGGCGCAGACTAGTGTAGTGAGTCAATTAGGAATGAACAATGCATGACCTAGTGCAGACCAATTAAAAGATGGTAGCAACAAGGTCAAACTAATGCAAATAGTAACAACAAGGTCATAGGCAGCAGAGTAGATGCAATGCTAGTGTATCTAAAAGTAATGGTACTGTTAAACTAATGTAAACATGTGTGTGTAAACTAGAATGAATGCGATGGGAGCAAGTACAAATGAATGTTATAAAGGGGCGTGAAATATAAAAGCTAAAAGCGAATAATATATTTGAGGTTACATGGTTAGTTGTATTACAGAGGTAGAGAAAGGATCCATGTCATGTTCGTCATGGCATGTCATAAACCAAGAGTTGGAGGAATTTAGAGTCTCTCTAAGCTTTCCATAATATTTTTAAGTTGAGATTTCCTTTTCGGGTTACTTCTGGGGGTATTTGTTCATAAAGAAATGTGCCAAATAGTGAAATGTAGCATACTGGATTTAGAATTATAAATTTCATTAAAAGCTCTTGCCAAATGCACTATCTACATATAGTGTATACTGCATCCAATTATTTTAAGAATTCCAAATATTTTAATTAATTAATAATGTGTGCACTGATGTTATAATGACATTACAATGTGAAATCTCATCCGAAGTATTGCAAAAAAGTTACATTTTTATTATAGCATTCCCAACCATGTCATGGTTGGAAGTTGATCCAAGCCGGCTTTTATAAAGCCGAATTTATAAAATCTGGGTATATACATACATATAATGGTGATGGTTAAAAAATTGATAGTTTCCATTTAGTCGGCTTTATTAAAGCTGGCTAAATGACAACAGTCATTTTTTTTACCGTTGCCATATTCCCCCTATATATATTTCCAAAAATTAACAATTTTAATTACACCATTCCCCTTAAATTTTCTTACTCTCTTCAAATACTTCTCTATCTACAGTTATGATAATGTCAAAAAATCAAAGAGGAAAATCTCAATAATTTTAATATCCCAATTTCCTATCACTACACAAACCGGATAATAAAATTATCCTCAATATAATCAAAATACATTCCATTTTCAACATAATCAAACTCAATATCATTTTCAAAAATCTCAACAACAAAACCAAAATTCAAATTTTGGTTTCTCACAACAAAATCCGAATTCGTATCATTCTCCACAAAATCGAAATTCATATCATTTCCAACAAAATTCGAATCACCACCAAAATTCCCGAAATTCAAATTACCCCTAAAATTCCTTGTTCCAACAAAATTTTAACTATGATTCAGATTACATGTCTCCAAAT
This sequence comes from Allium fistulosum, assembly GCA_030737815.1. Taxonomy (NCBI): domain Eukaryota; kingdom Viridiplantae; phylum Streptophyta; class Magnoliopsida; order Asparagales; family Amaryllidaceae; genus Allium; species Allium fistulosum. The sequence continues at coordinate 1,017,920,077 of CM060902.1, forward strand.
AGTCAACGTCGATCAATCGTGCCTTACCATTCTCAAAATATGATAAGAAATTTGAATAAATAATTTGGGGATTACGATTATGGAAACTAAGAATTACAATTCGAGATTAGTGAAACTGTCGAAGAAGATGTTTGTAGAATCCCTAATTCGTCTACTGAGATAGGAAAAGGCAACCAATGACAATCCATATTAATGAATCCCCAAATGCAAAAAGTGTGGATCCGTCACCAAATGTGTAATAACCCAGAATTTGATCACTTTAAGTATGGATATTTAAATATAATTCTAACAATTAATTAATGGATTTTATAAATAAAATAAACTCCTTTTAAATGATAGTGAAATCATTTTTAAATTTTGTTTACAGAAATAATTAGTTCGAAGAAAGATTGAAAATGTGACTGGAAGTCGTTTTCCGAATTTTTGATTTTTCATCGACTAAAAGTTATCAGAAATGTTGTAACACATTTGTGTAGACATGCACACATTTATAAATCACCTTAGACGTGGAAAAGTAGATGTGAATATGCATGTACACTTGAGTATGTACATATGCATGTATAAGATAGGATTTTATTTGTAAAATATATGAATATATATTATATAAGATTCTTACTCCAACATTTAGTACAAAAGGACCATGATTATGTTTGTTTGACAAGTTGGGACGGTGGCTAAGGAGGAGGGTCGGAATTTTCATGGAAAAAGGAGGGGTGAGTGGCAAAAGAAGAGAGGGGGTTATAGTACTAAGGGCATTTCCATAATTTCACTTATTAACATATTACAAAAGGGAATTTTCTTAATTTAATTTAATTTCATTTTTCTCATTCCATTCTCTTATTTCCTAAATCTTAGAAAACTTTCATGGCTTACTAACCTATTTCCAAAGTTTTAAAAACTTAGATCTCCATTTTAAAATCAATTCCAAAAGCTTGCAAAAATACTTCTTTATCCATCTCTCCACTTCATCTTCAAAGTTCAAGCACACATTCTCCTTATAACCTCAAGGCCGTACCCTATATGCTTAAGGCTGAACTCTTTGTGCAAGTTTAGGCCATTTAAAGACTTCACTTTTCCCAGAAAATACAAAGTCCTAGGTCCTTCTCAAGTTCGAGGAGAAAATACTTCAGTCTAGTCGGATTTCGATGAGTAAATTTTAAACTTTTGGGAAAGATGATGCCTTTACTTTAATGGTGGTTATATAGTTGTGTAAATGTTGTTTATATGTTTGGATTATGGTATGGTTTGGCTATATATGTATGTGATGGTTTGAGTTTTAGCTTTGGACTTGAAACGATGGATTAAAGTGATGTATTGGTTATAAAGTTGTGATCTTTGATGTGTATGGTTCGCGAGATGTAACCTTGTGATGTATGGCGATAGTATAAATTAGTATTCATAATCTTGGGTATATGTTGAATGGTTTGGAAGTTAGATATGTGACTTGTTGAAAAGAACTTGGGATCCCTTTTAAAAATCAAATCGTTTACTAGTTCTGATTTTAGTAAATGTTTTCTTTGCTTTCTAACCTAAAAAAGTTTTGTTTAAACACTCTTTTAAATTATTTTAAAAGGAAAGTATAAGTGGAAGTTTAAGTTTGGGATTGTAACTTAGAAAAGTACTTCTAAGTTACAGCATCCATAGCGATAATCGCTATGGATGCAGTTCAGAAATATATGATTTTCAAGTTTTTAAGCTTTCTTTTAAAATTGTTTTGTAAACCATTTCAAAACTTAATTAATGATTATAAAACTTAATTAATTCTTAATTAATAAGTTTAATAATTAATTAATTTATTAATAATAATTATTAATTTAAGTAGTAAGGATTTAAGAGTTAATTAAGTTGATAATTTGTAATCAATTAAGAAAGTTTAAATTAATGATTAATTAAGCTAAAAAGTAATTATTTTTATGTTAATCAAGTTTAATTATTCTAATTAACTATTATTTAATAAAAGTTAATTATTTAACTAATTATTATTTATTTAAAGGTTAATTATTTAATTAATTATTACTTAATTAGAGTTTAATTATAAATAAATGTTACTTAATTAAAGTTTAATTATTAATTAATATTAAAGTTAATTAATGTTTAATTATGATTTAATTATGATTAATTAATATTTAACTGTATTTAATTAAGATTTAATTAAGCTTTAACTTATGATTTAAATGAAATTTATTTTAAGGGTTATTTAAACTCTATCAGTTATTTATTTCAAATCCACTTTCTTCTTTAAAGTAAATTAATTTAAACATAAAGGATCTCTAGTCTATGCCATTAAGTAGCCAAACAAATTAAAGTAGCCATAGTAAAACGTTGACACATTTTGTTAGAAGTAAGTCGACTTGTACTTATCACAAATACCACATTTCGGAAGCATGATGAATATAAAGGAGTTAATTTCAATAAGCGGCTCAAGATAATTTAAGCATATGGAATATATTTCTATATGTAAACCTTTACACCCTGATAATGGAATTTTCCACTATAAAAACTTGACCCTTTAACATTATCGAATGTTGGTTCAGAAAGACTGGGATTGGATAGAAGTTGTTAACCAAAAACCACTTCGAACCAACCTAAGCATTCGAATTGGAAATAGTGAAGGCAAGGTCCAAGATGAAGACTTTGAAGTGCAAGTGTAACGATCCAGAATTTTGGATATTTGAAATTGGAATATTTAATTGATTTTAAATATTTAAAAGTAAATTTTTAACTTGAATTTCAAATATAACTATTTATCGAAAAATTTAATTATTGAATTTAATAATTGAAAATTGGGTAAATTATTAAATCTTGGTTTTTAAGCTTGTTAAAAATAATTTAAAGGCTTATAAAATTTATATTAATAATAATGAAGATAATAAAACTTTTAAAATTGAATTTAAAAGTGATTTGTCTAGTTTTAAAAGTATATCGTTTAAATTGACATTTAAAAATAGCCTTCCGAGGCATAGACTCGGAATTTGACGAAATCAGTTCCATTGAATCTGTAATAGTATATTATTATTGGATTTCAAATTTCATAGCGTTTGGAGTTATCGTTTGGTCGTACGGGTTAGAAACGCGCTGAAATTTATATCGAAAATTCAATATAAAAATTAGGTCCAAAAGGCTATCTTCTCCATACGATCGAATTAGGACTCGAAACCTTTTCCATTGCATTCGAAATAGGGGTATAACATTATGAACGCCAATTGGCACGCCTTGATAGGGGTTCGAAATTTTGAGTTGCGTAAAACGAGACGTTTTGAAATTTAATAATATAAATTGACTAGTCAAAAACCTATCCTATCTTATCAGCCGTCCCTACCTCTCCAATCCATACTTACCTTCTTTTAAATCATGTTTCCTCTTTTGAAGACAACACGCAACTGTTCAAAAGAAAAAAAGAAACACGTTACCTTTTTATAATAAAATAATAATAATAATAAACGGGTCGTCTCTTCTCCCTCCTCTTTTTTAAAAGTAAGCATTCGGCAGAGCGAAATGGATTCAAATCTTCAACAGGAACAATGGCCGATCACGCGGTTAAAAAAAAGGATTCACGATAAAATCGCGAATTTCCCTTCGTCCCTCTCTTCAGTTGATTCACGAAATCAACTCGTACAAAAAAAGAGCAAACGAGGGGAAGTCGCGAGCTCGTACTCAAGCTGGGTTGAATCGTGGTTGCATAGGGTAGGGGTGGTCAGGCGTCGCATGCGTGTGGAGGGTTCAAGCAATGAGGAGGCACGATGGGTGGTGAGCGATCGATGGGCGTGATCGCGATGATGAGGGGAGTGGTTGCTGTCTCGTATGGTCATTTGGGGTTCGGTGCCTCGGCGTGTGGGGTAGCCTGGTCGAAGTGGCAATAAGCAGTCGTATTGGGTTGTGTGCGGGGGAGCTCGCATGGGATTTGGCAGTGGCGAAGTTCGTCGTAGGGTGGTCGGGGCCACGCAGGCTTCGAGTTGGCGAAGGCGAAGGGTTCCATGCTCTGAAATTTGCGTGCATAGCGCTTTCACGAGGAAGAGGATGTTAACGCTAATTTGGGTAATTTAAATTTAAACTGCTAACCCATTTAATTTAGTTTAGTTAAATTTTATCGATATTAATAAACTCGAAATTCATTCGTACGAGGTCGGAATTAGGTATTGATGTTGTGTTGCAATTATATGGATATTCTCTACATTCCGGAATGTGGTTGGAATCATTGGAAGTTAGCAGGGATTTTAGATTAATTTGAACGTTGTTCAATTAATTTAAAATCAGTACGATTAGCAAATAAAAGAAAGCTAAGGTGAGTTAATCTCACTCAATTTTGGATTACCGTAATTAATTTTAAATAGTTAAAATTAATTATTGATTAATTGATTGAATTGATTAATTTTTATCAGTTGGATGTGAAATTATATATAGTAGTATATATATTGGAGTGGTTAATATTCCAGCATATATATAGTGGATGAGACCCTATACGCCCTGCATAATAGCGGATGACACTATATACCGCGATATCCCCTCGAAGTGGGATTGGTATTTTTATATTGTATTAACATCTGCGGATGCAGGGAAACAGGTTGGAGGGATCCAACTGGATTCCTCAAAAATGTTGAAATTATTTCCATATTCAGTGATATGATATGTTGATTAATCTTTGATAGATTATAGCGTGATTTGAAATTATTTGGTGCTATGGTATTACTGGTTCAGATTTTGGTATTTTGAAATACCATAAATATAAATATTTAATTTAAAATAAAATTAAAAATAAAATTGGAAGTAAAAATATTTATAGTGAAATTTGAATTAATTAAAGAATTGAATTTTGGGAAAATAAATAGTTTGATTTAAATTTGTATTTAATAATTTCGGAATATCGTAAATAGAGATCTTAGAATATTGTAAATAGAGATTTTTGAATAATGAAAATAAAAGGGTTTAAATGATAGAACTCAAACGATATTGTTTAAGTATAAAAAGTGATTTATTTTTAAATTCGATATTTAAATAGTTGGGAGAATAAAAAGGTAAATTTGAAAATAAAATATGGAATTGTTATACTAGATTTCAAATAAGATTTGAAATTTATGAAATGGAAGTGTAATCGGAATTAGTTAGGTTTTTGGAATATAGTTGGGTTGATTAAGAAATTGTTTTAAAAATCGATTAAGTATTAGAAATCGATTTAAAATCGATTAAGTATTATGAAACAGTTATAAACGGGAAATGGGACTATGGAAATTATAAACGAAGTTTATAAATAAAGTAAGTAATTATCAGTGGATAAACTGAAGTTATAAATTCACGGTAAGGATTTATAAAGAGATGGGCAAATCGGTTTAAAAATAAATGGTAGATTTATTTTTGGAAATGCGAAAAGGGGATTTACGGAATTGGGACGTAAATCAAATTGGGAATAAATCGAGGGAGATTTATAAATGTTAGACTGGTTATATTGGGACTGGAAAATGTATATTATCGAGAAATTGAGTTTGTTTAAAAAGAAGGATTTTTAATTATCATCTGGGTAATTTAAGAAGGTGCCTAAGAATATTCTAGAAAAATTAATTATTTAGTTATTTTAAAATTATTTAAAATATATTTAACTATTAATTAAGTAGTTTATAAATGGTTTAAGTTAATTATTATTTAAAGATTAGTCGGTATCCTTATTTTAAAAAGACAATTATTCAATATTAATATTATTTTTATATAATAACTTTTATTTAAAGAGTATTTGCCTAAAATTAACTTGGAAATTATTATAGGAATTTTATAGGTATTATTTTGAAATATTCTTTTGAAAATAAGTTTTCAGGAAGTAATGGTATACTCGCATGGTGAAATCGGAGGCAGTGAGTGCCTGCAGTTAATTCTTGAATTTCTCTGGGATAGAGACGCAACCATTGAGCTGTGAATCCATGGTTTGATACTGTTTGCACAAAAAATGGACAAACACCTCAAAGTCGTATGATTTAATAGATTTTACGTTGTTCTTAGTGGTTTGGGTGATTTATGCAAATATATGAAAAGCAGGGGCTAAGCTGTAAAGACACGCAGATTTATAGTGGTTCAGCCAGAACGTGCCTACGTCCACTTTATATGTTATTCCTCTTTTCTTGTTTAGATTACAAGTACAAAGCTTTGATACAAGTAAAAGAAAGTTGTTTGAAAGTTCTCTCCGTGCTTGAGCTCTCAAACTTGTCCCCCGTTGTTGTACCCCTGCCCCTCTATTTATAGAGTGAGGCTGGGGGTAGGGGTCTTGGATGTGCATAGCTGCCGGTGGGCCTGGGCTGATGTGATCTGGCCTGGCACGTCTTGGTCCGGTAGCACTCTGATTCGTCTATGCATGGAAGTGGAGTTTGGACCGGTAGTGAGGTTGGTTCGGTGGTGAGGTTGGTTCGGTGAGGTTGGTTCGGTGGTGAGGTTGGTTCGGTAGGTGAGGTGAATGGTGGACCGGTGTACTTTGGTTCGGTGGTAGGTGTATGGTGGACCGGTGGTCTACTCTTCCTGGATCGGTGGTGCGTAGGAAATGTACCCAACAGATACCGCAGTGGTACTTCCATATTGTTTAAAAAGGGTTTTCAAATATTCTTTTTGAAAAAGGGATAGTTTGTGAATTTACTAAATTCGATGAGATAAGTATATATTCTAGATAAAGATATTTAATTTATTAAAATTAAATTAAAAAGGGATTTAGTGTTTTCAGTGGAAGGGGAAAATATTTGGTTGAATGATTGATTATTTGATAGTTAAATAATCGACTATCAAATCTGGACTCAAATATAACTTTGGGAATATCTAGGAGAAATGCGGGAAATATATGGTATAGTTATCGTTCGAGGTGTTATACTGTACATATAAACTCTTTTCGTTCTTCTAGGACGTTTATAAGGAAATCCATCCACTAACGGTTAGGAGGTGATCTCCGATCTTATTTTCATCTGTGTATGTCCTAAAGAACCGGGGTTGAGTTTACCGAAAATATCGAACGTTATTTCGAAGAGACCGGGATCGAATTTGTTATCCGAAAACCACTTCGATCCAACGAGTACGTTTTCGATGTGAAAAACAAGAGCATGGAGTCAAAGATGGAGCAGTGAAGTGCAAGGGCTAATCGCTACTAATCCTGAGGATTATTCCAAAATGGATGTAGTAGGAATAGTGCCTTCGGTTCCGTTCGGACCCAGAACGGACTTGTATGGATGGATGCTATCAGTACATTGTCATTGGAGGATGATAAGCATTCAAAGTGAAAAATTCCTTAAAAAGGTAATCGTAGCCTCTAGCCACATCAAACGGGAATGACTGAAAAGCAGGGGAGATGCAGCAAGGCTAAGTAGGTAGCACCCAATTAGGGTATATTTATCACCTTTCTAGATACCCTCGGGTATTATTACTACGATTTATGGAAGGAGCTCGGAAAAGGGTGGGAACACCCGAGGTGATAGCATATTCGGTCTATCCAGGTTAGTGATAGTCCGGTCTTGTGTACTGTGACAGGTGGTACCCCAGTGCCTAGTCATTCGTATGGAACTCATTCTCCAATAAGCGCCGTACGGTTTTGATTGTGCCCAACTATGTTGAAACGTGAGATGCAAGCATTTCAGCTATTTGAATAAGTATTTGTACTTAGACACCATTATAATATCAGATGATTTTGATATGAATTTTTTTGGTTATCGTAAGGTAAAAACCCGTCATGTTTATGTGTGGCGTGGTCTTACGAGATACCTTTGATTTTCAAAGGATTTTGAAAACTTTAATAATTCAAATTGAGTGTGTTTTCTCACGCTGGTTTTCCAGACTGACTCGGGTGTTATTTTATTTTAATGCTCGGGTCAGACCGAGTATTATAGATACAGGATGGGATGCTATGGAGCTCAGGAGACGAGCTAGACGGCGAAGACGTATTCACGTATCTGATTATATTCCGTTGTGTATGGTATGTTGTATATTCAGCATTTGTGAGGACAAATTGTATAACTGTCCAGTATTGGGTTATTGATGTATTGTACCCTGATGATGTAATATATAAATAACAGTTGTAGTTTCATTTTGTATAGAGACATGTTATTATCTATTATATATTGTTCCGCTGCGATTGTGAGATTCTGTGTTGTTGTTTCTGTTTTCTTCTTCTACCTCTTTCTTCTTTTTCCCTAACGATCTGGAATTTCCGACATTCGATTGTTCGGCATGTAATATAGTGAATGTATTGATGTCGATTTTCGAAGGTCAGAAATCTCGGTCGTAACAGCAAGGACTACTTACTAATAACCCTGAGAGTAGTTACAAAATGGGTGTAGTGGAAACAGTGCCTTTAGTTCATTTATCTCCTGAATGACTTGTATGGATGAGTGCTAACATTGTGTCAACATCCAAAAGGCAATGTCAACATTCCAAGTGGCGGTGCTATAGTAAAGGTAAATGTAGCCTTAGGCCTCATCAACTGGAAATGACTAAAATAGGGTATGCAACCGAGTTATGTGGGTCGCTCCCCTCAGGATATGTCATCACCATATCTAGAATCGATATTTGACCCATTTTGTATGCTCTGGTATGGTTGCTGATCCCAACCGTAGTGGTAATATATTCAGTATGACTAGTCATGTGGTAGGTTGGTTTTATGTTGCAAGGGTACAAGATGTTCCTATCAGATCCCAGGTATATTTTTTCTAGAGGTGCACCTTCAAATGGTGGTTCCTTACCTAGTCATGTATGGAATCCATTTCCTAATAAGTGCCTTCGGTCTTAGTTGTATACTTATTTTGCTGGAATTTAATTAATGGAACAACTTCAGCTATGTTAACTATTTACTTGAAAACCCTAAACATTATGATAATATCACTGGATTTCTATATAAAGTGTTTTGGTCATCGTAAGGCAAAAACCCATTCGTGTTTATGTGCGGCATGGTCTTACAAGGTACCCATGAATTTCGAAGAGTTTTTAAAGTAATAATTCAGTTGTTTTGAGTTTACTCACACCAGACCCATGTCTGAACCGGAGTTTTATTTTCATTCCCTAAAACTCAAGGGTACTCAAATTTTTATGAGTAGCCAAGTGATCTAGGTTTCTAACGATTGGATTTTGGAGGAGCTGGAGCAGGAGGCTTCAACATTAGCTAGCTACTATTTTATTCCGTTGTGTGTATATGTATGTATTTTGTATTAGTTATGTAAGAACGGGTAATTATAACTATCCTAGTTTGGAACTTGTACTATTATAACTTTGATGAACTATTATGGAAGTATCTACACTACACCAAAATAGTGATTTTGCAACATTTTATATTTGTTAATTTCTAACACTTACAAATGTTACAGCCTATTGACAATAAAAAAAGTGTTAGGATACTTGGAAAAGTGTTGGGAAATATAAATAATGTTTTTTATAAACTTTCCAACACATCAGTTATAATTTACAACATAAAAATGTGTTAGAACAGTTGGTAAATTTGTAAATAACTCACTAAAAATTGGACCCTTCTGTAATCTTGGATATGTAGCATTTTTCTAACGCTTTCCCTTCCATCACCACTATCGGCCGCATAATTTCTAATTAGATTAGGGTTCCCGCATTCCATCACCATCTTCTACCGCTTCCCATTCGCGCATCCTCCAAGCTATAAGATTTTCCTCTCGCGACTCATTTGTGGACAGGCGTGTCATCTCTACAGCCTACTTACGCTTTCCCATTCCATCTCATTTGTGGATAGGCGCGTCATCTCCAGGTGCATCGACCAGAGGCTCTCTTAGGTTCGATTTTGATTTTGATTTTTTATATTGGTTCAGAACTAATTATTGAGGTTTTATTTTGATAAGAGAACGCACATTATTATCTGATTAAAAGAAGCATAGGAGGATATAATGCATTCATTTACACAAACTGAAAAGCAATATTGAATTGAATATTAGATATCTGTATTAGAAATTTAATAGAAAACCTAAACATATTCGGTTACATGTTTTGTGAGGAAGAAAAACCGATTGGTGTGGTTAAATCATGTTATATTTAGTTACACATGTGTTATGGTTGGGTATAAAGCTTAGCTGGTGGATTATTATTTTTGTTCATTTTGCAACTTTAATGTGTATTTATTTGGATCTTGTTGCAAAAATTTTGTTAATGTGATACCATATGAAGTGGAAATGTTCAAGGTTCAGTATGTGAGTTTTTTGGCTATTAGCATCGGAAATTGGATGGTTATGGCCCTTATGGATTGTGGAATTTTGGCACTCATTTAGGTTATGATAGGTTGTAACAGTTTGAGTCCTTATGGGTGCAGACAAAAAGAAATTAAGTTAAAACGCGTGGTTGAATAGCCCAACATCCAAAATTTAGAGAAACTGATCACTGATAGTAGAAACATTAGTTTAAGGTTCAGTCAATTGTGTGGTGGTTCAAATTATATATTATAGTCAGTACAGGCTTTACCATAACATAAGTTTCAGTAAGTCACACTCAATCTCTTTGGGCCATAATTTGGAAAACTAGGTGGCCATGGCTCATGATAAAACTTTGCATACTGAATAGTACATAAACCATAAAGTAATTATATTTTTCAGTTGTTAAAATTTTAGTGATTGTGTTTATAGTTAAACCCAAGTGTGTTTATGGCTATACTTATTATATTAATAGTAAGTACGTGCTACTACCAAACATAATTTCTTGTTACTATATATATAAGCAAAGGTATATATAATACCTATATTTATTGATTATTAACTTTTAAAACAGTACATTTCATTAATTTAAGTCTAATAACAAAGAAATTTGTTTTATTTGGGAAACTTCTATTTCTTTCTCAAATAGCCATGTTCTTACGTAATGATTTGTGCTGTATCAGTCACGTTAGTTTTCCTTCCAAATTTTCATATCTAAATATTTATATTTTTTACATCAACCAATTGTTGCTGCTATTTACAGAATTAAAAAATTTTCAGTGAAACCTAAATACATATAATAACATAGTTGGGAATATCATTGACTTTTGGATATACGTATGTATGTATCACTAATAATGCAGTTTAGGTACACATCATTGATTTTCCTCTCGACACATATAATGGCTCGTATGTATGTGCATAAAAAAAGAATGAATTCCAACAAAGCAAATTTCCCATGTTTGTTCTCTGGAAACCTTTTGTATTTTTTTATATCAAAATTTACAACAATGCATACAGAACAATATTTGAGATTTAGACTGCCTAGTCGATAAAACATGAAAATATTATCGACATGAAAAAGCAGGAAAGATTTTTATTCTTTATAATAAAAAATATATTATCATCTGACTTGTTCAAAGAGCATGAAACATAGACATAACGAAAAGTGGATAGCATATAATAGAAAATAATCAGTTAACAAGAGCAGCAATGCAATGGTTAAGAAAAATAGATTTACTGACATTTTGCAAAAAAAATAAAACCTCCTGCATAGTAGCAGTTGCTAGTTACTGTATGAGAATTCCAAAAATATGTTCAGTTGTAGGTTAATGTCAAATAAAAATACGACTGTACGTATTATACTAGTGACAAATTGGTATGTTATGCAATCAACTTAATTTACGTACTGTACTAGTGACAAATTGGTATGTTATGCAATCAACTTAATTTGGTACTGTGTGCAATTGAAGAATATAAGTTCTAGCCTATGCATCATTGTTACCTTGTTGTCATTGAATATATCATGCATCATTGTTTTGAGTGTGCATCATGCTAAACAATACTCTTAGCCTATGCAGCACTTGTACTTCTAAATTTTTGTCATCCTACATCATACTCTTAGTGTATCATGTATTGGATGTGGTATGTTTCTTGAAAATATGTAGAATACCTCTAAAGAAATGTTCACTCGCATTCTTTTAAAAGGCCATCGTATGGAAAAATAATATGAATAATGGGTTTCTTATGAACTCAAGGTCACGTCTAGGTGCCAAGTGGCAATCATATTTAATATTTTATCAAAGGTTAATGAAATAAGGTTGTATTTCATCATTTGTTGAATATATCAATATGTGCAATTGTAGCTGAATGGTTGGTACATATTATATTACCTCAATATTTAAACATTAACCTAGGTGAAAAGTAAACTCAATACATCTCATGTCCCATTTATTAAAGCATCTTTTTCAAAAGTGCATTCCAAAATGGTATTTATTTTAGTAATATAGCTATAGATGTTTGGTTTCACCAAATTATTTTGTAGATGAAATTACTTTCCAAGGTAAAGCCCTTTAGCTTTTAAAGTGCTTTTGGGCTAGCAAATAGAATTCCTGAATTGCAGTGGGACATCTGTTCACAAAAATGCTTTAGTGTTAGCAAATAATTTTTCCAACAAATGACTTTGTGGAATATCCGAATTGAATTTAGATTCAGTTTCCAATTAACACCACGCCAAATAGTTAGCAAGAATAAAAAATATTTGAAAGGACATTATAGTATGAAATTTTTTCACCACTACATCATTTGGAGGTTGTGTCTTATCTTGAAAAAAATTAAGGTATTGACAAGCAGGTAAGTACCCAGGGATGCTTGATGAAACAATGTTGCTCAATGACTTGTAGAAAGTGAGCTTTCATTAGAAAAACCAATTATTCTAAAAAAAGTGAAATTATTGAAACAATGAAGAAGGATAAATGTACAATAATTTTCCACCTCATAAGGGATAAACTACTAAATGACTAACCGTAGACCCAGGAATATGATATCTACCTACTAAAAATAGTATAAAGTAGAAACATGACTAATTTATCAAACCAAAAATAATGTAGCATCATATGAACCAAATACCGTTAGATAGGAAATTGAAATTATAAAAAGTAATATAAAAAACAAAGGCAGGATGAGGAAAAAAAGAGAAACATGAGACGAATATTGAAATTAAAATATCTAATATAATAAATATAGAAATGCAAGTAAACTGAATGAGTAGAATAAAGTGGAAAAAATATACAAGCTTGAAAGAATGAATTTTCCAGCATCAACACTGTAGTCCCTATAAAATATTCAATAAACTTTCATATCGGTTTTACCGACCAACCTTAAAAATTCTGTCAATTATATCTTCTAATTTTTTAATTTAATTATTGCTCCCTTTATAGTTAACTCGATTTTATGTTATTTAAATCATGTCATGTTCTCTTGCATATGACATTTGATTTGGCTATCATGTAACAACTCCTATTTACTTCATATTCATCAGAGTTTACTCTAAAAGATTTTACATTTGTCATTGTGTGAAACATGTTAATATCATTGAAGCATCCCCGGATACAATGTGACTATGCGGTTTTCAACAAGCACCTCGAAATTATTTTCGATCGCAGTTTTCAAAACTTTTCACTACAAAAATGCAAATATTTAGTAAAAAAAGAAAAATTTACTTTTGCTCATAGTAACTCCCAATTAAATGCAGATTTATTTTTGAAAAAATAACGAAAATAAGAAATAATTCTACGAAAGCAATTTGAAACTTGTTTTTGAGGACAAGCGATCGACTATTAAGCTTCAAAATAAAAATGTCTCGCTGATTTCCATGAATTAAAAGTTTTATTGGGCTAAGTGTTTAGTGACATTGAACACTTTCTCATATATTATTCAACTATTCAAAAATATGGTATATTGAAGGAAATGAATTTATGTTCACAGAAAAAAGAATAAAGGATAACAAATATACTGTTCAAAGTTTAAATCTTAGCAAGTAATAATCAGTCATGGACCTATGGTGTGCACTGGAAAACTATAATAAAATCAATGTTTTTGTACAAATAGCACAGACCTATATACCTCACAATTAAAACCCCCTGCTTGCTGTTTCATTTTACCAACCCACATTTGCAAAATAGAAAATATTGCTCTCTTCTTGTTTCTTAAAAATTAGTACATGAAAATGCTAGAGAAGAATTTACCAACTGCAATAAAGCAGAGAAAGTGTGAGGTGTTGCTGATTTTTTCTTGTGTGAGTAGTTGTGTTGTTTTAGTGTGTGTGTTAAATATATAAATATTGCATGTACTAGTGCGGGTGTGTGTTTGTTTCCGCTGCACTTATTACTCTGTGTCTATGTTCTGTGATTATTTATTTACTGTATATGTTCAGTTTTGCCAATTTAAATTAACAACGCGGTATTTTGAGCAATTCAACTCCGGCATGAGTGTCTACCTATACACTTATAATGGATGCGAATGGTCCAAAATACTGGGTCATTACAGTTGGTATCAGAGCTTTGGTAGCTCTAGGCAAAACTTAACATATAGGGTAAATGATTTACAGAATCACTTTCATTCGAGTTCAATCTCTTCCTTTGACTCAAATCCTTTGAATTTTTGGAACGTTCCCCTCGGTTCCGAAATTCATTCGTGTCCTTCACTATTCGTCTTCTTTCAATTCTGGAGCACCCCATAACTCCATTTTGAATGATATCTATAATAGATCGGCGGTCTCGCCAATCTTCGAATGATTCGTAAAGGAGCAAAACTCCTTTATAATAGGCATCGATTTACCGGAGATTTCTGTATCCTCAGTTTACGATGCTATCTATCTCCTGATATACCTAAATTCTATTTCTTGAGATCGAATGTCGATTTACCTCAGAATTCTACACCGATCTTATTTTTAAAGTCACGGTCGACCCGGTTAAGGTTGCCCGCGATTTATATAAACTTATCCATCGCCTTATTTTGTTATTTAATTATCTCGTCTTTGTTCAAACCTATCTTCAAATCGAAATTCTCTTTGATTTGAGTCTATCAAAAATTTGAATCCCTATCCTTGCTTTGAAATTCATTCTTGTATCGTCGAGCAAAGAAGTGTAATTGAAAATTTATGTTTTAAAATGTTTTAATATACATTGTGTTGTTTGAGTTGTTGATGTTGATTTGGATTTTTGATCGATTCGTCTGATCAACGTTATCAATAGGATTTCCAAAACACTTTAACAGAGCAAACCGACACAATATCGTTTTCAAATATAAGTTTTCTGAAATTAAAATTGTTAATGAATTTGTTGTCAGAAATGATAATAATCTGATTTCATTCCTTGTTTTGTAAACCATTGATTATTGCATAATATAAATAAATGAATTTATAAACTTGGTTATAAATTGATTGAAATTTGAAATGAATTTAATTCAGAAATTTGAGAATTTATTAGTTTCCGGTGATTTCGAACTTTGGTTTTTAAAATTTTAAAGTATATAGTATTGAAAGTATTTTCGAATAGAAATCGTTTTCAAAGAATTTTAAAATGTTGAAATCAGTGCTCTTCTCTTTGTCGCTAGAAAATAATTTCGGTGATGGCGGCCGCATCATCTACATTCATTTTCGAGTTTCGAAGTGGAGAAACCATTCTGTAGCTTTGCTACGGTTTTGTTTTGAAAAAAAAAATTATTTTGATTTGAATTTCTTCAATATATTTTGATTTACATATATATAGGTATCTGATTTAAAATTTAATTTGATTTGATATAAATGTATTATATATATCTCTAAATTGTTTAAAGTTAATCGGAAATCTAATTCTTAAATTTTGTTAAAGGATGATTTTAATTATAAATAAAACCAAAATTTGGAATAAATATTTAAACTTGAACAATTGAATTTGGTGAAAATTTTATTTGTATATTGTTCAACTGCATTCTAATACAACTTACCTAAATCATTCAGAAGTTGAATATGTAATTGGATAATATATAAGGTAAATTGAATTTATAAATAAAATTTGAGTAGTTATAACAAATGTTACGCACTTAAATTTTAATTATAGATGTTAATAGAGATAAATATAATAATAAGAGAATTGAAAAATAAAATTTGTTTTGAAAGAAATTAATAAATTAAAATTTGATCAACATATGAAAATACCTTGAATTTAAAAGAAATTAATAGATATAAATTAATTTAAATCGAAACTTTTATGGTTTAAATTAATTTATATGGGTTAAATATAGGTGAGTGGATATATTAAGTAGAACAAATTTAACAATAATTTGGAATAAAGAAGAATTTAAATTGCTGAAAAATATGATTATAATAAAAGACTATTCAAATTTATTGTTTTAGAAATTGTAAATTTAAGATAATTAGATAATAAGATAATGAATTTAGAAATAGTTGAGATTGATTCTAGAGAAATCAGATGGATTAAATCTATCATTGAATATCAATTAATTTAAATTTGAATTTATATGGTTTAAATAAATTGTTATTTTGTATTTCAAATCTGTTTTTCTTTCTGGTTGTTTCTATTCTCCTACCTCGTTCCTTTTCGGGGACGAAAAGTTTTGAGTGGGGGAGAGTGTAACGACCCGTAAATTTCAACTGTTTTAATAACGTAATTAGTTGAAATTTTGCGAAATTTCAAACGATAAAATTTTGAAATATAAATTTGATATTTGGAATGCGTTTAGTTAAACATAGCAACTGGTAAATTTTCGTCCGAAAATATGAAAGTTTATTTCGCGCGTAAATTCACTTCAATTTAATCAGTTAAAAAAAACGTTGAAAATAAAACGTTTTCAAAACCAAAATATTTTTACATAGAAAAATTCTAAACCATCTTCTGAGCAAGATGTTAGTTTGTCGTTTTTCCAAATTCGGACATCTTTGGCTCCGTCGATCTTATTTTTCAGCGTTTTTCTTACATTTTTCGTAGTAGAAAAATTCGAATTTTATAATTCAATCATACCACTGATATCTTTATACCGTTTTGATCGTCTCGTCGTGCTGATCTCCACCGTATATTCATCCGTTTATTTCGGAGTTCGGAACACGACAAAATCGGTAAACCGATTAACCGCATCGGTATGGTTCTGACCCTTTTGAATTCCTTGACCATTCAGTTTCTACTGCGTTAAACCAAACTGACATTTGCATTTAATATTCCCAGAAATTCAACCAGTGACTTTATCTTTTCCCTATGTCCCATTTTATACGTAGGTCCATCCATCTCCTTTGGTATCTTCATTTCTTACCGGTTCGTATTTCATTTGCGTTGATAACTCTGTTTCCACATTTACAAAATATTTTTCATTCTCTTGCAAACTCATTTCTCCTGTCCCTCTCGTTTCCATGGCCTCTCGCAGCCTCCCTCTGCCAATCTCTCCGCCATTACTTCCTGTCGTGAAACCCCGCCACCCAAAACCCAAGCCTGCTGCCGAGCTTCCCCTGGCCAGCAGCCAAGGCCACCACATCAACACACCTAAGGCCTCATCTCCCCTTCTTTTCCATCACCCACCACCCCACAGCAGCCACCAAACCGTGCCACCCCTTCGCCCATCAGCCTCCACGCAACCGCAAGCCACCGATGGCCGAGCAAACCACCATGCGAACAACCACCACCATTCCCACATCCGCCTTGAGACCCCTAGCAACCATCGGCCTCCACTTCCAGATCCACACCAATCACTGAAAGCCTTCCACCTCCACCACAGCAGTTTCCGCCACGTTAGCCCTCCCACACCCCATCGCGAGCAAGCTAACGCTAAACCCATCTCCGCCTAGTCAGTTCAACCCTTCAGCCACACTACCGCCGCCCATGCTTCACAGCAGCCTATGGCTCGCCGTCCATCTTCCTGGTACCGAGCATCTCCACACCGAGTCTGTTCATATATATATAAGTATGTTTTAATATGTTTAAAATGTTAAATTTATGCTGTTGTAGTTTTGTATAAAGGTGTTATTGTTTATTAAAGCATTGATTTAAAAAAAAATGATATAGATTTATAATATGTTGATAGTTCGTATATATATGTCCTGTATATATAAAGTTTGTTTGTTACTAATATCTATTTTCGTGTTGTATCTATATGAAAATATATGAGGTTTATAAAGGTATGTTTGAATTCACAATACAGTGTAAAGTTATATTAGTTTTATATAAGCATTGATTTTAAAAGATGGGTAAGTGTATGTAGTTATATAAGTAGAGTGAAATGTTAACTAGTAACCTGTTTACTTTATATTATTACCTGTTAACCTGATATATAACTGAGTTGGTAATACATGTATGCATATATGAATTTGGTTTTCAATCTTATAGATATTTATAGGTTGGGATTTAATATTTATTATATATATATATAATTTTAAATATATGTTTTAAATTAATTTTTGAAAATTTATATATATGTAATATACCTTGTTTTATCGATCTCGTGCCATCTTAACTTACTATCTCAAATCGATTTATCACAGCAAATCCTAGCTTGTCGATGTTCCGTGTGCGTATCTGTTTCCGTATCATATTCTTGTCTCTCTAGCCTCGAAAGGTGAGCACTCACTCACGATTAACGTTCTTTTATTTATTAAATCTGATTTAAATTGAAACGACAATTGAAATATACTACTATTAGTTAATGACACTGTTATATATGCTATTACCTGTATCAGTTCACCTATGACATCTGACACAATTATCTGTTAATTATTTATGCGATGATAATACAGTTTGGCTAATAATTGATTGATTGTTGATGTTTATATTGGACGTTAAATTGTTAATGTTAAAATGATAAATAGTATGAAATTGAACTTGATATAGGATAGTTAAATGTTAAATTTGATTAACTGACATTTGTATAATATGACTCCTTTAACTGTTAAAGTTATTGACGTAGGATTTGTTTAATTACATCTTGAACTACTGAATGTATGTTGTTAAATTGATGATGTATGAAATTGTGAATTGAATGACAAGTGAAAACCGTAATGTAATAATCTTTAATCTACATGAAATGATAGTGTAGATTCTAGAAATAATTATATTAATTCGTACAAATAACAATGCGAATTAATACGATTATTTCAGGATTATTTAAATTGATTATTGGATTGTTATTGTTTGTTGTTATTGCTTGTTTATTTACTTTGACACCATCCCAGTTATCACACTGCAAGTTCCCTTTGCTATGCTTTGATTTTGAATTGAATTGGAATCGGGTTGAAATGATAAATACCCAAATTAAACTTTGACCTAGGATAGAAAATTAAATAAAAACCCGATTGGTCAATAATTTGATTTGAAAATAATTAAAGATTTTATTTGAAAAAATAATATGGTTTTGAAATGAAGTTGAAATTTGAATTTTAATGAAAGGAAAATGTTAATATTTAATAATCTGAAACAAAATGTTAACAATGAAATTGATGGAAGTATGTTGTTTAATTTGAGAAATTAATTGAATTTAGTCTGAAATTATTAAACTTTGAAATGATTTAATAATTAAGGTTTGAAATTATAATTAAGTTTGAAATTATTAAACTTTGAAATTATTTAATAATTAAGTTTTGAATTATTTAATAATTAAATAAGATTGAATTTTTAATGATTAAATTGAATTGGATTTCTAATAAGAAAAATTGAACTTTTGAATAAGTGAATTTTGTTCGTAAATAATTGAAATTGAATTTCTTTATTAAGTAAGTTTTGGAAAATTATTTAAGAAAGTTAATAAGTGAAATGGATTTTCTTTGACAAGAAATGAAAATGTGTTATTTTTGGAATCAATGTAAGACTTGTAATTGAAAGAATTGATTTGACGAATTTAATTTAATTCAAAAGTGTAAGTGATTTAATGAAGTTGGACTTAAGAAATTGATTTAATAAATTGGATATTTAATATAAATTGTTTTGAATGATAAAGTAACTTAACGAATATTGAATGAAATCGATAAATGAGTTTAAATTGATTTGAATGGTAAAACTGAATTGATTCTAATGATTTCGAAATGAAACTTTTGTACGTACTTGGATCAATATTTGAATCGTTTTAAATAGAAATTTGAAATTGAATTATAAGATTTGGAAATTATGATTTGGAAGTTTTGAAACGTAAAGTATGGAAATTGGTTTTTGAAAAACAAGTGAAATGTTGATTTACGAATTGAAATTGAATTGATTTGGTTTTGAAATATATAAACGACCAATCGGTGTAATAATTTCGAAAGTTATTAAAGAGACCGGAATTCGGTTATGGATATACTCTCTATCTAAACCGAAAACCACTTTAATAACTACACGCGGAGTGATGATCCAGAATGTAGTGGATGGAATGATGTACGCGTTGACTGAAGAAAGAGAACGATTTTGGATGACCCCTGACATGACTAAAACAGGAGCCGCGCCGGGCCATTGAGGATCGCCATCTCTAGCGGACACACTTCTTCGATACCATATCTATTACTATTGTGATTCGATTTGGGTGCACCCCTCGATTATGGGAGTGTTGTTTCGCGGTGTTGGGGTAGTAGCTGCTATGCCCAACATCAGTCCGGATCAGGCAACTACTAGTATCCTAGTTGGTATCGCCTCATGTACCTTGTCATACTAATTATCCTATTCGCGACAACTACGATTTTGTTTTGTACCTTTAGTATATGGATTGCCCTCTGGTGACTTCCGGTTTGGGGAAACTACGGTCTTGTATATGCTTTTGGGAATAAAAATGTGTTAAGGGTGGAATGGGCCATGACTTAACGCTATTTTGATATCTTCTTATATTACTGATAGACATTATCTACTTAGCGTATATTACTACCTAGTAGATAGTTTAACGGATCCTTAAAGGATGGTTATTCCAAACATCCTTTAAGTTACTTGTATTTCAATTGCTATTTCACTTGAGTTGGATTTATTAATATAAGAATGTTAATCCTGACTCGAGTGTCTTGTGTTTTTGCTTTACGCTCGGGTCAGACTGAGTGTACCAGTTTTCGAGACTCACCTTTGGAGTTGGAGCTTCGCTTGGAGATCCAGCTATCTATCCAGCTTTCAGATATTCGATGATTCCAGTGATGTATTCTGATTTGTATCTGACGTATCATGTTACTCTTCCGTGTATCTGGTTTAACTCTGATGTATTTTATATATTCATATAGTAGCTTCATGAACTACTATCTCTTTTATTTCCGCTGCACTTATTACTCTGTGTCTGTGTTCTGTGATTATTTATTTACTGTATATGTTCAGTTTTGCCAATTTAAATTAACAACGCGGTATTTTGAGCAATTCAACTCCGGCATGAGTGTCTACCTATACACTTATAATGGATGCGAATGGTCCAAAATACTGGGTCGTTACATTATGCCTTTCGGGCTAACCAATGCACCTGCATATTTTGTAGGCCTTATGAACCATGTCTTCCAAGATGTTCTTAACAAGTTTGTTTTGGTTTTTATCGATGACATTCTTATCTACTCCAAATCCAAGGAGGAGCAAAAACATCATTTGGAAGTGGTATTAAAGACATTGAGGAGACATGTCCTGAAGGTAAAGTTTTTTAAGTGCCATTTCTAGAAATCGAAGGTGTGATACTTGGGGCATATTGTGTTAGGAGATGACATTTCGGTGGACCCAGTAAAAGTGGAGGCTGTTCAAGAATGGAAGCGACCGCGAACTCCTATTAAATTTCTTAGTTTCTTAGGTTTGGCAGGGTACTACAGGAGGTTCATTCAGGATTATTCTAAGATTTCCTCACATTTGATTAAGCTGACTAAGAAAGGGGAGATGTTTATATGGACGCCAAAGTGCGAAGAAGCATTTCTGGAATTGAAGAAGAGATTAACCAGTGCACCAGTTTTGGCTGTTCAGGATGGAAATAGTGGATTCACGGTTTACACAGATGCTTGTGGAGCGAGACTAGGAACTGTTTTGAGGCGGCATGGTAGAGTGATTGCATATGCAAGCAGACAATTGAAGCCTCATGAGAAGAACTATGATACGCATGACCTGAAGTTGTTGGCTGTTGTCTTTGCATTGAAAATGTGGAGGCACTACTTTCTAGGCAAGGATCCTTGTATTCCTCTTAATTTCTTTCTAATCTTTAGAGATTCTAGGAGTAAATTTTCTTCTTTAATTAGGTGAAAAATTTGAGCTCTTCACGGATCATAAATCCCTGAAGTATCTTTTTACTCAGAAGGATCTGAACCTGTGGCAGCAGAGGTGGTTAGAGTTTCTTGCGTCCTATGACTTGGTTATTCTCTATACACCGGGAAAGGCTAATGTGGTGGAGGATACCATACGCAAGAATGTCGTTTTGACTCTTTTGGAGGTTATCCCGACTCTCCTAAAAAGCATAGCGAGCGAGCAAAGAGTGGATAGAAACTTAATGGCAATCATCAAGAAGGTTGAAGAGGGCAGTGTACAAGTTTTAAGATTGATAACCGAGGAGTTTTGAGAAGGAATGGATGAACATGTGTATCGAATGTCAACGATCTTAGGAAGGAAGTTTTGTCAAAATGCCATCGTTCTAAGTTGAGTATCCATCCAGGTGTCTCAAAGATGCATAGGGACATGAAGCGGATATTTTGGTGGAAGGGAATGAAGAGAGATATCTCTATTTTTGTTAGCAAGTGTTTGTGCTGTCAATAAATAAAAGGTGATCATCAGAAGATAGCTGAATTATTACAACCCTTGGAAATACCTAATTGGAAATGGGAAATGGTATCAATGGATTTTATCGATGGTTTTCCCAGAACCAGAAAATGGAATGAATGAGTATGGGTTATCGTGGATCGGCTAACGAAGAGCGCACATTATATTCCAGTAAAACTATCAAGAACCGCTGCTTCTTTAGCCAAAATTTTTATGAGAGATAGTCAGGTTGCTTGGAGTTCCTATGATTATTGTAAGTGATCGAGACCCCATATTTATTAGTCAATTTTGGGAATCATTGCAAACAAATCTAGGAACATAATTGAGCTTAAGCACAACATACCACCCCAAACAGACAGACAGACGGAGCGAGTGAATCAGATTCTAGAGGTTCTCCTGAGAGCGTGTATACTGGATTTTGGTGGATCATGGGAGAATCATTTGCATTTAGTTTAATTCTCCTACAACAACAGCTTTCAAGTTAGCATTGGCATGGCGCCTTATGAAGCTCTTTATGGATGGCCGTGCAAGTCACCAGCTTGTTGGGTAGAGTATGGAGATTGTCTAGTGCTTGGGCAAGATATGATTCGAGAGGCGACGGAGAAAGCTGCAGTGATTAAGAAAAGGATGAGGGAAGACCAAGATCACTAGAAGAGTTATGCTGATAGGAGGCGAAGAGATTTGGAATTTTATGTTGGGGACCTTGTGTTCATTAAGTTTTGCCAACTAAATGAGCTGTTAGATTTGGGAAAGCTGGAAAGTTAGCTCCGAGGTATATTGGACCATTCTGTATTCTTGAAAGGACTGGGTCTTTTGATTATAAGGTTGAGTTGTTGGAGAGATTGGAAGGTGTTCATAATGTATTCCATGTGTCACATTTAAGGAAATTTGTGCAAGATTCGACCTTGATTGTAGAGCCGTTTGAGCAGAAGGATCTAGAAGTGGAACCAAACTTGACAGTGGTTAGACATCCAGTCTATATTATAGCTCAGGATGAGAAGCGGTTGCGCAATAAGGTAGTGTAGTTGGTTAAAATTCAGTGGAGTGAGGATCCTAGAGACTGCACTTGGAAGACTGTAGACCATATGAAGGAAGCCTATCCTGAGTTAAAGTTAGGATAGCTAGTTGTTTTTCTGTATGTATAGTTTAAGCATTGTTTGTTATGGATGTTTATTGTATGTCTTTTGTATGTGTTTTATGATATGAATATATAGCTTTTCAAGTAATTGAGTTATCTTCTTATGTGTTAATTTCGGGGACGAAATTCTTATAAGGGGGGAGAGTGTAATGATCCAGAACTTGATCACTTTATGTATGGATATTTAAATATAATTCTAATGATTAATTAATGGATTTTATTACAAAAATAAACTCCTTTTATATAATAACAAATGATAGTGAAATCATTTTTAAATTTTTTTACAAAAATAATTAGTCCAAAGAAAGATTGAAAATGTAACCGAAAGTCGTTTTCCGAATTTTCAATTTTTCTCGCCTAAAAGTTATCAGGAATGTTGTAACACTTTTGTGTACACATGCACATTTTTATAAATCACCTTGGACATGGATATGTACATGTGAATATGCATGTACACTTGAGTATGTACATATGCATGTATAAGATAGGATTTTATTTGTAAAATATATAAATATATATTATATAAGATATGATTTTATTTTGTTTGACAAGATAGGATGGTGTCTAAGGAGGGGGGCAGAATTTGCATGGAAAAAGGAGGGGGTGAGGTGGTAAAAGAAGAGAGGGGGTTATAGTACTAAGTGCATTTCCGTAATTTCACTTATTAACATATTACAAAAGGGAATTTTCCTAATTTAATTTAGTTTAATTTTTCTCATTCCATTCTCTTATTTCTTAAATCTTAGAAAAATTTCATGGCTTCCTAACATATTTCCAAAGTCTTAAAAACTTAGATCTCCATTTTAAAATCAATTCCAAAAGCTTGCAAAAGCACTTCTTTATCCATCTCTCCACTTCATCTTCAAAATTCAAGAATGCATTCTCCTTATAACCTCAAGGCCGTACCCTATATGCTTAAGGCCGAACTCTTTGTGCAAGTTTTAGGCCATTTAAAGACTTCATTTTTCCAAGAAAATACAAAGTCCTAGGTCGTTCTCAAGTTCGAGGAGAAAATACTTCAATCTAGTCGGATTTCGATGAGTAAATTTTAAACTTTTGGGAAAGATGATGCCTTTACTTTAATGGTGGTTATATAGTTGTGTAAATGTTGTTTATATGTTTGTATTATGGTATGATTTGGCTATATATGTATGTGATAGCTTGAGTTTTAGCTTTGGACTTGAAACGATGGATTAAAGTGATGTATTGGTTATAAAGTTGTGATCTTTGATGTGTATGGTTCACGAGATGTAATCTTGTGATGTATGGTGATAGTATAAATTAGTATTCATAATCTTGGGTATATGTTGAATGGTTTGGAAGCTAGATATGTGACTTGTTGAAAAGGACTTGGGATCCTTTTTAAAAATCAAATTGTTTCTAGTTCTGATTTTAGTAAATGTTCTTTGCTTTCTAACCTAGAAAAGTTTTGTTTAAACACTCTTTTAGATTATTTTAAAAGGAAAGTATAAGTGGAAGTTTAAGTTTGGATGGTAACTTAGAAAAGTAATTCTAAGTTACAGCATCCATAGCGACAGTCGCTATGGATGCAGTTCAGAAATATACGATTTTCAAGTTTTTAAGCTTTCTTTTAAAATTGTTTTGTAAACCATTTCAAAACTTAATTAGTGATTAAAAAACTTAATTAACTCTTAATTAATAAGTTTAATAATTAATTAATTTATTATTAATAATTATTAATCATTTAATTTAAGTAGTTAGGATTTAAGAGTTAATTAAGTTGATAATTTGTAATCAATTAAGAAAGTTTAAATTAATGTTTAATTAAGCTAAAAAGTAATTATTTTTATGTTAATCAAGTTTAATTATTCTAATTAACTATTATTTAATAAAAGTTAATTATTTAACTAATTATTATTTAATTAAAAGTTAATTATTTTATTAAAAGTTAATTATTTAATTAATGATTATTTAATTATAATTTAATTATAAATAAATGTTACTTAATTAAAGTTTAATTATTAATTAATATTAAAGTTAATTAACGTTTAATTTTTATTTGATTTTTATTTAATTATGATTAATTAAGATTTAACTATGGTTAATTAAGACTTAGTTAAGCTTTAACTTATGATTTAATTGAAATTTATTTTAAGGGTTATTTAAACTCTATCGGTTATTTATTTCAAATCCACTTTCTTCTTTAAAGTAAAGTAATTTAAACATAAAGGATCTCTAGTCTATGCCACTAAGTAGCCAAACAAATTAAAGTAGCCATAGTAAAACGTTGACACGTTTTATTGGAAGTAAGTAGACTTGTACTTATCACAAATACTGCATTTCGGAAGCATGATGAATACAAGGGAGTTAATTTCAATAAGTGGGTCATGATAATTTAAGCATATGGAATATATTTCCATATGTAAAACTTACACCTTGATAATGGAACTGTCCACTATAAAATCTTGACCCTTTAACATTATCGAATGTTGGTTCAGAGAGACTGGGATCGGATAGTAGTTGTTATCCGAAAACCACTTCGAACCAACGTAAGCGTTCGAATTGGAAATAGTAAAGGCAAGGTCCAAGCTGAAGACTTTGAAGTGCAAAGTCCACTTGCTACTAACCCTGAGGGTGATTCCAACAATGGGTGTAGTGGAAGCAGTTCCTTCAATTCGTTCATCTCCTGAATGACTTGTACAGATGAGTGCTGACATTGTGTCAACATCCGGAAGGAAATGTCAACATTCCAAGTGGCAGAGCTATCTTAAAGGTAAACATAGCCTCAGGCCCCATCAACCGAAAATGACCAAAACAGGGTATGTAGGAGGGCTATGTGGGTCGCTCCCATCAGGGTATGTCATCACCATATCTAGAATTGATATTTGACCCATTTTGTATGTTTCGATATGGTTGCCGATCCCAATCGTGGTGGTGATATATTCGGTACTACTAGTCAAGTGGTAGGCCGATTATGTGTAGTAGGGGTACAGTTTGTTCTTGTCAAACCCCGGGTGTATTTTATATAGAGTGCACCTTCGAAAGGTAGTTCCTTACCTATTCATGTATGGAATCCATCTCCCAATAAGTTCCTTCGACCTTACTTGTATACCTATTTTGCTGAAATTTAATTAATGTAACAATTTCGGTTATGTTAAGTGTTTATTAAAAACCCTACACTTATGATAATATCACCTGGATTTCTATATAAAGTGTTTTGGTCATCATAAAGTAAAAACTCGTCCGTGTTTATGTGCGGTGTGGTCTTAAGAGGTACCCTTGAATTTCAAAGAGTTTTTAAAGTAATAATTCAGTTGTTTTGAGTTTACTCACATCAGACCCATGTCTAACCTAGAGTTTTATTTTCTTTCCCTAAAACTCTAGGATACTCAAATTTTTATGAGTAGCCAAGTGATCCAAGTTTCTCACGGATTTTGGAGGAGCTGAAGCAAGTGGCTTCAACATTAGCTAGCTACTATCTTATTCCACTGTGTGTATGTGTATGTGTTTTGTATTAGTGATGCAAGGACAAGTAGTTATAACTATCCCAGTTTGGAACTTGTACTATTATAACTTGGATGAACTATTATGGCAGTATCTATGCAAAGTCTGATGTTGATTAATATATGTTGTTTCGTTGTATTGTGAGAGATTTTGTAATTATTTAGTTTTTCTTCTTGTCTTCCTTTTTCTTTTTACCCTTAATGGCTCGTCTTTCAAAATAAAAAAGGCGATTCATTATAAAATGACCCTAAACCATGAAAATGGTCGCCGGACGAGCCATCTAAGCTAGCATTCTTTTGGGCTGAATGTTCTAAAGATAAGAAGAAAGGTAGGAGCCAATCTAAAAGTTTTTTTTAGACTTCTATTCGTAATTTGTTCAACCTTCGACATTCTAATAATATTCCAAGAACCGTTGATTCATTGAAAACTCAATGAAAAGGATAAATTCCACTTGTCAACGATGGAAAGAAATAATGGTCGGGTTGCATACAAAAAAAGAAAGTGGGGCAAACAACTTGGATTTGGTTATGATTTTTAATTCAAATTTTGAACCACTTATCCCGTTTCATATTTCAATAAAAAATTTTAGAAAGTGGTACTTTATTCACTCGAGTTAAAATAGAATTTGGATACAAAGAGGTAGTGCCATCCAAAATAAGAACAAAACAATAACTTAGTACAAACCAAAACTAGGCTTCTCATATGGGTAGGCAACTACTATATCCGCACCCACACTAGCTATGTTAATAACACAACAAAAGAAAATGCTACATTTAAAAACCTCGGCTTCATTAACTATGAGCCCTATCTATAAAAATATCGTATTAATGGTGATAAGCTTCTTCCCTTCAAATCCCTCGCTTCCAATAACATTCCAGGCTTATGAATCAAATTATCCTGTGTCGAGATGAGTTCCAGATGCTTCACTCACTAGCGTCAAATAATGAAGCAGTTAAGAAATTTCGGAGCGGAGAATGCTCTTTTATAAACTTCGACTTCGAAAGAAGCAAGCAGATATCCATGAGGACAAGCTTGTATCGAGTATGGCTTGGAAAAAAACTAGACTAGAACACTCCGAGGTTTCTCTCTTGCCAGATGTGCTAGACCGCCGAAGTTGTGGTGATGTCCCTAAGGTTGTTTCTTAAACTTCTACCTTTAGTGCATAAAAATCCTTCTAATGTAGTAAAAAGACGTGTATAATTTGAGCAACCAACTTGTAGATCCAGACTAGAAATTAATTTATCCTATATCGATTTGGAATAATTGCAATTGAAAAACAAATGCTTGGAAAATTCTATCTCTGAATTGCATAGACTACAGACAATATTATCTAAGTTAGTCCAATTTTGTATTCTATCTTTGGTAAGGAGTTTATAACGAATTGCAAAGTATGCAGTAAGCTACATTTTAGGCGCATAGCAGTGGTTCCAAACCCTATTACACCACTTAATTTTTTCACCCTATGTTCAAGACAAATCCTATGCTGATTTTAAAGTAAATTTACACCCATTGCCCAACTACTCCCACTCATCTTGGCAATTGTTGCCATGGATTTTAATTTCTTGTATTGTGTTACATACACTAGCTGGCAAGTTAGAATTAGAGAAATCCCACTCCCCTTGATTAATAATGTTGTCGACTTCTTTGCCTTGATTATTGAAAAGAGCCTTATACGACCAGCCAATTAAATTTGACCGAGATTTACCCTTGATCCAAGGGTCAAACACGGACTTGTATATCCACCGTTTGCAATTTTTCTATTACTCAGCTTGTTGCATTTTCCTTTTGTGCGAAGCATAAGTTTCCAAGTGCATGAGGCATTATTATCAAATTTTACTGTCTAAAAATTCCTTTTCAAGCAGTATCTATTGTGAATCCATTTAGCCCAAACAGTATTCTAATTTACAATTTCCAGATGAATTTGATCGCATACTTGGTTTAATTCCTCCAGATTTCTCAATCCCAAACCCCCTCAGTCTCTGGTTTACAAACAGTGACCTAACCTACTTTATGATGTTTCCCTTTCCTAATGAACTTAGAGCATTGCTACTCTATTTTTCAAAGAATGGTTTTTCGTATTTGTCAAATTTGTATCCAAAATTGGAGGAACGGGTAGATTGTAGTCTTGACAAGCTCCAACTACCACTAGTGTTTAAGAACTTGCAATTCCAAGCATCAAGTCTACCATTAATCTTATCTAGTAATTCCTCAAAATCTGAAAACTAAAATTTATTTGCTGATGAGGGAATTCCTAGAAATTTAATGGGAAGACTTCCACTATAAACCCTAAGGATTTAAGAGATCTGGTTCTTAACTGTTACAACTTTCCTAAAAAAATTCTAGTTTTGAAGGTGTTAACAGTTAGAGCATCATTCCATTTTATCAAAAAAAAATTTAATTGAGTTTATACTATCAGTGGTTGCTTTAGAAAAAATAAGCAAATCATCTACATAGATCAAGTGAGTTATCATTGGATTTATGTTATATGATGGGCTTAAATTACCTTGCAAATACTCACTGTCCAAATTAACGGATATGTACTCCATGGCTATTGCAAATAAGAATGGAGAAAGAGGGTCGCCTTGCCTGAGTCCTCGATTACTCGTTACTAAACCCTTGAGGAGAGCCATTAATGATGATAGAGAACGAGGGTGTGGAAATGCATCACCCAATAAGGAATGTGAATTAAGGAGGAAAACTCATTTTACCATAATTGAAAGATAAATTATCTATTAGTCTTATCATATGCCTTTTGCAAATCCACCTTAACACAGAGATTTCAGTTTGTTTTACTATTGAAGCTTTTAGCCATTTCATATGCTAATAATGAGTTATTAAAAATATAACGACCTAGAATAAAAGCTTTTTTATTAGGTGAAATAAGATCATCATTTCATCCTGCTATAAATTATATCTGTTAGGATTTTGTATAACACATTGCAGCAGGATATAGTCCTATAATCACTTATATTACTCACATTATATGATTTAGGTATAAGAGTAATGAAAGTATGATTAAGTTGTTTAATAACTTCCCTTTTTCAAAGATATAATTCATGATCGTTAGAAGTTCTTTCTTAATTTTCTTGTTAGGAACTGGAGATAGTGGTTTTGATGACAACAACCTTTGTAACTTATTTTATTATAACTTATATACTAACACTATTGTCTAGATATATATGAATGTTATTATGCAGGATATATATATAAAGCAAGTGCTGATTATTGAAGACTGTACAGTATAAAGATCAAGAATGAAGAAATCAAGTTTGAAGACTCATGAGTATCAAGATCAAGATTTCAAGATAAGTGTCTAGTTTTGTTAAAACTTCATAATAGCATGGAAATCTTCATTCCAAATTTCATTTGGGATGGAACCAATTTCTACCTTCTTAGTGGCTTACAAACCCACGACAAGTAGCTTACAAACCTACGACAAGTGGCTTACAAACCGACGAACATCCTGGTTTTGTACAAGTTCTCGAGTCCTGATGTGATGAGATATTCTGCATGAAGAAGCTTGCAAAACTACTTCAAAATGGTTTTTCAAAATGATTTTCAAAACTTCTTTTCAACATGTTTTAGCCTTAAAAATTATCTTTTCAAATGATTTTCAAAAAGATGTTTTAGCCTTAAAATATTCTTTGTTTTTGTTTTTAAATAAACTCTTGTTTTAAACTTCGTTTTTTTTAAACTTCGTTTGTTTTTAAACTATCTCTGATATTTAAATATTATTTTATAATATATATATATACTTGAGATTTAAAATCAAATTTATATATACATTCTAAAAATATATTTTTCTACTCTTCTTTATTTTAAAACATAGGAAAATTAGCTTATTTTACTCCAAAATCATTTCATCTTGTTTTCCTTTCAATACCATTTTCAAAACAAATTTTACATTGTTTTTAACTAAGGGATGTCGACATCATGGGATACCCCATGTCGACATGGTGGCCGTTAAATTCAAAAGTTTCAATTTTCAAAAGAAGTGTCTATTCGTTTAAATCTCTTCACGAATGGTTATGACCGTTACTGGTCTATAAATAGCCTTCACAAACGAATCTTTTAACTAACTATTTTCTTATTTTCTTCACTCCTTCTTCTCCACAAATTCATATTCTAAAATTTTCGTATTTTTAAGATCGTGCCGAAATTCTGTCGAATTCTCAAGTGAATCAAATTAGAATCTCATTCTTGTTTGATTCTCTGCCTTCTCTCGAAGATCAAAGTGCTATTCAGAGTTATAGGATCAATTTGTAATCAAAAGTTTATCGAGCCTCTCTATAAGGTGTGGTTGTGCCTGGAAATCAATTGGGTGATCTTGTGTCCCGTAAATCAAGAGAGTTTGCCCTGGACTCGAAGATAGGAGGGTACCTCAAGACCTTTAGAAATTGAGGATTGTAATCTCGACATTAGTATAATAAAAATTTGTACGAGGTGCAGGATTGGACGTAGGGTAACTCTGAACCAGTATAAAATCCGGTCTGTTCTTTCCTTTTACTGCTTTTTATTTACTTTCTGCATCTGTGTTTGATTCTGTGATTGTTCTTTGATTAAGTTCTGCATTTGTTTATATCATAATTTTTAAATTAGTCCATATAAGTCTTAGCATCCATTAAACACTATTCACCCCCTCTAGTATTAAATTAGCCTTAAGATCCTTAATCTGCACTCTCTTTCAATTGGTATCAGAGCATAGGTTTTCATAGTTTTCATAATCTGAAACTTGAAAAGTTAAAAATGGCATTTTTAGGAAATTTTGTTAATACTAGTTTGAATTTATGCATTTCATCAAAGTATCATAAGTCTGCATATAGTTTTTATGAAAAATCAAGTTATCTACCGAATTGGTTTGTTATGCAGGAACAGACATGTTACATGGCTTTTGAAGAATCAATAACCAATGGACAAACTGTGCAAATTGAGAAAGATAAATGGATACTTGATAGTGGTTGTTCAAGGCATATGACTGGAAATCCCGAGATACTCAATGACATTATATATCAAGATGGTGGATTGGTCAACTTTGGAGATAACTCAAAAGGATATGTGATTGGCATCGGCAATGTCGGTAATTATAAAACTCCTCTTATTTCTGATGTTTTGCTAGTTAGGAATTTAAAACATAATCTACTTAGTATAAGTCAACTATGTGATAAAGATTTTAAAATTAAATTTGGAAAATATAAGTGTCACATCGAAGATAATAAGTCAAATATTATCTTTGAAGGAATTAGAAAGAAAAACATTTACATCCTTAGTATGAAAGTTTCAAATTATAACTTATGTCTTTTTGCTAATACAAGTGACCCTTGGATTTGGCATAAAAGATTTGGTCATTTAAATTTCAAACTGTTATCTAGGTTATCAAAACTTGACTTAGTTAGAGGTCTTCCCAAGTGAAACTTTAAAGTAGATAGTATATGTGATGCTTGCCAATTAGGAAAACTTAAGAAAAGTTCATTTAAATTAAAAGATATGATTTCTACTTCTAAACCTCTAGAATTACTTCATTTAGATTTATTTGGTCCATCTCAAGTTCAATCAATTAATCACAATAAATATGTTTTTGTAATTGTAGATGATTATTCTAGATATACTTGGACAATTTTTCTTAAACTTAAAAGTGATGCTTTTGAATTATTTAAGAATTTTGCTAAAAGAATTCAAAATCAACTTTCTTTAAAAATAAAAACTATTCGTAGTGATCACGGTGGAGAATTTGAAAATGAAAATTTTGAGAATTTCTGTAATCAAAAAGGAATTACTTATAATTTCTCTTTTCCAAGAACTTCACAACAGAACGGAGTGGTAGAACGTAAGAATAGAATGATTCAAGAGTGTGCTAGAACAATGCTTTCTGATAGTAACTTACCTAAAAAAATTTGGGCTGAAGCAGTCGCTACAGCTTGTTATATATTAAATAGGATTTTAATTAGACCATTAACTAATAAAACACCATATGAATTACTTTAAAATAAGAAACCTATAGTAGCTTATTTTAAAGTTTTTGGTAGTAAGTGTTTTATTCTTAATACAAAAGATAATTTAGATAAATTTGAACCTAAATCCGACAAAGGTATCTTTATCGGATATTCTAATAGAAGTAAAGCATTTAGAGTTTATAATTTAAGAACTAACACTATTGAAGAAACAATGCATGTATCTTTTGATGAAAATTTTAAAGATACTGTACAAATAGAAGATGAAGAAGATTTTGTAACTTTAAATAATGAACCTAATGAAACTAATTGTGAAATCATTCAACCTAATAAAAGAATTAGGCTATTAAAAGATCATCCTGTAGAAAATATACTAGGAAATATTGAATCTATAGTTAAAACAAGAAATCAAATAAATAGTATGTGTAATGTAGCTTTTATATCAACTATTGAACCTAAAAATCCAAAGGAAGCTTCATCTGATGATTCATGGATTCTTGCTATGCAAGAAGAATTGAATCAGTTCACCAGAAATGATGTTTGGGAACTTGTTCCTAGACCTGAGGATAAAAGTATAATTGGAACAAAATGGGTTTATAAAAATAAAATGAATGAACTTGGTGAGGTCATGAGAAATAAAGCTCGTTTAATCGCACAAGGTTATTGTCAAGAAGAAGGAATTGATTATGACGAAACCTTTGCACCCATAGCAAGACTAGAAGCTATCAGGATTCTACTTGCTTTCGCAAACTACAATAATTTCAAGTTATATCAAATGGATGTTAAAAGTGCTTTTCTAAATGGTTTTGTAAAAGAAGATGTTTATATTGAACAACCTTCACTTTTTGAAAGTAATAAATTTCCAAATCATGTATATAAATTAAAGAAAGCTTTATATGGTCTGAAACAAGCTCCTAGAGCCTGGTATGAAAGACTAAGATCTTATTTACAACAATCTGGTTTTGAAATTGGTAAAATAGATACAACTCTTTTTATTAAAAGAAACAAAAATGATATTCAATTAGTACAAATATATGTAGATGATATAATATTTGGATCAACTAATAACATAATGAATAAAGAATTTTCAGATATAATGACTAAAGATTTTGAAATGAGTCATATGGGAGAACTAAGTTTCTTCTTAGGACTTCAAATCAAACAATTAGATAAAGGAATTTTCATTAGTCAAGAAAAATATGCTAAGGATTTAATTAATAAATTTGGATTAACCACTTCTAGTAGGAAACCAACTCCAATCACAACTAATGTAGCTTTAAGTAAAGAAGATAAATCAAAAGATGTTGATCAAAAAATATATAGGAGAATGATTGGTTCGCTGCTTTATATAACAGCAAGTCGTCCTGACATCATGCATAGTGTCTGTCTCTGTGCAAGATACCAATCTCAAACTAAAGAAACTCACTTAAAAGCTGTTAAAAGAATTTTAAGATATGTAAAACATACTTTAGATTATGGTTTTTTTACCCTAAAAATGATGTATTTGATTTAATTTCATATTATGATGCTGATTATGCTGGTTGTAAATCAGACCGAAAGAGTACAAGTGGAACTTGTCACTTTCTAGGACATTCTGTGGTTTCCTGGTTTAGTAAGAAGCAAAACACTGTATCCTTGTCAACAACTGAAGCAGAATATATATCTGCTGCTTTGGCTTGTTCTCAAGTTATATATATGCAACAAACTTTAAAAGATTTTGGATTAACTATAACTAAATCACCAATTTATTGTGATAATACTAGTGCAATAAATCTATCTAAAAATCCAACTCATCATGCTAGAACAAAACATATTGATATTAGACATCATTTTCTTAGAGATAATATAAGTAAAGAAGTCATAACTCTTGAATATATTAATACTGAAAAACAAATTGTTGATATATTAATCAAACCATTAAATGAACAAAACTTTACTAAATTTAGAAGAGAATTAGGTATATGTTCATAAACTAAAATATAAATTATAAATAATAGAAGTATAAATAATAATTAATATAAATAAAAAAATTCTCAAAAATTAAACTGGGCATGTCGACATGACCCATCCCCCTATGTCGACATACAGGCCGAGATTTTCAAATTTAAATTTCCCTTAAAATTAGTTATTTGGTTATATATTTATATATTTTGACTTTTACTCTTTTTCTCTGTTCTATTCTCTGTAATAACTTCTAAAACAGTAAATTAATGGCTTCCTCTTCTAATAATGAACCTTTTTCACCCACTTCTCCACATTCTGGCCCTTTTCAACGTTCCACACACGTATGAGTCATCAAATTACAAGAGAAGATGAAAGATTTGCTTCAAATGATGATAGAAATTCAAGTAAGTCAACTGCGAATGGCTAGAGAACAAGATAAGCAAGGCGGAATCCTTAGGAATTTACAAAAATTCCTTATGGATAACCATGTCAATCCCATTGTCATCGAAGAATCATCACAAGCCATGGATTCTGAAGAAGAAGAGCCTCTAGAAGAACCATAAGAGGATCAAGAAGAAGAAAATCCTCTGCTGAATCCGGATGTTCATATGGACGAAGACGATGGTGTGATTTGCGTTAGAGAGGTCCTTTTTGACGCTAATGGGAACTTGGTCGAACAACGTGGAAACTTTTGTCTCCACTATCCAAATTGTTCGGTCCATAAATCACCAATTGTTAAGGGTCCTCGTTAAGCGTTTTTCGTTTTTCTCTTTCTTGATTGTATATTGGTTTGTTAATTTGTATATAAGTGTTATCTTAATTAATGTTCTTCTAAAAACAATCTTTGGTGTATGAAATCTTGAATTCCATCTAACTTAGGATGTTATATTTCACTCATACATAGTTATTATTCTTATGTCATATGTTTGTTTATCTCATTTTCTATTAAGTTCAAGGTTTATAGATTATTTTTTGTTGATGACAAAGGGGGAGAATTTATATAAAATAGTAGGCTTGGAGTAAGGGAGAGTTATGGTATGATCGAAGTGGTAAGTATATTTTATAAGGTTGTCATCATCATAAAGGGGGAGATTGTTAGGAACTGGAGATAGTGGTTTTGATGACAACAACCTTTGTAACTTATTTTATTATAACTTATATACTAACACTATTGTCTAGATATATATGACTGTTATTATGCAGGATATATATATAAGGCAGGTACTGATTATTGAAGACTGTACAGTATAAAGATCAAGAATGAAGAAATCAAGTTTGAAGACTCATGAGTATCAAGATCAAGATTTCAAGATAAGTGTCTAGTTTTGTTAAAACTTCATAATAGCATGGAAATCTTCATTCCAAATTTCATTTGGGATGGAACCCATTTCTACCTTCATAATGGCTTACAAACCCACGACAAGTAGCTTACAAACCTACGACAAGTGGCTTACAAACCCACGAACATCCTGGTTTTGTACAAGTTCTCGAGTCCTGATGTGATGAGATATTCTGCATGAAGAAGCTTGCAAAACTACTTCAAAATGGTTTTTCAAAATGATTTTCAAAACTGCTTTTCAAAATGTTTTAGCCTTAAAAATTATTTTTTCAAATGATTTTCAAAAAGATTTTTTAGCCTTAAAATATTCTTTGTTTTTGTTTTTAAATAAACTCTTGTTTTAAACTTCGTTTGTTTTTAAACTATCTTCTGATATTTAAATATTATTTTATAATATATATATATATACTTAAGATTTAAAATCAAATTTATATATACATTCTAAAAATATATTTTTCTACTCTTCTTTATTTTAAAACATAGGAAAATTAGTTTATTTTACTCCAGAATCATTTAATCTTGTTTTCCTTTCAATACCATTTTCAAAACAAATTTTACATTGTTTTTAACTAAGGGATGTCGGCATCATGGGATACCCCGTGTCGACATGGTGGCCGTTAAATTCAAAAGTTTCAATTTTCAAAAGAAGTGTCTATTCGTTTAAATCTCTTCACGAATGGTTATGACCGTTACTGGTCTATAAATAGCCTTCACAAACGAATCTTTTAACTAACTATTTTCTTATTTTCTTCACTCCTTCTCCACAAATTCATATTCTAAAATTTTCGTATTTTTAAGATCGTGCCGAACATCTGCCGAATTCTCAAGTGAATCAAATTAGAATCTCATTCTTGTTTGATTCTCTGCCTTCTCTCAAAGATCAAAGTGCTATTCGGAGTTATAGGATCAATTTATAATCAAAAGTTTATCGAGTCTCTCTATAGGTGTGGTTGTGCCTGGAAATCAATTAGGTGATCTTGTGTCCTATAAATCAAAAGAGTTTGCCCCGGACTCGAAGATAGGAGGGTACCTCAAGGCCTTTAGAAATTGAGGATTGTAATCTCGACATTGGTATAATAAAAATCTGTACGAGGTGTTTGCCTTGGTGCAAGACTGGACGTAGGGTAAATCTGAACCAGTATAAAATCCGATGCGTTCTTTCCTTTTACTGCTTTTTATTTACTTTATGCATCTGTGTTTGATTCTATGATTATTCTGTGATTAAGTTCTCCATTTTTTTATATCATAATTTTTAAATTAGTCCATATAAGTCTTAGAATCCATTAAACACTATTCACCCCCTCTCTAGTGTTAAATTAGCGTTAAGATCCTTAATCCGCACTCTCTTTCATTCCTCCCACTGATGCTTATAGAACTTAACATTAAACCCGTCAAGGTTTGGGCTGCTATTATCATCTATCTAAAATGTAGTGCTCCTCGCCTCTTCCATGGTAATTGGTAATAAAAGATTTCTTTGAGCGTTTTTAGTAAGAATCTTCTGGTTTGAAAATTGGTTAATGGAAGAGTCATCATTGTAAATCTTTGCAAAGTACTGAATGGCTTCATCCTTTAGTCTACTAGAGTCTGAGATAAGGAGACCATTTTCATCTAGCAGACTTTGTAAAGCGAGTTTATTTTGTCTACTAGTCATCCTGGAATGGAAATTTTTGCTTGGTTGGTCTCCATGAAGAAGCCAACCGGTTTTTGATTTTT
Organism: Allium fistulosum; assembly: GCA_030737815.1. Lineage (NCBI taxonomy): Eukaryota > Viridiplantae > Streptophyta > Magnoliopsida > Asparagales > Amaryllidaceae > Allium > Allium fistulosum. The sequence continues at coordinate 1,017,957,984 of CM060902.1, forward strand.
GATGATTTTCTATAGCTTCTGCTTTGAGCATAGTTTGTAAAAGCTATAAATTAGCCCTGTAAGCCTGAATTAAACTATCATTGTGAGGGTTATCTAAAAGTTGTAAATAAATAACATTATTAGCCTCTTTGATAGAATTACACTGTTGTCTAACTCCTTGGATGCTACTATTTCATTCTTTGAGACGATTTTTAACCAATTTAAGTCTTTCAATTAACCCAAAAACTGGGCTTTCTTGAAAATTTAAAGTGAAACACCTATATGTGATAAGGTGATATACCGGAAGAGAAGGCCAAGCATTATTGAATCTAAAAGCCTGTTTTGACCCTTAGGTGAATTGATAATAAATCTAACGAGTAGAGGGGAGTGATCACTAAAGGAGTGATTAAGCATAGAAACATTAAGGTAGAGGAGTTTATTTAATAAATCAAAATTGCCAATAGCCTTGTTGAACCTATTATGATTAGAGAAATTTATACTACTACACAAGTGAAAAAGTTACCTGTAAAAATTATCTCACATAACCCCATGTTATGGATGAATGTCTGAAAATCTGCATCAGCATTTAATAAATTTTTGGTAGTCACTCTTTCATTATTATTAAGGTTACAGTTAAAATCTTCTGCAAGAACCCAAGGCACAGAAGGATTAACCATCCAACCTACAACATTGTTACGGCTTTCTCACAACGGAGGATAAATGGATTTGAGTGCGACAAGAACACTCGGTATTGCGTTTTTTCCTAGAAAGATGAGTGATGAATCTGGTCCTGGAAGTTTCGATGCACATGATAACATACCCTTCAACATTGGTACGGGAAGTATGCCTTCGGGAAAGTATAAGGGTAAGAAGAAAACCACCATCGATTACACCATACACTATGAATCTATTGTTGAGCGTATGGCTTCCGCTGAAAATGCAAATAAATTGTATGTGGAATCAAAAGAAATAGAGAGGCTTGAGGGAGAAATGGATAAACAACAACGTCATGCTGAGAAACAACAATTAAGAATTGACTAGATGGTGTTAAAAAAAGAAGAATTAGCTCGGCAATCAGGACCTGATGATATGGCTCATTTAAGTTGCAACTTAAATGAACTGAATCCAATGCAAATGTTGTGTATGGAGAAGCAAATTGAGGAGTATCATAGATGTCAAGGAGACTTGTAGGAAATTATGTTATTACTTTGTATCTTGTATTTTATATTTGTCTTGTCATTGTTATTGTTATTCACATCGTTGTTCACATTGTTGTACCTTGATAACATTGGGCTACTTTTATGTCTAAAGTATATGTCAAGAGTGAAAGTACAATACATAAGATAAATTTAGATAGACTAAACAACAATACGTCAACTACGGATACAGTTATAAAACTGAAACATACGGCAAGATACGAAGGTAAATTTGTGAATCCAAACATCACTTTGACTAATGGTTTGTACTAGTTCTTTCCTCAAATCACGATGAGCTTGTGGATCTTATATGTCTTCAATTCTTTGCATGTATTCGGCAAAGATATTTGGGTCCTTGTAAGGTTTTATTTTTGAAATGCCACAATAATGTTCGAATAGTTCTTAAGCTGAAGATCATATCCATCGCATTCTTCTTCAACAATCATGTTATGTAAAATAATACAGCATCATATGATATTAGATAACACTATAGGATCATGGTATTATACCTCTTTCCTTAAGATGTGAAACCTACCTTGAAGCACTCCAAATGCACGTTCAACATCTTTTCTAAAACTATCTTGTTGTTTGGTGAATTTGGCTTTGTTTGCATTATTTGGTTTTTTTAAAGGCTTGCATAAGTGTTTTCCATTTTGGATAAATTCCATCTATTAGGTAATGACCCATGGAATGATCATTTTTTCCTACTTTGTAATTGCATGGGATGGCTACATCATTGCATAGATCAATAAATAAGTATAACTATCGTAGGATGTTAATATCATTAAGGGAACCTAGTGCTCCAAAAAAAGCATGCTATATATATAAATCAAAAGAAGCAACCGCTTCTAATATTAGTGTTACCATTTTACAGTGACTTGTGTATTGTCCTTGTAAAGTGACTAGACAGTTTTTCCACCTCCAATGCATACAATCTAAGTTACCTTGCATACCTAGAAATTCGCACTAAGCATCCTTTATTAAAAATCTTTCAATTTCATGATGGGTTGGGCAAGATATTCTTCACCAAATTGCAAAACTACGGTTTTGCAAAATTCTTTCAAATATAAGATTTTTATTGAGTCTCCAATCCTCACCTTGTCATTCTATGAATCACCAAAAGTTCCATATGATATCATGCATAGTACAGCCATAATATTTTATAGTGGGGAAACCCTTAATTCGTTGATTTCATTTCTTCTATAGGTGAAAAATATGTTTATTTCGGTTAATTTGTCGAGAACCCGATTAAAGACAGTTTTTGACATATAGAATCTTTATTGGAAATCTACATCGCCATATGGGGGGTTTTCGAAAAATAATCTATAATTAGTTGATTTTGTTGGAAGCATATTCTCTCCCTTTTTGTACGTTCGTCCTTCCAAAACGCTATCTCCTTGGGTAAGCAGAGCATTTAGCCTTTTCAAGCGCTATTAAATCCAACGCTTTACAAGAAAACGTGTTCTGTTCAATAGCATAATGTTCGATGAAATCATCCAAAGATGAAGATAATGAAGATGAGCATAAGAAGCAAAACATTCTTTTTAGGTTACTCATTTGATGTAGAAGATGAATGATGATGAATTTAGAAGAGTGAGTGATTATAATATTGTTAGCCTTTGACCCCGGTAAGTTCAAATCAAGTTGGAGTGGTTTGGATGACAACCATGTTCCATAAATGGACAGTTCATGGAGTTAGAACATGTGGTTTTATTTGGAGAAGATGTGTTTATTTACAACTATTGGATGACTGCCATGTGCCACAGAGGACGTTGATGTAGTTAGCTTGTGGATTGTGATTCCATTTTGATAGTTGCATACTACTTATATATAGCACCCACCCTAAGAGGAGTTACCCTTCATTTCTATATTTCATCTTCTATACTTCATGCTCTCGTAATGTCGAACTTATATTGGTAACAAAATGAGCTATTGCTTCTCACAAATTCATATATACAATCGTATAACCTAGAACCATTACAAATGTGGTTGATGTTGCACGAAAATTATGATAACCACCCAGAATGTATTATTTACCACACATATAATAATACGTTAGTCCGTTGAGAGCAACTAAAGGTTGAATTTGAACGGTACCACAAGGTTATAGAAGAATAAGAATATGAAGATTCTTCAAATTACAATCGTGATAGGTGTGATTCGTATTATCGTATCTTATGTAATTTTATGTATCCTTTAATATATTCTACTTATGTATTTGCTTTCTGTATCCTACTTATGTATTCCCTTTATCTATATTGTTATTGTATTTTATTTATGTACCCTACTTTTGTAACTTGCTTATGTATTGCAAATATATAGAAGATATTCTGAACTTGGATTTGAATTTGATTTTTGGCATGAGATTATGTTTTTTGTCATTACCCTAATGTGACAACACTCTATAAACATTTGTATTTTTTGCATTTAAAGTTTTGGATGAACATTGGAAATATTTTGAATTGATCATTTATTACAAAGATTCCATCTTTATCCTATAGGTGCATGGTAGGAAGCGGCATTCTTTAGACAGTGGTGTGACCTTTCATTGAGCAGATTCCAACTTTACACTATAGTAGCGGTATAGTATGTAGTTGGACTAAGACAATGATTTTCTTACTCACTAATAAGATTCTAAATGTACATTGTAGTCATATGAGATTTGATTTGACTATAAAGAATTAAAATGATCATTGTGTACTCGTGGTAGACTTATGAAGTTTCAATACATTATAAATAAGGGCATTTCACCAGAAGGACAAACTTTGCAGTCCAATTAGTTTCTAGGACACACATTCAAAGAAATTACTTTCAAGGCCAAAATCAGCAGAATAATTACTTTCAAGGATAAAGTCAGCAGTCCAGTTACTTTCAAGGACATAATTTCATAGGATTTTAGGCCCTAGAAACTAATTATTTTACGTTTTGTCCTTGAAAGTAATTATTTCAGTTGTGTGTCCTAGAAACTAATTCCACTTGCTTCCACTTTCTAAAGAGGCCCTTGTGGCTAATTTCCACTTATAAATAAAATACGAGTTAACTGATTGTTGTTCATTCTACAACTTATACTTCATCCACTTTTCAAATGCATATTCCTTACCCAGGGTTATACACTTACACTAACCATTTATGCCAACCATTAAATCCAAATCCATCTCCACCTAGAACCCTAACTACGTGGTACATTGATATGGAAGAATGAGATTACAAGGATATGAGACAAAGAGATAGTTGAGGATGCAGTAAATGGGAATTGATCAACAACAATAACTACTTATTCAACCATGGGAGTTAAATCAAGTAATCCTATAAGTTGATAATGGAGGAGATGTTGATGAGGTACAATCCTCAAATGTTATGTGCTTCTGCGGATACAAATCATCAATTGTAGTTACATGAAATGGGAATAAGGCTGGTCTTCGATAATTCCATTATGTACTTTACTCAAATGGATGTGAATTTGGATAGTAGATAGACGAAAATTCCCACCTAAGGCTGTGGAGTATGCTTTGGAGTTGGAAGAATAGATCAGGAGGCTTCGTACCCTACTAAATTGTAACGACCCTATTTTACTTATCAGAGGATCGTAAAATATTATATTTTTATTTATATGAGGTCGTGTAATTCTATGACTTTGAGAAATGCATATTAGTGACATTCCCTATCTTTAGATTTTTCCAGATCATTTTACCACTAAAAAATTATAACGGCTATAACTTTTGATAGAAGCCGAATTAGCATCGGAGACTACTTCCATTGGAAAGGCATGATAGTTTCCCTTTCTATAGGGTGGTCATAATAGCGATTTGGACTTTCTGACTAGGAGATATGGCTGTTTGAAGATTAACAGATTTTGGAGCAGCTTAGTGGGTAATTAGTGAGTTTGGGGGCAAGCCCACTAACCCGTTTCGAGTTTTGAGACCTTATTAGACTGAACCATCGTCCTCAAATCACTTTTACAACTTATCAAATAGATCTAAGCCTCCATTAACCCATCCTTTACCCAAAACCTTCTCTTTTCTCCTCCAAATCAAGTCTAAATCATAGATTAAGGGTAAGTTAGCAAAGGAATTCACTAGAGATCTTCAAATTTACATTTTTGAGGAGGGAAAATTACATCTTTGTTATTGATTTTTGGATTTGCCCCGATTTGCATGCAAAACTTGGATATTTGAGGTTTTGGTGAGTGATTTATCATCTCTCACCTTACTATATATGTATGTATTGAATTAATAGATGTTCGACTAGATTGTATACACCTTGTATAATGATTTCTATGGTTGTTTGTGTGATTTACATGTGTGAATGTTGTTTGGTGCATGTATGGTGTTTGTTTGTATGCTTGAAAATGCTCATTGGAGTGAACTAGAGGTATGAACCATGGAAAAAGACTGCAATGGATTGGCTCTAGAGCATTTGGAGTCATATCGTTGCATAGGTGATGTATGAGGGTTGAAGCGTTCAGCGTAGCGGTAGCGATGGAATCAGTGCGATGTTGAAGTGCTGAAGGAGCTATAGGATCTTGGTTCAGTATTGGTATGTTTGGCCTAAGAGTTGGTTCGGTGGTGGAATGGTGCAGCGGCCAAGTAGGATATTCGATTTGGTGGTGAGCTTTGGGCGGTGGCTGGACGTGGAGCTTCGTTCGGTGGGTCGTAGCTGG